>OX457081.1:21899295-23099295 GCA_949752815.1 Conops quadrifasciatus | reverse complement strand
TCGCTCGCCGCACGAAATCAACTGATCGCGCACCGTGTGTTGTTTATGCTATGGACTCGATAAGATTCATCGTAGTCGGCGTCAGCGTCGTCGTCGTTGACTTTGCAGTCGTAGTTGTCGTCGTCGGCGTCGAATCCGTTGTTGTTGTTGTTGTTAGCGTCGCCATCACCGGCTTGTTTTGCACGTAGCATAAGTTCACTCCTGTTTTTAATATGTTCACTTTGTTGTTGTGGTTGTTGTTGTTGTTGTTGTTGTTGTTGTTGTTGTAGGTACGTTTCTGTTGGTCTGTAGGTGCCGATATTCATTGTTGTTGTTGTTGTTGTTGTTAGTACATCATCAACATCGTCTTATCCATGTTATTCTCGTGAAATGCCCGGCTCTTAAAATTCCTCTAGCTTTCTTCTTCTCCTTCTTTTGAGATGTACATTATTTTTAATAAATTCCTTTTATTTGTTTCTAATTTTTTCCCCTTTACCTTTTGTAATCCTAATTGTAATTTTTAATATTCAGAAATTCCCAAGAAGAGAGCGATGGATAATGAGAGAGAGAGAGAAAGAGAGGAGGAACTATGCTTTTGTTCTGATTTTTGTCATTTGGTAATCATACATATCTGGACAGCTCTTTAAATACACTTGCTTTATCTTTCTAATATGTACTCTCATTTTCCTTGCTTTGCTCTCTTTTTGTTCTGTGCTTCTACTAATTCTTGTAATTTACTTTTGAATTACTTTTGAAGAGAGAATAAAGGAGCGCAATGAGAAAACGAATTTTCAATTTGGAAAGTGAGTAGCATAAAATCTGAGAAGCCAACGTAACATTTTTCTCGGAATTTATTTATAGACTCTAGTACACATTCGGCCTCAAATACAAATACGATAATATATGAATTTAGTCTTCTGCCCTAGATATATAAGTATACCTTAAAACTGCGCAAAAGGTCTTGTTTCTTATTGCTGACTACTTTCATATAAAATTATCCATTTCTAAAGGTTTTTAAAGCCTCTATCAATAGCTTACACTGAAAAGTCTCCGCAGCCTTACCGGTTATCTCATTCCAGCTCTTTTTCTCCAAGGATGCTCTTCCGAAAAAAGATGGCACATCAACGAAACCGGTTTGTCTCCAAACCAAACTTGACAAGAGATGACGGAAATTCGTTCCAAAACCCATCATCGTCTTCAGAACCTTTACCAGTGGCTTTGGCCGTACGAAAAGTTCATCCTCTACGCTCTAGCTGAGAGTTGACAACTTTGTACAAAACAAAAACAATTTTAAAATTTCGTTCAATCAAATGACTGCAATGTAATTGTACAAACGTAATCGCCGGTTCACCAAGCGATTCTTTTTTCTATTGAGCCCTATGGGAGACTTAGGAAACGAACCAGTCGCTAAGCCCACGACTGGAAAATTTGTAATTCTCTCAACTCTCGCGGCGTTCTTCTCACTTTCTGCAAAAAAGTGTTGCCTACCTTTCACCGAAAAACTCTGAAATTAATCAAAGTTCCGCACGCTGCTCGAATCTGCTTCACAACAACAATTACTTACTGAGACGTGCCACTGAAAGAGAAAAAAGCCATCGCCGAAAGCGAAATTGTGTTTCTACAGTAATGCGGCATCTAACTGCATTGCTACGATGGCGACGGTTCTCTTTTGGTATTATCGTATGGCGTTATTGGTTACACAGTGTGTTTTGGTGTCGTTGTTTTTTTTTCTCAATGCTTCTTACCTCGATGTGGACATTGTCTAAGCATTATGCAGCTTCCTTTCTGATATGTTTTGCTACTATTTTCAATGTACAAAGTGTACATACACACATAGATCGGTTCGAAATTCAAAACAAACGTCTTTTCTGTTTTTACACTTCAACCCTAATCTCATTCATACAAAAACGAATAAAGACACGATCTCATTCGAAGCTAGTAAGTGTGGTAAATTGTTGTGTTAGGTTCTGATTTTCGCTCGACAGTACACTACACTGCAACACTGTGATTTAGTATACGTATCTCCGAGAGATCTCATGCAGCCCTCTGGTGGATAACACCAGATCAGCGATAGTTGAAACGAAAACTCTCCACTTTTTTAAAAAACATTTTTTCTCATTTATTTATTCATATGCAGAAAACATAGTTTGTGTTATGCGTATGTTATTTAAATTATTATTTTTAGTATACATAAGTTTGTTTTTAATTTATTAAATTTTTTCAATAACTATTCACAGTAGATACGATAAGTACAGCTTCTTTCATACATTGTTTCATTGTATGTTATTAATATCGCATAATTTTTTGCTAATTTACTATTAATCATATTTCGTTTGCAGTGTATTTAAATAAAATTTTAGTGGTACATTTTAAAAAGTGAAATCTTATGTTATATAACTTTTTCTGTTCACGACTTGTTCGATTTCCGGTTCATGAGCATCATGAGGAATCCAAATCTATGAGAAGCACTTGCAGTGTTTTGAATCCTTTGTAGTGGTGCAAGGAGCTTCTTTTCGTAATTAAGTATATCCGTTTAAGAAATAAGTGATTATTTTAACGATGCTGAAGAAATCAGTGGTGAATGTAAATTGAAAGCAACTCCTTTGGTTCTTTGGATAATTCTCGATAATATGAACTATGATTTTTGTTTGGATATTTTTACGTTTGTGTATGAATAACAATGTGTGTGTGTATATGTATGTTTTTGGAAAGTTTTTTCCTCGAATTTGATTTCTCTTTTTTTTGGGTTTTTCTATAAATTGCTCTTAAAAGAATGTTATTCATTTAATAATTTTAACTATGTATGTATTTGCTTTTTCCTCTTTTTTGTAAATGAATTTGTCTGTGAAAATTCAAATTTTCTAAATTTTGTGGTTTTTAAATTTTTGTTTTGTTTTTCTCGGTAGATTTTGTAATTTTTTTTTAGCCGTTATAATTTTTTCCTATCTGTAATCTCTGTAAATCGCATATAAAAAGCTTTTATTTAATGAATTAATTTTTTGCAGATTTTTCAGTATTTCCATTAATTTTGCTTGTTCTGAATTTTTATTTTATATTTTTTTGGATATTACTAAATTTTAAGTTGAAAATTTTGTAAAAAGCATTTTTGGTGGCATAAAAAACTGTTTTTTTTTGTTCGTGGTGGTAGCTTAAGGTTTTAGATCGGTATATTTGAATTTCTTTAGTATGTATTTGTTTTATTTCTCTCGATTTTAAATTTATGCGAATTTATGTAAATTTAAGTTGAATTTGTTGAATGAATAATGAATAATGTCTTATTGATATTTTCTGTATTTGTTTTTTTATAATTTCGTTAGCGTTGTGTTTGCTTTTTAATATTCTGTAGTTGGTGTATTTGATTATAGGAGCTGTAAGATATTTACAATATTTTTTTTTTGTTTGTAGCAAAATTTTCTAGACGTTTTAAGTATTTACAAAATTTGATTTCTAATTTTTTTTCTTCCAGCAAATTTTTGTTATTAGCAGGAATTTTTTTTTAATAAGTTTCAAAATTTCTGTAAATGTTTTTTCTATTTACAATATAACAAGATATTTGCATTGTTTGAACAATGCTTGCGTGAATGTGTAACATTTCGCTTGCTTCAGGCCAAAGAAAAAATTCATTTTAAGCGGTTCTTTTACAATAACTTTCTTTCATATATTTTTCTATGATTTTTAATTTTTTTATTAAATTATTTTCAAGGCAAAAAATCTGCCCCTCAAAACAAGTGTTTAAAGGAGTTAAAATTATAATTTTTTATTTAGTAAAATTTTAAATAAAATAGTATAAACCATAACGAAAAATTTAATTACAGATTAACAAAAAACTAAACAATGTTAATCAAAGTTTTATCACTTTAAATAAATAAGTAATAAATAACAAATAGGAAAAATATACATACATTTAAAACATATAAAATAAATAAAGAAATGCGCAATTAAAAACGATAAATTTAATAAGCAATTAATAAAATTTAAAAATATCAGTAAATAACAACTAATAACAAAAAATCAAAATAATGAGTAAAAATTATTTTATAATTGTTTTTAATTGAATTGAATTGTTTTAAATTTAAATTTAACGAATAAAATAAATACTATCGACAATAAAATTTAAAATAAATAATGGAGAAATCTTGAAATTTGAAAATATTTTTGGCTCAAATTGGATAAAAACGTAGTATCCTTACGGCTATCTTTAACCATATAAAAAACTAGACCTTTTTATTAATAAACAGTAATAAAAATAGTAGTAAAAAAATGTATTAAATAAAATATATAATAAAAACCTCAGTGTTTTAAAAATCTAAACTAACAAAATAATATTTGGACAATTTATTGAAAATAAAAAATAATTAAAATAAGTAACCATTTATATCTTTATTAAAGAACAATAAAAGCAAAGTTAAATAAAACAAATAATTAATAAAATTGGTTTTTTTGAACACATCTTCAAAAGTAATAATACATCTTTATAAGTCATAAATAAACAGGACATTATTAGAAAAAGAAAAGACAAGAAAAATTATACACTTTTTCTTAAATCCTTTTCTACAATTTACCTTAAATAATTTCTTTGAATTATTTTAATTATTTTACAGTATTTAACTGATCAACATAAAACTAGATTCTTTAAATAGGACTTAGTATATATTTTTTTTGTGGAAAAATATTTAAAGCTGCATTAACTAATAACTATTATAAATAAGTGCTTAAATTATAACCTGAAATTATTTTGTATCCTAAATTACTCTGAAATAATTGTATTGACTTCAAAAATTTTTCTAACTTTCCGTAAATTTATTAATCTTAACTAATAATTATAATGCGATAATAATAATATTCTTTGCTCTTTTTCAGAAATAATAATAATAATAATAATAATAATAATAATAATAATAATAATAATAATAATAATAATAATAATAATAATAATAATAAATTGTTATAATCTTATTTTTTAAGTTGCTTGTTTTTGTTTGTGAAGGCATTTATTGTATTAAGATAAATGACAATTATAATTCGATACAGCATTTTGTTTTATTTACAATGTCATATAAATAAATGTACAAAAAAGAGAAATTATTTCTCAAATACTTATAATGATATAAATAATATACTTTTTTCTCTTTTATTTATTTTGATTACTTAAAGCGTGTTGTAGAATATTTAAGATTTCACAACGTTTTTTTCTCTTCTCATTTGTATTTTATTTTTTTTAATACTTTTAAAATTGCTTTTGGTTATGTTTTTGTATATTCTTTTTGAAAAAATCGTAATCAGTTAGTCTAGTCTAGAATCTAGACAGTAGATCTAGTCTAGAATCTACAAAGAAGAACTTTTTCTGGATTTTTTGTGGAATTTAGCGAAGACAAAGACCACGCTATGCAGAAGAATGGGGAAAAATACTTAGTTCATCATGTAAGCATCAGCAGACAGCAACCAATTTAATTGATAATTCCTAATTCAACGAAAATAGCCTCAAATTCATTAAGATGCCATTATTTATAAATAACAAAAATATATCAAAGAAATATGATCACTTTATTAATCATCCTAACTCAAGGAAGACCTTTTGGTTTTAGCGTGTACACAAATCTGTCTGCACAGCGTAGTGGAGACAATGTGAATTATTCTGCAGGCGAATTTGAGGCAATCTCATTTCGACCATTTAGACAATATATATTTATGATTACTAATTACTGGAGGCAGTTTAAGTACATATATTTCAATTCTGTTTTTTATAGAACTTGATTTTATTTTAATTGTTGTTTTATTTAAAAAATTTGAGATTCAGAAAATAAGATTAAAAAAATAATCTTAATAAGTCTTCGTTAACGAATTTTAATTTTTTCTCTTTCTATTTTTCGTTCTACTTTTAATAAAAAAGTGTTAAACCTTAAAGGTTTTCCTATTGTAGTTGTTGTTCTTCTTGTTGTAGATTCTGTTGTTCGACCTCAATTGAGAAATGATTCATCGGTTTTTCTTTTGGTTGCTGACTTATTTTTTTTTTTTTGTAAAGAAAAACTAGAAATATTTATCATTATTCCTTCTTAAGCTTGATTTTGTATTTTATTTATTTATTTTGCTTTATTTGAGTATTAAATCGTTTATCTGGTTTTATTTTTATTGTTTATTTTTGTTAATTTTTTTTTTTTATTTCGTTATTTTCTTTTTATTTTTTCTTTTGTTTTGGATGCAAATATTAACTTTTTTGTTAGTTTTTCTTGTTTTAAATTTATGTTTTTATTTTTTTTTTCTTGTTCTCATTATTTTGTAAGCTTGCTTTTGCTTTGGTACCTACTTTTGGTTTAGAAGAAAACATTTTTGTAATTTGAAACCATTTTTATGTTCTTACTTTCTTAAGTTTTTTTCTATGTACGTTAATTATTAAATATACACCGTATACGTATATATACAAAAATATTAGTTTGCTAAATTATTTTCTTTTTAAAAAATATACAGAATCAGCGCTTTTTTATTACATCTTTAATAAGTTGAGTTCAATATTACTCATTAAAGATAAAAGTAAAATATTTTTATTTTTAAATAAATAAAATAAAAGTTTTAGGGCATATTTTTTGTTTTGTTTTTGATTATTATTTTATTTAAATAAATTATATATAATAAATAGTTCCGCGCATTATTTTTTCCTGTCCTTTTTTGTTGTTTTTTTGGTAAATTTAATTAATTTAAGAAGAATATTTCCGGCAATTAATTTCCATTATGTTTATACATATATTTCTATTATTTTAATTTTATTTCGATTGTCATTTGTGTTAATAATTCATTTATTTCAATAAATAAATTTCGGTGTTTTGAGGAGCTGTTTTTGGTTTTGCTTAAAAAAATGTAATAACTAAAATTTTTATTTTAATTTTTATAATTTTTTATTTTAATACAATTTTAAATTTTATAAACTATACTAAATTATGTGAAATTTTAAAAAATTCAATTGGAATTGAATTGAATAAAAATTAAGTTTAAAATTAAAACTAAAATATTATTTAGAGAAATATTCTCTAATACAATATATTAAGTACAAGTATTTTATAAATACTACTGTTACTATTACACATTATTATAAATTAAATTAGTACTTATTGTAATTAAGATATTATTTAACAAGATTTGATAGTTTAGTTTTAACTATCTTATTCCTTTTACTTTAATTTTAAGCTCAAAACGAATAAAGTCATTTAAAAAAGTTTAAGTTTGAAAGCGCCTAAAAAGTTCAATGAAGCTCAAGACGAATAAAGAAGACTGCTGAAGAAGCTGAAGGCGTTTAAACAAAGCTCAAGCTGTATAAAGAAGACTAAAAAATTTAAAACGCCGAAAGAAGTCTGATTAAGATGAAGGCGTTTAAAAAAAGTCTGAAGAAACTCAAGACGTTTAAACGAGTCTAATCAAGCTCAAGACGAATGAAGAAGGCTAATGAATCTGAAAGATAAGATAAAAGACAAGCAGTTTGAAAGAAAACGAAAACGAAGGGTCAAGGCTTCAAAAGAACGAAGGAGGAAAAAGCTTGAAACCGAAGAATGTGGAAAATGCAGTCTAAAAATTCTGGCTGTAAAGTGAAAACCTATTTCATAGCATTTGATTTTATAAATTTCTGTATACGAAAGTTTCGTATCAATTTTATATGTTTTTCTTCTATCAAGTTTTAAAAATAGGATAGAAAATTGTTATACTTTTATATAAAAATTGTATAGAATTTTATACAATGAAGGGGTATGCATTTTTTAACAAAATTGGTGTGGATCTGTACTCGTATTGTTCTCATTTGAAATAAATTTTATAACAAGAATTTTTAGAGTGTGGAATGTGGAAAAATTCAAAAAATTCAACGTGCAAAAACGGGCACGTTGATGAAAGAAAATTCTGTTAATATCCATAAGAATTTTGCTAATTTACAAGAAAGTTATACATACATATGTATAACCATATATGTATAAGGCTTTTAGGAATAGCTATTGCTTGCTGTTGCCATTATCTATAGTATAATTTAGAATTTATAGTAATATTCATTAGAATTGAGTTCTTGAGAGACTTATAAATAAAGTATGATTTAGAAATTTTCTTTAAGAATTTTTGCAAACAAACTGCTTGAGAATTACGAAAACACCCTGAGGGTTGATTTGAAATCAGGTATTGTAAGACTTCTAAAAATTATAGTAGAAATAATAATAAAATAGTAACAAAGGTTCTTTCTGGGGCTTCAAAGCTACTCCATCATGGTTGAGTGACCGCCTACTCAATCCAAATTCATACAAATTAAATTATAAAATACAATTTTTTTTTTTTAAATTTCGTGTTATATCTAAAGTATTACACATCTTTCTTATTGATACTGTCGTATTTAATTTTGTTTGCAATTTTATAAATTCTTTTAATTTTTTTTGTTTGTAATAGCTTTTTAAATACATAAATGTGGATCTTTTAAATCTTTGCAATGAAAATTTTTGGTGGACGATTTTTAATTAAACTAAAAAATAATCCATCAATATCTTTATTCGTCGAAAAGGTTTATTTTTGAGAAATTTTAACAGACTTCTTTGTTTTATTTTTTCTATATTAATTCTTTTCTCTCGTTTTTTTGTTTTAAACACAAGGGTATAATTTTAAATAACTTGTCGCTTTGTTTTTTCTTGTATTTTTTTTTTTTAATAGTTTGTCTTTTACTTGCTTACAGTTTTCTTTACCCACATTTTTCGCCCTCTAGCTTTAGGTCAGTATTTTTAGGGTTTTCTTGGCAGTTTTGTTTTTCGATATTTCCTCCAATTTTTTCTGTCAATTTTTATAAAAGTTTAGAGTTAAAAGCGTTTGAGAATAAAGAGCGGGATGTAAAGAGTTTGCTTCTTTTATCCAGGAAAAGTGGTGGATGGATTGCAGAGGAGGGCAAAATAGTAGCTCTTTAAATAAGAATGGTATTTTACAGACTTTTTCGGTGGAAGATAAATTTTGCCAGTTCTTTTTTTTTGGGTAACAGAAATTATTAGAGTCGGTAACAATTTTTTGTTTAAACGAAATCAAACGAAACAAGTCAATTCAAAATTCAAAAACTCATCAAGCAACGCAACGGAATAAGAACGGAATTTCCAACCAATCAGAACGCTCGAATTGAACGAACTCAACGAAGCAAAGAGCAAAAGTCAACGGATGCATTTAGGAGTCGACAGTTGTGAGCGGTCACCAGTTTAGCGCGCACGGTTGCTTGTTAAAATTCATTTTTGTGATTTTTACTACGCTGACACTATCGTTATTCAAATTCGAAATTAATAGCTGTTAATGTGAATAATTTGGGTTTTTTCCGCGGAGCTTAAAACGTCTGAAATAAATTAGCAGAATTTAAATTATTGAAAAACCAATGAAATTTAGTTCTCTTAGTACAATTCATTAAATTTTAATTAGAAAAATCCTATGGACAGATCGTAGTATTTTAGTTTCTAATTTAATAGTTTTTTCAGTACTTTAGTAAATATTTTTAATATCGTATAATACATATTGCGATTTCGTTTAAGCATTCATGCAATCAATCAATAAATCTGTTTCTTCTTTTCTGTTTTCCAGCGTAATAAAAATCAATTACGCATTGTTTTATTACCTCCGTGCATTATTTAAGCTTTGGTTGTGTATGAGTATCCGCCTGTTAGTTTGTTTATTTGTATGCTTTCATGTGCTGCATTTGTACATATTTACAAAAATTCATTTATTATTTATTTAGACGTCGACGCGTCGACGCGTCGTCGAAGTTCAGTTTGTATCACAATAAATTATTCTTACTAGAAATTTAATAGACTTATTGGCTAATGCTTGCAATAATTAAACTAATTAATTAATCGGAATGTCAGCCTTCGAAGCTTCACCTTGGACAAGTACCTACGCGTAGCTCGCTTCTGTCAGACCCACTGCACCACGCGTTCCACGTCGGCATCAGGTCCCAGCGCGAATGCTCGCCGCTTCGGCAGCCGCGACTATTGTTCGAGACTAGAGTTTTCCGACTGATGACGCACCAGGATTCTTGGCTAGAGAAACTCTCGCTTATTGCGTCCGCCGCCGCCGCCGCCGCCGCCACCGCCGCCTCCGCTGCTGCTGGTGTTGGTGCCCGTAACGCCTGCACCGGCTGCGCTGCCCGCTGCCGTCACTGCTGTCGCTGTTGCTGCGGCTGCTGCTGTTGTTGTTGCTTGTGCCGCCTCCAGCGCTTCAGTTTCCAACAGACGCTGTGTCTCTGAACTCTGCGCTGCCGCAGCGACCGCGGCAGCGGCGGCCTTTTGCTGCTGAGCATGCAGTGCCTGCTTCGGAGGCGCCGGTGCTTTCCTGCTCTTCGAACGGCGCTTCTTGAGCATAAGCGGCCCCAGGCCGTTGCCACCCGTACCCGACACCATTTGCAAGGGATTGAAAAGACCGGTTGCTGTGGGCGCGGCCGTTGCACCAGCCGCGGTATTACTGCTGGCGCCGCCGCCGCCAACGCCACCACCACCAATAGCAGCCGTAGACGTCGCAGCAGCGGCTCCACCACCACCCGTTCCAGAGCTTCCTGCACTTGGCACCGCCGCCGCCGCCGCCGTCGCCGTCGTCGTTGCTGTTGCGGCAGCTGATGATGAAGCTGCAGCTGCATTATCTGCCGCAGCACTGCCGCTGCCGCTGCCACCATCGCCTGTTCCGCCGCGACCAGGAAGTATATCGCCATCGCCCGGCGTGGTCTGGCCGGACGAATCTTGCGCCCAACGCTTCACCAGCTCCGTCAGCAAGTCCTCGATGCGTCCAATGCGCTGCTGCATGCGCTGCATCTCCAGTCGCACGTCGACCTTCAAGTCCAACACGGTCGCAATGAGGTCGCGCTGCGCCAGCGTAGGCGGCTGCTCGCGCAGGCCCGTGTCGTAAGTGTCGGACGTGGTGGCACGTGAAGAGGCCATCTCGATTTGACGTTCGCGTTCCAGGGCTAGATTGCGTTCCTTGGCTAGTGCGGTCGCCGAGGCGCCCTTCAGGACGCCGCTGGCGCCGGTGCCGATGCAGCTGCCGCCTTCGATGATGACGCGCCCTTCGCGGCTCGGCGGCGAAGACTCCACTTCGCCGCCCTCGTCGATGGTGTCCTGGCGCGCCAGGGTTGCTTGACTGGCCTGCAGTTTGGGAGCCTTCGGAAAAACCTAAATTCATTTGATCACAAAAAAGAGCGGTACGCGTTGGAGGAAGAGACATTTGTAAATCAGATGTGATGATGATGATGATGATGATGATGGCGATGATTGGAATTGAAATAAAAGTAAATAGGAGAGAACAAAAGATAAAGAAGAGTAGAAAGAGAGCAAGACAGAAAGAGAGAGGGAGAGAAAATAAAAGAAGTCATGGTAAGGTTGAACACATTGAAAAGGGTTGCCAATCGAGCGGATCCAGTTCATCAGTCCGGACGATTCGGTGCGGTTGGTTGTTGGTGTATTTCGAAAAAGGACAGATGGTAGCATTTTGAGAAAAAAATGACGGGAGAGAATTGTCATTATGAAAGGAGTAATGAAAGAAGGAAAAAATATTTGCTTAATTGGTAAAAAATATCATTTACAAAAACTAATAAAATTGTAAGAAAAATATCTAAGAGTAATTTAGACGATGAAATACTAACAAACTTATTGCTATTTTGAAATGTTATTTAACTTTTGTTCAGAAATAACTAAATATTCTCTTTTCTGGCCCTTTAATCATTTTCAGCACTTTCTTTATGGCATATCTTCTTAAGAATTTTAGAATTTTAGGTAAAATAACATAATAAAGCCTTTTTTAATTCTTTTTTTTTCTTTTTTTTTCCCTTTTTTTTCTTTTTTAATTTTATTTGCTTTTATGTATAACTGTCGACAAATTGAAATTTATTTATTTCTGAACGATTTAATCAAATTACAAACAATCCTTTTGAGAATAGCAGCTAAATAGAAAACGAGTTTTTCGCAGCGAATTTATTAATTTATTTCAAAGAAGCCATTTTTCGTCTGATGCAGTAAAGAACTCAAGAGCACTATTCAAGAGAATTAAGAAAAAGAAAATGGTACTCCACTAAAACTTACTTGAAAAATGTACCATTAAAACGAAAAACATATAAAACAAATTTAGCTAAATCTAAAAGAAGCTTTTTAACTTTTTTGGTTGGTGGCAAAAAACGACATATAAACAACATTTTACGTAACTAACAACTATAACAGCAACGAAAACTCTAAATTTTCTATAACTGAGCACTTTTTTCTTAATGTCATAAAATGATAAAACCAAAAAAGCGCTTTTTCGCATTCATTGTGCTTGTTATTCGAGTGCATGGTACAAGCGAAATACACAGAGAGAGAGAGAGAGAGAGAGAGAGAGAGAGCGCGAAAGGGTTAAGGAATTACTTTGTTGCCTTGTCCACCATTGCTACTCGAAGTACTGCTCTGCCTCGCTTGGGCGGTGCTCTCGCGCAGGCTTTCGCGGGCGCTCAAACTTCTCGAGACTGCTACCTTGGCGCTGGTGTCGCTAGCCGAATCGACACTTGAACTGCCCAGAAGACGGCCCCATTTGCTGGCGCGCGTACTACGCGCAGATGGTGGACCCGAAGAGGGGGACGGCGAGGGCGCGGGTGTTGGGGCGGCGACGGCTGTTGTCAAAATGCGCGTGTCTTCGGTAAGAGTGAGTTTGGCGGGTAGCTTTTTCGTGCAGAGAAGGATGATGACGGGGATGATGGTGATAATAGCCACGATGATGATGATGAGTTTAAGTATTAATAAATGGTTCATTTTTGCGGGCGGAGGGCGGTCGAGGGTCGAAGGAAAAGTGGTGGGAGGGCGAAAAAGCCGTTTGTAATCATGATGAAATTCGATGATGATCGCAGTGGTTGATGGTTTGTTGAGAAGTTGTTGAAAAATTTCAAAAATTCAAAAACGCCACGTTGGAAAAAAGAGAAGAAGAGAAAAACCAGCATAAGTCGATGGATTAATTATTGGTGGCTACATCGATTTTTGACAGCGATATGCAGCGAAATTATTAAAATGCAAACATAACAAAAAAATATTTACAAAAAATTATTATTTTATTCGGAAATTAGAAAATTAGAATTATTTAAAGAAATAACACTATGTAAATAGTAGAGAGGAAAATATATCAATGAATTTATTCAACTTATTGTGGATTCAATAAATTGAATCGTATTAAAACTGTTTTGCATTGTTTTTCTTCTCTACTGCAGATTCCATTTTAACACGTTAGTAAATGTATTCTATAGTCGTTGCTTTAAGTACGAGGATTAAAATTATACTAAAAGTATTTAATTAAATAAAATCAATTCCTAAAAGTATGCGTGACGATTTTGACGACTTCATACAATTACAAAAGAGAATTTAACAATGAGGCCTGAAAGTATGCAAGCAATTTTTCCAAATCCTTATTCTTTGAAAGGAATTCATGGAATACTAAAATTACTAAGCAGATTGTTTTCATAAACTAACCAAAAAGTACTCGTTGTTGTTGTTGTTCTTGATAAGATCGTATTGAATTAGCAACGTATAAAAGTAACGATTTATACTAATTGCTAAAGAGAATATGCCTACAATGCAGAAAAGCGTTGACAATTCTAAGTTTTTATTTTGAGTTATTAAAATTAAGTTATTAAAACTTTGAAATTTACACAAAGTCGTTAACATAAATAAATTTTAGAAAAGTGATAATATAATATCGTATAGTTTTTTCAAGTAATATGTTTCTCTCCGTTTTCTACGAAGTAAATTTGAAAGAAACCTACTAAAAAATTGTCAAAATCGTTAAATTTATTGAAATAATGTAACATTCTCAAAATTCTCAAATATATTTTGTACGAAAAATTCAACGTCAATCAAACCTTGTCACAGCAAAACAATGAATTATAGCACGACGATGACGCAATGTTATGCCATGTTATGTATCGTATATAAGAATAATTATTATTGAACATTCTATTATTATGTATGTATAATGGGATAAAGATTCTTACCACAATCTTCAAAACACCAAAAACATACAAATTATGAATTAGTAATTTAAAGAAACCATATAAATCTTCATTCAAGAAGCCCACAGACTCTCCGCAGGCACTCTACAATCACCGAAATATACTCATCATAGACACACTGCTCCTCCCACCCGGCAAACATAGAACACATTCCTCTATCGGGCGAGTAATCGTGTCTCTAAGACCACGCCCCCTTGCCACATACCTACATATGTATATGCATCTAACTACAACGCAAACATACGAACATCAAGAACTTTGAGGATTTCTTCAGTCAGCAATCATCCATTTAACACTTACCTTCGTCCGGTCTACGTCACTACCACCACCACCAACGCCGCCTCCACCACCACCACCGATACCGCCGCCACTACCCACATCACCTTTTTCCACATCACTCTGGCCAGAGATCATCTCCTTCGAACCGGTCTGGATCTGCGGCGTGCGTCGAAACTTCGAGAAGATCTTGCGCACCAAATGGTCTTGATTCTGCGGCAACTGAGGCTCATTCTTACGCCGTTCGGCCAATTCTTTTTCGCGCTTCACATCGGCCACCTTGCGAAAAATCAGTCGATGCCGCAAATTATAAGTGAGCACAAGATTTCGAGCAAAACTATTCGCGAATGCCGAATAGAAGTCGAGGACCTCGAGCAATTTATCACGTTTGATGGCATGTAAATCACAGTAAGTGAGAGCACGCACATTGGCCGCACTCTGGCCGACGGCGGAGTCTTTCCAGAATTGATCGCCGAAGACGTCGCCTTTACCTGAACGGAGAGGGAGAAAGAGGGTGCATGGTGACTAGAACTAGAAACATGGTGTCCCCCATCGAGAATGACTTACCCAATATTGCCACAACTTCATCATCCTGAATAACCTCCAGACTACCGGTCACAATGAAGCATAAGCTATCAATACTTTCGCCGGTATGATAAAGCAGATCGCCTGGGGCGGAATGGGACATCATAAAATGCATGGCCAGTGCCCGCAGACAACCGTCCGATGCAAGACGAAAGGCAGGATGCTCGTTAAATACTTTGCGATTTAGATGAACACATATATCAGCCTTCATATCTTTCGGACAATAGTTTAGTACCTGTCAAAATGAAATGATGAACATGATGAGAACCGGGCAGCCGGACAACCGGAAGAAGAACAGCCGCAACAGCAGAAAATATGTATTTTTCGAAACAAATGACAGCAACAGCATTCGCAGCAGCATTAGCGGAAGCCATGAGATTGAAATGAATCCAATAATAATGAATGAATGAATCAAAGTAAATCAGCTATTCATTAAAAATGAACCGTTTGATAAACCATTTTTCAGGAAGATGAAAGATGGACCTGAAGATGAACTACTAAATTAAAGTACCTAAGATTTTATATTTTGATAAATATGTCGTCATTCAGTCGATATGCAAAGAATAAACAAAATTAATACTTTCGGTTCGGTTGAATATTTAGCATGAATTTAATAGATAAATAAAGAAAGGATGTAAAGTTGGAGGAAATTAAGACAGAAATATCGGATACAAACGATTGATTTTCTTAGTATTAACCGAATGAACTTCGCAATATTCACTGAACGAAATTCACAAATGAATTATCACTGAACAAAATATTCAATGAATGAATTATCATTGAATGAATGTGCTAGTATTAGGCGTAAGAGAGACTGTATGCACAAATGAATGTTTAAAAAAGGTTAATAAATAAATGAACGATGTAATGAATAGGCGAATGAACAAATTTATGTAAGCATGGTTGAAGAAAATGATAAATGTGTTGTAAATTTTGGAATTCTGCTGACTCGAAAGCGAATGGACGAAGAAATAAATGTTCAGCAGAGCACAGGAGATAGACAGGAAATAGACATAACGGAAGGAATCTTTCGAAAAATGGTCGGCCGGCATATTTAATTTTTTTTTAAATAACTCCTTCTTTTATTTATGTTTGATAATCGGAATGTTTTGAAATAATTTTTGAAATTTTTTCTTGGAAAAATCAATTTCAAAAATAATTAGTGTTCTTTAAAAACGATAAGAAAAAGTCTCTAGAAACGAATTAAAATATTAAAAATGAGCATTTTATGAGATGTTTTTATTTTGATTTTTTTTTTTTTTGGTTTTTTTTTTGATAATTGCAAGACTACCAAACTACAGTCAACGAAAATGGTATAAAAATGGCAGATATACTCAAAACTTTTCTTAATAAGTTTTCTAATTTGTTTGCTTTATTTTCTATGGAAGCGTGTCGTTTTCTCTTATTTTTGGTTTTTTTGTTTTTCTAATAAAGCTTGGCTTGAATTTCATCTAAAGGCATGTATTTGACGGACATTTTTCGTTTTGAACGGAGCAGTTACGATTAATTTTCGCAACAACGTTGGAAGCCCTGCGTCCGCTACAAAGCGCCATCTATTGCTCCGTTTAGTCTTACGCGCGACGCGGAGCACTCTAGCACGTGGCACCACTTACCTTCTGGTGCAATTTGCTCACTGCTACCGGTAGAAAATGTTATATCTAAATATCGTATTTATCGTGTGTAAATTTCATTAATTATGATACGGTTTAGTGGAAGTTAATTTTAAAATCTGAAACATTCGAAAAAAGGTAAAATGCGCAAAAAGCAAGCGAATATTGAAAGGTCTTTAAGCGTTTAATTTGCCAAAATTGGCGAATAAGCCTTGGTTTGTGGGAAGCCCTAAAAAGTTTGGGTTTGAGAAATTATATTGGCGTAAAAATTGCAGTAAGTACGATACAAAAAATTAAATTGTAGTATAAGGAAAATGTTTACAATAAAATGGAAGAATCAAAACGTTTTATTTACGATAAAGAAAAACTATTTTTTTATTTACGAACACTAAAAATGTGTCGAGTATTCATACTTCTGATGTTCAAAATCAAGCATTTGGCTTCAGTTGATATTTGCAAATTGGTATTTACTATTTGTGATATTGTTTGGTATTGGATGGTGCTAAAGAGCTCTTGCAGTTTGGTGGCACTGAGAATATGGTAAGCATTTGATAATCGATGTCTTATAGTTCATATTTGGTAGTTAGTTCTTGGTAGATATGTATGTATATAACAATTCCAATTTTGTAGGTTTGATAATTGGTATTTTTATTTATATTGGTAGATGATAATTGGTATTTTATAAGCACTACAAGCATTACAAGCTGTCTAAGCATTGGCGATTAAGAATTAGCGACAAAACTATTCAAACAATTGGAGAAAAAGACGCAGGGGGGGGGGGGTGGCTGGTACTTGGTAGTTTCTAGTGATGATCATTTCCAAAGAAATTATAATTTCCAATAATTATTTCAAAATTTCGGTGTTCGGTGTTTTTTCTTCTTTTTCAATTCAATTCAATCAATCAGTTTATTTCAATTGAAAACTTAAAAATGAAGCGAATTGAACAAAAAGCGTTTTAATCAATTTCAAAGATGAATTCGAATAAATTACAGTCTTCAACTGAATGCAACTAATGATGATGATGATGATGATCATCAAAGGAATTGCTGTCTGGAAGCTGTCTTCTTCTTTTTGAATCCATAACAATCTATGACAAATGATCTATGCTGATTCTTGCGGATACTAACAAAATGGGTCGCTTTTAGATTAAAATGCTTTTCTGTTATAAAAACCACGAAACAGCAGCTACCGTTCAAGCGATGAATAATGTAAAATATTGTAGGAAAGCAAAAGAAAGAATAAAACGCATACCTCATGGCTTACCTTTTCGGTGTCCAGACCTTTTGTCATCGCCCAAGTCGAAACAACATAATCCATGACACGCTCGCTCAACGCTTTCGGAACCTCGTGCAGCTTCATGAATTCGCGTACATTGTTCAGCATGTCGTGATACTTGGCCGTGGCTGAGGTCATTTGCTGGATTATCGTGGTCACGTGACCGAAGATCGTGGCGTATAGTAGAGCTATTTAGCACAAGCGGAAGTATAGAAACAACAGACAGACAGCGAGAGATAGATAGATACAATAAGAGAGAGAGACAGAGAGGTATTAATTACTAAACATTGTGCCAACGCTTTCATTCATTTAACATAAACACAGAAGAACTAAAAACTAAACGAAACAGTGGCTTCATTGGTCGTCCACTGATGAAGAAAATGAGCACTAGAAGAAAAATTTAAACATTTAAAAACATAAAGTAATCGTACTTGCACTCGTACTGTTTGTACGTGCGTAGAAACGAGAAAACAAAAACTAGCAGGTGAGTAAAACTAAAACCAAAAGAGAGGAGAAATAATGAGATCAATGGAGAAAGTTTTGTAGCCAGACACGAGCTAGAACAGTAATAAATCAGTGAGCGTTGTTGTTGATGCATCGTGAAAACCATCATTCTCCAAATGCATTCATTACAAAACGAAAGCTCACGCTTTTGGCTCTCGAAATTTTTTGAATGGTTCTCTGGTTTTCACTCTCACTTGCAATTAGTTAGTCAGTTGCAGTTGCACTCTCAGTTCGCAGTTCTCTCTTAGTTGGTTTTTGAACCAACTGCCTGTTTTGGTCTCATCAAACACTCTCATTGTTTGCAATTGTCAACGATAATTTGATGAAGGAGTGTCATACATGATTCGTTTACATTTTCTTAAAGGCATAAACTACAGCACGGTGGTTTGTGTCAAGGATTAGCTTATGAATTCTTATACGCAATAGTGGTTTGAGAAGGCCCTACTGAATTAAAAGGTCCACAGCAGTATAATGCACATTTAAACTAGCTTAATTTTCTTACTTTTTTACTTTCAAAAAAAAAAAACGAAATTAAGTATGATTGATTTATTTAGTTCAAAAATAAAAGCTGCGAATTTCTTCAAATATTGATCCATTGTTCAAAGATTACCTGAGAAGACCAAAATACTTAACCGTTTTAAACAATATTATAATGGTTTTGGAGATACGCCAAAATACAATAAAACACCGAAAGCCTTAACAGTTGCAAGTATTAGTACAAAACAACTTTTTTCTTTAATTGTGGAAGAAAAAGTCTCAAGTTGAAGTCATAAAACTCACACATGTAGAAGAATAGTCCGACTGTTTGGTGTTTGGTGGGTGTGTGTATGTGAGAAAGATAAATACAAGAGATGGAAATAGCGTGAAAATATAAATAGAAATATATAATAGATATATTTAATATTCAACCATTATCGATATTTGGTAATATTAATCTATCCGTTTAAGTCTATACAGAGCGCAAAAAAATGCTTGAAATGGTGTTTGCTAAAGTGGAAGGGCCAAGAGGGAAGCGATACGAATGGTATGGAGCAGGACGGCGGTGATAGGAAAGCTATAATATTAGTACAATACATATTTAAAGCGCAGAGCTTAGCCGAGCACCGAACCTTTGAAGGTACAGATGGACTCATTGCTACAAAATAAGAAACACCGGCTCAGCCGCTCACTGATAGTCCGCCGACGGCCGACTAACTGGCGACACCAACTGACTGACTGACTACATTTACATTGAAAGTGGAACAAGTGGCTTAAAGATACGACACCAACTCAGCATTTATTAGTTCTAGCTGTGCTCAAAGGGTTAAAATATACGCGCTCTCCGAGAAACTTGATAGAGGGAGAAGAGAGCCAGAGATGAAAAGACTATCAAATGATCAAAAGTGCGTTTTCAAATTCAAATTTAAAAGCAATTTAAAAACAAACGAAGTGGAAAAGAAAATTCGTTTTGGGTTTTTTTTTTTTTTTTGTAAATTAAAATTGTTCACATTTTAATTGAAAAGAGTTTTATAGCGCGTATATTTTTCTCTTCGTTAATGAATTCTTTTTTTGGCATTTTGAAAACCGTTGGTTGCACATTTCGAAAAAGTCTCGAAATTGACGCGGCAACGGAACGTGTCAGACACAGCACCTGCAATAATCATCATGCAGATGGTGAACACCTTCTCGTTGTCCGTCTCGGCGGCGACATTGCCAAAGCCCACCTGAAAATTGAAAAGATTTATTTAAGTCGAGGAAAGTTTAGTAGTTTCTTGCAGTTTTTCGTTTTATATAAAAATAAAGCAATAAAAAAGTTTAGCCTTTTTTTTACTTTACTTTAATTAAAAATACCAGAATTTTTAAGACAAAAACCAAAATAGTTTAGGGTTATTTCAATTTTTTTTTAACCAAAAAGTTAAATTAAAAGAATGGGACAAAATTATTAATAGAAATTATTACTAACATCAAGAGAACTTTTTCAAACTTAAAAATTTATTGCATAAAAATTTACTGAAGTTAGTTTCAACATTGAAAATGAAATTTCAAAATATTAATTTTTAATCTTTTAAACTGAACTGAAAAAAATTAAGAACAATTGTACAATTAAGCAATCTTTTTGTATCATCGACCTTATAAAATGAAAAAAAGGGACATATATTTGAAAAAAATATAATTTTTTAAATTAAAAAAAGAATTGGAAGAAGACTAATTTCAATTATTTCAATAAAAGTCATAAAATAAAAATTAATCTCCCAATATTTTCAAATTAAAAAAGTTAAAGAACAAAAAACGAAAAAAAAAATTTACAAAATGTCATTGTATAACATACATACATATATTGTATAAATACTTCTAGAATTTTTGAGACAGAGACTTGAGCTACTCGTCTCGGTCTGTTAAATATTTAAAATTTAAAAAAATTTTTATAAATTAAATAAAGAAAACTGAAAACTAAAAGATTAACAAAATATACCACAGTGTATTGTATCAATACACACATTGAAATGTTTTACAATCACAAAATGAAAATGAGACCAATATATTGTCTCATATATCAATATAAACATCGAATCAGTCAATAAAAAAACGGCAGAGTGAAAAAGAAGTGATAAAGTGTATTTCAATATTGTTTCAATATCAATCGAAAAAATGTGCGAAATATATTTCAATACTATATTAATATGTCAACAATCAACCCTAAACTGAGAGAAGTTGAAATAATTGACAATATTGATTGAGAATTAAGAAAATTGGCAAAATATAATTCAATTCAAAAACTTTTTATAAATAGAATGCAACTTTTATCATTAAATTTGGTGACATTAGTATTTAATCTATATAAGAATACAAATTAATATTGCAATAATAAATAAATTCCTTCTATTTCGCTTTGATTTAATAAGAAAAGAAAATATATTGGCTTCAAAAAAATTGTATTGGATCAAAATCAAAATGTATTGAAAAAGTTCAAAATTTATTTATATTATATACCATAAGTATTCAAAGAAAAAAAATCTGTTCGTTATTCAACAATATATGCCATAGGCCCATTAACTTCTGGTCTGGAAATACACGGCCATTCAATCAGCTTTCATAACCGACCACGCAACTCTCTCTCTTCCTACATTCATACATACTCATTCATACATACTCATTCATGCCACTCAATACGTACCGATGTCATGCACGTCATGGTAAAATACAGTGCCGTCACGTACATACTCTTGCGGGAGGGGCCGTTAATTAGTTCGGGGCCGGTATCGTTGGTCCAAATGTACGAATAAGGCGACTGCGTTACATTCGCCAACTTCCACAACCAGCTGTATTGAATCTGGAATAAGGTAAGAAAAGATAAGTTATGAAAAGAGGAACACCAGCACACTCCGACTGCAGCACCCAAGCCCTCTCACTCTCACTCACCCCATTGTCGGCATCGCTGCGACCGATTGAGTACCAGATACATGCTAACCAATGCGCCACAAGCATATAGAAACACAGCAACAATATTAACATTGCGGCGCCATACTCAAGATAACGATCCAGTTTCCGCACGACACGCCCCAGACGCAATAGTCGCACCACTTTCAGTGCTGAGAAAAGTGAACCGATACCATCCTCATCGCGATCGAAGGCGTTGAAAACATCGTATGGCAAACAGCTGAGCAGATCGATGATGAACCAGGATTTCAAATAATTCATGCGTATCACCTTCGGATCGCTGACCACTTCGCCGCCGGGACCCACAAACGTCGTGTGAAAATTTAACACTATCAGTGTAAAAAAAGAGAGATGACGATGAGTAAGTAGCGGCAGTGGCGAGAGTTGTTTCATATCATGAGGATAGAATTATTGTACCAATACTTTACCAATACTTACCAATATCTATAAAGAATATAACATCTACTATTGAATCGACGACTAGAAGAGAAACATCTTCTGAGGTTTTATTCTTAAAGGCTACGTTGTAGGGCACCTGTTAAGAGAGAAGAAGGAGGGAAAAAAGAAAGCAAAAGTGACTACACTTTCGGCTCATTTCTTAAGCACACTGCATGCACGCTGAACAGGTTAAGAATACACAAAAGCCGCTTCGCACAGACGTACGATATGTTCTCCTACGTCTAGTACGGACTAATCGTGTGTACTTACCATGATGGCGGTATAAAATGTTAAACAAAGTATCACCCAATCCCAAATTGCTTTAAATGCACAATAATGTAGTAGTATATGAGGCGGCGTTTTTGGCGCCTCCTGGCGGTATTGCGGCATAATGTCAGCACTCAATGACATCATCTGAGAGGACATGGAAAGAATGAGTATAAAAATACGGTAATATATGATAGAGAGGTACAAGTTCTGATAACCAAACAAAGTTTGAGCATGAATATGAGATAATTCAAGAAAGAAGTAACATTTTTAAGGTACATATACATAAACATATAAACTTATTTGTTTAATACTACCTTATTTTGGTAATACTAACATGAGCTAAATTTGATTGCTTCGTTGGATCCTTGAGCGTGGGCAGATGTGCACTGAATTGGCGGCTGCGTGTAACCGAACGGGCCAATTTGGCAAATTTCGATAAACCTAAAACTTTAAAGTAAATATCAAAGTTCAGGTAATTACAACATTTAGACAACGATATAAATGGCGACGACATTAAAAATTGCATGAGTTAATATTCGTATAAGACGGCACTACGCACCTAAGAGATGCGACAGCAAGGGCTGAAGAAATTAGTACAGAATATTTTATTTAAAAATAAATAAAATTAAAATAAAGTAAACTTTAAATGTGGAGTTTTTTTTTTTTCATGAATATTGTATCCTAGAGAAAATTCAAGTTGAAATTCTAGTTCTCTAAAAAATTATGTTATATAAATATGTAGCTTCTTTAATTTAATAGTTTATTATTATAATAGTTTCTTTAGGATTCATTATAATTCTTAATAATATTATTTCTTTAAAATCATTTTAATTATATGTTTAAGAATCAACCTGAGTGTGACAAAAATGTCACAGCGAATGTGTTGTGATTTTAGTTTAACTGTTAACTTGTTCGGTCTTACATATAATAAATTTTTCTCTTGATGCCAGACAAATTTTTCGATGCCAGAAAGTAAAAACACATTACAGTGAATTTAAAAAGAATATGGGTTTTTTCCTTATCATTTATAAAATTTGTCTTGCTATTTTTATAAAAAACTACACAATTTTTTACTACACAATTATGTGCATATTCAGTTATATAAAAAAAAAATACATGCGCAAGTTTAAAAACAAGATGTGAATAGAAAAAAAGCAACATACAAACATGAGGCAGGTCATTAGACAGATCACAGGACTTTTTGCTACACTATGAAATTCATAAGGTTTTGTTATTTTCTTAAATAATTAATAATGTTCTCTTATTCTACTATTTTGTTTTTCTTTCTACTTACCGCCTTTCGTATCTTCGCTGTCGATCGGTTGTTTTAGTGCCGTTATATCGCGGAACGTCAGCAAAAAGAGGACCACAAGATCGCGTTCGTTGCGAATGGGTGCGACTTGAAGCAGTAGCCATAATGGAGTTTCTGCGAAAACAGTAAGAAAGAGAAGAAAGAAAAAGGGAGCGAGAGAGAGAGAGAGAGAGCGAGAAAGAAATTATAAAATTTATACAACCGATCAAAGAACCGAATAGGTAGAATAAAAATTATTAATAATTCAGTCAAGATAGTGTAGAGAATATAAAATACTTTCTATTTCGCAATAAATTAATATTACTTCCGGCAGAGAAGTTTTGAAAAATTGCGATAAATGCCCTCAGTTTTATATGGGTCAAATAATTCATAAGCAACAGATTTCTTTTTCGACATAATCTTGATTGTTGATAGTAGAGTATTTAACTTTTTGTTTACGGGTCAAATTTCTTTTCGGGTGTTCATGGGGAGGGGAGAAGTTGGGGAGGGGACGGTTCTAAACCCTTTTCAGTTGACAAATTTTATACATAAAATATAATGTATGTATGTATTTTATTAAATGCAAACAATTAAATAAAATTAATGACCCCGGGAGCGATAAGCCCACCTTCTCTCACAATCATTTATTATATTTTCATTAATTTTTTAATAATTCTTTTATAACATGTTATTCGACAAAAAAATTGTCAACTAAAGAGATTTTTCTTTTAGTTGAAACCTTTAGGCTTAATTTTCAATGTACGTAAAAGTAGAAACTTTTTAAGTAAAAGAAGAAACTTTTACTAGAGGCTAAATTTAAGTATTTTAAATACAAATAAAATCATAAATATTAAAAAACGGTAATTAAAATTTAAAAAGCTTTCTATCGTGCATTCTATGCCAACAATGAAATTTAAGATTCACTCTATTTTGTTCTCCTCCCTTCCCTTCCCTTCCCTGCCCTTCCCTTCAGTTCACCACCCAACACCATACTCTTTCAATTTATTCATTTTTCATTTCTCCATATAAAAAACCTTTATTTAAGTATTACTAATTTATTTTGCCTTCACTGTCTCTATGCATTAAAACAACAAAAGCAACAGCATTGTTTCTCCCGCAAGCTCTGATGCATTTCTCTTCATCGCTTGTTATTTTTTGTTGTTTTTTTTTTTTTTTGTTGAATTTAAACTAAACGAGCATGGTTCAAATGTGCTCTTAGCCTTTCGGCAATACATATAACATATAAGTTTTGTTATTAGTCGTCGCTGGCTGAGAGCGGTGGCAGATGCTGTGTGTGTGTGTGTGTGTGGGATCTGCCGGGAGTAAGCAAGGTTATGAGCTTCATATTTGCCACAAGTTCATTATTACAAAAATTATTAATAAAATTTGACACGACTTCAATTTTATCAATGTTTTCAGTTTTTTGTAGAGATTTTTTTACCCTGCAAAAATTTTATAAACGCATTTTTCTTACAGAATTTCATTGTGACATTTGTGACTAATGATAATTATGTATGAATTGCAAACCATGTAAGAGTACAAACAATTTTGAAAGAATTAATTTTCATATTTTTATGACAAATTTCGGTACTCGTGTATTCATGTCTTAGGAAAAACATGTCACAGGTCTTCGCCATAAAGAAGAAGCAAAACTCATTGAAAATTCTGAGTTTTTATGATTTCAAATGGAAACAAATGCTGAAAACAAAAAAAAAAGGAATTGGAATTAGTTTAACAAGCCATGTGTTGTAACGAGTCGGTTTGCCAAGGCTAATACTCAATAGCTTCCTTGCTAACAATTGTGTCTCCAAAGAATACATAGGCCGAGAAATACTTCGGCCCAGAGATATTTTAATCAAGCAGAGCAATACCTGCTAAAAGGGCAAAAGGTCGAACAAGTAAGAAAGGCCGCAATAAAAAATACCATTTTCGATGATGACGGTTTTTATTTCCTTGTTTTTCTGTCCTTTGAAGCGACGTAAAAACCACGAGAAGGGTCTCTATCTCGCTGTGTGCCGGCATTTCGAAGGTTAATAGTGCTTATTTGTCACATTTTGCCACTGCCCATTTATGCATTTGCTTCAACAATTCCATTTGGCATCGAACAAACACTTTTTAATATTTTCTAGTATTTTCCTATCGTTCCTTTCTTGGTTATCGAGGGTCAGCAGGGGCGCATTTGAAGAGCTAAAAGAGCTACCATTATTTTTTTTTTAAATATTTCTCATCAATGAAAATCTTAACAAAAGGCGGAGAACCGGAAGGTACGAGAGAATTGACAATATTAGAGCCTTTGTATAAGATAAATATACGTTTTTTTCTAATTCAACTCAATTCGTATAAAGTATAAAAATTATACAATAACTACTAAAGTCTTTACATTCAATTAATTAAACTTATTTTAATAACTCAGTTCAGTTGAGTCGTTTATTATTATCATTATAAATACCATAGCTTTCGATGAAGGGTAAATAATACAATATAGTAGCTCTTAAGCTTAAGAGAACAGTAACATCTTGAGAGCTACTGCAACGCTCTTACTTGTTGTTGTTGTTGTTATGGTTGTTGTTGTCCTTATTGCTACTGCTCAAGTTAATATCGTTTGAAGAGTCGCTCAATATCTGTTTGTGTCATTGCTCAATTGTTCCAAACATATCCACGTACCCATTAGGAAAGGACGTAATAAATGTGTTTTTTCATTCAAAAAACCTTTAATTATATATACGATATATAAATGGCAAATACAGTAATACGGTAATATCAATTATAGTATCACTTAGTTTCCTTATCTTCTTCCTTCTTCTGCCAAAGTAGCTAATTTTCTTTCCACAAAAAAAATTTCACTAGAAAACGAAGACCTGACACTTAACTCTTTAAGTGTCTAAGCGTTACACAAGTGTGCTCACAAACGAGATTTTGTTTGATGAACATTTTTTTTTCTTCTGAAAAGTAAGAGCTCTCAAAACTGTGCTCTTACGAAATGGTACCTATGTATGTTGGTAAGAACAAGTTTTGAGCGTTTATGGCACCTCGCGAGCATTTCGCGTAAAAGAGCTTATAAAAACAAGTGATAATATTTATATGCAGAAGCCACGCGAATAAAAACGCAGTTTCTTGTATTTAATAAAAAAAACAAAAAACCATTTCATAACTCAATTTATTTAAATGATAACTTTAAGCATCCTTAACTATACTTAAAATACTAAGTATCAATACTTAATGAATACTTGCGGTGCACTCGAGTTATGAAAGGAAATCTTAGAATTCTTGCATTTAAATAAAGTTCTTTGCATTAATTTACGCACATATATCATTCATATGTGTTAAATGTACATACATATCGTATATCGTATATAGTATATCGTATATGTATGTATATATGTACAATACATATTTGGAAATTTCACGTTTAAGGTAAATAATAAATTCTGTGATATTTTAGTTTAATAAATAAAATAGAAGTACAATTTTTTATCTTGCACATTAAATATCGTTAATGCTGTCGTCTATTCAAAAAAAGGCCATTTGTCGTGACAATCAGTTCCTACTGGGTGTTCGCCGCAACCAAACAACAAAGAGCAAAGAGCAAAAGGGTGGCGTTGGTGGAAGAAGCAGTGCCGCTGTGAGTGTGTAGATCATCTTAGCAAGATTTCCAAAACAAAAAGCTTAAAACTGTCAAAGGAGGTCAAGTTATCTTGATAATTTCTATTGCTTTCTGCGTTACTGATATTTTCTGCAAACCTTATTTAATTTCTTTGGTTAGTTTCATTTAAATCGCAGTCCTATTTTCTCCCTTCTAAAATTGAGCTCAATTTATTTATTTTCTTCAATAGAAATCGATTTGAAAAAGTTGTTTTTTTTTTGCTCTTTATTGGAGTTTTAGCTTTACCATTAAGCTTCTTACAGCAACTTATTGAGTCCAAAATCCATCATAATTAAATGTTAATGATTAAAATTATTTTTTCGATATACGTATTTACGGATTATGCGAGCTTTTTTATGAAAGTATGTACATGTACCTTCATTGAATCCTTTAAGGAAGGCTTTACAGTGAAAACTCTGCTCGGCTTAATTTTAACGAATGAAATGTCATTACTATTGCTAATATGTATGTAGATGTATTGTTAAAGGGGTTATATTTTATATGGTGATAGTAGGGTGTACCTGGTGTAACCTTGCCGTACTTCGCTAGAGGACATCCGCACTGTAAATCTGAAAGTTAATACGACAGACATACGACTTTGTTAGTCATAATACTTTTTAATCTATGAAAGGATGGCAAGGTTCATTTGGTCCGGTTACTTTACCAGCAGCAAGAAGCAAATACTGGCAATGCGAGAAATAGAGATGAAAGGAAAGTAACATGAAGAAACATTTATCATAAAAGAAAATATACTCATATTTACTAAATATAAAATATAATTGCGATTACCGGTTAATTAAAATCTTATGAAATGGGTTAAAAAATGGAATTGTGATGATTAATGGGACGATTTTAGTTGTATTCTTTTATAAAAATAATAGTAACGGGCAAAATATTTCTATAATGATAGTTATTTTCGTTAGGTCTATTATGTGACATTATTTACAAAATATAGATTTTAACGACGAAGCCAAATTGGGCCAAATATTATAAACATTGAAGCCTAAGGTATTAATTATGGATATAAAATCAGCTGAAGTGCACAAAAGTGAGCAACATAGATCTTAAATGGCTAAAAAGTAACTAATTTTAATTTATGCTAAAGCTAAAATGGTCTGTCCGGAATTAGATGATAAAGCTTCACTTAAATGTCAAGCTGTAAAAGTTATTTTTTATCAATCAATCATTAAATGGAAAAACAACAATACTAACACTACGATTTATTTTTTTTTTCCAAAAATCATACAATTTCTAACAACATTTTATTACAAATAATGAAGGTTTGTCTTTTTTTTGCGACACCAAATTCATTATTGTATGGAAAATACATATATTTTTGGACAAAATTGTACAAAATGTCTTTTCAAATATTTCTGAATTCTATGCTTAAAAAGAATTTCATTCTGAAATCTTATTCATATTCGACTCATTAAATCCGATAGATATTAGTACAAATAAATACACAACGCTCTTAAAACTTTTCAAGCGGTTGCCACTTCAAACTCAAGCAGCTGAAAAAGGGGTGAGGATGGGAAGGAGGAGGCTAGGGGGAGGAGGGTGGGTAGGTGGAATTAAATGCTTTGCTCAAGGAATTAGTGCAGAATTTATGTCATACGTAATCCTTGTCGCATATCACAAGATGCAACTAAAAATGGTGACAAAATACCACAACCCTCAGTCCGGGGTAGCGTTGGGGGCGGGCGGGCGTCTTTCATTAACAGCAGCAGAAGATTTTGCAGCAACAGGACACGAGCTGTCACGTCGCCGTTGATTCGAATACATCTGGCGGTAGCAGTGATGGTTGTGTGCGCAGCATCGTGAGGGTTAGAGAGAACAACTTTTCGGTTGGGCGGTCAGTATCAAAGGAAAATGGCTAACGTAAGTGGAAACCAATGGTGCTAAAGTTTGTTTTGAGACCACTTTTCACAGTTATCCAACGTCCCAGATTCCCTCATCGCTTCACCTCTCCCCCCCTTCAACCTCCTTGATCCTTTTAATTATGCCAGTTTCAATGGAAATGAATTTAAATTAAATTGGAAACAGATTCCAATTTGTTTTTGCTCTCATCTTGTCAAAGCGTTAGTTGGTCGAAAAGGAGTTTGAAAATTGAAAATAATAAAAGCAAAAGCTAAAAATAAATCCTGCTCTACTCTTTGAATGGTCAAAACTGAAGGACTTTACTAAATGGTATTTTAAATGAGTTTTTGGGTCTTTATTCCTTTTGGTATAATTAATTTTCTTCGTGGTGCCGATTCTTTATTTTTCAAATTCCAAAATTGAAAATTTAAAACCTATGCATATTTTTTATAAAAGTCGAAAATTTACAATTAATAGTGTGCAACATTTACTGAAATCCATTTATGCTAGAAGTATGTGACCTTTACTTAAACTTATCAACCTTAACGGTAGGTATATAGCGAAGAATATAGAATGTATTATATGTATATTATGACATTAAATATTCTTTGTTTATAGCCTATACTTATCTATCCTTTTTTTCTATTCTCTTTTATTTGCTCATAAAGTACTCTTCAATGCAGCCTTCGTTAGTTGCAAAAAGTTGTTGCATAATTTTCGGCAACAGTTAAAATCTACTTAATGGCATTTTGTATATTACTTCGTTGTAAGTATGTACGTACAAGAAGGATTTATGGAAAATGTATATACGAACTAAGCACTGAAGAAGAAGAAGAGAAAAAGTTTTTGATATTGTTCTACAAAAGTCCTTTTTGTGCGGCATCATTGTAGATACTCGTAGTTTGATTACGCAATGAGTTTGCCAACAACTTTGATTGCATACTTCTTGGCGCTGGAAACTTGGAACTTGGCGAATTGTCATTTAACAAAGTAAGAAATTTATCATTTTAATAAAAAGAAGCAATTTCTTCTTCTTTTAGAAGAATTATTAAAGTACATGCATAATACATACTAGTACTTCGACAGTACTGCATAGACACTATATAGTTCAGGAAAACCCAGAAAATGTCATTTAGGTATGTGCTATTTTGAAGCGGTAAAAAGTTTTAGTCTCGAGCGTTTTTTCAAATGGTTTTTGAAGTAGAGAAATCAGTCCATACGAACTTATGACAATAGCCCGGCGTAGTTATAAAGTCAATAATCTCCGAGTATTAAAGGCAGTCTTTTTCTAACGATTACTTTGCAGGCGATATCTTTCCTGACTTTCGTAAAAGTTTGCCAATTGTAACAATCTCCAGCTTTTAAACAAGAATAAAAATTAAAAACAACGAGCGAAAAAAGGGGCCACAAATACCACAACATTTGCATAATTCATTCTAATGGTTCATTTTATATGGTACAGTGATGTTGGCCGTTTAGGGCGGTTATAGCCGTGGTACTACTCGTAGTTGGCAACAATGCCGCTTATTTACATAATAAATGTCATTAGCAATAAAAAATGCTAAGAGTAAAGGACAACAACAAAGCAAAGAGCAACAAGAACTTCGCAACTATCGTACATTGATTAAATTGAGCTGAAAAATGGTTTAGAGAAGAGAATGAGAGAAAAAAAATTGCGAAAAGTGGCGTGATTTCTTTTTCGCCGCTACTATGATTTGCCTCCATCGAGAATTTAGTTTGTGTGCCGTCAGAGGAAGCTGTCAAACCATTTGCCAAAAAATGAAACTAGTCATGAATGATGTGTTTATAAGAAAAAAGTTACTCTCTAGAGCGAAGTGTATACTTGTACTATTCGTACAGTTATTGACTGGCTTACTCAGGCTTGTCTATAAGTATATTCATTATAACCACAACATTACCTACTTTACTTATCATCATTACATAAAAATAGCATTACGAGTACACAGATTTCCGCTTATCGTTTAGTCCAAGCAAGTGACTCCAATGAAGTGAATACACTCATATAAAGCACATCGAGTAGACTCCAGATATTTTGCAAATAATACTCACTGTTCTTTTTGTACAAAAGTATCTCGAATTGATCCTGCTGCTGGTTTTCCAGCGTATACTCCAATCGTGCCACTGTCTCCTTGTCGGTCAGCTCGCCATACATGAAGCCACATCTGAAAAGAAAGAGAAACAGAGAGAACGGCAATCAGGTACGTTAAGCCTTCAATGAAAACAGAGCGTATAATTATAATATCTTATAAAAAGCTTTCCATCTTTCGTTTATTATTTCACATGAGTCTGAGTCAGAGTAATTGAAATATAAGGCTTCGAACATACCAAAAATCATATCCTTTGAGTTGAGAATATGATTCTTCTATCTTCTAAAAAACTTTTCGGAAAATTTTCATATAAACATATTTGCATGCAACACTGTGTCATTTGTAACCATATGTAAAAAGTGTAATCATCAAAGTCATCATACTTTATTTTAGGACTTTTCCGATTGGGTTTTTTTTTTTCATTTGTGGCAAAAGGTTTTAGAAGTTTATATAAATTGCAATTTTAAATAAATTAATCTTAATATTAAATAAATTAAATTTAATTTAAATAAATTTCTTAACCAATCTTCTTTTTCGTTTCGTATAATTGAAATTTTAAAAGAAAGTAAAGTAAAAAAAAATCAAGAGTTTTATTTAAACAAATCGAAATAATTACTCGTAAGTAGAAAATAAGTCTATAAAAACAACTTGAATTAAACTATTTTTCTAATTCATATAATTTTAAAAGCTCATTCATTTATTTCCGTTTACTCGCTTTCCGTTTACTCGCATTTCAAATGACTCGTTACTTATTATTATTTCCCGCTTAATTGACGCTTTTACTTCTAACGAGTCTTATCGCACTCGTTTGTTATTAAGAGTACATACTTATCGTACTTTCTACTCGTTCTTTGTAAGGATTACGTATTTATTAACTCGTTACGAGAGTTTATGGCATAGCCTTTCTTTACTTGATGACGCTTTAAACGCAATCCGCTCATTCTTCGTCTTATTAGGTTTCGAGAAAAGCTGGCTTCAATGATGTATCACCTTTTCCTGTTCTTCTTACTCATTCCTTCTTTCTAATTTTATTACTTTCTTCTTAATCAAGGCATGAACAGCGAGTTTACTGTTGATAATTTAATTGAATCTTGTTAACTCATTCTGTTAATTAAGAATGATGTCAATTGAAATTAATGATCTTTACGAAATTTCTACTTTGGAAAATAGCGAAAATAAGCATACAGCATTATGTATAATTTTCAAAAAAAAACCAACAACAACAGCAACTATCATCATTCACATCATTTACGAAAATGCGCTACAACTATAAAATTGAAGCTTCAAAGCTGTTTTACTTCCGGCTTAAATTTAATTTTATCGTATTTTTTATCAAAATACATTCTGCACTGCTTGTTTGTTTTTTTTTTTTAATGATTGCCAACACATCCAATAAGTATTTCACAACGGCACTTCCGGTTGCGCTTGCCCTACTTCCGCCATGCATTACAAATATACCAAACGTCGTTTTGAATTGAGCTCAATTCTAGTTTAACACAATACACACACACACACACACACACTCGTAGCCTTAAATAGAAATCACTCACCCTAATACGCAACCACACACACACACACACACACACACACTCACGCTTATGTACATACATATGTACTCTCCATACATTCCATTGCAGTAAAAATTAATCTCACTACACGTCATAGCACTAACCAGGGTTGCCAACGGCGCTTTTCTCAAACCCAAAAAGAGGAACGCCGAAAATTATAAGTAGGCGCACACAAACCCATACACATCATGTAGAAATAAGTAAAAGGGAGAAAATAAGGTTAAAAAAAGGATTGAAGGATGGAACAAAACGAAAGAAGAAGAAGAAGTAGAAGAAGAAAAAGTAGCAATTTATAACTTGTTTTTTTTTTAAAAAGTCTACAAAAAGTAAAAATGTAAGAAATAATTTCCAAAAAATGGGATCTAAAATTAGTCGTTTTTAATCTAAGCAAGCTTTTAGGCGAAACCTAGCAAGAAAACAAAAATAAAATGTCAGCTAGAAAATTACAATTAATGAAAAAACAAAAAAGGCTGTTTGTACGATATGAAGAAGCAGCAGCAGCAGCAGCGGCAGCAGTTATGGCGAAATGAATGGCCTCAATTGCACCGCAGTAAAGCATTCGACGGAGGTTAAAAGGAGTGATGGATGGTGGTGCAGAGAGAGAGAGAGAGAGAGAGAGAGGGCTAAAAGGCAGGACAGAAAGATATGGCAACCAGAAGTCCTTTTCAAAGAGACTGCACTAAATGCACTGACGCCATGACGTCATTGCAGTTAGTTGAGTTCTGTTTTTTATTCTGTTGCTCTAGCTCTTATTGGTTTCTATTCGTCCGAAGTCTTGGCAATTTTTTGGTGGTTTTTATGCTGTTCATTGGTGTTGTTGCTATTTTTGTTCATGTCGTTGTCCCAAATCAACAAGATCGTTAAGCCCAGCAAATTTTTCCTGCTTTCTCACTTTCGGACTTAATTTTTTAAAAGAATATTCTTTGCTCTAAATCTGGCAACATTTCAAACTCTCATTTTTTGTTTTCGGTTTTCTGTTGGCCTATTTATATTTTGTATATACAATACTTGCAGAATTTAACTCATTTAAAATTTAATAAGAATGAGTTTGTTTCGAAAACACTCAAAATCTCAATGAATACTCATAAAACTTCTGGCATATTTGCCGCGCATGTAACTCAATACTAAAAAATGCACAAATATCAATGAGTTTTGAGTTAAAACTACTTAACGATTGCAGGTCTTTCTATTTTACTCTTTTAATAATTCATTCAGCGGGTTTTTTTAAACTCATTAAGGCTTATGTATACTCTTACTAATTATAAGTATCATTTGGTAAATATTTCATTTAGTTAACCGGCTTTCTTTCAAGTAGCACTCGCCCACTTAAGACGAGCGAGTGTAATTTAAGTAGCTCCTAAAGGCTTCTGAATACTCCATAAGCTTCTTTTAGGTTTTGCCGGACATGAATGTATCAATAATTGTTGACTCATAAGTACTTATTAAGTGTATGTTTGACTACTTTTGATTGATTACGTTTCTTCATACTCTCACTAATTGTAAGTTCATTGTGCATTATATATTAATTATATAGTTCACATGATGAAACAACTTTACCAAAGCTGGGTATATTTCAGGTACCACTCAGAGGCCTTTGAATGCTAATCAAGCTTAGGTTGAATATACTCGTAGGAAGGTACACATATTTTTGTAGACAATAGTTGAGTTTAATAAGCCTTTTGTGATACTTGTTTCAACATCATTCATAACAACTTATAGAGAGCTTATGTGTGAGCAGGCTTGATGAATACAGGATGTGACTGAATGAATCTAATGAATACTAATCAATTATAGGAATATTTAGTTGTATATTCATAAACCTGCAGTATGATTTAAATGAATACTAATATTCAATTTGTAATTAATTTATTGTATTCTATTAATGACTTAATCTTAACTTTAAGCATTCACGAATCAGATTTGAAAACTTCATGTTTTAAGCTCACTTTTTAAGAGCTCACTAAGGATTCATTGGGTATTTATTTAGTACTTATTATTATATACAATAGTTTCAGTCATTCAAAATTGATTTTTATTTTCATATAATTCTGATGAAGTGTCAAAATCGACTCATTAAATTCATTCATTCAATTCATTCATTTATTTAGATTATTAAATTGATACTTGTGGTGACAAACCTGCAAGACTTCTGCATGACCTCTGCACGATTGTAGCCGCTAATTTTGCAAAAGGACTCATTGCAATAAACAATCGGAAAGTCAACGATTTGTGCGTTCGCCAAAAGGAATGAACTATCCGCTGTAAAGAGAGATGAAGAACAGGTTTGTCTATTAATATTCTTTGCAATATTAAAGAAATTTAAGTTTGAAATTTAAAGAACACGACAAAAAACAAGGCTGGAAGGAACCAAACTTCCAAAACTCAGAGCGTAGAAAAAAAAGGAATGAACAGTGGCCCAGTTAAGGTAATGAAAATGTGTGTGCATGTGTATTTGTATGGTACAATACAATCAACACAATAACACATTTTTTGTGTGAAGACAAATAAACCTCAGGACAACAGCACCAACCCACCGCCAACAACAACAGTTATAACCAAAAAAGAAACCAAGAGCAAAAAGAGAAAAGGAAAAAGCAAAAGCAAAAGCAAAACAGCTCTTTGCACAAACACAATGCTATTTGCGTGTATGCATGTGTGTGTGTGTGTGTGCCGGTGTGTTGAATACAATTTTTCTGATTGTCACTGTTGTTGTTATTCTTGTTGTTCGTCGAAAATCAGAGCACTATTTCTGCACTTTTCTCCCGCTGGCGAGTATCAAACATTTCTCAATTAACCCACTGCCGACACCGCCAACAACTGGGCCGTTTACCATTGGGTGGTGGTAGGTCGCGCCCCGGGCGCGGTAACCTGTTTTCTTTTGCTTTCGTTTTTTATTTACACACTTTGGCGCCTCAAAGTATGCCGCATGTTACGCGCAATTAAATCTCAATGTCTCACCACAACAACAAAAAAAAAGAAACGAAGAATGAGATGTAAAAAATGAAAAGAGGAAAGAGAGGAAAAGAAGAAAAAAGGGACTCAAAGAGACAAAAAGGCGAAAAAGGTATAGAAATGAAAAAGTTCTAAAAAAGCAAAGAAAAAACAGTGCAAAGATTGAAAAACACAATAACAATGCAATAGAAAAAATGTGAAAAAAAAACAAAAAAAAAACCAAGGCAACGACAAATAATTTGAGAACCAAAAAAACCGTGAATTGAAAGAAAAAGTCACAGAAGCGCGTGAAAAAGTTGAATAAGTGGAGAAATATGGAAAGTACTATTCCTTTGTTCGTTGCAAAAATTAGCAGAGCGGAAAATTGAAGGAAGTTTTTCAATTTTCTACACTCTTTACTTCAGTTACAACATTTTTTTTTTTTTGTTAACACTAAAAAATTATCTTCTTGAAATTTGTTGGGAGGTGTTTACAAAGAATTTGCGAAAAGGTTAAAGTTTTTTTTGTAAAATGTAAAACGCAAGAAAGGTTTAAAGAACTCTTCGTATAGTCAAAAATTTCTTGGTGTATTATCGCCAATAAGACTAAACCTATACACGGAAAAATTCCGCAGAGTCATTATAGAACTCATTTGAAAAGAGTTACTTGAAATATATATACATATATCTATATAGTCTACTAATACTCTAAATCGGACAATTGTGACCGAAAACTGACACATGGGACATTTTCAATGGGACGAAATGGGATTGAGAGGTAGGTAGATGGTCTAAGAGTTTCGCTTACGAAGGGTTTAACATGAAAGTGGCTAAAGTTTGTGAAAATATGCAAGATTGCAAAAGAATTCTGCCTTCTAAAATATTCCAAAAAGTCATCATTTTCAAAAGCTTTTAAGGAGACACATAGTGTAAATTGATGTCGCGGCTCTTCAGGCTACAAAACAGCTCTTCATAACTCATTTTCTGATCGAATGAATTCCGAACTAAAATTCGGGGAAAAAATTGCTATTAATAATTCACGAAAATGGTTTCATTTTGAGTTGATTGATTGAATTCATCATGATAACGGAAAAAATCGAAAATTATAAAAATTCCACGATAATTATTCGTTTTAAAAAAATCCTTATTAAGAGTTCTAAAATGACTCTTTAATTATTCGTATGAATTCTTGAGAGTTCTTAAGAATTCTCGTTGTTGATTACGTACATACATAAATCATAAAATTTCAATGGCGAAGAAAATGAAGAAAAAATCCATTCACCGCCGTTCACTTTGCTCACTTTTATTTTACTTACATCAACTTTTATTGCCTCAGAAAAACCAAAACGAAATGAGAAAAAATGAAAATATTATTTTCTTGTCGAATTTAGTTCTTCGCTGTTAACATTTTTTATGGGTTTCATTTATTTATTGCACAAAGTGCTCCCTTCGCGAGCATTTACTAGATTTTCTCAATTTTCTTTTTCCCCAACGGCCTCCGGCATCAACACCTCCGCCATTTTAAACTTCAATTTTTTTTTTGCCACTTCCTCTTTTTCGGTGTTTCATGTATTTTTAATTTCAATTTCTCAATCTATTCTTCTCTGGTTTTTTATTGCTTCGTTCGTCGGAAGAACTTTTTATACATAAAAAAGAACTTTTTTTATACACATAAGAACTTATTAAGAACTTTTTATATACATATATAATTCAATTTAATTAAAATTAATAAAAATTAAATTGAACCAAAAAAAAAACAAACCAGAATGTATAAAGATTTTGAAAATAGCAACATCTTGAACAAATGAAGAACCTTTGAAGCGGCCAGAGACTTTTTGAATTCTATGTTTTTGTTTTTCTTCTTTTTACTTTCTAGTTAGCTTCTTGTGGTTGTGTCGAACACAGGATGAGAACAGAAACATTTTGTTGTTGTTGTTGTTGCTGTTGTTGTTTTGTACCATGCAGCTGATTGCTATTGTTTGATATGGTACACTTTTATTGAGGTAAGCATCCAACATTGTGTTGCATTTTTGTTGTATACAGACGCATACACACACACACACACACACACACACACACGTCCCACATGAGCATCTACTCGTATAGATATGTGTTTATATTGTGTGTACGCATGTAGACAGAGAAAAGCTTTGTTACAATTTTCCGAACGTGCTTTTATTCGGATTTTTCAGGTAAGGTTACACACTTTACAGTTGAACGCCTGGGGGAAAACTTGCCCCCCGCCCCCTCTAACCCGTCACCTAGTTTCCATGTCTAGTTTCCATCATTCCATCATTCATCCATTTACCAACTCATCCATGCGGTTATTGACTTGCTCTTCTTTCATAAGAACCTACTACTCTTTATCCATTTCTGCAATCCTTCACCTTCCAACTCTTTCATTCCTTGTATTTCTCTCTCTTGTCTCATCCGCATTCTCATCCGCAAACAATTTCATCGTTCCATCTCTTTCTTATCGTTCCGCCTACTTCTACCGCTTTCCACATATTTTCATGAAATTTTTTTCAGAATTTTCTCTGTTATCATCGTCGAACCAACTCATCAGTACGGTACAGTACAATCTCGACAAATTGTGAACGAATAATAAACAAAATAAAATAAAAAAAATAAGCAAAATAATAATAAAAAAATATTTTTAAGAAATTAAAAGTAAAAGTACATATAGTGTATCCCAACAAATTATGTAAAATTCCCAAAAACTCTGAGCGAAAATTTCTTTAACCGATTTTCATAGAGGATTAATCGTTTTATGTCAAAGATCAAGATTTATTTTTTACCTCTACTAATTCGATGACATCTAAAGACTTTTTAACCTTAAATCTAAACTTTCTAAATAATGAAAAAATTTATAGAATTAAAATTTAGAAAAATTAAAATTTAAATTAATTTAAAATTTAATTAATTAATTAATTTAAAATTTATAGAACTCGACAAAGTATTCGACATGACAACCCAGATTTATGGCTCGTCTGGGTTGTCATCAAGAAAGAACAAAAAAAAAGATATTTAACACATAATAAAGTACTTTGCCGGTAAAAATAAAATGACCATCTGAAGTGTATTTGGTTTGCCACGACTACATAAATCATGAAAAATCTATAAACAAAGGAAAGTATCCTTCATTTAGTATATTTTTGATCTAAAACTTAACAAACATCAAGGAAGAGTTCGTAGTTCATGTTTTTGGGAAGCCACTGTACTTGTATGCATGTACGTACGAGTATGTATACCTGCCAGTCTCTACCTGACGCTCGCTCTTTTCCTCCTACGCACTATATATTTCGCTCTATCACAATGTCTTTCTGAGAGTGAAGCTTTTATTTGCTCTAACTTTAAAAACTCGTAAAACAATGAAAATACGTCTGTGTGTTCGCGTGCCTATGGGTGTACGAATGTATTCAAATGCACTGAGCCGATTAAACTGAACATGTCATACCTGCGGCCTACTACAAGCTTACATGATGCAAATTTTTAGTGTAGGCCTAAGCAATCTATGACCTGCGGGTCATCACATTACGCATTTCATAATGTGAAGTGATCCACTTCAGCTCCACTATAAAAAAGTTAACTAAATAAAAATGTATTAGAGAACATAAATAAAATAATAACAAAATATGTACAAGCATATTCTTTTTTTATAATCAATTCGAAAGTTTTATAAATTGTTTGGAAATTATACTGTATAACCTTAAAATGGTACGCGAAATATACAAATTTTGAAAATATGCAATCGGTTTAAAGAAAAAAAAATGTCTTATTCTTCAGAAGGTCAAAATTCGTGGAAAAGTTTTAAAAAACTGTAATATTCTGGCAACAAATGGTTGACACATGGACAGATTTATGCACAAAGTATACAATTATAAAATTATTATATTGTACATAAAATTATTATTAGTATTATTTATTTATATTTTCAAAATGTTTCTTTTAAATTAATTAAAACATTGTTTTACTTTATGACGAAACTGGTCAAAATGGATTGAGGGAAGGTCAAAATGTATATTTCTGCTTTAATCTGGAATTTGAAATTCTGTGCGATTACAAACTTTCTTTACTCTGAACAAGGAAGAAAAAAGATTGACGCCGACTGGTACAGAAAGTTAGCCGCCATTAAAGCACAATATCTAGAATATGCCTATGGATGGTATGGATATGTGTCTGTATTTACAGATCTATCTACATATTTATGGCTAAATGGAATTATTTTTCTGTATGTATGTACATATGTATATTATGTATGGAATGTATAGAAGTGTGTCTGCGTTTGCATCGTATTTGTCTATTCAGCTGGTTTTATATTCAGTTATCGAAAAGTAAATCGTGGGAGATTATTTAATGTTTAATCGAAGCTTACAAAAACGAATGAAAATGTTTTTCGCACGTTTTAACGTTATTATACTCATTGATTTTTACATTTTTAGTCATATACAATATAAATAAAACACTTCGCAAAAGATGCTCGAAAGTAAAAAAAAAAAAAAAAATCACTAAACGTTGTTAATTTCTTCGATTTAATGAAACTTTAATAATTAAACCATACAAAAATTAAACACCTCGCAATGTTGTTTACAAGTACAACGCTTCACTAAACTTTGTTAACTCTTTCGATGCGTTAAATAATGCCAAAATTATATACTTCGTAATGTTTATTAAAAGCAAAACACTTCACCTGAACACTACGCAATGTTGATCAAAGGTAATATTATATACTCTTTGCTAAAACTCTTCACTGAACTGGTTTTTAACTCTGTCCATGTGTTAAATCATGCAAAAATTAAACACTTTCAAGTGTTGATAAAAAGCAAGATTTCAGCGAAATTAATTAGTTGCTATCATTTTTGAAGTTTTTATGCTATTGCTACAACAAGTATTATTATTATTGTTGCTGTTGTTGTTGTTGTTGTTGAGGGTTATTCATTTGGCGTGTCCTAAGCGTGTCGACACGAACGCAATCTGACAAAAAGGATTAGGCGGCGACTTCGACATACTCAATTAAATTACACTTCAAGGCGCTAAGAGTTCATTTCATGTAAAAACATACATATATAACTATAGCATTTACTTAACTTTAACATTTACAAACGATTAGCAACAAAATCACCCGCCAAGCCTTAAAAATCGCAAGTATTGTACTTATAATGCTTCGAAATGTTATTATTTCCACTATAAAGCTTAAAAGAGGGAAGAAGAAGAAGTTGACGTGGTACTTTGTAATATGTACTTTGATGAAGAGTAAAAAAAAATTTTACAACAAACCAAACCTACGAAATCTAGCAAAAGGACACGAAATGGGACAATAGAATACAAAACCCAAGAAGAAGAAAACGAGCGAATACCTTTTGCGAAGTCCCTTTTTCTGGCAAGAAATGTGATATATTTTTGCGTGTGTTTGTTTTTGTTGTTGTCTTTCGTTCCCAAATGGTGTATTAATTAGTTGAAAGAGTAAGAGTTCTTTGACCACGTAACTTTTTTGTATAGTTATGTTAGTTATTTATTAGTATCAGTGTCTTTATTAGTATCATGAGATTTTATACGTTTTTAATGTTTGTACTTCTATTATTGTTTTTAACACGATTTTAAATCTTTTTCTAAGCTTCCGTTGACTCTTTCTTATTTACTTTTCCCTTTATCTCTCTCTCTCCCCCCTCTCTCTCACCCCATCTCTATCTCTCTCTCTCTCTCTGTCTCTCTTTTTCTCTCTCTCCTTCCCTTTCATTACAATTAAAAAAAATTATTATGAAATTATTTTAAATTCTCTTTACAAAGATTTTCGTAGGAGTGTTGAGAGCAACAGCCACCGTTGCTCGTAATACACTCGACACTCGTTCATACACGCTGCTCACTCGCTATATTCGTTGCTCGTTACTGCGCTTTCCTTGACGTCCAACACGTATTTTCCACTCAAGTGCACTCATACGTCGCAAGAGCGCGTCACTGTAGCGCGTTCAAAACGGAAAAGAGGAAAATTTATTATAATTTTCTTATACGACAGTATTCCACATTAATGGGGGCGGTTTTTGAAGGGCGTGGAAAAATGTTTGCTAAGTGAACAACAACAACAATAGCAAACAATGAAAATATTTAATCCTCAGCGCGCACTAAGCTGCGCTTCTAATGACATTTTCATGTTAGGAAAAAGGGGCTTCCGTTTATTCTGAAATGGCTTTGAGTGAATGCGTGTAAATTCTTATTTCTTTAGCAAATTCTTTCAAGCTGTTCAGTTTAATAATAATAACATTTTAGTATATTCCTGAAGAATAAACTTTAAATTCCTACGACTTTTTCATATAGTCGGCAATACAATTTACTGCTGCAATATTAAGAGGGTTCAATGCCCTCTCAAGGAATATTTTGGTTTATTTTCTTGCGTAAATAATGAACTTCCAGCTTTCCAGAAGATTTTAAAAAAAAACTTTTAAAAATTCATCAACTTACCTCGACGTTATTTTGCTACTATAAAAATTTAGCTATAGATTGCTATAATTTCCGCAATTTACAAAACATAGTCAGAACAATCTTTGTGTAGTACTCGTATAATGATAACCACGACATGCCGATCAATTTCAGCTAATTGTTCATCCTGTAGAAACATAATGGCTTCGGTGATTAGCTACACCAAATCTGTCACACCTCTTTTTGTTGTTAGCAGGTGAATAGATTAAAGACTCGGTAAAGGGCCAGCACAGGAGAGCGGAAGAAAGGAAGAACAAAGTGAGGTTAGAGAGTAACCCCAACAGACGAAGAGTAATGTATTGTGTCTCGGTAGCGAAAGGATAATAAGCAGAATCGTGAAATGTAAACCGTCTCGATAGTGGGAAGGTAAAGTGCTCTCGGTAGGTAAAGGAAGGGCAGTTTTGCTTGAAAAGGAATGAGCGGCACCGGCAGAGGAAGAAAGCACAGTCTTTACAAAGAAAGGAAAATCGGTCTCAGTCCAGTCTAAAGGGAAAAGATAAGTAACCTCGTTACAGGAAAGATATGGTTAAGGAAGAATTAACCGTTTTCGCAGTGCGAAGGAGGAATCTCGCTAGCAGAGGAAAGGGCGCGGTCTCAGTAGGGCATGGATAAAGTTACTCGGTAGGTAAAAGCAGTCTCGATAAAGAAAAGAGGTAGAGGAAGGAAGGAATCAGCCTCAGACAAGAGGCAGTCTCGGAATGAGGAGTCGTCTCACTACACAAAGAAAGAAAAGTGTGGTTAAGGAGAATGATAAGTACAAGCAACGAGTATATATAGTTATTTATACTCGTTGGTATAAGAATGAAGTATCAGCAAACGATAACGCTTAAGGGATAAAGAAGCATTATAAAAATTTGAAAAATTTTACAAAAAATACTTTTATAAGACTTCTCCGAAAATTTCTTTGTTTTTAGAATGTTTTCTAATATTGTTTTTATACATTCTTAGTCTCTCTCTTTTCTTTTGTGATCATCAATCCACACAGAAGCTCACTCCACACAAAAAGCGAGAAATGACTAGAGAGAAAAAATGCTCTATCATTTATGAAAAAACCAAAAAAAATACTCCCATTTTTTTCCTTTTTTATGCGCTGAATTGAATTTAAAAAAAACCAACATAACATTTTTTTTTCCAACACGCAGAAAGCAATTAAAATTTTATTGCTCGCGTTTGTGCAAACATTGAAGAAAATTTAATTGCACGGTAGCAATAGCAACAGAAGCCCGCAAGAGCGGCAACAACATTAACGGCAGCAGCAGGTGAGCAGACAAAGGAAACGACTGCGTGTTGACTGAGAAGAGAAAAAAGAGCAAGAATAATGAACTGTAAAAACAGAGAGAGAAAGCGGAGAAGAGAGCGTAAATGAGAGTAATAATTTATTGCTTTACAGTGAAAAAAACTACAAAGAAAAAACCCCGACAAACTGCAGTTAAAAAGGATTCGCCTCGATTCGAGCGTACAATTCTCTTGTTGATTAATGTATCACGTCTCGTGGGTGAAGCACCTAAAAGCGAGGTTAATTGATTTTGACAATTCAATTAAAACGTCGCAGCCGGAAGACGCCAACACCTTCGAAGGAATATGGTCTCTTTGGAGAAAACTGAAAACTTCCTACCACTGTGGCCTTAACTTATGAGTATCTATAACTAACTTACCAGCTCTTCTATCCTTAATAACCTTGAGAAGAGGTCAAAGATATGAATTAGTTAACTTTGCTGATGTCGGCGAAGTCTTTCAAAGGTATAAATTATTCTATTATAAGAAGGTTTTTTAACTTTGGGTAATACGAGAAAGCCTTGATTGGCCGTTGGTTGTGTCTATGACATGCAATCTACTAAATAAATAACATTTTTTCTACTAAATAGAAATACTTGTATAAATTTACGAGAAAAAGTAAAAAACTGAAAAGTTCTTGGTGATTAAGGTCTTCAAGAAAATTGAAAATATCCGAATTTCGCTATAAAAAATGAATTTTTTTAAAAATTCCCAACAAAATGCGATGCACAATCCCGTACAAAATTACGAATTTAGAACCTAACTCCAAGCTAATTTGGAAAGCTTAGTGGAGTTAATTTTATTGCATGCACATCTGTTTCATGATGGATCCTCTGATCCATGATTAGGTCTCGAGAAGTCCATAATGTATTTCAGTAATCACTGAGTTTTTACTATGAAGTAATTTATAAAAATATTATAAATACTTTTTGGAAGATTTATGTACTTAATGACAAGTTCAAAATCAATACAAAAATTCTAGACAATAATCTCTCAGTATTTTTTAAGGTGTACTTTCTTTCCGATTGTATTTCTGATGTACGTTTATATATGTATGTATATGTGTACCTATATGTGTGCGTGTCATAAGTTATAACGCAAGTAATAAATCTCATTTAATTAATGTTGACGCAATGCGACGCATAAAGACGCAATAAAAACAAACAAGTCTGTATCAACTTCGTCCCGGTCGAACCCACGATATTAAATCGCTGATAGACGACGACGAAGTGAGCAGGTTACGCCCATTTTCGGTAAGTATCGACTCCAGCTTTAAGCTGGACTTTCATAGGGTTCGTTTGCATGCGTACCCGTCAGAAATTGATTACAACTTAAAACGAAATAAAGGCTCATACAAAATAAAGGCTCTATGAAACTGAGTTAAGGCAGTTTCATTGAAATTCTGAAGTTCATTGTTCTTAATTTATTTTTGTTACTTTTTATTGTTATTTTTGTGGTTATTCCAAAGTTATTAGGATTACTTAATATTAATATTAAAACAAATGGTTCTACTATACATTTTTCACATATTTATGCAATTCACATTTTTCTGAACAACAATGGAAAAATTTTAAAATTAAACTGAAAAATTCTTAACTACAAATGAAAAATTCTAAAATTAAACTATACATTCTGAAATTAAACTTAAAAGTTCTGAAATTAAAATGTCTGAAATTGAACTGAAAAATGCTGAAATTAAACTGAAAAATTCCGAAATACAAATAAAAAATTCTGAAATTAAAGTGAAAAATCATGAAACTAAACTAAAAAATCCTAAAATTGAACTGAAAAATTCTGAAATTAAATTAATTTTTTTTTGAAATTTTGAAATTAAAGTGAAAAACTATGAAACTAAACTCAAAAAGTGTAAAATTGAACTGAAAAATTCTGAAATTAAACTGAAAAATTCCGAAATACAAATGAAAAATTGTAAAATTAATGTAAAAAATTATGAAATCAAACTAAAGAATTCTGAAATTAAAAAAATTAACAATAATAATAAATAGTTAAATAATAATAAAAAGGTATAGTATCGTATTTACAATAAACAAAAAACAAAAACAAAAAAAGCAAAGTAAGAAAAGTGCCGTAAGAAACCTAAAGAAATGTTTCGGAACACTTTGACGGAGGATTTTTATTGCTTTACGTTTTTTTACTGTTTTGTGTTTTTTTTTTTTTCACAAACAACGATTAAGCACGAGAGTTTGCTTTCATGGTTATAGTTCCTGCTTGTTGTTATTGTTGTTGTTCGTCGTCTTCTTATTGTTGTTTTTCGTCGTCTTCTTATTGTTGGTATTGTTGTTGTTGTTGTTGTTGTTGTAGTTATTGCAGTTTCTGTTGTTATTTTTAGTTGTTTATTTATTTTGCCTTTAATCACATTTTGTCACACTTAAGCAGCACCAACAACATCACTTTCTGAAAAGACAAACTGCAGGCAGACCCAACCCTCCACCCGCTCCCCAACCCTCTCCTTCATCCCTTCATCTACCACCTCAATAAATTGGATTAAGTTATTGCTTCGTCGTAAGCCTTACTATTGATTGTGTGTTGCAGCAAATGCATGACAGACATACATATGTACATGTACTATACATATGTATGCATACATTCATGTATATATGCATGTACATATGCGCGTGTGACATACATTAAACAACGTACTCTTTATTCATACGAGTCGCTTTACACGTGTCGCATCGTATGTACATGATTTTCTTCCAACTACGAAAACGAACGGTTGCGTGTGTGTGTCCCGGAAGGGAAGGGAAGGGTGGAGGGGGGAATTTTACATTTGCATGTAAAATAGTAAAAATATCTGCCCCATTTCGCAATTTATTTCCTTTTTCCGAGCACAGAAACCCTTCCTAAAGACGCTTGTTGTTCTTGAAAATGTCGACTTGACAGTTTTGTAAAATGCTAGCAGTAAAAAGTGCGGTCGGTGGATCGGCAGGGCATGGCGGCAGGTGAGGGTGAAGGTGAGTGAGTCAAGGCCCGAAATGTTGTGTCTCCGATGAGGAAATAAATGCTGGTTTTCTGACGAAGCTAGCGTCAAAACCATTGAAGATTAACCTCAAACGCCATCATAATATTTTGCTCATCATTATCAGAATATTCTAGTCGTTATTTCAACAGAAACACAGAAACTATTTCAAAATCAGGCGCATTCATCATGTACGCTATATTGATAATTCCTCTATTCCTCTGCCTTTCCCCTTTTCTAGAACAAAGTTCTAGGGCCCTTTAAAGGTATTATTATTATATTTTAAGTCATTATTATCCTTCCCCTTGCTGTTTTTCCCTTCTTCCAAAGAACACTTGAAAACCTATTTGATGATCATCACAGCCCTCAGGCAGGCGCAGCCAGTCAGGAACAACAAAAGTCAAGTGATACTTGAGGACCACTCTGGCTTAAGCGGTTAGAATCCTTAAGAATAATTAAAGAGAAGAGAAGAGTGAGTATGCTTAACCCAAGATGTTTATTAATTTATGAGAAGTTTGTTTTAATCTTGTTTGTTTTCTTTCAAAAAATACGAAAATATTGGAAAAAATATTTTGTAGAATTAGCAGACTATTTTTTGGGAGAAACTGAAAAGCGTCTTGAAAGCTGGCTAATCATCGTTTGGTTTTTTTTCGCTTTAACATCAAACAATTTTTTATGTAGAACGCACACACACAGAAACGATGCTGGAATACATACAATATGTATATATGTACGTAATTCTCCAGAGGCTATTTTGGGCATGTAACACTCCCCCTTTACACTTCCGCCCTCCCTGACGGCCATTCCATTCGTTAGATTGTACTTTAGATATTTTTAACACTTTCGATAAATTACTTTATTTTATTGTAAACCAAAAAAGAGACAACAAAAAAAAAACGAAAATAAGGAAAAACCAAAGGACATTCATAAAAAATCGGTTTTAAGGAAGAGAGAGCGAGTAAAAGATGAAAGAGGGACGAACGGACGACAGAGTGTAAAATAAATTGAGGCAATTTAGCTTTTTGGTCAAATTCTCTGCTGTTATAAATGTGTTGCTTTCGAAAGTAAACTGTTTGTTTATTTAATACTTGCTCTACTCTTTTGCAGAATACAGCAAAAACTTACAAATTTCTCCTGCCGGCTCTAACCATTTCGGCCAACATTATGTCAATAAATTGCATAAGAAGCTAACTTCTATGGCTTTAAAGTTTAAAGGAGGAAAGAAATGAAGGCGTGAAAAACCTGACGAAATTTACAAAATCTGAAATCATAATGATCATTATGATTTTTTTCTGAAATTATAATAATTGAACAGAATTTTGGGCAGCAAATTATGGGTGCAAACTTACGTTGTGAATTCGACCGCCGTATGATATTCTCTAGGAATGTATTTTGCGGTGCAACAAGTCCTCGACGTCCGCCCGGCATTTTGTTGGATTTTGCAATCTTTACGAATTTAGTTTAATTGAAAAGCAGCAAAATTGTGTGTTTATTGCGATAGAAAGTAAGTCTCTTTCTAGCTCTTGCTGGCTTTCTGGATTTTGTTCTAAAGCATTTTGGCCTTTGATCGCATAACATTTATTAAATATAACCAAAAAACCAACTTAAAGCATGTAAGGATTTTGTTTTCGCTTTAATTATATAAATTTTCTAATATGACGATTTTTTTTAATTTTTAAGATTTTCTAGTTTAGCAAACTATTTTTTATATTCTTAGTTTTTTGATTTTATTCTACAAATTTTTATTTTGCTATAATGTTATTTTCCTTTAGATTTCTAGAGTAATGAACAATGATTTTGTTGCCTTTTCTTTTAATTATAATTATAATTAACATACATGCACTATTGTGTGGTTGTTGTTATTGTTGGATTTTGGCGTAATTCATTAAAAAATTGTCGACTTTTTTGATGAAATTAAGCCGCGCCGCTACTGCCGACAGCGCAGTTGGCAACGCCAGCCATCTGCATCAGCCATTAACGGATATGGCTGTTAACATTTCACAGTGCTGCCAAGTTTTCATTAATTATCTTTCATTATTAAGTAATTGTTGCGATTATGTTTTACGTTTGGTTTTTTTTTTTTTGTTGTCTTTGTTTTGAATTTAGTATGAAATATTAATTTTTAATAATTGAAAATCGATAATTTTATGCACTTCCTTTCTTTAATTTTATTCTATTCTATTTAATTTTTATTCTTGCTGTCGTTGCTGTTGTTGTTTTTGTTACTCTTGTTGCTTGTTGGTTGTTTTTTCTTTATTTTATTTTGGTGTGCGGTTGTTTTTTTGGCCACGCCATCTTGTGAGTATTTGTTGCCGCATTTTATTGCAGTTTCTGTTGTTGCTGTTATTTTTGTTGTTGTTGTTGTTTTAGTGAACTTTCGCGCTGCTTTTACTTTGAACGAATGCAAATGCGTCTGTCACGCTGCAGCTGCGACATCAATAAATTTCTTTTAACTGCAAGAAAGAAAGAAAGAAAGAAAAAAGAGAGAGATAGAGATAGTAATAAAAACTATCTAATAATAAAATAAAAACTAAAAAAGAAATTTTGTCAAAAGTTTCTTCCTTGTGGCCTCTCTGATCACTGAGAGACTCTTAGACTCTTCTAATATTTCTTTAACATTTGTCCCCGGTTCTTCTCCTTCTTCTTCCTCTTCTAATTTCTCCTCTTTTTTCACTTCCTCTTCTTCTTTGTCTTCCTGAAGGAAAGTTTCGAAGACCGACACCTTCCAATTCTGTGCTCTCTGAGAGGACTTCAAAAGACGGCCTTGTTTTGTGAGATTAGTTCGCCTGGATTGAAGCTATGTATGTACATATGTATGTGTGTACACATATTTGCAGACAATCAGATCTCTCAGAGATAAAGACAATGTTAAGCAGTGTCAATTGCGAGGCTCGGTAAATGGGTTCATAACGGGCCTACCAAGTATTTCACAAGCAACTGTCGAACATTGTTTCAAAAAGCACAGAATAATCGTTTAACTTTTAAAGCTACTTAAAGAGATCTTACTTTTAAGCAAACTAAGTTTGTTCCTTTTCAGATTTTAAGTGCGTCGACTTGTAAGTCTTTGGTTACTCTCATAATGCCTCAATTGTTGTTGGCTTCAACACCAAAGCTGCACAACCTGAGCGTGATTTTATTTGAAAAAAGTTCACACAATCTCTTCGGAGAATTTCAAACACGCGCCCTTCTTGATTTTTTTAACGAAACCTTGAGATGGTTCTGAAAGACCATCCAGAACAACAAAAACTACAAAAAATTAAAAACTAATAATAATTAAAAGAAAACATTTAAAGAGAACGCAAAAGGATTCAGACCGAGAGACAGCGACAGACCGAGAGAGAGAGAGAGGAAGAGATATTAAAAAATAATAGTGGTAATAATAAAAAAAAACGCAACAAAAAAAATTAAAACATTAAAGATAAAAGCAGGCAAAAAATGGTAGAATTTAAAAAAATGTGTTTGCCTCAATTTTAAAAAAGCTTTATCTAAAAACTGATGTATTGAGGTACGGCGGCTCTGGCAAGCCCGTCAAAATGGCCAAGAAAACAACAACAACACCAATAACGAGAAGAGGTTAAGGACAAAAAGGAAGAGAAAATTAAAAGCAAGAGAGCGCAAGAAAACAGAGAAGATAAAAGCATTCCGCGTTTGTTACGTTGCGATTGGTTACTGAAAGCGTGAAGAGATGGTAGAGAAGGTATAGAGAAGAGGAAAAAGGGTAAGGGGGAGAGAAAGAGAGGGAGAGGAGAGGGCACCGCGTCAGCCGGGCAGAGCAGCTCAAGTTACGAAACTAATTAAAGACGACTTCGTGGTCTTTTCGGTGGCTTTTATTTTTTGCGGTGGGTGGAGGTTGATGGTGGAGGTCGTTGGTGGTGGTGTTGTTGTTGTTTCTATTTATTTTGGCTATTTTATTGAAATTATCTATTGTTTTTTGGGATTTTTTTTTACACTGAAGTGCTTTGTGTTTTTACCGGAGACGCTGCGCGATGCTACAGACAACGCTTATGTAACGATAAAGACAACAACAACAAACAAAAACTCTTTGCTAGTTATAAAAGCAACCAGTTTTTAATGGAAAATTTAAATATTTTTTGTCAAATTATTTCGCTTTTTTTCTGCTAATTTTACTCTTTTTTCTTTTCATTTTCATGGATTTTTGTTTAAAAATTTCGTATATGTATTTTTCATTAGTAATTCTTTTGGAATTTTTGGATTTTCTGCTTTGCGTTGATATACACTAATTTTAATATTGCTATAAAAGTGCACTCAAGTAACATTCATTCACGGAAGACACGTTTTATCGTCGCAAACCAAGAACAACCAAACAACGTGGCGTATGAGTGATGATAATTATACATACATAAAAATATGTATGTACAGAGGAAAAAAATTTTATTAAATAGTAAATAAATTGTAAAGAAAAAATAGTATAAAATACTTAAATGCTTTCAATAAAAACAAATACGAAACAATAACAAATTCGAGAATTCAATTTAATTGAGATTATTCCAATGTATTTAAATCGAATTGTTCAATATTGCAAAATAAAATCTTCCCTTAAATCCTATGATTTCAAACAAAAACAACAATAGCCCTCCATAGCGGTGAAGAGTCCTTAAAACACTGAACTCAAACGAACTTATTTTAATTGCCAACCAATAAAAAACCAGATCAACAATCACAGTGAAGGGTAAACTACAACGACAACAACAGCAACAGCAGCAGCGGACAACAACAGCAGCAAACGCTACGACGACAAAAACAACAACTACAATCACGAGAACATAAATAAGGACAACAGAGCGACAGGGATAATGGTTATGGCGGCAATAAAAGCAACAGCAGCAACAACTACAACAACCAGAATAAACAAAATTAAATACAATAAACAAAATACACACACAAACATACATACAAGGATACTGAAAGCTAACACTGGCTTAGATATTTTACATGAAAAGCAAAAAAACAAAAAAAAAAAAAGCCACAAGAAAAAGAAACAAAAAATCAGCAATAAAAAAAAATTAATCTGTTACTATGAAAGAAAGAGAGCCGTCAGCCGCTTCAAATAAGCGAGCTTGAATAACCGGGAAAAAAACCAGAAATAAAGTCCGAATTTTAGGCGCTCATCAGTCACCATGACTTCTTATATATGTACATATGTATATACACATATATTCGGATTATAAAGATTTTAGCCTCAGCAAACGCTGGTGCCATTTCGGCGTCGCCATTTCGCTGTTAATATCTTACTGTTGCGTGTGCGTTTATCGTCCTTAAATATCCATAATTAACACACACAAATAAAACTCAATAATATGTATAAAAAAATTAAAATATAAATAGAAATTAGTTACGTCACAGCCAGGGTTGACATTCGACAAGAATTCTTGGACCTTGTATGTAGTCTACGTCGAAAACTGTGCAGTACTTTTGTACATGTCGAAAACCTCAACCTTGTCGAAAACTCTTAAACGATCAAGAACTTAAAGAATGACTCATTCAAATCTTTCTCTTGTTTCTTCTAATACGTTTATACTCGCGCCTTCTGCATGTATGCGAGAGCGAGAGAGAAATATGTATAATAATAAAAGAATAGTAGAAGAAGAGTCTGATGACATCGAAATAAGTGACGATCAAGACTCAGCACTTTGGGTGAATAAAATTTATTGTCATCTCATAAATGTTTCATTTTTTCACAAAGAAATTAATGAACTCAAAAATACAATTGAAGTTCATGTATTTTTGATCGAAAAATCAAAAATCGAAATCGAGTTTTCGACAATTATTTTCAAAGTATTCGACATGTCGAAAATGTCGAAAATGTCGAAAATGTCGAAAACTCGGCAAAGTATTCGACATGACAACCCAGGTCACAGCATTGACGAAAAGATTTGCCTGCCGCTAATTGCAAATCCTAACTTTACTTTTATATGATTTTAATTTTTGAAAAAAATAGACATTTATCGTGCTTTTTAGAGTAAGTTTCCACGGATTTCCTTCATTTCCTGCGGGGTCTACTGAGAGAGAGAGAGAGAGAGAGAGAGAATGGCAAGCGGCGATTATATAAAAGTGCAAACTTTCTATAAACCTTTTCAAAAAGGCTGCTCATACAAATTGCTATGGATTTAGTTCGTCCTTCTTATATCTTTACCGACTGACTCTCTTCCAACAACAATTTCGCTATATAGATTTAGTCCTTCTATAGATTTAGTCCTTCTAATATCTTTACCGACTGACTCTCTCCCAACAACAATTTCGCTATCAGTATCGTACGTAGTTGTGCAGCTAAGCCACGAGGTAATTATTAAAATGCAGAAGGAAAAAAATTTAAGAATTTACGAGTATTATACGATGCTGCTACGACGCGTCGCGTTGCCTCCTCGTGATTGTGTTTGTAGGATAAAAAAAAACTGCAAAAGCCATAAAACGTCAACATTTACAAAACAAAAACAAAACAGTTTCTTTTGCCTTTAAGTTTTAATCCTTAACTATGTTGTTGTTGTTTTTTATCATTCTCTACCGTCAGAAAAGGATCGAAAAGTATGGATTTGTGTGCTAACGGCCTCCGTGGAAGCTGTCAGTGCATGTGTGTGTGTGTGTGTGTGTGCATATACGTGTGCGTGTCTCCATTTAAAATGAATCGGGTACATATTTTTGTTGTTACTGTTGTTGTTGCATGCGTTTTTATAGTTCTTTTGTATTCTTATTAATTAACAATATTCGCTGTTACTGTTGTTGTTGTTGTTGTTGTTGCTGTTACTGTTTTTTTAGATGATTGATTTTGACTTGTAGTTGTTGCTTCTTGTTACGATATTTTCATTTTGTTGTTGCCATTTAATTTATTGTTGTTCCCCGAAGCTTTTTCGTTAGCTTGAATTTTTGCTGCTTTTTTTGCCGCATTTTTATTTTGTATTGTCATCATCTTCATTATGATTTTTGCTTTAGCTGGCTGCTAGTTGTTAGTTTGGTTAATTTGTTGTTGTTGGGGTTTTCTCTCTGCTCACACTCTAGCCCTGTCATTGTTATTCAACACGAAAGGTCGTTGTTTATTGATTTTATACGATAATAAAACCAACCAGAGTGACTACATTTTCTTTCATTTTCTCTCACTCTTCATTTTGTTCTGCAGGCCGAATGATGAATTTCTTGTAGAAATTAAAAAAAAATATTAATAGTAGTAAAAAAACATTAAAGTAGTAAAAAACATAAAAAATACAAAATTAAAATGAAATAAAAATTTAAACAAAAAACAAAACACAAAATAGAATTGATTAACGTTTGTCAATGTTCTTAAATTGATTCAAACGCAAACCTTTAAATATCTCAGTATAGCAAAAAATGTATTTATATATCGTATAAAAACTCAATTATTAAGTTAAACAACCTTTTGTTGTCGTTCTGGGTTCACGCCTCGACTAAAAAGTCTCATCCCGGTTCTCATCACGACTAATAAAAGCCCCCGTTTTCGAGTTTTGTCAAGCCGGAGAGGAGAATGTTTTCTCTCAACTGAGAAATCTCGTCTCGTTGGTGGATTTTATCGCCATGTGTCATACTTAGATTCTCGTTTCGACTGAGAAACAAATTTTCGTCCGCGGATCTCGTCTCGACTCTCTGGTGCACGCTCCTGTTTTCGACTGCGCAACCCACTCTAGTATCTTTGTCAAGCCTCGCCTCGACAGAAAATCCTATAAAGTATTTTGTTTTATTTTTTGTATGACATGCTCTTTGTCTTTTAGCACTTCGGCAAATATCACTGCCCAACACTTCACTGCATGTACTCGTATCGTCATACATAATGCAATCGATACAATTGTTAAAACGTCGCCAGTCAGACAAACAAAATGAGGACATGACGACGCCATCTTGTCAGCAGACATCGCCGAAACGACTGGCCACGCAAGTAATGGCAGAGACAACATTTTGCAGACAATAGTTGTTTTTTTTTTTCAAAAGCCAGCAAAGCGACGTAGGTTAGTAGCATGAAAAATAGGAGTATATGCATAAAAGTAGTATTTTAGAATAAGAGACTATTTTAAAGGGTTATCCATTTTCTCTTTTGGAAAGTGTAGTAAAAAAAGCACACTAAATATTCAAGTATCGATTGAGTTTTTATTTTAATATAATGCTCGGACTTTAGCATAATGTGTGGAGGAAAACAATGTCATTAAAATGTCATATTAAAAAATCGCAAACCTTCAAGTGAACAAATGCTAATACGGATGACACTGACATTTGACAGCTGCCAAACGGCAAGGCTTTACTTTCCGCAACTCGATGGATGGATAACCCTTTACGAGTACAAAAAGTGTAAAAAGTAGTATAAAAATATAAAAAAATATAAAAATTGTAATTATAATTATGCCATTAAAAATGCTCATGATGATGCTAATAATGACGTATGTACGTTACGAACGCTGAAGATGATGATGATAATTATATGTAAATTTTAAAAATTATTCAAAAAAATTAAATACTCGTAACAACTCTACGAGAATTCTCTATTAAAATGAGATGTAAGAAGAGGTAGTACACGCTGTTGTTGTTGTTGTTGTTCTTCTTCTTCTCATTCCTTCTCTTGCTGTGAATAAATTTCAGAGCAAACCAACGCTTTGTGCACAATTCCTGACAACCACAACCATCATCCTTACAACAATAATGGGCTCGCCTACGACCCAGAGAACAGGTCCAGCAGTCTCTTCAAATTCACTGTAGACAAATCGTTCATGAATCGTTAATGCATTAGTTAAGGCTATTGATTTTGCCTCATTCTGAGTCTCATTTTGTTAGCAGGACGTTTTTTTTTTAACTTTTTTTGGAGTTTTAAAACGTTTTAAATTAAACAACGCGACATTTCATATAAATTTATTTAAAAAAAAAAATTATTTTAAGTTATATAAAAACGTTTCGATTTCAACTAACCAACATTTCTTCATCATTCCGCTTCTGTCAGGAACAATCATGCATGCCTGATCTTCATGCATGTTTCCTTAAAGACATGACCTGCGCGGTTGGTGAATAATCCTTTCAACCGCAGTGAGAACAAAGCGAAGGCGACTGGAACCGCCCACCGCGGCTGACAAATTTATTATGCATGTGTGTATACATATACCGTTACAAGAGTACAATGGAAATTGAGTTTGAGTGCTTTGTCCGATTTGCATGAGCAAATATTCAGCGACTATTTTGGTTGTTTGCTGCATGTTGAAAAATGTCAACGACTTCATGCTACAGCCAAGCGCGATCCAAGCGGTTCTCGAACCATTCCCGCCCACTCAAACACTACAAAGAAGCGCGTACGTATGTACAGAAGGCCAGCAGCAGCGGCCTCAGCAGCTCCGCTGTTTCCTTCTTCTACGCTTTGTCTAACACTCTGTAGTTTATTTAATTTGGCATATTTTGGGATTGTTCGACTGTGTCTGTTGCGACTTCTACTGCTGCTCGAAAGTCGCTCGTACGCCCTCGCTATTCAAAAGCGCCAAGTGGAAAGCTGTGTTAATTAAATTTAATTGAGTGTAAGTGGCTCGCGAAATGAATCGCAGCTTTGCATACTTAAGTCACAGAAGTGCAGAGAGAAAGAAGGAAGGAAGGAAGGAAGGAAAGAAAGTGTGCATCTGCCGTATGCACCCACAATAAACCGCAGGCGTCTCACAGAGTATTTTTATTTGTCATAAGGACTAAGAAGAGGCACTACTTCGCTTCGTGTTTGTGTTTCTCTTGTCCTTCTTCTTTTTCTTTGTCTTCTTTGTGTTCTTATTTTGTTTATACAATAGTTTCTTGAGCTTAAAATAGCCAAATGAGTCGTCTACCGGAAGTACTAGTAATTTCATGGTTTTTTCAATCCTCCTTCGTCACTTTCGTACTTTAAAAATCCTTTACTGTCGTAATTAAGATCATTACGCAATTCTTTTATTACCTTTCTTCTGTAAAATTTTTGCAAAATCAAAACTCTTTGAAAAAATCTTGCCATTTGAATCTATAGTTTGACCTTTGGTCTCTTGTGTCTCCTTTAGTCTAAAAACCGTCCACATTTGTGTATAACTCTTTAAAATAAAGCATAACTAAAATCTGTTATGTTAAATCTGTTATATCTGTTATACATTTTTCTCTTTTTCTTACAATTTTATTGTATTTGGTTTAGTATTGTCTCATTTACTCTGTTACAGAAAGCAACAGACTTTCGTCGTTTCCTCTGTTGCGTCGTTACTCTGTCTGTAGAAGTTCATGAATAACAGCACGGTTTTCTCTTGGTCTGTTATTTTGTTATTCTGTGGCCTGATTTGTACAGAGTTATTCTACTTCTGTTTATTATCGTATATGTTTTCTGTTTCACTTACTCTGTTATTGAAAGCGCTCTTTGTTCTGTTATATGGTCCATAATTAATAACGAACAGTTTTTGTTCTTTGTTTTTTTACTCTGTTATTTCGTTATTTTCTTATGGGCTTTCTTTAGTGAAATCTTTTTTGCTGTTAATCTTTTGGTGTTATTTTGATGATGTTATCTCGTTTTAGTATTCCCAAAAGAGCTATTATTTTGGTTTTCTATGATCCTTTCGTAATTGAGTGCAGTAAAAATAATGAGAAGCTTTCCTTTTTTGTTACATTTAATTTTTTTTTTGTGTGCTCTTAATGTTATAAAAGTCTGTGTATATGTGTATGTATAACATTTTTCTTAAGCAATATAAATAATTTCTTCTCGCTCCCCCTCACAATCTCTCTCTCCTCTCTCTCTCTCTCTCTCTCTCTCTCTCTCTCTCTTTCTCTTGAGATATTGAAGTTTTCCTTGAATGACCGCATTTTATACATTTCAAACATGCAACAAATATCCTTGGAATGATAATAAGTGCTACAACAACAACAACCACAGTAACAGCAACAGCAACAACAACATTCACGACAACAACAACAACGATTGTTGCCTTTGCGATAGTGGCCGTTGCTGCTTCTTTCGCATGCTGTTTAAAATGCCATCGAGCTGCGAATGCGACGCCGCGCCGTAAAAATAAATTTATTTTTGTTGTCATTGTGGTGGTTGTTGTTATTTCTGTTCCTATCACTGCAACTATTGACGTTTGGCGGTACGTTTGGTACCACTTCGTCGGTCATTTTAATGGTCGGTCAACGTTTTAAACCCAAAGTTTGATTTCATTCTACTTTGCAATTTAATACAAAAAAGCGGAATGTCTTTGAAATTCACATGCGTGAAAATTTTCATCGATGATTCATTAACGATTTGTCATGAATGAAAATTTGAGGCTGCTGGGAAATGATGCATACAGACACATACACAACCGACATCCAGCAAAGAGAGAGCTACGGCAAAGAGACCTACAGACCGATACCTCGGCCGTGACAGCGAAACAACGTGGCAAATTGTCGAGCCACTTACTTCGACCGCAAACCGCGACATCACAATCTCATTAACTTTATTTCATTTTTTCCTACTAAAATTACCGCGCATTTTCTTCGCTGTTAGGAGAAAATTCTAATTTGAATAATTATAAAAATAAGAACGGAAAAAATATCATTATCATTATGAATGCATGACAGAGAAAAGAACTCAAGTTTCTAGAGATTGTCTTTTAAATTTAACTGGATTAATTTTAAATTTTTTCCCTTTTTGTACAATAATAAAAAAAAAATAATACATGGATAAATTTGGTGATGGTGGTTGTAAGAAAGAATGAATGATAAGAAAGTCTATTTTTCCACTGGATTCTAATGAAGAGGCTTCAAGTAATGAGAAGGAAACAACGGGCCCTTTGCAGTCCAAAGGTTTTGTAAGTTTAATAACCACACACATACACACACACACACGAGTACATACTAATACATCACGACAAAACACTTCTTAGCACATCTTAACCTTAAACATAATAGCTTTTAGCCACTAATTATTTAAGATTTTGCTGTTAGTAAATTAAAGAGCATACTGTGTATTTTTCGCCGTATGTAAGACAACAACAACAACAAATACCAGCAACAGCAAACAAATACACCCACCTTACCTCGCTCTCATCTTTCCTTGAATCAGAATTCTGCGGTGGCCTATCTCTCTCTCTTACTCCCTCTCTCCGTCAGCCTTTTGTTGGGTTAACGATTTCTAAACACTTCTTCATCATCATGAATATCATTATGAGCGCCGTTATCATTATGGCCATTACTTTCATGTACGCAATTCTAAGCCCTCTCCTTAACCGCTCCTCTCTCTTTCACTTTTTACTCTCTTCCTCTCTAAATTCTTTAACGCGACAGGGCCGCCACTAAGCTCTTGCCTGGTTTTGCCGCACAAGCAAAAATTTATACTTTTCTCTATTCTACTTTTTATTTTTCTACTCGTATTTAAATTTTTTACTTTTGCTCTTTTCAATGTTTCCGCTGGAAATAAAATAATCATATAAATTTATATTAAAAAGCGGCTTTTTCTAACAAAACGACAGTTAGGCAAAAATAAATGGCAGTTAGGCACCATCTAAATTTTTAACTACGTGGTTACAATGCACACATTATTTGAATGCTTTAGCCTCGGTATAGGTTCTTATACAACAGTTGAAATTGATACATAAGTTTTACTCCTATTAAATTTGAGAAATTAATTAGGATAATTATAGAGAAAATTCATTTGGTAAAATTGGTAATTGATAAAATCTGTCACATTCGAGAAACAACCATCAATTTTTGACATCAAAATCCGATGGAACAAATTTTGAGACAGTCTTTTGTGGATGTAATCGCGTTTGCGGATGCTGCTGTGATAGATTTCTTATTGTCGTAGAATGATCGCATTAAATGTAGGAACACTTGAAACAGCTGCAACGTTTTAATTGCAATGTTTAAATTATCTTTTTTTGAAATAGATTTAAGGCTATAATAAATAAAATCTCTGAAAAAAGTAATATCATGCCGCGTGTTGTAAGAGTTCATAAATAATTTAATTGCGAGTACTATTTATATAATGGCCGCAATATGAATGATTTCTAATTTTCTTTCTATACATCTATTGTTTTAGGGGCCCCAGTGCACTGATGTGTCCCGGTCGAGGTTCAAAATTGACACGCCCCTGTTGCGCGATAATCTCTTCAGCACTCAGTACTCGACAAAATAATCTCTTTACGTACAAGAGCAATACAAAAGCCATGCACAATCAACACAAAAACACAATTATCACATGCTTTGTAAGCAAATACGAGACCACAACGGTTCAACCGGAAAACGGAAATAGTCATAATAGCTCGTGCTGAAAAAAACAACAAACAGAACCAAAGAACATTTTAAAAAACACCAACACACACTCGTAAACATACACACCAGTCACATAGAAACTGATGAAAGGAAGGCTCTTTCATGCGGGCGTAAGGAATGCATGACACCAAATTATACCAAAATCATCTCAAAAGCCGCTGTGTTGCCTCTGGCAGCAACACTGTTGACGGCCTCTACTGTTGCTCCATTTAACCCATACAGTTTTCGCTGTGCGTTTTGTTAAAATATTGTGCTAGTTGTTGCTTGAGAAATCAAGAGTGTTATATAAATTTTTTCTATCTTTCTTCTTGTCAAATTCTTTTTTACCTTTTTACACTTTTGCCCTTTGCTAAACTTTCTCAAGATTTGTGTAAAAATTATGTTCATACCTTTTTAGGGACGATTCAACATTTCACTTTGATTAAATTATTCTCAATTCAAGATCACATGACAGTCGTATCAAATTTTTATAAATATTTTTCTAAAAAATAAATATTTATCTTATGTTTTGTATATTCCATTAATGTGTTCCTTAAGATTTTCTATACCTAAAAGCCATTATCTCGAACATTCGAAAAAGAACTAAAAAAATCAAAATCAAATTCATTCTCATTCTCAAATGATTTGCAATCTTTCGTAAAATGTCAAAAACATACAAATAAAATTGAACTTAAAAAAACACCAAAAATAAATAATAGCATGGAAATATCGAAGACCAGAAATGAATAAAAGCCAAAAGCAAAAAACAGAAAAAAACGGAAAAAAACGGAAAACGGAAGGAACACAAAAGACCGATGAACCAACGAGGATGATGATGATGTCAAAATGCTTTTACTCTCAAGAAGAACATCATTCAGTCATCCTTTCAAGCATTCATTTCTTCAATCGATAGACCGAATGAAAGCAGGAAAAGTAAAACGTGGCCAATAAAAGCAAAATTAAATTAAGTCTATACAAGGCTTTTGGTTAAGTTTGTACTCGTACGAGTATATAGTATATATGTCAAAACGAGGTTTGGATTGAATTGATCGAAATGTTCAATACAAATTGTAAAAAATAAATAACAAAATAAAAGAATATTAACGAAAAAAGGTCGAAATACGTTTTACTAAAAAAGCCTAAAGCATTTGAAAGAAATTTTTACAGAAAAAATCACTATAAAGTGAAGAACTACAGTATTTTCCAAGGTACCAAACCAATTGACTTTAACCCTAATGTCTATCGCCGTTTCAATCTACGTTGTTCTACGAACTCGGTCTGTGCAGACCTATAGAAAGCTACCATGAAAGCGTTGATCTCGTGCAATTTATTGAGATGAAAATGAAAGAAACTTGACTAATTATCATAACTATTTTTTGTAAAATAAAAAATAAGAAAATTATTTAAAATTATTTAAATCTTAATCATAATTAATTTTGTTGATATAGCATTTATAGAATTTCGATTTAAGTTTTTAAATCTTTATTATTTACTGTTCATTATTTGCGTTAATTTATTATATTTAATTATTTATTAATTTTTTTTTTTACATTGCTTTTTAATTTGTAATTTTATTTATTTACAAACAATTAATTGAAAATTAACAATTTACAATTTATTTACATACACGATATTAATATAATCTTTTTATATTTAATATACATAGTTGTTTATGTTTAAAAATATAATATTTTATTTTTTATATTTTATTTATATTTATATTTGTATTTTATATAAATATATATTTATATTTTATATATTTTATAATAATACATACATTTTTATTTGTTTTTAATTTTGTGTGTAGGAGCAAAATTTTTTCTTTTTTTTTTTCTTGGCAGAGTGTTCTTTTTTTCAGACTATTTTCCACAACGTTACTACGATTGTGCCGTAATCGATAAAGTGCCAAACAAACGAACAAGAAAAAATCTCAAACTCGAAAGCAAGCAATTTCTCCAAGAAGAAAAAAAGAATGTATAAATTTTTCATTTGATTTATTCAGAGTTTCATGTTCAGGTTGTTTTTTAATATACGAGTTTTTTGTTCGTCCTTATTTTGTTGTTTTTTTTAACCATTTATTTGCATTTATCTCGGTCCGTTTGTGTGTATTTCTTTGTCCACAGCGAGAAAGAGAGTGTACGCATGCTGTTACTTTTTGTGTGTCATGTTGTTGCTGTTGTTGTTGGATACCTCTCTGGGGCAGTAAGGAATTGTTGCCAAACTTATACGTAAACTCGAACTCGAACAGGCACACACACACACACACAAACACTGGCTATATGTTGCTATCACAAAATAAAAGGATAACGGAGTTGCCAACAAGAGTTCATATAACGTAATCCAATCGTACACTCATACACTGTAGAGTTACACACACATATACATCAAATATGAACACATAAAAAGGTGTATGGATGTATGTATGTACATTGTGACATACATTTCTGCGTATAGTATCAATCGTAAAACTTTAATTTTTCTCAACGTCGGCAGGTGCATGCATTATTCTTGCACCGTGTTTAGTTAGTATGAAGGTATGCTATGTAGTATGTATGCGATGGTATATGTTATGCTCAGGTTGTGTGTGTGTGTGTGTGTGTGTGTGTGTGTGTGTGTGTTTGTTAGTATTACGTAGCTATGTGTCATTATAGAAAAATTTTTAGCTAAAAATTTTTTTCTTCTTCATGATACTACGAGTATCCTGAAATTGTTATCATATTTTTCCTTTGAATTCAAAAGAAATTAAAATATTCTCCTTCTAAGAATTGTTCACCTTTTTTTCCTTTTATGCGTTACGTATAGAATTTTTTTCATCCACTAAAAAGATTATTTTTTCTTCCCTTTCTTTCCTTCTATCTTTTAAAACTGTATTAATCGTTTTTAATTTTCCTAGTCTTTTTTTGGTGTTTTCCTTGATATTGTATAACTTCACAAAAATGCTTTTTGTCGTAGTTATTTTTTTTCCTTTACACTTTTTTCTTCTATTAGTCTTTTCTTCTTTCTTTTCTCTGAATTTTTTCACTTCCGCTCTTGGTAACTTAACGTTACACTCGGTCACGCACCTAAAAGTAGACTACGAATTCGCTACGACTTCTGCTGACTATGAAGCCTTCTTTTGCTTAACAGGCTCTCTCAATTTTTTGTCGTCTCAAGCAGCCGGTCAGGAGCACTGCGCTCACTAACTATGTGTGCATTTATGTGTGCATGTATGTGTGTAAACATTTCCATTCTGCTTATATTTAAAGTCGTGTGTAATAGAAACAGATAGCAATAGTTAAATTATTTTCCGTGCTCTGCTAAGTTCGAAATTTTTTGACAGTAACGAGTTGAATTTCGAACAGCTGTACATACTACTTGATAGCATGTGGTGGATTGCCAGGCCACATGGTTAACTGAAAGGTGAGCTTAATCGATTCGAATCGATTCGTATTCGAAATCAATGTTAAATTTTGAATTTATTTTTCATTACTTTTGACCCAAAGTCATTTTTTCTTTAAACAAAAAAATATCTCTTTGGAACAAACATAAAGTTTCAAATTATGTAAAATAAAATACTGTCTAGAGCGCTAGAATAATTTTGACCAGACAGCAAAGAAAAATAACCAAAACCAGTAGTAAAATGTATCAGAAAACAACTAACTCCAAATAAATAATTTGTAATGTGTAAGTCTCGGAAGAGTCTTGGAAGTCTTGGTCTTGGAATGTAATTTTCGGTGAATGCGAAATGCAGGCGTTAGGTAGAGATTGCGGCAGCGCTAGCATCCACATTGATTTTGAAAACGACGTCAGATACTCGTTTGTCAGATGACTTGGTCAAAGTGCTGCCAGACTGCCATTACCGATGGCGCCATCTAGCGGTAGGTAGATCTTCGTTTCCACTAACATTTCTGTATTTCCAAAAATTGTTAGTTTTCAAACCTGCAAATACACGCACAACAACAACTACCCTGTAGTTCATGTCATACAAGAACATAAACGAATCACGCGTGACATTTCGTCATAGTGCATGAATCGTGTTGGCTTGCCACACCAATTAATGATGACGGCTTCAACCAGATGACCACCAGCTTATCTTCACAGACCGATGGGACAATTGTCCAGCATTGAACTCATACTGTTTGGTGCATTTCAATAAAAGCAAAGAAAATTCAGGTTGATTATTAAGTTATCGGAAAAGTCATGACGTATGTTTTTCTTCGTTTCAAAAAAAAATTTATTTATATAATCAACGATATGATTATCATTTTATTCAACATATTTCAGCGAAGATACCGCGACAGGTTGAATTCTAATGAACCTTAGGCTTAGGCGGAAAATTGATGATGCGAAGAGTTTTTATCGGGCCATCGAACTTGTTCATGATTATAACCAATTATTTTAATGTGAACAAAATCAAAGAAAATATTTAATGTTTAAATTTTTTGTTTCTCCTAATTTAAATATATATGTATATAACACAAATTTTTAAAAGAAAAGTTGAAAAATTGAGATTTAAAACAGCATTAAAAAGTTATAACATCAAAAATTTAATTTATCAAAACAAACAAGAATAAGTAAAGCTATGTATGTATATCTTTTAAGTCTTTATTTTATAATTTCAATTCTTTTCTATTTATGAATATAAATTTCGATAAGAAATTTTTTCTTATTTAAGCCGCCCCCTCTTAATACAGCTTATTTTTCCTTTATTTGCAAAGTTTTCGCTTTGCTTGAGGCTCAAAGTCGAATTCAAGGCTTGTGCATTATCCGGAAAAGCAACAACAACACCGAAGAGCTTATTTATGTATGATCGAAGTATGTAGATATGTATATGTAATATAATACATTTTAACATATGTACATACTTACAAATTCTTCGATATCACCTACACTCACTCAACTCGACACTTTTTTCAGTGGTTGTTGTTTGTTTACATTTTGGTCAGTGTTGCCAATTAATAACATGACTGTAATTTTAGGAAAAATCAAATTCGTAGCTTGTAATCTTCGTGTAATTTTTTTTCTGGCTTTAGTTTCAGAACTAACAAATTTTAGTTATTGAGTTTTAAAACTAAAACCAGAGTCGATGACGAGAATCGTTCCCGGGACTCTTACGGGATAAGGCCGTAAATAAATTTTCGAGCATTTGTTAACTTTACTTCTAAGTTGGCAGCCCAAAATGTCGCTTATCTTTTCTTGCATGTCTCTTTTAGGTTTTTTTAATTCTAGAAATTTCCGGTGTTTTTTTTTTATTAAGGAACTGAGTAAAACGAAGAAAGTGATGAAAGAAGTGACCTTTAAAAACAGGGGCGCATTCAGCACAAGAAATTTTTGTAATTATATGAAAAAAATTTTAAATTTATTTGTAGATCTAGTCTTTGTAGTCAAAGAAAAGATCATCTTGTTACAATATTTTTTATATACATTTTTGAATCACATTTAAATAACTCATTTTTGATTTATTGATGATATTTCTTTTGGAAAGTCGATTAAGAAACATTACAAGATGATGTCAATGACTCGAATGATTTACGAGTATGTAAAACACCGAGTTTGTGTAAGCATTTCTGAGCGAGGTGAAGAGTTTTGAGAATTGATTATAACCAAGTTTTTTTGAGTTGAAAGGCTTTCATTATAAATTTCATAGAATAGCAAAATTAAAAAGGTAAAACTAGCAATTTCGTAGCCATTAGTGAATACATACTCACCAATTCTTACTTATAGATCATTAAACAAAAAGAAACAACAACAAAGGGAAAATGCAAATGTAAAGAAAAACAAAATGCAATGATTATATAAATATGTATACGAGTAAGCAACACACAAGCAGGTCATAAGTAGGCACTTTTCCGGCCACGAAAAATGCAAGTGTCGAGAGAGCGAAAGATAAGAGAGAGTGCAGAGCCGTAGCTTCGATCATTTTCGAAGTAATTTCATGTGAGTATTTTATTCGCTCAATTACGTTGACACCAACAACAGCCGAACAAATAACAACAATATTTAATATTTTTTTTATAATTTCTTTTCGTGACTGCAACAATTCACAGCAGCAGCGGCCGAGCCTGCAGTCTTGGTGGTGCCGTCGGAGTTGACGGTTGCGCGTGCTTCTAGCAGTGTTAAAACGCAAATAAATATAAAAATTTATCCTATGCAAAACTTTCAATTTTTTACTGAAAAAAGAAGTAGACGTTAGACCAATTTCGAACGAAATATATTGAAAAAACTTTGAAAAAGATTTGCAAAATATTAAAAGTAAAAATTAATATACAAGTTTCAAGTTCCATCAGTTAAAAATACAAACATTTTGTAAGAAATACTTTGTTTTAATTATCGTAATTAAACGAATTTTTAAAATCATTATGGAAATATTTAAAAAACTTTTTTCTTTCATTCATTCATAAAATAACAAATTTCTTACTGAAGCTAATGATTTCCTTTTAAAAGGAAGAAATACTTAAAAAAAATTGGCTTCCTAATAAAAATCAAGTGGAAATTAATTGCTAAAAAATTAGTTATTAATGTAAGAAGTAATAAAAATTTTTAAAAGTAATGTGACATATGTTTTTACGGAAAAGCTTTCAGAAAATAATCAGTCAAAATGGTTTTAAGTCTTTATTACAATTTTTTTTATTTGTACATATTAAAAGGTCCATTAAAAGGGTTTTAAAAAACATATATATTAAAATTATAACGCAACTTTTATGAACTATACTTAACTTATGGTTAATAATCTTAATTTTCAACATTAACGTTTTAGCCACAAAAAAAACCAAGGAACAAACAGCAAAAGCTGTTTTAAAACACATACAAAAAGTGTCTGAAGTATTTAACAAACAAAAAAAAGTTTGAATTTTGAAAGTTAAAAAAATTACTTGTTAAAAGCTTAAAAAATCAACGGAATGATTCGCACTGCGCATTGCTCACGTCTGGCAGCACAGAGCCGTAGCTTGTTGCGGTGCACCAGCGCAAACAGTTCTTCCAACAATTCTTCCCCCAGCCCCAGGCCCCCGAACGCCAAGTCGATCGGCACCAACAAACATCAGCAGTACAACGCCACAGCTGAACCGAGTGGCTCCATCAGTCGTACCGACAAATGCTTGCATTATTCGGCCGATGAGGGTTTCTACAAGACCTCACCCTTCGAGCCAACGCCAGTACTCAACACACCATTGCACGAATACATCTGGCGAGACCTGAGGAAATGGGAGAATAATGTGGCAGCGGTAAGTTCTCAAACAAGTTTAAGGAAACAGTTGGTTATCGAGCTTAATCGATCAAACTGTTGGTTGGTTAAGCAGTGATGCCCTGGAAATATGGGTCCAGTTGACCCAGCAGCCGTATCGCCAAAGTACTCACTCGACATCAAAACAATGTCGAAAACAATGTCAATAAATTGTCTGTCCGAGCCAAGAATAAAATCAGACAACCCATGATTAAGGTACATAGTGGACCATTTTTGATCGGTAAACGACCGATTAGACGATCAGTTACTTAACGTTGCCTGAGAAGACGACTACTAGTAGATTAGTCTTAGTAGACTAATACCATACTCAGAAAGTTATACATATGTATAAACGGTCGAAAATTCGGGTTTTCAGACGCAAAATTTCCAGGTTTTTTCAGTAATTATTTTATAATCTAATGAAGATTAGATAATATAATCTTTTATAGTCCACCTACAATTTATTTATTTTCATTAAACTTCATACTTCACTGTAGAGTTTTATTTCTGCCGCTTATTTTGAAAGTGTTAAGTCGAGATTTTTTTATGTCGATTTCTTTATGAATGTAAAACAATTCTTGTGAATAAATTTTCCTATTATCTTTCCTATTTGTTTCCTTATTATTACTTAATTTAATTAAAATTTAATGAGTCTAATATCAAATAGTGATAACAAACTATCACAAATAATAGCGTATATTACTATTTACCCCAAATAACGTATTAAAGGTTTAATGCTAATTATTTCAGATAATTATTAATATTCATTATTTATAGTACTCGTATTTAATAGCATCGTAATTGCTGCGATTACAGCTTACGCCTATACGACGAATAGATAATAATATATAAGAACCAGTTATAAGAAGATAATAACCACTTCCTCATTATATTCTCATATATTGTCCATACACTTGTCCATACATTATCTACCGCTTGATTATACTCGTAATAGACATATTTTTTACCTTTTGTTTAAAATACATTTTTACATTTAAAATACAATTCATATTAATCATATGTATGTATGTATGTATGTATATTTAACAACAACCTACAATTAACAACATCGTAGAACGTAGTAATCATTATAAGGAAGGAAGATTTTTTTTTGGCTGCCCACAAATAACAAGCCGGAGTAACAAGGCGGGAAGATAATTGCGACTTATTTAAATTTAAACTACTAAATCATCAAATTTAAAATGCTATTATTTTTAAGAATACTAATATTATGCTATTATTGTCGTCATTCATCATTTCCAAACAAACTACTATCAAATTAGCTTCTAACAACGAATGTTAATAAAATATTACTAAATGCATTCTAAAAAGCATTACATTTATTTTTCTCATATTCATATCTTTTTTGGAAGGAATATAAAAATTAGTTTTTTGAAGAAACGAATTTTTTATTGCATTATTTATTTTAGCAAGCAAAATTTGAAAGGAGTTTTATTATTGAAGTTCCGTAAAAAAAAAATGGAAAAGCCCCAAAATACACATCGAGACACAACAGACACATGCAAAACTTGTTTCCAATTTTTATATAAATGTAAAGCTGGTCCGGACAACAAAACAACGTGGTATAAATGGGAGATACCTTTTTAATTGAAATTGATTAGGAATCTTTTATTTAAGGAAGAACTGAAATTTCATGGTCCCAAATAAAATATTTCCGTGTGAAAGAACATTTCGAATGTAGGTCTGTAATTATAGGTCTGGCCAGAAGACCAGAGCAGACCCCGAAGAGTTGAGGAAATTACTATAGTAGATTATAATAATATATTAAATCTTATCGGCTATTTCTGGCGGTTCACCTTTCGAGCAGTTGGTCGGTGTTGTATGATTTTAAATGAATTTTACATTTCATAAATATTCTATACCATCTACGACCTTATCATGTACCTCAAGCTACATATACCAAAGACTAACACAGATTAACTCTTCACCACAAATCAACTGGTTTCATTGAATTGAATCTGCTTTAGCCTTCTTTATTCTGTTTTATTATAATAAAATAAATGAATAAAGACTACAACAAACTTATAAATATACAACTTCATACTATGGTCATACTTCACATTTGTCATTATCATATCTTGTCACTCATTATCTCCTCCTGCATTTCTTACATTTTAGTATCTTTATTATAATTCTTTGCAGACTTTGAACATTGCTCTACTGAACTTTGATTCTCATGTGTTAACCTGCGACAATATTCCGCAGTTTGAATTTATAATATCACAACTTCTGCATAACAATATACTATGTAAAATAATCAACCGATAAGATTTAAACCACAGACAGTTGTTTTCTTATATTTATATAACATATTCTTGAAATATGCATACGAGTATAAACCAATGTTATCAATCAGCTCTTTCGCCAATCGGTCAGTCTGCCAGTTTTTTCTGCTAACCCTGATTTGAGGGACTAAAGCTGCGATAAGATAGCCAGTCTGTTCGTATCGTTTGTACGCATATATTACTCGTATCAGTCGAGTGGGTACAAAATGATACTTGTTTGCTACTCAGTGGTAAACAAGGAAAGAGCTAATATTAAGGGGTCGTCTAGACTGACAGTATAATATGATATCAACCATATTTAATACTATAACTCGTTGTCCTTATTCTCACGTACATTTATGTACTATGTACTTCCTTCAGAATATATTAGTACTACGAGTATACTGCAATCAGTGTCTCTTTTGAGTATTGAGTACGAGGGTTAGGTACACATCTTTCCAAGTGATTATTCACTCTCTCTCTCTCTCTCTCTCTCTTGTACGCGTAAGATAAGATAATATTCTGCACATTCTCATTTAAACGATCATTGCCAGTACCAAGCTGTTCGATGCCAACAAGTTCTTAATATTTGTTCGAAGGCAAAAATCAGACACACCCATTTTTCTGCAGGCTATAAATGTCTCAAAAATACATTTTATTTTTCTTCCATTGTTTTCCATACTCTCAAGCTTAACCCTTGCCCGACAATGCCGATGCTCAACGATTTATCATAGCATATTCTTAGGAAAATAGTTTAATTTTTTGTATATTGTTTAATTAATTTCTTACAAAAACTTCAAGTTTATCAATAAATAGCAACAATCGCTATCTGTTTTTGAGCAGAAGCGTGAGTGAGCGTAATAGCCTTAAAGTGTTATATAATCATACTAAAGTTCTACAAAATTAAAGTAATAATCAAAACGTGTACAAATAATTTAATTGTGCTAACATTTTTCAATCAATTTCATCCATACTCTAACCCGTTTCTTCTCAAGGTCTGTGTGGTCACCGGGCGTCAGTATACTTATGCTGAATTACGTGATGCCAGCGCTGCCCTTGCCGTTCGTTTGCAGAAGAAATTCAAGCTGAACCATCGAGACGTCCTTGCTATATGTCTACCCAATCTGCCAGAGTACGCGATAGCGGCATTGGGTGCCATTGAGGCAGGCTTAATAGTGACCACAGTAAATCCACTCTATACAGCAGGTAAAAACGCAGCAGATCTTGTAATATAACAAACAGCTTTTATTAACATTTTTCAAACAAAACTTCATCGAATTTTCAATAGTTGAAGTCTTTAAAATACATTCAAATTTATTTCATTTGCAGTCATAAAAGTCTCGTATAATTACACACTCTCCACTGCAGTTATCGCCACTTAAAACTTAACTGATTATAATCAAAATCTACTCTAAATCTAAACAACGAACATTTGTTCAAGTATTTCTTAATCTAATTTCTAATCTTCCTTTTATTAAGACAAATAACACATCAGTAGGTATAATTAGTGCCATAGTCTACTTTAAGATAGCAACAGTAGTAGGGTAGTAGATAGTATGAGTATGAGTATGAGTATGAGTATAAGTATGAGTATGAGTATGAGTATGAGTATGAGTATGAGTATGAGTATGACTATGAGTATGAGTATGAGTATGAGTATGAGTATGAGTATGAGTATGAATATGAGTATGAGTATGAGTATCTACTTAATTTTATCAAGAATAATTTTTAACCTTTTACCCTTGAAATTTCTTAAATGTGTACGAATATATCAATAAATCTTGGAAACTATTCAAGAATCCAAACTATATGTTGGTGTTAAAAGGATTTATAAGGATAATCCTCATCCTTTTGATGAGAAGTGAAAAAGAAATTAATTTTCAAACTCGGCTAAAAAAAAATGTTAAGACTGCTATGCCAATAACTCTTTGGGAAGAGTTCTAATAACTTGGAATAATTGAAAAAAATTATTTTGATTTTTAGAATTTAAAAAAAGCGAAAATATTGCCTTATTTTAATGGGTTTAATGCCTTGTTTTGCATGCAAAAAATATTATTTTGTGAATCTGACCAGACTTATCTGTCTTGGCTTATCTCTTATTTATTGTCCGAAGAGTTAAATAAAATGTTAATAACTTTGAAATTAATTGTCTGAAGAAATTATCGCAACACTTGGCTTTATCTTGTCGGCCTGCCTGATAATTGTTGAACTTTGTAATCATCGAGCGTCTTAACTTTATTATTAATGATTTTAATGAAGTGAATAATTTTATTTTAAAAATTATGTAATTGAAAAATTCGTTTCAAATCAATTTAATATCGTATATAATGGTTATGATAATGATAACGGAAAATATACAAAATCTCTCAGCCATATTGTTCGATAGTTAGTGGCTAATAGTAGCTATTACTTCTCATGAATCATCAATAATCATTTTAAGAGTTAAACGCTCATTAGTTGTAAAAACAGAAAAATTATGACTACAAACGATTCATTATTCAAGTTTATTTGTAATTGTTTTTTTTTTCAATTTTGTTTTTAAAGTTTTCCATTTAAAAAAGATCTTATTTGGTTTTTTAAGTTTTTCGATTGTTAATCGAAAAAGTTGAAAATTGCATGACAATTTCGTAAATACCGTGAGAGAAAATTTGCAAGGTATATATTTTAAAAGTTTACATTTTTTCATTTGTTTTATTGATTGATTGATCGATTTGTTATTTATTGCAATAAATTTCTTCAACAAAATGCTCTCGTTTGTTGGACTTTGTTCAAGGCGTTCCAATGATTATTGCATTCCTAAAAGCAGAAAAGGAAGAAGAACAAAACGATAACGGCCCCAACAAAATAATGTCATTCTCAAACGATCATGCTGCGTACTCGTATTTCCAGCAACGACCGCTGCAAACGCTTCGTTGAGTCGCTCAGAAGCCAAACTGGCTAAGCCCACTTTTGTTTGACTTTATAAAATTAATTAAGGTTTTTTTGTAAATTTTGCAGGAATAAATTTCAAAATTTTAAGTTGTTAAAGAACGCCTTATTTCTTGTGCAGAGCTTCGAAAGGTCTTTTTCTTTTCATAGCTATTATAATATGTATTTTATCATAGTTTTCAAATATTTTTATTCAAAAATTAAAGTATTTAAACGTTGCTTCGTTTTTGTTAAACCAGAAAGCTCTTTTTCCTACAGTTTCTGAATATATTGTATAATAAAATATATAGAATTTCAAAAAAAAACTCACTATATTTTTATTTATTGAACTTAACTCCATTGGCTTCTGAACGACTCCTTTAAGCGCACAATTGAAATGCGTTTCATTTGGAGAAAGAGCGTTGTTGTTGTTTCCTTTCATTGTTTGTTTTCATGACACCCTACACGTGAGCGCATCGGTCATATTGACTTTACCGTTTTGTCTGTAATATCGTACAATTACGAAAAAAAGAAGAAGAACATAATAAATTAAAAACTTGATACTCATTATTATTTATAAAGATAATAATAAAGTCACAATTAATCACAATTAAAAATTCAGGAAAAATTTTTGAAATATTTAATAAAATTGAAATCTATACAATTTCTTTGCAAGAAAACAACAAACGAATATAATAATCGTCTTCGATTGCTCTTACATGCCTTTAATACGTTCCGACTCTTATTTTTCAGACGAAATTGGCCGACAGCTGATCGCCAGTGATGCCAAATTGGTCGTTGGCACTTGCGCCAACTACTCCGTTCTGCGACAGACCTGCCAAATGATCGGAAAACAGTTACCGATCGTCTGCATACGCACGCACAATAGCGATCGCGTGCCCGCGGGCGGCATCGATTTCTTCCAACTGATTTCGACCGATTCCGTTGACTTCGGCGACCTCAAGCAATACCGCAATTTCGGCGCCAACGACACGGTCCTGCTGCCCTTCTCCTCGGGCACAACCGGTCTGCCGAAGGGTGTCCAACTGACGCACAACAATATCACGGTCAACTGCGAACAGGTCCAGGGACCGATACACATCGACACGATGGTCAATCAGGACACATTCCCCGCCGTCCTGCCCTTCTTCCACATCTACGGACTGACGATGATAATGCTGTCGAAGCTGGGTCAGGGCTCGCGGCTGGCAACGATGCCGCAATTCAAGCCGGAGGACCTGATGAAAGCGCTGCATGAGTACAAGGGCAGCGTTTTATATCTGGTGCCGCCTATCGGTGGGTGTGGCAGCGCGATGAAATGTTCTAATACGCCTAAATAACCACAACACATTCAATCTCCGCAGCACTCTTCATGATCCACCATCCGAAGTTGGTGCAGGACACTGCGCCCAATTTGCGTCTGATCACCAGCGGTGCAGCGCCCATCAGCAGCTCGGATGCGGAACGTCTGATCGAGAAGTAAGTCCTCACAATCCTCCCTTAAGCAACAACATGTCTCATCAGCCTCTACGATACCGGCTTAGATTTCCGCAGGCCCGCTTCATACAAGGTTACGGAATGACGGAATCCTCGCCGCTTCTGATGCTCACGCCCGAAGAGAACAAACGCTACGCGTCCGTCGGCTTCCTCACCGGTAGCACTGAGGCCAAAATAGTTCCCTTCGAGGGCGATGACCGCAAGGGCTTGGGCCCCAACATGTCGGGAGAGCTGTGCGCGCGGGGTCCGCAAATCATGCGCGGTTACCTAAACAACGACCAGGCCAATCGGGAAGCATTCTTTCCGGGCGGTTGGCTACGCACCGGTGACGTGGCGCACTACGACGAGGAAGGATACTTTTATATAACGGATCGTATGAAGGAGCTGATCAAAGTGAAAGGTTTCCAGGTGCCGCCTGCTGAACTTGAGGCGGTGCTACGAAACCATCCAAAGGTTCTGGAGGCGGCCGTTTTCGCCATACCGGATAAGATCTCCGGCGAAGTACCGCGTGCTTTGGTCGTACTGAAGCCCAACGCAAAAAGTACCGAGAAGGAGATCTACGATTATGTGGCAGAGCGAGTGGCCATTTACAAGCGCCTGGAAGGTGGAGTGGTCTTCGATGCTGAAGTACCCAAGAACCCAACTGGCAAAATTTTGCGACGGCTCATAAAGGAGAAGTACTCCAGCTAGGGGCTAACCATTTATAACTAAATAAGTACGAGTATAAGGTTTAGTAGGCGTAAGCGTTATTAATAATGATCAATTTAATAATGGCAAATATTGTATTTTGTATGGAATTACAAATTTTGAAAGTGATTACTTTTTTAAAGTTTAGGACAGTGAAAAAAATTTAAATAAAGTACTTTTTTTAAAATCAGAAACTAATAATTTTGTAAGATTAATTGTATTATTTCTGAACAACGGAACGTTTTATACGCTTACTTTTTAAAAAAGTCAATTAAATTAGTTCTATTTTTTTATTGAGGTTTTTTAAAGAATTGAAAGTAATTATTTTTGTAAGTGTTTCAATAGCAACAGACGATAAAAAATTAATTAAACGCATTATATCATATTTTCAAGAATAACAATAACAAAATGTTACTACATGTTCCATGAGATTTCAATTTCAACTCAGGTTATGCACAAATAAAATATCTAATAATCTATTCTGTTGTATAAACACCCTACCATACTCCAGGTGGCGCTATAATCGTGTTCTACTAAACTTAGAATGTAATGTCTAGCACAGCTTTCTGGAGCGGGTGGTTTATACAGAAGTACTTGCTTAAGTGCTGAAGTGACGTGACACTAAGGTAGCTATTCTAGCAGTGAAGCAGACAGACAGCTGTCAAAACGAATTGTCTCGTAGTCATACAAGAATACGAAATTGAAAAGCGTTGACAAGTTGCCAGACAATTCTTCGTGACAGCTGTCAGTCAGCTTGACTGCTGGAATAGACCCGTTAGTGACAAAACAGTTCAACATTTAAGCCAGGCTTGACATGCCAAAAACTCTGAAAATTCACGATTCCTTTAATCTATAGAAAAACCGTAAAAGTTTTCAAGACGTTTCACAAAATAAAATGACAGTAGTTTTTCTTTTGCATTTTTATGTAATGACATTTTTATTTATTGGAATTTTTCAAATTTATATCTTTTTGTTATTTGTCGATAGTTTTGTTGTTACTTACTTAAAACTCTTTCTTTATGTAGACACATGTTACTATATAACCGTATATATCTATATATGTATATATAATTGTCATTTATTTATGTAGGCATATTCGTAACATATGTATATCTGTCAAATACGCTCGTAACTAGTTAATTAATAGATAGAATTACTTAATCTTTCTTCTTATATAGTCTTCATTAACGTAAGTGCCCGTGTGATTTCTGTTGTTGTTGTTGTAGCTGTAGTTGTTATTTCTTCGAAATTTCTTTAAACTAATTTTACACTAACTTTTCAATTGTTCCTAAATTCATAGATTTTTTTTTTCAATTCTTTGTGTCTACATATTTATAAATTTTTCTAACAATAAAGATTCTTTTTTTATTTTAATTTTTTTGATTCATTGGATTTTAATTATCTAATTTTTTTTTAAGATTTATTAGATTTTATTAACTACAAGAATTGGTTAATATACAAAGCGTTTACTATATGTATAATAAATATGTAGCTATTTATTGATTTTATTTGTCCATTATGAATTTTAGCCAATTTTTAATTCTGCTTTATTCAATTTTAAATGAATATGTTGACGCGAATTATTTTAAGTATTAAATAAAATATTTCACATTAAATTATTTCGGATCTTTTTATTGTAATGACAATTTATTGTACGAAGATGCTACAACAAAATTTTATTAAATTTTATAAGAAACTAACCGAACACCGAAATAGTCACAAGAAATTATAGTAAATAAATATTATTCATTTATATAGTTATCTATTTTTGTTTTTAATTATTGACAGGAGAGAAAAAATTACAATATTCTTCATCCACATATTTTTGACTGTTAGGCATTAAAAATAATAACTATAGGCTTTACATCCAAAAATTATATTTTTTTAACGCTTATTTTTTTATATTGTGTTAAATATTTATATATTTTATTAAAAACCATTTTTGATTTGCATGAAGAGATTGTAGTTATTTACAATTTCCTTTTATTTCTTTATTTTTATGGAAAGTTATGATTTTTTCAATTTATAGTAATTATTAAATTTGGCTGATTGTGTTTTAAGAATGTATTATATTTTTTAAATTTCAGTTGATACGTTTTTATTTTTTTTTTTAATATTATAGTAATTTATTCGCATAATGTTTTTTATTTTAAATTATGTTGAATGGTATTAATTTTTTATATTGTATACTATTTTTTCAATGATTCTCATTGTCATATTATTCCTTTCGTTATCGAATTATTTCTCATTTTTATGCATGTATGTAGTATATATGTAGGTATATCTGTTTATTTGTTTGCTTTTGTTTTGATATAATAAGCTATAAGCATTATTTTCTGCTTTTCAGCCAGTTAACTTTTGTATTTTTTATATTACAAAACTATTCAGCACAAACATTATTCTTCGAGAGTTTCTTCTAAAGCATTAGTAAAAATATTTAAAATATTTTTTAACATAAACAAACTTTCTTTTCTCTATTATGTATTTTATATTTATTTTTTTTCTGATTGACTTTCAAAACAAGTGTTCGATATCGTAATCATATCGTCGCTTAGAAACAATAAAATTGCCATTGTTGTAACAAAAACATTCTGTTAAAGATATTTCACACCATTCTGTCAAAGATATTTTGGTTTTACTCCATATACTTTTTACAGTGTAACGCGAAAAAAGTGTATCCTCTATCTGCGCAATGTTTTTAAACCTAACGATTTTGTAACAATATTTTACCAACGAATGCCGTAATTCGTCTGCTGAAAAGTAGGCAACACCTCTTTCCTGCAACTCTCGTTTTAAGGTATGCTGTAGTTTTGTAATTATAAATCATATTTTATATTTCACCTAAAAGCATGCTTAAGTTTTAGCCCTCTGCAATTTCTTGGTATGTACTCCACAGAAATAGAAGAAATACATAGAAAATTGAAGCATTTTTGTAAAAGCTCACAGAGCGAATAACTAATTAATTTAAAAAAAAGCAATAAATTTAGCCATAACTCACAGAGCGAAGATTTTGAAATGTTTGCTTAGAATTTTTCCAAAAAGAAGTGGTTTTAATTAGTGGAAGCCCCCGAAAAATCATAAGATGGCTAATGGTGCGCAGAATCTTAACATACCAGAGTCTTTACGTACAGTTCATGTTTTTTAGTATTATGCAGTTTTCATGGCCCCAAAGAATATGCAACATTTGTAAATAAAATAAGTAAAGCATATCACCTGAAAGTACGTACACCCACCAAATGCCGCTTTTCTAATGGTATTCTTTTACACGATTTCACGATTTTGGTTTAAAACGGTCCAAAAAAGTTAATTAATTTCATATTATCCATACAATATTACAATAGTTGTTCATTAGGAGGCTGTTCATTAGTCACGTAAGGCTTTTGTGAGCTAGGAGACGGCGGTAGGAGACGGCTGTTAACTCTTAGGTAACATTATTTCTTAAGGAAGTTATTCGGTCGATTACAATCAACACACATTGATAACCATTTCGATAGCTATGTATCGTATATAGTGACCAATAGTAACTACGCTCGCTTGCCATGTATTTACATCACTTCCAGCGTTTTAAGGACTCATGAAATGCATCGCCTTTTTGAATTATGAAAATCTACAGCTAACAGTTAACAGTTATAGATGCATCCTAACATGAGAAGATAATAAAACATTTTACATTCTTCGTTACAATACTTAACCAACGATTCACAATATTTACTTCCGAAACAAATTATTTTGCCCCAATTTTTCTTTAAAGCTAATTGTTTCATCTTTACGTAGCTGCATAAGTCATGAAATCACTGTTATTTACGGAAACCTTATGAGACCTTAGCCGTCAGATGGCGGGTGGGGGGGGGGAGGTGTGTAAAACAAAATAGCACTTTACCTAATTAGTGAACGCCTCCATACGATGTTGATATAAAGCTTTTTGAACTTTCAAAACATTTTGCGATCTATATCTCCTAAAAGTATGCATTTTTCGCCAACACGTATGCGGTAGTAGTTCATTATCAACTATGTACTATATAAATATTTTGGTTCACCTAAAAATTGGCAACATTTGTTATTCCGCAGTTCTTTCTTTCTTTAACATCTTGTCGTTATAATTCCTTATCCGTTTAATACTAATTTTTTGTCACATTCAAGAGAAGAGAAAAGAATTACGCCTCCTCGCGATTACTGTGAACCCAACTGGCTGGTACCCATTGCGGTTCACGTTCCAGCGAATTGATTTCGGCCAACAGTTGGTGATAAGCACGCTCCGTATCGTTATTTATAATGATCATATCGAAGAGATGACCCCAACGTGCCTCCATGTCACGCGCCGTCGCAATGATGTCCTTTAGTTCTTCTTCCTGTTGATGAAGAATTCAAAAAAAATCATCAGGTATGATAGAAGGTGTACATAGGTAGCTTCCACCAACTTACCTTAAAGGGTTCACCATTCCTTAGTTTCTTTTGACGCAGTTTCTCTAGACTCGGTGGCGCCACAAGCACCACATACGGCTTCAGGTCGGAGGCCCGCAAAAGCTTTAAACTCTGTGGATGCAGGTTGAGTACACAAATTTTGCCGCTAGCCACGACGGTGCGTATGGCCTCAAGAGAAGTGCCTTGTTGTTGAAATAGATCAAAATAGAGTACACGAAAATGCATATACGTTCATCGCGGCACTAAATATTAATTCTCACCATAGTAAGCCTTTTCGTATTCACCATGCTCTACGAAACGTCTCGCCAAAATATCAGCTTCGAAGGCCTGCCGTGTTATAAAATGATAGTCTTGTCCGGGTACCTCGCCCTCGCGACGCGCACGTGAGGTATCTGTAAGGATGAGGTGAAGTTGGTAAATACAAAGGAATAGCTTACAGTTTCAATTAAAAAAAATGGAAGGGACTCAAAAGAGGCTAACTAACTAACAACGACGTCTATTATTACCAAAGAGAGACTATAAATTTTTAAATAAAAAAGGTTAATATACTTGAAACTCTCACAATAGTTTTGGCAATAGTTTAGAAATGGAACTATTTTAACATATGATCAGAGTTTGAAACTTGTGGTGGATTTCTAAAACCCATAAAGTTATTAGTTATAAACTACTAATAGTAGAGATATTCACCACTACTCAGATCTACCACAACTCAAAATACATATTTTACTCAGTCAAATAAGACTATAATTTCTAATTTAAAAGTTCATAGAAAAACTGAATATTGTTTACAGAGAAAAGAAGAAATATACATATATGTATCTAAAATTTTCAAAATCCACCACAAAATCCACCACACTTTGCTACTGAAATTTTTTGTTTCGTACAAAAATTTTCTATTAATACAAATATTATTTAGAGAATTTTTTCAAAGAATCCAGAAAGCAAATCAAGGGCACCACAAATCAATCCCAAAAACCTACGAATATAACCATTAGTCATAGCCGCTACTGGCGTTTATTCTCCATTTCTGAAATTCACCACACTCTACAAAAGTTTATAATGCACGTGTTTACCCTTTCCTCTTTGTTTTTCCTCTAATAAATAGAAAACTGTAGATAGATTAGTTGAAGGAGTTAATGAATTAATTCAAAGAGAAAATTATTAAGAATATCAAAAGCAATACTCTACATGGAAAGCGAAACGGTGTAGTGTGGTGAGTTCTAACACTCTAGCGCGCTAACACTTTGCACAGCAAATTAAAACTATTTTGAATGAGAATAAGTTAAGCCACCGTAGTGTAAATTTCGCCAAGCTTCAATAACTCTGAGCACCATCTCTTGCAGTCTAAAATTCACCGCATGAGCTCGATTCGTGGCACTTACGTGGCACTGCCGCCGAGAAACGCTCCGAATCGGCCATCAGACGTTGACGCAGCTCGTGTCGCCCGATATTCGGCGGCCCGATCAACACAATCGGCCTCTTGTGAGTGGCACGTGGATAGTACAAGGCGACCTCTTCGTAGGTGAGTATTTCCTCGGGCTCGGTTTCGTCGGGCGCGGTTGTGGCGTACAACGGATAACTGGAAGGTTGTGAGTATCATATTCGAGTGCATCATTAAAAACCGTTTTCATCTTACCCCGCCTCTGAGCTGGCCTTCTTCTTCTTCTTGCGGCCCTTGCGTGCACACAGAAGTGTCGCGCCTTTGCTACTCTCTTTGCCGCGACTGCGCGCCAGGCCGACCTCCTCAGCCACGGCCAGCTTCACCGTCTCACGCTGGTGCTGGAAGGATTGACTAGGAATGAGGCCAGCGAGCGTCTGATCCTCTTCGCCCTCGCGATAGGCCTGCCACCAGCTCGGATCGTCGCGCGAGATCACATGCAGCACGTCGCCCTTCTGAAAGCTAATGCCCAGCTCGCGACACGGTATGTACGCGTCGTCCTCGGGATCGTAGTCGAAATGAGCACGCACATGCAGCACCGCATTTTCGCGGTGACCGCTGCCCGCAGGCGGACTGCTGGCGGGCACTAACAGGAACGTCAAGGTGCCTTGCATGGCACTGAGCATGGTGCACACGTCGTTCACGCTCTTGCCGCGCAGCTCCTGTCCGTTGACTTCGAGTATTTCGTCGCCTTCGTGCAGCAGGCCGGACTTTTCGGCAGCGCCTCCGCGCACGATGCGCCCGATGACAACCGCCTCGCCCTCGTTGCGCACCGTGGCGCCCAGCGGCTCCGTCGACTTCTCGATCTGTATGATGCGTATGTTGCTGTCGTGATCGTTGAGTGTGCCGAAGCAGGCGCTCAGTGGTGGCGACTCGGCACGGCCGCCGCTCTTCATGACACTCGAAGGTATGGGCATCGGTTGTCGCTGCGCCAGCGGCGGTGGTGGTGCGGCGGCGGCGGGTGTTGGCACACCGCTGGCCGTGCGAACCGACGCAGACTTTGGCAACGCTGTGGGTGCACCGACGCTCGGGTGTGGACTGCTGGCGTCACTCAACGTGGGCGAGGGCGTTGCGTCGGTGTGCGTGGCAACGCGGTCGTGCGCCAACAGCAAGCCCTCCATCTCGTGACTGGTCAGGAGATTGCCGAGCTCGATCGCGGCCGGCGAGTTGGACTGCGCCAAAAGCTCCACGATGTCCTTCTGCAGCGTCAGCGAGTTGGCGCTCACCGGGTGGCTGACACAAGAGCGTCGGCGTTGCAGCACTGCGGCACGTGCCGCCAGAGCGTGAGCGACGCCGGGAGTCAGCAGCACGTTGTGAGCGGCCGACACTCGGCCAGCGAGTGACGTCATGCCATTTTTAGTGAGCTGATTCTGCAGACGCGTCAGGGCAGCAATAAGATCGCCATAACCTAGAGATGGAGATAAAGAGAAATTTCGCCATGAAAGCTTTTATACAAAAAAAGATCCGATTTCTCCGAAACGATTATACGCTTATTCTACATTTTTTATTAATTTTTCTGGTATATCTATTCTTTCCGGTTTAAGGAGAGAAAGCTCTCCAAAGGTGAAAGCTTTCCATTCGGATGGATACCTTTTATCTGTTCCACTTCTTCATCTTCGATGTAGGCCTCATTTTCCACGCCTACCGCCATTCGTTCAGCGGCCACCGGTTGCTGTTGTTGCGCCATCGTTTTGTTGTCTTGCAAAGCTTTAAGCTTGCGTGAGCCACGTAAACTGGCGCGCAGAAATTCATTTTGCTGCGCAATGCGTTCTTCTTCTTCACGGCGACGACGTAACTGTTCCTGGAAATACAAAAAAATAGACAATATAAAGTTAAAGATACACAAAATAAAATTTTTTTTCGAAATTATATTTAGGTAAAATTTTATAGGTTCTAAAGGATTGTAGTATGGCCGAGACCGTTATAGTTCCTTACAACAATGTTATTTTTTGAAAGACGCTCTGATCGTATCCTAGAATGAGTGGAGCCCCGAATTAGTGATCGTCTTCTGGGAGTCGCCCAACTTCTATCAGACTTCTGCCTGATATCTCGAAAACTATGGCGTGTACTTATTGCGAAATATATACATATAAACCTTTTGAATGATGACATTATTCTTTAGACGCCCAAATACATGCACCATTTTTTCAAAATTAAGGCCTCTACAGACACTATAGATTATATAGTATGTATATGTATATAGATTATATCATTAATCTGGCTTAAAGAACATATTCTTTTTTATGCACTAAATACAGGAAGACGCATATAAAAAAAATCGCATAAAAAGAGCCTAAGCCTAACTTAAAAAAAATTATAGAACTTTATCGGTTCCGCAACCGATCAAAAAGCTCATAAAACCAAAACAATAACAAGGTAAAATCACTTAAAAAACCGCATAAAAAAAATAAAGTCACACTATCTCGTGTGTGTGTGTATAAAAAATAAGTAAATCCATATTTCAAGTTGTTGTTGTTGTTGTATTTACATAACTTGTTCTCACACAAAGCTTCATTTAGCTGAACTTCGAACCCTGGCAAGTATCATTTTTTAAGCCCTAGAGGTACATAACATACTACATAAATACCATTTAGAAGAATAAGTATATACATATGTATGTATGCATTCCTGCATGTGTGTGTGTGTGTGTGTGTGTGCGTGTCCATCTATTCAGCAAAAACATGTTAAATAATTTAATTTAATTAACAGCTTAAGCGACCGCCAACATTTTCACATTTTGCCACGACGCGGTTCACCAGAAAAACACGCCTCCTTAACCCTGATTAACCCGCAAAGTACAAAAAATGCTGCGGCTCGATGCCGCTGCCGATGCCACTTCGTTGCGGAACCATTCAAGCGGTCAGTCAGTCAGTCAGTCAGTCTGTCATGCAACCAACCAATAATGACTGCGGACTAGAGCTCTTCAACTCTTTGGACATCTCGTCACTTTCAGCCTTCCCGCCGCCACCATTAACACTTGCCAGCTGACAAATCGTTCATTATTCAGGGATTCCGAAAGTAACACCTTTGTCACCTCCACACCTGCCTCAAACGCAGCCATTTATTCTCCTCCTCACCGACAACCGTCCATCGTCATTCGTTGGACATTCAAGCGCTCTTCCAACCACTTTTCTCATCAAACCTAGCAACCAATCTCTTTTTGCCCACGCTCGCCCTCTCTTTCAGCCACATACACTCATCGTTCATTCATGCATTCATTCATTCATTCATTCATTCATTTATTCATTCGTCCAGTTTTTTAAGCTTTTCAGTGACGGCATTCCAAGCGCTTTTCAAACACTTTTCGAGTGATGAAAACAAATCACAGCATTTTATATGCGTCGAGGACAGCTGAAGAACAACAACAACAACAACAACAACAACCACCACCACCATCACCGACAACAAGCCTAAAAACATTACAACAAAATTAGCACAAATTGCAGAAGCTACAAAAAACGTCTGCAAGAACAACTAAAACAACAACAACAACAACAACAACGATGCGAATGCAAATTAACAAAGAACGAACACTACAAAAAGCACTAGAGCAACAACAACGACAACGACAACAAGAACGAGCTAGAAGAATGGCTCTTTAGAAACCTGTCAAGTGTGATTGTCAGCCATCCATCAAAAAATTATACTGAATTGTGACAAAAACGACAACACCAACAACAACAACAACAACACCAGCAACAATAACAGCAAACAAAAAAACACAACAACAAAAGCCGAAATCATGTAAGAGCAGAAGAAGACTGAAGAAAAAGAAAGCCAGAAGACAACAACCGTAGTAATACAGTATAATAATCACTAACTAACGATTTGTTTTTTTGCGCCTCGTTCTACTGACAGTACCCACCACACAATCTGACAGTTATAAATTACTAACTATCGTTGCAAAGAGCCCAATTCGTGTAATCCCTTCATGTGGCCGAAGGCCGCTTACCCAAAAGACTTTAACCCAACACTTACTCGATTATCGAAGTTCTTTGACAGCTAACGTTTTTTTGCGCGAGCGGCCTTTGGCCGCGTGAAGACATTACATCGTCCAGTAAGTCCAATATCTGGATTGTAGCTGGCGCATTTCTGCATTTAAGAAAAAATTAGGCCTTATTTCATTTTTTTTAGAAAATACCTCTCATATTTACAAAATGAAATTAAGCCTAATTTGAGCCTTATTTCATTTGGGCGCTATTTGATGGAGCCCACTGCATATAATATTGTAGAACATTCGTAGCACAATCGATATTCGTTCAGCAAATATAGCAAAATAACACCTTCACATTAAATTCATACAGAGAAAAAACAAATTAAACTGTTGACAGATATAAAAATTAAGCAAAAAGTTATAATATTTAGCAGCTGTCAATATTTTACGATTAATATCCGGTAATTCTTCTGTCAATTTATCGTAAATACAAATTTAAATTTAAATTCAGTGTTAATGTTTCGTAGATTACGTATAATATTCATTCGTTTCGTATGCAAAAACATTTTACAATAATTTTTCTATAAATTAATACGATATTTCAATCGTTTATATGTGCATAGCTTACAGATCTTTTGCCTTCTCTCTCTTTATACATAAATAAATTGAAAATTAATTACGGTAAGTTCATGTAAAGAGCTTTATGACGGCTAGAAAACAATAAATCTTAGCTTCGTAGGCCATAGAACTTTTTGTATTATCGTAATTATGTGATATGTACTTTAAAAAAAAAGGAAACAAAAAAATCTACTAACAAAATTACTAAAAAAAAAATTTTTATTTATTATTTTACTATGTATTATAATTTTTTAAAAAAGGACTAGACTTTTTTTCTTAATTTTGTAGCCCTCTATTATCAAAGTTTAGTGAATACTGAAAGTAACGATAAGGTAGTCAAAGCAACGAGTAAAAATGATGCACATAATAAAAAAAATCTCTTTCTCAAATTTCAACCAATTTTTATGACAATAACTATATTCGTTCTGCTGTAATCGCGATTTCCACAAACGGACAGGGCTAAATCGACTCAGGAGGTGATACTGAGCCAGAATATATAAAATTTTGCTATACCTTGCACGCCTTCTTCGATGCGTTACAAATGGAAGAGAAAAGTGAACATAACCTCATCCCTTCGGGTGTAGGGTATAAGAAGTGTATACCTCTATAAGCAATTCTTTCTGAATTTACAATTGTTTTTTTATCACTATCAACTTTGTTTATCTATTAAGATTATTATTAATGCAATGCAACAAATTGATTTCGAAATAATTTGTTTTTTCTGATTCTTTTGCAAAATCCAGTTTCCTGATTTGTTTTTATAAAATGCATCTACTCGCACCACAACAATTTCCAATACGAAGCTCGATCGATCGATCTACTCTAAAGCAAGCCAGTTTTTGTGCAGATAAAATTTTTAATGAGGTACTAACCGCACAGTGGTTATAATTAGGTTATATTAAGCAATACCATTTGTTACACTTACTTAAAGAATTAGCAGTAAGAAAAAAAAAAACCAAAAACAACAGCCGCAAAAAATCAGATTAAAGAAAAAATTAACAATAAACAATAGTAAAATGAACTAATAAATTACTCAAATGGATTTTCCGTGATGATGACAAGTGATGACCATAACGATAATAATGAAAATGATGGTGGATTTCACCAATGAAAAGTGTTGTGTAGGACTCTCTACAACTTTGAAAATATATAAAAAAATACATGCCATAAAATATTTAAAAAATTCTTAACAAGAGTCTTCGAAAGTAGATCGTCAACGTGCTATAGTGACCTATAAGGTGCTAATAATGGGAAGAACATGACTTTATTTCATACTATATTAGAATACACGAAAAATACCGTGGCCATTATCCGAGCTAGATCTTTATATATCGTATCATTTATGTACCTTCTATCGGCCAAAAGGATCGAAACGAAGATGGGACGACCATGTCTGATCGGAACGGAAACCCATTAATTTTGCATTTTTTTTTTAATAAATAGGTACAAGCATCCTAAAGTTCTTTCAATTGAAATTAATTTTGAAAATGTCTTAATGGAAATGACTTAAAATTGCGCAAATAAAACTTGTTTGTTGGATTAAAATTTTGAATTTTACGATATATTTAATATTATTATGGTATATTTATTTTTATTTACGATATATTACACCATTTTTTTTTTTTTTTGCTCGTTCGTAAATGTATCACGTTAAAAATAAAAACTCGTAGAGTAAATGATATTTAGTGAAAAGACGTTTTTTTAGTTTAGATAGATTTTGGACAACTTTATCCTGCAACAATCAAAGCATTTTTTTGATTTCGCAAAAAAATTCTTAACAAAGCAGAAATGACGAGAGAGATAGGCTCAGGGTTTCCTAAAAAAGTTGTTGTTTTCTAGCTTTTTTACTATATTCTTTTTATATAGTCTTTAATTTTGGTATTTTTTTTTTTAATTAAATCGGTAAAAACATACCAAATTTTCCCTCCCAAGAGGTTTTGGACCCCTCACAAAAAGCAACGGCATATACGCCTCTGGTGTGTACTATATTTAATTGAAGAGCTATAATAAAAAGTGGGCGTTGCTGTTTTTTTTCTATCCAAGTAATTATTAAAAGCAAAGAAAATAACCAAGAATGACACTTTGACACTTTGACAACTTTTCACTTCATCACATCATGATGGTTTCTCAATAATTTGTTGTTGTTTTTATATACATACGAGTTTTTCTGTTTGAGAGGGCGGGAAAAGCAGGCTGGTAGCCTCGTAGCCGTTTGATTTGATTTCATGCCGTCCCGTTTTTTTACCTGTTGTTGTCGCAGTCGATGCGATAAATTGACGTGCGTTCCGCGACGCAATGAGACACGTTGCGTTGTTATTGTTGTTGCAGTCGACGATGTACTCAAATCGGAAGTTGAAGCGTCACTAAATCTGGTGCTGATTGTTGAAGGCGGTGTTGATGATGATGATGCTGCTGCTGCTGGTGTCGGTGATAATGATAAGAGCGACGCTGATGATGTTGCTGATGCTTCTGGCATCGATGATAACGATAACAGCGACGCTGATGATGATGTTGATGTTGATGTTGATGACGATGTTGTAGGTTTTGAGGCTACTGACGTTGTTGCTACTTTCCAATCATTTACCGTTACTGATGTTGATGTTGATGTTAATGCTATTGGTGTTGCTGTTATTGTTGTTGTTGTTGTTGTTGTTGTTGTTGTCGCTGTTTTGTTGACTGCTGCCTTTGTAGTTGTTGTTGCTGTTGTTATCGTTGGCGATGTCTTTATTATGATCGGTGGATTGTCATCAAATACTTTATTATTATAATCACAAATGTTTTTTTCATTAATAGTCGCATGTTTGTTGTTGTTGTTGGCGTTGTTATTATTATTATTATTATTGCACCTAATGTCGCCATTGTAGTGTTTGTTGTTGTTATTGTTATTGTTGACATTCGAACAAAATTGATTTGCAATAATCGCTTTATTGCTGTTATTGCAGCCATTGTTATTGTTGTTGTTGTTATTGTTGGCACCATTGTTGTTACTCGTTATCACATTATTGTTATTACTGCTAGTGTTAGTGTTGTTATTATTGTTATTGTTATTGTTATTGTTATTGTTATTGTTATTTTCTTGGCATTTATTGATGCTCTCATGTTTCACAAGAGCTGTTGATATATCGGTTATCAATGTTGTTGGTGTTGTTGTTGTTGTTGCGGTTGTTGTTATCGTTTCTGTTTCTGTTTCGATTGGTTTTCCTGTTGGTGTCTTTGTCATTGCTGTTGTTGTTGCTGCAGGAGCTGTTATTGTTGTCGATGTTGTTGTTGCTATTGTTGTCGTTACTGACAATTGCAAGTGATCATATTGACAATTTGTATGACTATTGTCATCACCGCCGTCGTTTGTTGCGAATATGTTTGCAGTTTCATTAAGACTGCTGTTGCTGTTGTTGTTGTTGTTGGTACCTTTATTGTTGGTTAGTGTTATGTTCAATGTAGAGACCACCATTTTTAATATTTCAATTTTCTAAAGGAATTTCATATTTATTTAGCACTTTTTAAATAAAAATAATTTCTTTTTGGCACATCGCGAGGAAAATATTTTATTTATTTATAATATTTTAAGGTCTAAAAAGATTCGTGTTTTTTTAATTTAACGTTTCGCCTTATTGTAGTTTTTCAATTAAATGAAAAATTAAACATTTGAATACTTCATATTGGTCAATCGAGCCGGTGTTTTCTTTTAAACAGTGAACCCTTGCCTGCCTACTCGCCACTCCTACTCGTCACAAATTAAGGCATTTTTAATACGTTGGAATCACTTTTTTGTAATTATAAACCTTAATTTCAGCAGCACTTACTATCCGTATTCCTTACAAATAGCAGCGAGTAACGAGTACGAGAAACGGAATACTGCACTAAAGTCACTATTCATCAAACGCGTTACAAATTAAAGCATTTTTGCCTCATTTAACTCAGCATAGTGGCTTCACACACAATACAACTCACACAACTCGTTACTTGTACTCGTTAGAAATGAATGCATTTCCGCTTCATTAAACTTAACATACATAGTCTCTGCTCGTTGATTCAAATTTTTTATAATTCTAATTTTTTAATTTTTTATTTTTTATTCTTAACTATCACAACTCGTTGCCTCTTAATCGTTACAACTAAAAGTACCTATTTTGCGCTTTAATTAAGTGAACCTCTTCGTTTGATTCTAAACTTAACTCTCACAACTCGTTACCTCAGAACTCGTTACAAATACTAGTATTTTTCGCTTTATTCAAATGAATCTCTTCGTTTTCAGTTGATTCTAAACTCTTACTTTCTCAATGTTCGAATTGACATCATTGTCATCATTGATGACTATGATGAAAAACGCTAACACGCATCACGAAGAACAACCACAAAATTTTACGAATTTATAGAAAAAGTTATGTGCTAACGAATTTGCTAATTTTTAAACAAATCACGTCTTAACGAGCTTTACGCATAAAAGCCTCGTTTAAACAAATGATTACGACATTTCTTCCCGCAGCGAGAAATGAACAAGTTACAAAGTTTGGGAAAAATGACTGAAAAACTAAATAAAAACCAATTGGCATAACAATAACAATATTTATTTCAAATGGCGACAAATTTTGCATACGATGATTGTCTGTCTTTAGAAGGAAACATCGTTGGCGGTGCAGGAAACGGACAAAACGAACGAACGAGTTAAACGATCTGTAAAGCTTCATGAATATACTCCGTAACAATAGAAAAATAATTTAGCAAAAAAAAAAAATTGCGAAGGCTCTAAAAATACAAGTTTTCTCTTCGCTATATGTATTCATATGATGCTTCGCAATGCGTCCCAAATTACCAATATTCATTTTTATATTTTCCGAATTGTTACACTAATAATATTTACAAATATTGCACACAATACGTTCCACAACACGTCCCAAACTTCTCCACTAATCATTTCTAATTTGCAAATTATACAGCGAGTATGTATGTTAAACAATACATTCCATAATTCATTTCATTCCATAATTCACTCTGCTAAAGACTTTGGAAGTTTTTTTAAATGCTTCAAATTTTTTTATCATGAATTTATAAATAATTTTCTATATCATAATGTCTTTATCAATTTATTATTCTTTTTAGCACTTTCGCTGTCAAAAATTTGTTAATAAATAGAATTATTTTTTAGCAATGGTCTATAGTATTTCTCTAAAACATTGTTTTACTTTAAGAACTTGCAGGTCTGTTTTGTTTTGTTTTGTTGTTGTTTTTTTAGCATTCTCTAAATATTTTTTACTGTTGATATTTTTCTTCTTTTATCATTAATTTTTTTTATACATTTTTTATTAACCATTTTTATTAACCATTTTTGTAAGATTTTAACAAACAAATAAACTCTTCATAACTCGACCTAACGCCAACCAACCAACCAACCAACCGACCGACCCAATCCGTTGTTGGCAACCTCGTTGTTAAACACAACAAAAGGCAACTGATTTTGAGCCACAAGCGAAGTACGAAAGCAGCCGCCGCCGCCGCCGCCGTCGTCAACGTCATCATCGAATAAAAACCAAACGAACACAACAAAATAAAACATTGTTATCATTGTTGTTTTCAGGTTTTTGTTGTTGTTGTTGTTCGGCTTTGTTATTATTATTGGTATTATTTTTTTTTTTTGCTTATATCGTTCTCTTCGCACTTAACCTCTTTCCGAGCGCCCCACCCACACTTCATTAACCCTTCTCCGTCGTCATCATCTTTAACCTTTTTCTTCCTTCCTCCTTTCAGTTTTAATTTAATTTTACATTTATTTAACAATGTTCCGACAATAACAAAAAGTACCTACTACTAATTTGTTTTTGCTTTTGATTTTTTTTTCTTTTATTTAACCACCTTTATTTAAGCGGCACCACAAATCGCATAGCGCTTGTTGCGGAAACGAGTTGGTAACGACTGAGTCGAGTCGCTGGGGTTTTGTTTGCTCAGTCCTCAGAGCACAAAGCGTCAGAAAAGCACACAACAGTAAGAACCAAACAGAAATCGAATAACAGAAGTGATACAAATGCAAATAAAAATCAGGTAAAACCGTTTTGCTTTTAGCCAAGCAGAGAATGGCTTACCGAAATGACGAATATGTTTTGAAAAAGCTTAGAAAGAGAGCGAATCCTTTACTCACGAAGAGGTCGGAAGACCACAGACTGCGAGGCAGACGGTTCAAAATGGTTCAAAACGGTTAAAACCGGGCCAGCAGGGAGTTATGTGACGTATTTGCTTGGGAGAATAAAACAAAGAGAGAGAGAGAGAGAGAGGTTACTTTCGGAAATAAAAAAGAGTAAATCAAGGTACAGGGTGTTGCTGATGTTCTTCATTTCCTTCACAACACTCACTCCTTCCACTTCTGTCTTGCTCACTTTAAGGCGAAAATAACAATTATGTATGTGAATATAAATGACCTTGCACTGAGAGAGAAGAAACAAGTCTCGTTGCCTTTCTTCAAAAGAAGAACGAGAAGGAGTCCAAAGACTCATTGTTACTCCTCCAAAATCAAAATTTGTAACCTCCCAAAATTTGAGCTCAATGCAACTTTGTATAAAATATGTGAAATATTTCAAAAATTTTTAAAAATTATTGTAATCTTCCGCCATGACCCTGTATATTTAACAGATATTGGAGTTGTACGACACTGTCAGTAGAAAAACGAGCTGCTAATGCGTTAGCTAAACGTGTTATCTTTTTTATATTTAGAGAACTTATTTCAGATAAACTTACTGGAAAACTGAAACTTAACTTTGTTTTTATTTTAATTTAGCTGAAGTTGTGTTTTTGCAATTCAGTATATTTTCTTTTGTTTTCTCATATCACTAAAATTCCAGAAAAGTATTGTATTTTTAAAATATTTTAATCTTGGACAATTAAAACAGAGTGAGAAGATGGAATCAGAAAAGGAGAATTGAGAATTTCCCCAAAAAAAGGAAAGCGTGAAATGACAAAAAATTGCAAATTTAGTATGAATAAGCTGACGAAAGAATTGGATTGAAACTAAAAAAATTAGAAAAAATTCATAGCGATTTTCAGCGACAAATCAGTAAGTTTAAGAAAATAACCTTTAGAATTTTTAGATTAAAATTACATGTTTCCTTCCTACATTTTTTAGCTGTACGTTTGAGCAATTTTTACTGCTTAAATAATTCAAAACTGTTCGTTTATTGACAATTAATAAATTCTTCACAAAATACAATATTAAAACTATAAGAATTAAAAACAATTTTTTATTACCTGCAGAATTAGTTCAATTTTCAAATAAATAACAGTACTAAAAAAGATCGAAATCATAAAACTGTCATGTACTCGTATTAAAAGTCACAGCATTATTGTTATATGTACATATATTCCAGTCTACATAGTATGCTTTTAAATGGTAATAAAAGTTGAAAAAAGTAAAATAAAATTTGATATTTTAAATACATAGATTAAAAATTAAATAAATAAATTTAAATAAATAAATAATTTAATCAATTACTCTTAATTAATTGACACAACAATGTTTTAAAGCGCAAAAAATGAGAAAATATGAAAGCGGGAAGACGAAATTATTGAAAGCAATTCAATTTGAACTCAACCACCCTGTGTCACACTCACAAACACACACTCACAGCGACCTCATGCACCACCCACCACCCCGAGCACTCTCAGCAGACACAAGGAAAAATGTTAGTTACATTTTTTAGCTTCAGGCAGTTGAAATAATTTGTTAATACTTTCAAGCATGCGCATATCATGTGAGACGCTCAGAGATGTATCGAAAAGACGATCCGTGAAGACGATACAAAAAAAAGGTGACTGGTGACAAACGACGGTGACTGGATAAAAAAAGAAAACAGTCGTCCGACCTTTTGGCGCTAATAATCAAAAGGTATGTATTTATAAGACAGATAAATAATGAGACTGAGACTTTAATTATTTATTATTATTATTTGGTCATTTGGATCATTCAACTCTGTCGGAAAACTGAACGAATATAAGCATTCATTTTAATCTCTCCCACAGTAATTCCAATGATAAGCAAATTTTGATAAGAAAATCGTTTAGAATTTTTAAAAATTGATCTCTAAATTGTTAAAAAACAAGAAGATCAGAGAAGCTGCTGTAATAAACATACTTTTTTATTATTAAATTAGAAAAATTAATATTAAACAAGAAAGAGTCTGTACTAATATTTTTGTGGAATGTATCGTACATCGCAAAGAAAATTAAATTAACTGAGAGAGAAAGAGAACTAGAGACAGAGACTACATAGTTAATTAACAGCTTGGCTGCATTGCCGATCAGGCCCACGAACGACACGCATTCTTTGCTGAAAGGTTTTTTCATTATGGCCACAACAAAAATGTTTGTCAACGAGGGTGGCGCTGAGGCTGACAATGTTGCCGTCTTTGTGTTTTTCCTGTTGCAGCGCTGCGGAACTGTTTTCGGGAGTTATTTTTTCAGGCGATATGGTTGGGTTGTCATTGCTATCGTTGTTGTTGTTGTTGTTAAGGTTATTGCTAGCCGTTGGTGCTGTTGTTGTAATTATTGTGGCTTTCGTGTTATTAGTATTGTATTTACTGACCCTTTGTTGTTATCAACATTGTTTGTATTGAAGTCGTTGGTTTTTTGTTTCTCTTTTTGACGCATTTTTGTGATTGGCGTTTAAAAAAAAACAACAAACCTTCTTCAGTAGTCGAGGCCTATCCCGAGATAAACGCATTATGCATATAAATCAAAAAATTGTTTTAATGGGCCTTTGCCTTTTCCGAATTAAACGCAAAGTGAGAAAACATTACATGCAGGTATTAATGTTTAATACACAAATAAAAACCGGAAATTCAAATATATTTTGAGAAAAGACAAGACAAAAAGGAATACATATTTGAAAGATTTTTTAAAATAAATTTTCTTTTCAGTATGTTCGAGAAAACTCTTCTTATTTTACATTTTATAAAATTTACGTACTTTGAGTTTAGCTCAGTATTTGGAAAATTGTGCAATTTGAGGGTTTAGAAGAAGCAGAAAAAATATAAAATAGTGAAATAACCCGTTCGATTTTTTTCAATTTTTTTTATGAGTTCATTTGTCAACAGATGAAAAATTGTTTCTCTGCATTCCGTTATTTTTATTGAAATTCTTTAACTATATTGAATTGAAAACATTTCACTTTATTTATTTTCATGCTATTTCTCCCTTTCTTTATTGCCTTCCTTTTTCACACAAATTTTTTTTTCTGTTACATTTTTTACGCTTTCCGCTACGTTTGAGTGTAAGAAATGTGCATTCTTCCTTCCACCTTACGCTACACTGCAACGAACGTATCAAAAAAAAAGAAGGAAAAGAAGAGGAAAAAGAAATAAAATTAAGCTTGCAAAAGAGCTTTTAATCAGGTTAAAACAAAGGAGCAGAAAATCAGCAACACTGGTCGGCAAGAAAGAAAGAAGAAAAGAGGTCGATGGAAGGCCAGGAAGCCTTTCATCCTTTCACTTTCTTTTTTTTTGGGAGGAGGAGTAAAAATTATTAGAAAGAGCAACAAGATGAAGTAGCGAGAAAGGCAGGAAGCTATAAAAATTTCTGTCAATCTTTTGAACTGACCTACTTAACGTACAGTCCGCTCAGGCATAGTGAGTGTTGCGTACCACCAAAGAATATACAATAATATATGTATGTATATTGTGCCACTGAAGGCACAGTAGTCCAAAAAAGGCACAGTAAGTGCGAAAAAGCAAACACCACAACGACAATGCACTCTGTCCGGAAAATTCAGTTATGGTCAAGCATTAAGTTAATCAGGTTTCAAACTTTCTGCATTAGTCACGCTGTCACGCTGTCAAGTTGACCCTCAATCAGTTCAACTTCAAAGCATACAAAGCATACGCTCTCTTTCTGTTCAGTTTAGTTCGTAAGAAAAGTCCATAAAACTTCCTTTTTCCATCTCGTTTGTCCACTAAATTAAATTATCATCATCTGTCAACGAAATTGTCACCATCTCTCAATTCAATTTAGAAATTTTGTAAGTCGGTATTAAGTTGGCATAGGAGGCAAGAGCTTGTGGAAAAGATTCAAACTTTTCGGTACTAAATCATTTGACATTTCGGTGACAAAAATTGAGAAAATTCTGAAGACTCTCTGCTTTAGTTAATTAATTCATTAGTTGACAAGAAGCGAGTGACAAAAAACCAAGTGACAATAAATAGGCTCTCAGCAACATTGCTTCTAAGGTTTGTCAGAAATACTATGTCTTTTCGTTACTTAAATTGGTTAGCAAAAATAAGGTGACAAAAGCGGCAGAAATGCGTTGTCTTATCTTTGCTTAAAGTTGACAAAAGGCAAACTGTCAGAAATATTCTCTCTTGGAGCAACATAACTCTTAGAAGGTTAAAAAAGAGGCTTATGCTTGTCGGAAAGTTGGTTTTTTACTTAAGTCTATCGACAAAAATCTATATTATTAGATTTTTTTTATTATTAGATTTTATTATTAGACATGAGAACATAATCAAATTTTTATTGGAGTTTATTCTGCAGAATGGCTGACTATTGGCTAAAAGAAACAACCATAACCATAAAATATAAATCATGAACTTTCGCACAAAATAATAAACTGAAAAAAAAAATAATGAAAAAAGCACGACAGTTTCCTTTTTTAAATTTATTTCCTTCATAAAAAAAATTCTCGAAATCAGACGAATGCAGACAGCGTGCATCAGGTGGCAACAAAGAAAAATATAACAACTAAAAAAGCAAACTCGGGGGAGAAAAAAGGAGAAAACTTGAATGAAAACGAAGAATATTATCCAAGTTGTAGACGCTTAAAATTTATGGAGAGTTTAACGCATTAAGTGCTCGCAGAAAAACTGAACTCGGTCTGCAAGAAAGCTAACCGTCAAAAAATTAAAATGTTCCTTATTTTTACCACATACCTACTTATTTTTTTCAATCATGTGTCATAATTTTAATAAAAAATCACTGAAACTAAATAAATTTGTTCAAATCTTGCATAAATTGTGAAAATAAGACTACATATTCAATTAGAAATTAGACCATGACAACTAATACTACTTTATTGTTTGGCAACAGGGGAGCAAATACCACATAAAATATTTATGTTTGTATACATAACTGATAGAGAAATGGCAATTACTATAAATTAAGTGAAATTTAAATCGCCAATTATGGAGAAAGCATAGCGATGATTAAGTTTAATTTGAAATGTTGGCATTTAATTAATTTTACTTTAATGAATTTTCCCAGCCAAGAAAACTCAACCAACCAAATATTGACAAACGTTGTTGTAATTTGTTTTCTATGATTTCTTGTGTAGCATGGAACATGTCAGCTAAATAAATTACGAGTATTTCACAGCAAACGAACATCGCAGCGCTCTCAACAATGCCTTACAAGAAGACAATATACAAAATTCATAGCATGCTTTCAGGCATTTCATTATTTCAATGAGTCCGCAGTACATACAGAGAATTAAGAGAATTAAGTGGCATTCATTTCATTGTGAGGACTACACAAAATTTGTACATATATTCTATCTATTTCATTTGTTTATATTTTAAAGAATAACATACAATAAATATTTTATAGAATAAAATCATATGAAATCATCCATTATTCTTGTTAAACGTTTTTAATGTTACTCACTTGATATTTTTTAATGCTGTCCAGTTGCTCCAAAGTGGGTTCAACGATTTGTGCAATCTGTTGCTGTTGCTGGGGCTGTGGTTGTGTGGTGGCATTACTCAGTCGCCGATCGGGCAGCTGCGGACCGGGTGTACGATTAATAAGGCGACCATCTTTTTCAATGCGTAAATGATCTCGGGGCGGTGGTACCGGTTTGACAGAACCATTTAACTAAAAAACGTGATGGAAAATTCAAGCATTTAATACGTTAGTCGTTTTTTGGTTTTGGATCGAATAGATTCGAAAGGAGCACTTAAGGAGTACTTTAGGTGTGCTTAAGGAATACTTAGGGAGCGCTGAAGGAACACTAAAGGAGTATTAGATAACAACTCAAAGTGTTGCCACTTCGGCCTGGACGAAACTCATACACCCTACAACCATGGCGGTCGAATTGATGATGGTTTACCGGTAGAAAAATTTGATCAAGGCTTTTGGCTCAACAAACAACTCCATATATGTATGTTATAGTATGTACCAGTATGGAGGAGTAAGGAGTATACCAGAGACTTGCCATTTTTTGTGAGGTACCTTGACCAATACGCTAAAACCGGCAATGAAATTTGAGCTTCGTTCGGCCTAAAATCCTCGAAATTTGCATCGATATTTGCTATAAGAAAGAGGCGTGGAATTTTCAATCCCAAATAGCTGTTAAATTTCATGGCGATACCTCTATTTGTTCTCCCGTAATCGGACGGACAGAATGGGCTGAATCCTCCCCGGAGGTGATTCTGATGCAAAATATTAAGAACCCTTTGGTTGTAGGGTATAAAAAGGGATACACTAAAGGATCTAATTAAGGAATTGAAATAAAGGAGTGTTCTAAAGGAGCAATAAAGGAAGGCAAAGGCTTTGGAAATCACAGATTATACTTAAGGATTACACTAAAGAAATACACTGAAGGATTACACTAAAGGAGTACACTAAAAGGATTACACTGAAGGAATATACTAAAGGAGTATCTTAAAGCATTATATTAAAGATGTTCCCTTAGGTATGATACTAAAGGATATCTCTAAAAGATACTACTAGTATTTTTGGAAGGATACAGACAGTTCAACAATTAATTGAAAGTTATATTGGTAATGAAAGGTTATATATAAAAGAATTGGATTATAACAAGCCAAATGTTAATAATGTCAATATATACAATTTTTGTTAGAGTAAATATGTAAAATTTGTTGTAGGAGACAGGTTTATGATCAATGAGATGTTGCGATTTAATGTTAGATATTCGATAAACTTTTTCAAAAGTATTAAAGAAGAGTCTTTTACGCCGAAGAGAAAAAAAAGCCACGCTAAAAACTGGCTCGTCTAATTTATGGGGGGCAAACCGGTTTCGGCGTAGTGTCATTTTTCATTCTTAAAAAATCACTAATGGAAAAACTCTAACGCAATATTACGAAATCTTGAAAAAATGTGAAATCTCCTCGCTATTTTAGTTCTAAAAGCAAGAAACTCAAGGAAAGTTAGAGAGAGTTAGAGAGAGAAAGAAAGTAGAACGAGATATGTACGAGTATAAAGTAACAGAAATAAAAAGACTCACACTTTTGCAGCTACTTCGCATTCCAATTTATTTGCGTACTTTTATGTCGCTAATCTCTCTCGACATTTAATTCTCCCTCCTCGTTCTTCTTCTCCCCTCCCACCCACTTTCCACCCCGCAAACAACTACCACGACCTTCTCCCATGAAGCTTTTTGTTGCTTCATGAATTAAAGAGTTCAATTGCGAAGAAATTCAAAACATATCAGCGTAAGCTTACGAAAATCCAAAACGAAAACAACATCAAATTCGAAACCAAAAACAAGAAATGCAAACAACAAGAAAAAAGTAGGTCAAACTAACTTCGAGTTCGACCGTATCAACGACGCGTCGGCAAAGATGCTTTAACGCTGCTTTAACGCAGCAAACGAGAAGCAAGTATGAAGAAAAATCTTGTTTTTTGCAGTTTTGCACGCACGACATCACGAATCACGCATGACTCTTCACCGCCATGCGTGAACTTTGCTGACTGACCCGCACAAATCATCGAAAAACGACAGAACTACAGATCGATGCGTGTATGAAGAACCCAAACTTTTGTATGCCGGTTAGTTCGTCCGTCTATCTGTGACACTGTCTGTTACTCGTTATCCTGCTTCTTTCTCTTTTCATCTCTTTGAAACCTGTTTGTGACCACTTCATGACAAATATTTCTCACGTTTCATCAACACTGACTGTCCGAACCGATGCTGCCCGAATCGATTGACCTCCGCCTAGAAACAGACTCGTTCACTTCTGAGTGTACAACTGGTACAACATTTTATTAATTTTTTGCCATAGAATTTTTTTATTAAAAATTTTTTCTTTTCTTTTAGAGGACATTTCCTGCATACAAGAGCGGCAAGAGGGGTCAACAATTTATCACTGCCATCGGGGTGATGGTGGTTGGTAACCCCGCTTTTTTCTTCTCTTTGCTGCTCTTTGCTAATGTTTAACATGCAGCAATAGTAAAAGAAAGAAAAATTAAAATTAAATATTTTAATTGCTAAAATGTTTTTCTCTTTCTTTTCGTCTTTACCGACCATTATTTTTATGTACATACATATGTCTACTTTTTCGCAGTTTTATTGTTTATTAAATGAATGAATCCGCAAATAATAAAAGATTAGACGCAATAACGAGTATATCGTTTTCATTTTAATAACGAGTATAATACTAACTTATGACGTGTACTTACGAGCACATACAAATTTATAACGAGTCGAAGTATTCGATATTACAACGTATAACGCGCGTAAGTATACAAAAATCCACGTAACAAATTTGGAACGAATCCCAATCTATAAAAAAATAACGCGTGAAAAATCTTGTTAATCACAATTACAAATAGCGAGTATCGCTATATAAACGCTTACCACAATAACGCTTACAAATACCCGTATGCAACAACAACGAGTATAAATCTATTACAACGCGCATAAATATCGTAGTAACGAGTGTAGGTCAATCAAAATAATTAGGTTACAATTACAACGAGGTTAACTACGAGTACTTACAATAACTTATAATAACCTAAACTTATAATATTAGTAAATATATATATATTTTGTAAGTACATATGTAAGTGCGTCAAAGAGGAATATAAATTTATAAACATACCGCGTTTGGGTATACCATAATAACAATTGTATATATACTCATACTCATATACTCATAGTATAATATACTCATAGTCATAATAACTAAGAACGTGTATAGTTTCGTATATCACAATAACTAGTAGTAAGCATAGCTATAATAATAACAGTAACGAGTGTAAGTACATTACAAGAGCTTACAACGAGTATAAGTACACCATTATACCGACTAACGGATATAATTATATTAGACTCGTTATATATTATAATTATATTATACTCGTTTAAAATGAATGAAATCGCCAGTTTTGGTATAGTATAAAAACTATTGTAACGAGTATGAATACTCGTATACACTGTCACAACGAGAGAATAAAGAATATCACTTAACCACAATAACGAATAACGAGTATAAGTGTAACTACTAAACTAGATAATAATAATTTTTGCCTAATACAAAAATAATTGCCTAATAATTTTTGGGAAATTTAATACCGTCTACAGCTATCCAACAATGGCTGACAGGTTTTACGGCTGTACGGTTTTGTTGCCCTTAATTTTTTTCTAATTCCGATTTGAAAACCAAAGAGCTTCTTTGTTATTTATTGACAAATTCTTATTGAGCTAAGAGGAATGTTAAAATTTAATACACACTAGTAAAAATAATGACCACTAAACACTACGACCGACTGTCGCTTTAAATCTCGCTCCCTCGTTTAACCCTTTACGACACCCTTTACGACGGCTGGCATCACACAAAAGAGAAAATATGTATCAGAATGACACGTTTTGTAAAACGTTTCTCACGTTCCGAACATCAAATAAAAGACTGACAGAGACTGAGACTGAGTCGGAGTATTTTCTGTTACCGATGTGGGGCGGGTCGCGCTCCAAAAACAAAAGCGTCACAGCATCCCGGAATTCTTGAGCGAAATTATTCGTGGACAACTGTGTCGCCGAACACATAAAGCACAATCAAAGAGTTCAACACGTCAGCCGCAGATGGCGTTAATGCAGCTTTTAAACAGCGAAAACTCATGCTGCCGCCCTGCTCTCTCCTCGCACTCTTCTTGTTTTTTTAAAAAATCTTCGCCAATCGTCCCCAACCGTCGCCAATTGTCGCCGGGCTACAATGTGACGCGGCGCAGACTCTCAGTGACGAGCATTAGCCCGAAAGTGCAACCAACCCGGTCCACAATCGCTTCGCAAACATTTTGTGGATGTGTCACGTGTAACTCGTAAAACATGTGGGTGTGTCAGAGCGGGCGGGGGCGGAAACGGAGAAGGAGTGACGACTAAACTATTAAAAAAGGAAACCTTTTTGTGCCCTGGAAATTATGAAACCATCAGAAATGCTGCAACGAAGCGAATCGCGTGCAACGCAATGTGTTGCATTGGTCTCTGGGTGATAGAGTTGCCAACTTGATTTATATATATAAATTTCTATAATGAAAAATGTTTATTATATCGAAAGCTAGAAATTGGGAGACAGTCAAAATCGCGAAATACAAAATACTAAATACCAAAACGACAAAATTCCGATTATTTTTTAAATCCCGAAATTACCGAGTACCGAAGTACCGAGTAAGTGTTGAAATTTCGGACAAAACTTTATCCTCTTCGCGAGGATTGATTATGTTTTTCGGAATTTTGGCGTATGGAGATTCTGTCGTTTCGGGATTTTGTCGTTCCGGGGACTTTGCGTTTCGGATTTTCGTTACCAACATCTAAAAATCAGTTAAACCATCTTTTGATTTTCTACTTTTTTCCCTTCTTTTATGATTATTATTGATTTTCATGATTATCATATTATGATTTTAGGATTTTTAGTTTCCTAAACATAAATACGATATGTTGCGTTTTTCCGTATTTCAAAGAGTCTTTTATACGTTTTTCTTTTTGTCCTTATTTTTCACTTTTCCATCCTTCTTCACTTTCCTTTTGTGTTTGAAACTTTTATGCTTTTAGCTTTGTTTAATTTTATGGATTTCCATTTTTTTTAATTACTTCTTCTGGATATTAAAAAAAAATTTGTAAAAAAATAGTAGGTTTTGTTAGAAAAGCAATAAAAAACCATAATAACGTCGAAAAATGTAATTAATTAAACTATAACGATCAAAGAATTGATCAAAACTCAGAAATAAAAACCCACAAAGGGTCTCTAAAAATGATAAGATAATTAAGAGAAAGAGAATTAAATTAAAAGAAAAGAAAATCAAATAAGAGATAAGAGAAATAAATAAATAAGATGTGAAAAGAAACTAGAAAAATATTAAAAAAGATCAAGGGCGATGATCCATAATCAAATGGTCTCAATATAAATCACAATGAAAAGAAAGAGGAACAGCCCGATCTAATGATCGCAATGAAAATCAAAGCGAAGAAAGTCAAAGATCAGTAGAATCACAGGAAGGGGGATCATCGCCCATAATCAAGGGATAAAAATAAGATTCAGAGGGAGGAGCATTAATATCGCACTCAGTCAAGTGATCGTAATAAAAATCAAAGTAAAGAGATGGAGGAGCAGAAGATAACAGAAAGGAGAATCAAGGCCTTGATCTTACCTTAATAAGAAGGATCGCTCACAATCAAGTGATCACAATATAAATAAATCAAAGTCAAGAGAAGGACGATTACAGAGAGAAGGATTTATTCATAGTCACGTGATCGCAATAAGGATCAAACTGAAGAGAACGATCATCACAGAAAGGAGAATTTCTTACAATCAAAGGATCGCAGAACGATCACTCACATTCAAGTGATGACAATATAAATCAAATTGAGGGAAAAAAGGCTACTGCAATCAAAGCGATCGCAATAAGAATTGAAGCGAAAGGAACAAGAAACACAGAAGAGAATTGTTCAGAAACAATTTATCATTTATATCAAAAAATAAAAAAATATATCTAACAAAATTAATAAAAAATTCTACAAAAAAACCACAAATTAACCATGAATTAAAATCATAATCAAAGAAAGTAAGAATAAGAATACAATTTAATAAATAGAAAAGAAATCGAAAGAAATCACGAAGAGGATAAAAGTGGATTAAAAGGAAGAATTTAGAAATCAAAAAAAGGTTTTAAGAAATCAAGTAAAATTCAAATAAAAAAAAAATAAATAGTTTAAATAAATAAATAAAAAAATTAAACAATAAATAAAATGAAAAGAAAAGAAATTAAAATAAAATAAATAAAATGAAAAGAAAAGGAACTGGAAGTGGACAAACTGTTTGAGTGAAAATATTGAGTCAACGTAAAGTAAATCGTAAGGATCAACAAACCATAAAAGAAACAAAATGCGAAAAAAATAAGAAATAGAAAATTACGATAACGATAAAATTAAATGTAAAAAATATACTCCTAATAAAATGGAAAACCGGGTTAAAAAGGATAAAAAGAAAGGGAGCAAACAAACAAACAAACAAACAAACAAACAAACTACGAACAACAATGAACAAGAAACCATAAAGTAACGATATAAGAAAAACCGACTGATCGAACAACAGAAGAAGTGGAGAAAGAAGAAGAAGAAGAAGAAGAAGAAGAGGGAGAATTATTGAATTTTATACCTCGTCATTACGTTTACAGTTTGGCTCGCCTCCATGACTGACGGCCGCGTATGAAGCCACCTGCGGTTGTGGCCGTTGTGACGCCGCGATCGATGTTTGCGACGCCGCCGACGACTTTGACGGCGAAGACAACAACACCAAATCAGGATGATCGGCGAAGGCATCATGCGATGATGATGATGCGGACAAAGAGTTCTGTGCCGTGAAAAGTTCATCGAATGATGACGCTGACGCTGCTGCTGCGTTCAGTTGTGTCGCCGCCGCCGCCGCCGCCGACGACGATGAGCCCGAATTCGTTGATGAATTGATGTGCGTCATTGTCGTGTTCACCGTCGAGTTGGACGCTGACGACAGCGACAATTGTGAGCACAAGGAGGACAAATGCGCCGGTGGCGGATAACGTGGTGTCGTCTTGATCACTTCCACGAAGCTGTCGGGCACATCCACCGGCAGCTCACGGTGCTTGACCAAGGGCGCGAGAATTAGTGGTGGCGCCGCGGCTGACAAATCGCGCAACTCATACGCGGGCGGCGGCGTACTGTCGCAGACATCATCCGAGCCGGAGCTGTGTGTGCTGTCCAGTGCTGCCACGGCTGCCGCGCCACCGTTCGTGGACGATGATTGGGCGGCCGCCGGCGAGGTTGTCGAATTTTTCTGGAACTTCTGTTGGTGGCGGCGGCTCTGATTGTTGCTGTGCTGTTGTGTATTGTTGTTGTTGCGATACGTAATTGAGTCGAAAGAGTCGCCGGATTTCTTGCTCAACACATCGTCGTACGAAGCCGACGAATGGCCAGAGGAATCCTTGCGAAAGAGTCCATCGAATTCGTTGGTATCGATAGAGGCGCCCGGCGCGGCGGCGGCGGTGGCGGCGGCAGCGGCAGCGGAGGCACCAGACGAATGTAAAAGAGCCGAATTCTTCAATTTCTTTATGGATTTCAGAGAAGCCGTTATGGAGCCGGATGACTTGTGGCTCGATCTGTTGACAGAGTGGCCATTGTTGGTGCCGGCGTTGTTGTTGTTATATGGCTGTAGTTGCTGCTGCTCAGCATCGGGTGAAGGGCAATGGGTGTTTTGTTGTTGTTGTTGTTGTTGAGATGGTTTTTGTTTTGGTTTTTCATTTTGTCGCATTTGTTTTTTATGCAATTTTTGTGAGTTTTGTTGTGGTGGCGGCGCCGGTTGTTGTTGTTGTTGTTGCATTTCCGATTGCATGCAATTTTCGTAATTTTCAATTTGATCCAATTTCATTTGTTGTTGTTGATTGCATACGTTTTGTTGTTGTAATTGTTCATTTGTGGTTTCATCATTTTGCCAAAAAGATGGTGGTGGTTGTTGTTGTTGTTGTTGTTCGGTTTTTTCGGACATTGTTTTCGTTGATAACGATAATGATGATGAAGATTTCGAGTGAGTCGTTTGCAGTGAGGGCGGAGATGTTGATGTTGATGTTGATGATGATGATGATGATGTTGATGACGTCGATAGTATTGATGATGGCAGAGTTTGTGAAGAGGTTGGCGATGATTGTGTGGGTGGTTTATGAGAGGAATAGTTATTAGGTTGCAAGTAATTTGCGTAAGGCTGATGATGCTGATGGTGATGATAGTGTTGTTGTGGTGGCAACTCATGATCAGTATAGTAAGCGACCGTTAATTGATTACCGCAACCATTTTCGTTAGCACAGATTTTTATTTGCAATACATTTTGTTTAGTAGACGATGCGTTGATGTTGGTGTTGGTGCAGGTGTCGGTGTCGGTGTTGGTGTTGGTGTTGGTGTTGGTGTTGGTGTTGGTGTTGGTGTGGGTGTTTGTGTGCGTTTGGTTTAAAGCTTTACTACTGACGTTTATGTGTGTGTCTGTGCTGTTGGTGGTATTGGTGTTGGTGTTGGTGCTTTCGCGTGTGTTAGGATTAAGGTTTGTGCTGGTGCTTGTGCCGGTGTCTCTGTGCAGGGATATGGATGGGGCGTGGTCGGAACGGTTTGTCGGAATGGTTTTTCCGACGCATGCAGCGCGCTTAACAAAACTATTTACCTGCGGTGGGCGCGGCGGCGGATAGCGCGGAGGCGTCTTGTTGCGTGCAATAAAATTATCCGGACAATCGACAGCCATCTCGCGATGCGGTCCTGAAAAAGGGATACATACAATCCAACAAAATATTTCACAATCTTTGAAAGATCTTGCTGCTAAAATACTTACCGTTATCTTGATTAACCGAGAGCATTGTCAGCATTTCCTGATCGATCTCTTTAATATCGGCAGAATGTTTACGATAATGTTGGCCGCTGATAAAATCATCGGGTAGACACGGTTTTAAGTCATCGCCGTCGATAACCACGATGCTGGAGCCGGAACGGCGGCGCGGCCTGAAGAAATAAAAAAACGGTAAAATTTTTTCATCTTTTTTGTTAAATTTTCATAAAAATATACACTCATGCTAGTGATAAAATATGTATTTGGCAAATAATTCTTCAAATTATTGATCCTTAATAAACTTTCTAGAAGAGTCTCGGCCTAAAAAGACTTCTTGTAATTATTCTTCCTGAAAAAACTCCTTCAAAGAATTCGAGCCAAAGAGACTGCTGCAGATTATTCCTACTGAAGCCAACTTCCTTTAAGAGACTAACCTAAAAGGACCTCTAGCAATTAGTCTTCCTTAAGAAACTCCATCAACGAATTCAACCGAATATCGAATTTCAATATCTTTATTGCGTAAATATTATACATATTTTCTGGTACAAAATCTTTAGGAAAATTTCAAAAGAAAACTAATGTGTACGATGAAAATAGTTTCCGCTTTTGATGTTGGTCATACAAAAACAACAATAACGAAGCGGCACTATTGAGGAATTAAATGGTATTACATTAAGAATGGAAAAACTCAACAAGTCCGACCCATATAAAATACTAAGAAAATCTGTACAATAATTAGCAGATTATGTTGTCCGTCGTAGTCGTAAAAATCTGTGCAAGGACTATACAGTGGATTCATCAAAACTTCCCAGCCGAAGTCTCTTAGTTTTTGCCGGGTCAACAAATATTTGAGTTTCAAACTCCTTTTATTTGAATTAATTATTGAAAATTTCTACAAAAGTAGTATTGAGGAAGGTCATTCTTGAGACATTCTTTAATACTCTTCCTTCGAATAGCTTTAGCTTTTGAAACTTTTCAACAAGAACTTTTAAATCAAATGAAACTCGTTGCAAAAGTATTCGAACGTACGTCCTTGAGTATGATTCGGTTCGGTTGCCTTTCTTTAAAGATTTTTCATTATTAAATCTTGTCTGAATTTGAAAAGTCGTCCCAATTTTTTTTACAAAATTCGAAAATTCAAACCTTTTGCTTTGTCACATCACAACAAGCATACAAATGCTCTCTCTTTCTTGGCATAATTTTCATATAACAATGATGATGACGATACTGCTGATTGTTTATGCTGATGTTATTGTATCGTGCATTCGTTACGATGCCAACGATTACAACTCAATCGATATATTCAACGTGACTTTTGTGCCATCCGGTTACTTTCGATTAGGATTACATTTATATTGAAAACAGGCACATAAATGCGTTGCGTGCGGTCGTCACGAGCTCATCGGACGTCACTTGAGGGCAAGTAATAGAGAAGAAGAAGTTTGTTGCATTGTTGAAGACCAGCAAGAAAATCTCAAACTAAAATTTTGTTTATTACCAAAATATATATAAAAGCAGCTCAACTTGGTCAGTGCCAAAAAGCGTCCCCGAAATATTTTCATCAAAAAGATTTCTGAAATGGTTTTATCACGCAAAAAGTTTCACAGTTTTCGCGAAATGGTTACCGAGACGGCAAGAAGTCTCACCAAACAGTTTGGTCAAACAGTCTCATCAAACAGTTTGGTCAAACAGTTTTCTCCAAACATTTCACTCAAACATTTTTTTCACAGAGTTTCGCGAAACAGTTTTTTCAAGTTGTTTCCTAAAAAACACTTTCTTTAAACAGTTATGTACAAACATCCTTAAACAACTACCATGAACGGTACCCAGAAACAATTTCCTCAAACATTTTCCTGCAAGATGTTTCTCAAACATTGTACGTCCTACAAGATGTTTCTCAAACAGTTTTTTAGCAATGTAGATTTTTAAACTAAAAAAAAAAAATATTCAAATGATGACCGTGTCGGCCAACCTAATTGAATTCTAATTGTCTCAATCTTTGAATGCTCTTACTCTTACCCGCAACGAAAGAGTTGACAAAAACTTTTTAACATCACTTTATTTCAAACAATTAGAATTTAATTAGTTTTTGATGTAATAAAGTTCTATCCTTCCGTCTGTAGTTCAACCAACCAATTGCGACTTCCGGTGGAAGTTGCTCCCTTACGACGGCCAGCACGATGAGCGTGTCGGTGACGGTGACGGTGGCAACGACAGTGCGTCCATACTTGTTGCCGCAAAACACTTGTTATTGCGCCATTGTTTTGTGACTTCTAGTCAGTTATTCTCTCAGTTAAATACAATGCTTCAGTTCAGTTCAGTTTCAATTTTTTTTTGTTATTGTGGTTTTTTTTTTTTGAATTTTTCTTCATGGCTGAGCGCCCTTTTTAATGGAGCACGCTCAACAAACACAAATATCTGTACAACATTTCAAATGTACCCACACTACAATTAAATGAATATGTACATATGTACATGTACGTAATATACATACATAAATCATGATGATCATATGCAACATTGAAATATACATACATATATACATAAGGTACGAATATACATATAAAGAAATGTGGACACTGAAGAGGGAGAATATGCATGCATGCACATTCATTTATCACATTCGTATCGTTTTTTTAGGGGCGGCGGCTTTTCCTAGAAATTACTAGTACACATTTTGTGTATGCATTGTATTTGTAAATGGTATACTTGTTGCGCCCATTACTTTTTGTTGTTAAAGGGTTTCAGGCGGCACAGCACACGAATATCGTGTGGAAGGGAACAAGCTTATGGCAATAAATCGGTCTCGGTTTGTTCATCTGAGAATTTATGCCCCCGCCATTTTCACGTACGAGTCTTTTGGATCGAAAAGATGTGCTGATTATATGATTTGGTACTCGTATCAAATACATATACTCGTTAAAATTACTATACAAAATACTCGTATATACATAAAAACAATTTTCTAAATGGTTTGATTATATAGTTTGCTCAAACAGGCTTCTCAAACAATTCCACAATTCTCTCAAACACTTTCCTTAACAATTTCGTCAAGAAGTCTTCCCCTAACAGTCTATTCAAACAGTTTCGCCAAACACAATCATCAAATAGTATCATCAAACACTTTCATCATACAATTTAATCAAGCAGTTCCATCAGACAATTTCTCTAAACAATCAATTTTATCAGACACATTTCCTCATACAATTCCTTAATTCTCTCAAAGCGGTTTTCTCAAAGTTTCCTCAAGCGGTCTCCTTAATAGTCTCGTCAAGCCGTCTCCTCGAACACTTTTGTCAAACACTTTCGTCAAAGTTTCATCGAAGAATTTCATCAAACAGTGTCATCAAACAGTCTCATTAAGCACTTTCATCAAACAATTTCCTAAAACAGTGCTCTAAACCGTTTGATCAAACTGTTTAGTCAGACAGATTCCTCAAACAATACCTCAATTTTCTTAAACATATTCCTCAAGCGGTCTTCTTACCAGCTTCATCCAGCTGTTTGTTTGCTACTGTTTGTTCAAGCACTTTTCTGAAACATTTTTTAACAAATAAAACAAAATAGTTCCTTGTACGATAGTCTTCTTTTATCCAACAGGTTCCTCGAAAAATTTTCTCAAAAAAAAAAATAAATTCAATTATATTAAAAATGCAAATATGGACTGATGTTAGGAAACTTTAAAAGAAAAGAAGCTGACAAACTCAAGTTCAAAATCAAATAAATGTTCTAATTTTCATTTAGGCTATGTTATACGAGTACAACATAATATAGAAAAATATGTGGAAGAACATTAAAAGAAGATAAAAGAGACGAACAAGCAATGCAACTACAAAAGGTTCATGAACTTTCTAAACTGAAGTCACTCTCACTTTACTTTGTTAACTTTAAAAAGATTAAAAAGATATAAAAAATAGAGCGTTCAGCCTTATCAAAACTGAATCATATCTTACTCTTGTACTCAGACTCAGAGAAACAATAAATTTAATTAAATTATGAACATAAAAAGTTTACATTGAAAATATTTTAAAGGGCGTTGAACTTATAGACTACGTAGTTATCTACGTAGTTATCACCACGTGTTATTATTTACGAAGCTTCACTTAAGTGCCCCGAAACGTATGAACACGAATATCACAATAAAATAGGAAAAAAGAACTAAGAGTGAAAAAGTTATAGAAAAAATCAAAGCTTTTTCTTCTATAACTTTTCCTTTTTTAATTTAGGGCTAGGCTAATGAAATCAAGCTGTAAACCGTTGACAACACTGATCTAATTTATTAAAGGAATTTATTGTATAAAATAATAATAAATAAAGGAAAGAAGATTATACAATATAAGAAACTATTTATTTATTAATAAAGTTTATTTTTAATTAATTATAAAATATAAAAATATAAATTAATTTATAAAATATAAAGGGTTGTTAACAAAAACTAGTTAGTTAGTTAGTTAAGTTAGTTTAAAGCAATTCAAGTTAACCTTGCACGTGTAAACTTTTTTCAGTTTTTAAAAAGTTAAAAAGTGATAAATTCTTAAAAAATGAACTAATTATTCACTTTTTAGCATTTTCAGGAACTCCTTGAATTTTCAAATCAATCAATAATTCGGATTTTACGTCGTTATAAAGGGTGTCTAAGTCTGAAGGGTGCTCCTGACGAAAGGTTGAATAAGTATCAATGTCTTATTTTTCGGTGCATTTTGGATAAATAAATCGAAGATTTTTTCCTGTGTCATCAAATGCATCAATTCTTTAATAGAAACTGACAATTTGTCAATTAATTCTTTTCATTACCATGAAAGAAGAACAACAACATCAAAGAAAAAAGCAGCTTGAAACGCTGACTCACGTAACTGATGGAACCACCGAACAAACAACCAACCAAGCAAAAAACTGACAATGAAGAAAAATCATTCCTTGAAAATGCAATAAAAAGGCTCTGAAGAAGATGAGCTGAGGAAAAAACCAATCGTTGTAAGAGTGCAAGAATTGTGGAAGGAAGAAGAATTGTGAAGAGAGAGAGACAAGAATGGTAAACCATGATGAAGACCAGATTTAGACCAGATTTCTAAGAAAGGCTTTACCACAATTAGAAGTGGAAAGTGGAAAGAGGGAAGAGAGGAAAGAAAGGAAAACGCCTGAAAGGCAAAGGTATTCGTCCAAAAAACTCTCACAATGAATGAAAAGAAAAGAAATGGGAAAACCAATACAAAATGCAAGAGAGAGAGAGAGAGAGTCTATGTTTTTTAACCAACCATCTATATTTCCTCTCCTTCTTGCTCTTCGCCCAGCTTCGTAGTTCGATAACTTAACTCCTCTCGCAATGTACCGGTTTTTCCGAAGATTCTCGAGAACCCAGATGTCAAAACGTGGCTTTTGTAAATGTCAAGAAGAGAGCAGAGAGATCGATACCTCCTGCCTCACGCTCCTCCCCAAAAAAAAAACAAATCAGTGGTACCGAAAACAACAAATAAAAAAAGGGGGCTCTTGTAAACCATAAGAAATAAGATAATAAAATAAAATAATAATAATAAAAAAAAAATGAAAATGCAAAAAAACAAAAACCGTGATTACAAGCAGAAAATAGAAGATGACGAAGAAACAGAAAACGAACAAGACAAAAACAAGTTTAACCCTTTATGTACATACGTTGATAATATGTACGATATATCTTTGGTACATCTTTCTTTTTTGATGCTGTTGTTTGCGTTTGAAAAAACAACCACACAAATATACTCTCTGTCATTTCTTTAGTGCACAGTTTCTTAAACTGTGGTCCACGGGGCAATTACTTTTGTAAACTTTTAACAACTTTTCGCTTTTTTTTAACAAATTCGATTCGATTTGATTTGAAAAATCGACTGGCTCCAACCAAAGCCATCGATCAAGTTTCTTTTAGGTTCAGGTCATGAATGAATTTTGAAACTGTTTGAGACGTGTATTCGGTACACGTTAAAAAAAAAAAAAAACCAGAAGCTCCCCAAGAGACAGACAAAAGCGTGGGTAGATTTAAAGGAGTTTTGGCTGAGTATTTGCTGTTGTTGTTGTTGTGGTTGTTTTATCCACCGTTGAGGTTCGCTTGAATTGAATTTAATTTTTTCTTCAGACTCTTTGCTTTCTTTTTTTTCCTTTTGCTTGCTATTTTTTAATAAATTTTTTTTTTATACTCGCATTGAAACCTACAAATGTTTGATACTCAATACTGAATGGAAACGTACTCGTGAGTACTCGTACATACAACCCACACATACATAGAAATCAGTCCGAGCAGCAATTCCTTCCTAGTGATTCTGAATGAGGTAATACGACACAAAGGAGGCGCTCCTGTAGCAGCATTCATATCTCATGATTCATCGCACAGCCGCGTTTGTTGCTTAGTCGAAAAAGTATTGAGCTCTTTGCAAGCACTTTCAACAAAAAACAAGTAAGAGCGTTATCTTCGGCCTGGCCGAAGCTCATATACCCTACACCCGCATCTGTCGAGGTGATAAAAAGTGGGCGGGTGACACCTACTTTTTTTTAATTTACAGTGAGCAAATTTTTATCTATTAACTCGTCTACAACACCGTTTTTCCTACCAAACATCTCATTATATGGTATACTATATAAGTGGGCGTGTCACGCCCATTTTTCAGAATATATTTTAGTCTAAGAAGGTGGACTCGGGGAAAAAATTTTAGCTTTATATTCGCTCTACAAGCTGAGAAATTGAGCTATAAGCATGGGAAAATTCACATTTGCTATTAAAAGTAGGCGTGGCACTAATCCGATTTTCCTCATTTTCAATACCAAACAGCCTATGATGACAAAGTATATTCGTGCCAAATTTCATGGCGATAGCTTTATTCGTTCTCCCGTAATCGTGATTTCTACAGACAGACAGACAGACAGACAGACAGACAGACAGACAGACAGACAGACAGACAGACAGACGGACGGACATGGCTAAATCGAATCAGGAGGTGATTCTGAGCCAGAATATATATACTTTTCTATACCTGCCACGCCTCCTTTAATGCGTTACAAACGGAAGAACAAAGTGAATATACCCTCATCCCTTCGGGTGTAGGGTATAAAAAAACGTTTCATTAAAAAAATTTTAAGGCTTTAAAAAATGTGCCACTAGCAAGTTTTATCAGTTGTAGACAGCTGGATATATGAGTGATGATGATGATGATTAAGAAGCTCATTTTTTTGATGCGACATGATTTGAAGCTAAATAAGTGCCACCCGATTGGAATTTCCATTTACGAATATGTACAGAAATGTTAAAGAAATCGAGCCAATCGATTGTACAAAGCGATGAAAAATGCGAACAACTACGTCAAGGAACAACTACGGTCATCGTAGCGTAGAAAACAAAATACCATTTAAGGCAAGATCCAGATTTGATGCCAACGAATGGCAACGAATGCTGTGTGTTTCGATGAGGCTGGAAGAGCCCCAACAAAAGAAACCATTGAGGACTTCTATTAAACCGAACCAAAACTTTCTTCGAGTAATGAGAGATGGTTGCGGATTTTGGTGAAATGTTGATAAAGAGAGAAATTGTACAGACGCAGGAGAAAGACGATGCAAGACAAACAACTAAGCTCACGAAGTGTTCTGACTCTCTGCATCTCTGCGGCTAAGAAAGAGAAAGAAGAGTCTGTTGACTTCTTTTGTCCTGAAGCCAAAATTTCTTTGACAAATGAGAGAAGTTCGGGGAGTTCGATGAGATGTTGAGAAAGATGAAAGGAATAATTGTAAGGAAAAGAGAGAGAGAATATTAAAGAGGATTGAGAAAAAAAAAACTGTTCAACTTTTTAATTTCAAGAGGAAAAGCTGACTGGATTAAGGGCAATGCTTAATGATGAATAGATACATAGATGATGATGAAGAGATGTTAATGATAAAGAAATAGAAAAGGTGCTATGAATGTTGATGATGATGGTGATGACGGAAGAAGAAGAGTTTCCATTGCTGATGAAGGCATAGCAGAGAGAGACACCCTTTGGGTGTTGAAGGATGATCGAAAAACTCTCTCTTGAAGGTGAAGAAATAAAAGAGTACTTTAATGAAGACGAGATTGATTGACGAAAAAAAAAATTGGAAAATGGACTCAAATCATAAAAAACCATTTACCGTGGTCTGTTGTACCCATTTTCCCCGATCAATTCAAAGCCTCTAATCATTTTCTTCAGCAAAAAAATAACTTAAAACTACATAATTATTAATTAAAAAATTTAAATTAAGACAAAAACTTACCAATGTTTCAAAATACGCATTTTTTAAAATTCTTTTTTGTTTGAAAATTAAAATCGTTTACTTTTTGGAGATTAATTGGTAATTGCAAATAGTACACAAATCCATGGAATTTAAAAAAAGCAGAAATCACACAAATTGCAAACACTCAAATTCTCAAGATCTCAAGATACTCGTAAATCCCAAAAATCCAAAATCCAAACCGAAATTCGGGGAAAAATTCAGGGACAAAAGCGATACGATTTTTGAAAATTTAAAAATCACTAAAAAAATCATTCAAATTATGAAAAAACACAAAAGCAAAGTTTTATTAGTTTTTTTTATTTTAAATTGTATTTCCAATTGTATTGTATTTCCTTAGTGTTGTCGTGTTGTTGTTGTTGTTGCTGTTGTTGTGGTATTTAATTGTAACACAAACAATTTCACTAATTCGTGATGATGAAGCAAAAAACCGTTTTTTTATTTGCAAAACTTCACAATAATTTTACGTTATTTTTTGCAAACGTTATGAAAGTACAACGTGCTCGCTCGTACGTTGAACGAACGTTGCGAACGCCTCACTCCTTCGTCAGTGAAGGCAGTTGCGCATGCGTACCGCGCCGCAAACGAATAGCGACGACTGTGTCAAGCCACAAACCGAACGCGGCATTTTATAACATTGCCTAAACAATGTTTGTTTGTTTGTTTGTTTGTTTGCTGCTGTTGTTTTCATCAATTATTTTGAATGGAATTCTCTATTCATTCATTCATTTATTCAATTGGAGTTGCCGAAAATGAACACATACTCGTACATAAGTCGGTTGGCACTCAGTCTTTCAATCGGTCCGGCGACTGCGATGCAACTGCATACATTCCAGGCACATTCCTTCGTTCGTCCGTGAGTCTGAAGAGCTCTTTAAAAATTCAAATAGTTTCACTTTCGTTCAAATTGATTTAACAAATCTTTTTAATTATTGTTCTTGTTGTTGCTATTGTTCTTTATATCCGTTATAAATAAGTCTGCATTTTTTTTAATTGTTGCCGTTGTTGTTGTTGTTGTTAACTAAACCATCACTCGCGTTTTTTCAAATTGCTTTTAAACACGCTGCTCACGCGATGGAACGACAGCGAAACAATTAGTTAATTAGTTTTACTTGGAAGTAATAAAATGCAAAAAAAAAATAGCAAATACACAAACACACACACACATTTTGGTAAGTAACAAAACATCTAAATTTATTTAAGGGGGTTATTCCTGAACGCCCGGGCCTTTAACTCCCATGAATTCTTCTCAATTATGCTTTGTTCATTTTCGGGTGTTTGCTGGTAAACAACAACAACAATGGAAAATAACAAAGCAAAATCGAGAAGAATTCATGGGAGTTAAAGGCCCGGGCGTTCAGGAATAACCCCCTAAGACAATGTTTCTCAAAAGCCTTCAACAAGTGTCGCCTCCGCGACAACTAACAGACTTCTGTTACACTCTCCCGAAACTCTTAATCGCTCTACCTCCTCTCTCTCACTCACGCACACACACTGTCGCTCTTCTAAGTCCTGCTTCTAATGTTCATTTAATGGATTAATCTTTGACTTCTCGGAAGACAATTTGTCGAAATGCTAATGTTTTTGTTGTTGCTTTACACGCTTCTAAATTTTTAAAATCCGCCAAAAGCCGTTAAAACGTTGAGAAAAACTCTCTTGATCATAGAGAGAGAGAGAGAGAGAGAGAGAGAGTGAGAAAAATGTCAAACTCGTCTGGCTTGTTGTTTTCACTTTGCTCTTCTTTGTACTCGCTCCTTCTCGGTCATTGCAAAGTGTGGTGTAGTCATCCATCTTCTTACATGGTGAACCGCCTTGATTATGGCTTGCGCAGCGCTAACTTGAATCTGGTTGTAAAGTCGCGTTAAGACTGAAGCCACAGGATTTCAGTATTTGTTAGCGTAGTCCAAGTTGGGCTTGATCACGTACACACGTACCGATTCGTACCGTACTCTCTGACCAATCGCCCATCCCTTCACACATCCGTTCGCTCGGTTGTTCGCCAGTCAGTCTGTCCGTCAGTCATCCATTCAACCAATTATTCGTTACTCTTCGTCGCCTCTTGGGGTTGCTTGTGCTCAGTTTTCTTTATTTCGTTTTTTTTATAATCTTATTGTTGTTGTTGCTGTTTGTTTGTTTGTGTCAGGTTTGTTCACCGCATTCCGTGCGAGACGGCGGCACCGGTGTTAGTTGTTGCATTTGATGGTGGTGGTGGTGGTGGTGGTGGTAGTTGTTGTTGTTGTTGTTGTTGTTACAGGTACACATCATTTACCTGATGGTCGGCCCAACAGCCATGGAGTGAGCGCGCTTGATTTCAAAAAGGCCATGCGAGCAGCAGCAGTGAGTACTTCTACAAAACCAGCCACTGCAACAACAACAACAACCATCGGCTGATACGTGTATCTACTACCACCATTTAACAAAGCGTAAGCAACAACAACAACAAAGAGCGGCTGTTATTGCTCAAATGAAATAAATAAAATCAGTGGAAACCGTCATCACTCTCTTTTTTCACTTGAAAAGTTTCCATACAACACATACGACGTTTACACTGAGAACAATTTCAAACTATATAACTGTCAACAAAATAATATAATTATAAATCTTTTAGTTTCAAAAAAGTCCATAAAATCCTAAAATTATAAAAAATTCTAAAAGCTTTAGTGGCCTGAGATGGCCTAAGTTTGTCATAACTAAGGGCACATACATATATCGATTTATGTAAAAACATATGTTGTATATACGACATACGACATATGTCGTATATGAGATTAATCCATAATCCATAAAGAAACGATCATTAAATCTATAAAATCCTAAAATCCTGCATAAAAAAATTGTAAACATATGAAATGCTAAAATTAATAAATACGTTAAAATAATAATAATCTTAAAATTAAAATACATAATTCAAACGTTATAACGTCTAAGAATTCTGTAAAAAACTTAATGAAAAAATCCACAAAATGGAACATTATATGTAATTAATGTTAAAGCTTTATTAAAATGAATGTCAAAACCGTATAAAAATCAAATTTAAAATAAATTTTTTTTTTAATTTTTTCAAAAATCCATTAAATCCTAAAAACGCTTATTTAGGATTTAAAATTTTAAAAATAAAATTAATTAAATTAAGTTAAATTAAAAATAAAAAAATTTAATTAAAAAAAAAATAAATATTCTATAACCGAAAGAAATGTTTTTTTTTCGCAGTGTATGCAAAAAGGCTCAAACAAGACTATGCCCATTTTTAATAGCGTGCTTGTGTGAGTATGTATGTATGTGCATACATATGTACAGTTTAAAGAAAACGAGCGAGACTCGAACATTGACTGATACTCGGTGTTGTTGTTGTCACGCAATCGTTGAAAAATGCTACTACTACAACAACAACAATCCAAGTAGGAACAAATGCGGCTTACAAAAAGGCTGTGAACAGAAAGGCCTGTAATACATAATTACTTGTTGTTGTTGATGTTGTTGTTGTTGCTTTTTAATATTTTTCAATTGTAGGGTAAAATTTTTAAAAATAAAGGCAAGAATTACAACAACAACAATAACAAGAGAAGGAACGATAAGAAAGTAAAAAAAGAAAGAAAGAAAAAAAGAAACGGAATGAAAACATAAGAACAGACAAGAATAAGAAGAAGAAGAAGAAGAAGAAGAAAACTGAAGAGCGTTAACTAAAAGATTCCGAAGAACCGAAGGGATGGACTGATGGACTGACGTAGGAGAGTACCCACAGATACACACGTACACGTACACACGTACACGTACACACACACACACACAGGTATTACGAAAAGTGTTGTGCGTTTTGTTTTTTTTTTTTCGTGTTTTCTGGAAATCCAACAGTTTTCTATTGAAAGGAAGAAAAAAGGAAGAAGTGTCCCAAAGAACAAAAACCGCCGACCAACCGATCGATGAGCACAACAACAGGTAGAATAAATTATTACAACAACAACAAGGTAATAACATGAAATCTCAGCTTGGATTTCTTTTCATGTTTTTTTCTTTTTTGAGGAAGCGGCTGAATTATTGTCTTTCTGAATGCTTGCTTAATGCCTTTCTTTGGATTTAATTTTTTTTCCATATTATTATTATTATTATTATTATTGTTTGAGGTTCTTCTGTGAATTATTTCAACTGAACGATTGTATTGTTGTTGTTTTTTGTGTTTTTATATAAAATTCTTGGGATAGGCCTGAAGAGAAGCGACAATATTCAATGGTAATAACGATCGTAACGATGGCGCATTCTAAACGACGGTCATGGTATCAATGACGATGACGATGACGATGACGACGACGATGGTGACGATAACACTGTGGTAGATGGTGTCGGTTGGTGGTGTCGTTTATGATGGATGAATGAATAATCGGCCTGAGAAAAATGCTTTCTCGAAAGCGACGAAGAATGAGAACTTTGAGGAAAGAAATTTTGCAATTTTAAGGATTTCTTAATAACTTTTGTTGGATTTGTTATTAATTTTTATACAATTGTTTAGTGTTTTATTTATTACTTTTTATCATATTTTTTTGATAATCGAAATTATTTGTGTACATCTTAAAAATTTTGCCTAATTTTTATTGTTCCTATTATTGGCATTATTAATTATTGCTCAGAATATAACCGGATTTCTTCCTCTTTTTTTACGTTATTCCAAAGAAAATAACCGCCAAAAAAAACATACATCTTTGACTGCAAAATTGATTGGTTGACGATTCGCATCGATTAGAAATTCAACTTGCATTCATTCAATGAATTGCTTGGCATTTCTTGAAGAAAACGACAACAACAACAACAACTTAAACAACAACAATAATGGCAAGGCAACGCCAATAAAGACAAGCAGCAACATAAGAAGTGAATGACAGTGGAAAAATTAACTAAAATTACAAAAAAAAAATCTAAATCTAAAAAAAAACAAAAAAAAAACAAAACAACAGAAGCGACAATAATAGCGGCGTTGTTGTTGCTATTGTTGTTGTCCATGTTGTGTATTTACCAACTTTATTGCATTGCCAGGTTTCAAAGTTTAATTTTTTAGTCTAAAAACAGCAATAAAAAGGCATTCTCTTTCTTTTTCTCTTCTTCTTTTCCATCGACTCTTCACAACTTGTCACTTTGGAATGCCTGCGGAACGTATTACAAAGTGCAACAGTGTGAAGTACAACAAGCGTTCGTCTGATACGTTTTTTTTGCGCTTTTGCTTTTGCGGTCATGTTTGTTTGTTATTGTTGACGGTGTTGTTGTTGTTGTTGTTGTCGTTGTTGTTGTTGTTGTTGTTGTTGTTGTCTTCCGTCGTCTGCGTTATTATTAACTTTCATTCCATCACTCGACCATATAATGAAAAGCTATACTTTATCAATATATGTATATACGATATAATATCGCAAACGAAATTTAATATCATCAGCATTGAGAGAGCTTCAACTTCATTACGAATAATATCTTCCTCTAACGACAATTCACCTCAACTTTTCTGCTACCAATAATACCAACAACATAACGATCAACATTACCATAATCATAATGACAATATTCTTTTACTTTTCATTGATTATTAGCGTCAATCTTCATTGAGAGTAACGCGATCTGAGATGACCATCGTATTATTTCATTTCTGTCATTTCCTTTAATCGTGACGATGGCATTATCATCATCATGAGCATCATCACTAATTAAGTTTGCCACAGCTGCCTGCAGCATAAATTTTTTCTTGCTGACCAATTGTCAACCTTCACCTTCTTAAATATTAAAATTCTCTCTGATGCTCTCGACAGCGTCAGCAGCATCATCAGCAACATCAGCTTTAGTGAGAGTAAAGCGAATTCTTGAGAGAATCCATGAAACAAGAATTTACACTTTACACTTGACCGTGAGCGCATACGAAAATACAGGGTGTTGTTTAGTATAAAAATTATTTTAAAATTTCAAATTTAAAAGAAAATTTCAGCACAATATATTGAAAACGGTTAATGCACATTATACGATTGACGAAAAAACAAAAAAAACTAAAACTTTAAAAATAAAAATGTGCATAATTTTTACTTTACATTGAAATAAAATACTGTTACGAGTATTTAATGTAAAATTACAATTAATATATCTGGAAAGGTCATAAGATCACAATCCCAAAAAATATAAAATTCAAAAAATGCAACTAACAATTCCAAGTTGCTTTTTTTATGTTCATGACATCACTTTTATCATCCGATATAATAGCCTTACACGATTCGAAATCTTATATTTATGTGTTTTCACGGTATATTCTATTTTCCTATTTGGGATCTTATTTAAAAAATGAAATCGTAAAAGCGAAATCGTGTAAATAAAGTTACAACTGAAGAGTATTTTTCGAAAATGTGTGACATTTTTATTTGAGCTAAAAATACAAAGAACAATAGAGACATATTTTGGTGGAAAACAAAATTAATTGCCTTTTCTGTTGACAAGGTTTACGCTTTCTATTTATACTTGCTAATTTATTAATCAAAAAATTACTATTGATATGTTTTACTCTTCAAAAAGCTGCAAGATATTCTGCAACATTTGCAGATATTAAAACTTCAAATATATTGTATAAGAAACTACAATACATAAAACAAGAAAATGGAAAAAACCAAATAATGTTAAAAGCATCAAAATAAACGTAAAGAACATTTGAGCAGTATAACATTAATTTCTTCGAGCCACCATCTCCGTTATTGACTGAGACATCTTTTGGAGCACTAAAACTTCAATTTAAAATACTTAATTTAAAATACTTTAAAACACTATAATGAAAAAAAATCCCTAAAATAGCTTGTTCAATATTTAGGACACTTCATTCTTTTTAGATTATACTGTGCGTCCTCCAATTAAGGTACATATGTAACATACTTAAGACTACTAAAAGTAAAGATCTACTAAGAAGTCTAGTAAAATAAAGGGAAGTGAAAATCAATTGTAACAATATTTGCACTGGTTTTATTTTATAAATTTGTTTTATTTTAATTTGGAAATGCTTTTTTTTACGTTGGTAACTTCATTGGAACTTTTTTAATTGTTTCCTTTGTTTGTAATATTCGTTAACAGCCACCCTGTTAAGAAGGTGAAGGTTAAGAAGTATGAAGAGTATCACTGCTCTTGTTGTTGTTGTTGTTGTTCGTGCTTGAGAACAATTAATTCAGTTTTAATTTTTTAAGGTCTTTTTATATTTCTATGAGTTGCCAACTTGTCAAAAGACAAGCAACTTGAACAATTCTTTTTACACTTCGGTACATGCATACGCTAATGCACTTTATGCAAATATTTACTGCCTCTTGGTGCCTTTGTTTATTGTTTTTTGTTGTTTTAGTCTTTTTGTTTTCTTTTTTTAAGGCATATTGGTTTTTATTGCATGCTAGTTGTTGGTTGGTTTCTGAAGATTCGCCTTTTTAGTGGCTCTTTTTTCGTTGTCAACAACGCTAAGAGTCTATTCTTGTCGCGTAGTATGCAAATAATCCGTATTTAATAAAGACAAGTGTAAATATTTCATAGTGTTGCTAGAATAGTTCAGTTTTTTCTTTGATCAAAAATCTGATGACAATAACACTGAACTTATGAAGTGTATGGCTTGGTATGGTAAATAGAAATTAAATTCTTAAAAGTCATAAAAAGTAGAAAAACTTAAATTCTTTAAATTAAAAAAGTAGAAAAACTTAAAACATTAAATTCAAAATGTTTTTAAAAAAGTATATCTTTAACTCTTAAGAATTATGATTATTTTATGTAGTAAAAATTTTAAAAATTATCTCCAGAAATACGAATCTAAAATCTGAAACTTTGGAACGGACAGCATTGTCCCAAAAAACTCTCAACCACTTTTGAAATAATCAAATACCAAAAGAAACACAAAAAGGTTACTTTACTGAAATGAATACTTTGGGCGTGTACATAAATCTGTCAGTCAAAAGAATAATAAGAAGAAAAAGAGAAAATCCACCGAAAAACATTACGATTGGAAAATACCTCTACCATTTCTACGAACTCCCAAAAAATTCCCAACACCAGACACATCAGTTATCTACGAAAGTATGCGTACTTGTAGGTTAGAAATATGAAATTTACAATATTGTGCAAAAAATTTTCCCAAAACGCGTAAAACGCAACATCTGTTGTGAAATATTTTGGTTCGAAAACTAATGAATGACTTGCCAGAGACAGACGACACACGAGTATCAATGTGAAAACATTCAACAGACCGCACTCCACAGACCAAATTCTACAGCCTTAACCAATAAATGCGTTTACAACCTCGTCGCACTAACCGGATGTGCCGAAAATTTCCAAAAGAAAATAACAAAAAATTCACCGACACCCAGTCGTTTTGTCGTCATCGTCGTCATCATCGTCGTCGTCGTTGTCATGGTCGTCATTGTTTACAATACCACTCAGCCAAAGGAATGAAGGCAATAAACCAAAACTACTTTATCTGACAGACATTTACATTGATTGAGGGCCATAAAGTCGTCAATTATGGATACCTAAAATTTTTAAGGAAAATAGAAAACAGCAATAGAAACAAAGGTGGAGGGAAAAAATTGTCGTTTTAATTGAATTTTGTGTCTAAGGATGTAAAGAATAAACAAAAGAAATTCCTGGAATTCCCGAAAGAATGATATGTCAATCACGATAGATTTAAAAGCATGATACGAGTGCAATAGCACAAAGTGGTTTTTTTTTTAATTTTTATTTTTTTTTTTAAGTGTGTTCACTTTTTATCCTTATTTGCAATAGTTAATAACGCCGAAACTTTATAGGCAGAATACAACAATTTCCGCGGTCAAAAAACGGTAGAGAAAAGTCTTCCAAACGTAAAAAAAAATCAACAAAAACCCGTTAAAACCCGTTACCTCCCGGACAGATTATTGCTATTGGTGCTATAATTTCTAGCGCCATCACTGTTACGAAAAAGTAGAAAAGCAATCAACCTTCAGAGTATTTAATTTGCAGCCTGAAGCTATGCAATAAAATTTTTTAACTCGTGTAAGCGTTGATTGTTATAAAAATAAATGGAAAAAATGAAAAAAAATCAACAAAATAAATCAAAAATCCATTAAATATTTCTAGTCTTTAACGAAAGCAACTAACGAGTAGCAGGTCAAGTAGGATTAACAACTAGTATGAGAGTATTATAAAAAATTAGTATGATTACGTAATCGCTAAAGTAAATGCTAGTTTGAAAGTAATAAAAAAGGCAAAAAATACATAAAAAATGGTCAGTTTAAAAATTTTATTTGAGATAATTTCAATGACTCGTAGGATCAGTAACGAGTAGGACTTTTAACAAGTAGTAGCATCGCTTCGCATTTGTTTGCAATTTAAAAGGAAATTTTTAAAGAATTATATTCACATCTTTAGCATTTTTTAAGAGATTATTGAACATTGTTGTTAGAAAATATATTATTTAAGAAAATATTAATTTAGAAGAAATATAAGAAAAACAAAAAACAATCGAAAGATTACGTGTTTTTTTACTCACTTTAAATCCTGCCTTAGAGTTTGATCGCCGAGAAGCAGCTCGGTTCTGCCTTTTGATATGCCTTGGGTATTATTTGTTTGTAGTTGTTGATGTACAAGCAGCTGTTGTTGCTGCTGTTGCTGTTGTTGCTTATCATATAAATCGTTGCCAGTATCAATATTTTTTTCGTTATAACTCGTTAGTAACTGAAAAAAATTGAGATTGCAAATTAAAAACTATTTTATCATTAAATATGGCTAAAATTTTTTTAGCATTTAATAAATAAAGTTTTTAAAAAATGTAAAGGTTTTTATTATTAAAGGTCAAAATAAATTTATCAAAATTAATAATTATAAACATGATGAAGAAAATTTTGTAGACATTGCAAACATGCTGAATGTTAAAATTAAATATATTTAATTTTAGCAAAAGTATATTTTTAATACAATATACATATTTTTATATTTTCAAATAAATTAACCTGAACTGAAAACTTAAATTAAAAAACTATTAATACGTAATACAAAACTATACAAATGTAATAATAACTTTTATGTATGTTTTAATTAATTAATTTTATAATTACAATAAGAACAAATTAATTAGAAAATTAATTATTATTAAATTTTTTTTTAATTACAATAATCGGGAAGTAATTTTTTTTTAAATTATGGAAAAATTAAAATTTTTTCCTTTTCTTTCTTGCTAAAAATTCCATGTTCCAACAACAAAAACAGAAGAAGGCTATAGAAACTAAAACAACCGGTTAATAATATAAACGAGTAAAAATTCAAGATATTATTAACGAGTATGAATACAAAAATATTAACGAATATACGCCTAATAACAGTGTGAGCAAACACAGTCAATGAGTAACGATTGTAAACAACGAATTTAAACAACGAATATAAACAGTAACTATACCAAAAACATCAGCGAGTATGTCCATAAACAAGGAGTAACGTAAAATTATGCATATAAACAATGTGTATAAACAGTCAGTATCAACAATGAGTCAATATACTTGTGTATACACACACATTTACAGATCTCTTCTTGTATCCATACTCATTGTTCTGTAAATGTTGATTTACGGCCCTATTCTGGTTGTTAACTTAACAACGATTTGTTAAGGAGTTCTTGGTAATGATGTTGTTAAGTTTAGTTTATTTTGGTATTCTCAAAATGCATTAACAACCAACAACGAGTATAAATTCACCACCACCAATTGTGAAAAATCTAAACGACAGTGATTCAGCATTCAGCATTGGTTTGCTTTTTGTTAAGTAAATTTTAGGAACTTTTTTTAAATTTTAAATTTTAGAATTCTCTCTTCATTATCCATCCTCTTCTACCATGCAACATACCATGCGCGCAAGCAATGAAAATAACTACAAAGTAACGAGCAACGCCTATAAACTCTATGCCGGAAGTAACGAGAACTTGTATTCATACTCGTTTGTTCCTTCGTGTTGTCGTGCTCTTTGTATATTATACGCCCTCATTGAACTGAATCATTCATTTTGACACTTAGCAACATGTGTCTAAGCACATGAAATGTCAACTGCCAACTTGCTACTAGCAACATGCAGCTAACACAACATTCGGCTTCTACAAAAACAACACTAAATAACTCACCTCTCGCCTCGGTGGAAATTGTACGTTATTTGTTAAGATTAGATTATTATAATTATTACTAAGATTAACATATGTTGCAGTTGTTGCCGTTGTTGCCGTTGTTGTTGTTGTTGTCAGTGTAGCTGGAGTTGTCAACACGGCTGTTGATGTTCTTGTTGCAAATTTGTTGCCAGCGTTACCCATTGGCAACAATTGCGTGCTGTTTGCTATATTATGATTGCCGATAGTTGTTCGCATAAACGATGATGTTGCTGATGATAATGATGATGTTGATGGTGGTATTGTTACTACTGTTGTTGTTCTCATTGTTGTGGGTGTTTCTGCTGTTGTAGGTGTTGAAGTTATTGTTACTACGAAATGACTGCTGCTGCTGCTGATGTTAATGTTGCTGCTTTGACTATTAGTATTGTTATTATTGTTGTTGTTGTTGTTACTTCTGTGGTATAATAAATTATTCATTTGTTGCAGATTATTGTTCATAAGCTGTTGCTGTTGTTGATATTGTGTTGCAGCAATTGTTGCTGCTGCGGTTGTTGGTGTTGTTGTGCTTGTCATTGCCGTATCCACAGTAGATTTCATATTGCAATTGTTGTTGTTGTTGTTCAATAGTATGCCATTTACTTTTAGTGGTGGTGCTGTTGTTGACACCATCACTGTTGAAGCTGCAGGAGCAATTGCTGTCCTTTGCTCTAGTTGCTGATTGTTCAAAATTGTTGTTGAATACTCGTTCGCTGAAGTAATCGTTCCACCGCATACACTATTGACGTCTACAGCAACATTGTTGCCAACAGCACCAGCAGCAAAAGAAGTTGAACTTTGTGCGTCCAACCGCAACGCATTAGACTTTGATTTCAAACTGTTGCTGTGCGTTAGTTGCAGCGGTGCATATTGTTGTTGTTGTAGCATGGCCGCCGCCGCCGCCGCCGCTGCCGCTGATGCAGCCGTCTTTGCATCGACAATCACCGGCTGTGCGGTCAACGGTGGCTGTTTGTTGCTGTAATTAATATAATTAATGCTACAATAGTTGGCAGCAAAATCTTCATCATAGTCATCATTATCATCATCGTACTCAACAGCATTAGCGGCTTCATCGCTAACGGCTGCTGCGACGGCTGCAAAGTGTTGTTGCTGGTTTTGCGTTAGCGACGCTGCCAACACTGTAGCGATATTGCCAGCAGACATTTGCGTTGGTTGAGCAACAATTGGTTGATGGAAAATTTGTTGGGGTTGTTGTTGCTGCTGCTGCTGCTGCTGCTGTTGCTGCAGATAGATATGTTGCTGCGAAGTCGACGAAGTTGTTGAAGCGGATGCTGACGCAGACACTGCCGCTGTTCCTAATGATGATGCTGCTGCTGCTGCCGCTGTTGGTTTTGTTGTTATTGTTTTTGTTGTTGTCATCGCAGTAACGCTTTCACCGGACTTTAGAGCTGATGTTGTGCCCTCCGGAGTGGCTGACTCGACTACTCCGGGCTCAACAATCGCTGCTGACGTCACAACATTAGCAGGAGACGATGTGGCAGCTGTTGCTGTCGTCAGCGTCGCACTACCGGACGTCAAATGATTGCTGGTGAAGGAGGTGACGTATATCGGAGAAGCTTCCTTGAGGAAGCTCAAATCTTGCTTGTGGCCGATGGAGAGAGAGCCGCTCTTCGTCTGATGCAACTGTACGAAATAGCAGAAAAAGGGAGAGAGATAGAGAGAGAAAGGCCCCCCAAATGACAGAAACCAAGTGAGAGAAAAAGAGTGAGACGGAGAGAAAGAGAGAGAATCATTTTGACAATAGAAATTTTGTTGTAATTAAGAATTTTGTAACTAAAATTAACTGAAGAGTTTTTTTTTCTTTTAATTTCTTCAATTTCTTTTTATTATTATCGAATTATCAAGTTTCATCGATATTTTTCAATATACTCGTAGTACATATATAAATATATACACAGAGTGCGCCATCTTTTATGTCGGTATGTGACTATTTGGCCGTATTGCAAGTGACGTAGACCGTCTGTCGGCAATATTCTTCGATTCAATTGCACTTTATACGAAAACAAATGCAAATCATCCTTCAAAATGCGCCGCAAGGTGGTTCCACTGACGCCAAAATGCTGAGCGTGGTGACGATACGCAACATGTAGGCTCTCGGCAACGCTCTCTCTTACCGCTTCAACCAGTTCATTGGAACGTCTTGGGCGTTGATGAACATCGACATGTCACGAACTTACACTCCCTCCCGTGCTCAACAAAATTCGACACCGAACGACTTTTCAATATTCTTTATCAATTTTCAATTTTCAGACTTTTCAATTTTCAATATACAACGTCACGATTTCGGCTCGTTGTTTCGATATGAAGCGAGTAACATTGTACTGAATTGATGTTCCAAAAACATCAAGTTTACTCAAGTCTCAAGCTTACAATCGGTTGAAAGTATTAAAGTTATTCAATGTTAACATACGGACATAAAAGATGGCGCACCCGTTAGATTGTTTAACTAGGCTTTAGTTTCTTGAATTTGTATTGTCTGTAACATTTTCTGTAGACAAAATTGAATAAATAAATAAATATTCGTAAATATCGAAAGGCCTTTTATTAAATAATACTTTAACTTTTCAATATCCATCAAAATATTTAATATTTTAATATTTTAAATATTTTAATAGTCCAAAATAGTATTAATAAGTATTAAGGCTCTCGAATCAATATTTTTTAACATATATACATACATATTTCTCAATATTCTAAATGAAATTATAGTTTCTTTAATAACTTTCTTGGCTAAGTATGCTAAGTAAGCTAATAAATATTACTGTAAATAATATTATTACTTTAATGTTAGAAAATCTCGTAATTCAAAGGAATATTTTTGGAAGCAATCTCTTTCCATTTTATGAATAAAACATTTCCTTTTCATTCCTTTTTAAAACTATTTAACACTCTTCCTAGAATATCATTAACATTTTTCATAACGTAACTATTGAAAAAAAAAAATATCTGCTAAAAAAATGATTCGTAATAAAAGGTTTTTTTCCTTTAATGTTTTAATGCAATTTATTTTGGCGTTACAGTATCAGTTTTATTGTTGTAATCGTTTATGATATTAGTGTGGTGGTGGTGCTTGTTGTTGTGGTTGTTGTGGTTTTTGTTGCTTTACGATTACCGCTATAATCGGTACAAATTCGATTACGAATTCAGCAAACATTCCAGCGTCGCAGCAACTAACCGACCAACCAACATGATTGAACAAAGTTACGATTAACAACAAAAACTCATTTTTTGTTGTTGTCACTGTTGTTGTTGTCATTGTTGTTGAGGTTATTATAATTTTTATCATGATTTTATAAAGACCAATCTTTGTGTACACAAATAAAACGCCTTCCGCAAGCTGTTCACAAACAGTGAAAGTGATCAGCTACTGAATACACTGAAAACTTTCAATTTCAACAAGAAGGCAAAAAGAAAAAATGAATAAAATAAAAAAATAATCATGCCTAATAAACACGTAAGTAAGTAAGTAGTTCAGGTCTTTAAGTGCAACACCCTGTAACCCTGTAACACGGTACGGTAACGGTAAGAAAAAAAGTAAAGAAAATAAAAGAATATTGTTTAAAAATGTTCATTGTCAATATTAATGTTGACTGCTGCTGCTGCTAATCGTTTTCGTCACTGATCGCTGGCATAAGTTTTTGTTTAATTAAATTGACACAAATTTCATTTCAAAACGTCTTTAAATGACACAATGTCTACGTGCACGACAAATGTATACGTAATTTTTTTATTTAATAATAAATATACCGTTTGTAAAGAGCTTTAAAAGTGATTTCAATTAAATGCATAAGGTTTCCAATCCATAATTTTAAGTGTTTTAATCTGGGTTGTCATGTCAAAATACTTTGTCGAGTTTTCGACATTTTCGACATGTCGACTACCAAACCAAATTGAAGTAGATTACACAAAATTGTCGAAAACTCTAAAAAATTTACCTTAAAAGTTTTCGACAAGCTTGAGGTTTTCGACATGTAGAAAAGTTCTCTACAGTTTTCGACGTAGACGCCATACAAGGTCCTAAAATTCTTATCCAATGCCAACGCTGGTTTTAATAGAGTTTACTGAATGAATGTTAATAAAGATGAGAAGAATACAGTGATGAAGTGAGTAAAAAAATGTTATTAATTTCAAGAAGTCGAAAAAACTATTTCATATTTCATCTTCTTGTAGTCGCTTTTTAGCAAAGTCATGAAATTATGTGCAAGCTGGCAAAATGCTTTGTCGTACAGGCGCAGCCACTAACAGCAACTTTAATTTGTCATCGCCATCACTATCATACTCACGATCGCTGTCACCGTCACCGTCACCGTCGCTATCACTAACACCGCCACCACCTCCGCACCTACGACTTCCTGCCCGCTGACAACACTTTGTTTGTTATTTGTCGTTACAAGCAACATCCCTTCAATTACGCTGCACACTGCGCGTTGTTGCTGTGAACATTCTTCTAATGTTCTGCTTGTTGTTCTTGGTGTTGTTGTTGTTGTTGTTGTTTCCCTCAATGCGCTGCATCATTTTACAAACATTATTATTTTTAAATCATTCTCACTCTTAAGTATGTACATACATATGTTCTTATGACTTATTTTTCGTTTGATCTGTCTGTGATGAAACATACGCGAAGAGGCGGCGTGGCGTCTCCACAGCAGACAGCGGCGATTATCATCCTGCAATATACGCGAAATCGTCCGAATCGTACGAAACGGATTATACGAGTATGATGGCTTTAAGTATCGTTTGCAGCACACGCAACGCCTGACATGCATAAAATTATTCAAATCTCAACTCGTGAGCGACACACCTCGCTAAAGGTATTAGTCGTGGCATCGGAGGCCGAGGAAGGAGGTGTGCCAAAAGTGCGTGGTATGACATTATTTCATGTTAATCGAAAACAATTTTTATATGATAATGCTTTTGTTTTTTTTTTCATTAATTATATTTAATTCATTACACCGTGAAAAAAAGCTACTACAGAAAAAAGCAAAAAAAAGTTAGAAAATGTTAAGATTAAAAAAATATATTGTATATTAGCAGGAATATTAACTGTGATATTAAAGCAAATATTGAAAAAATATATATTTACTTATATACTTTGTATACACAAAAATCTATTGTACATACAGAGAATAAAGTCCCAAAAGCCAGAAAACACATTGTGGTACTGATGAATATGAAACAATAGAAACCAGCATTAATGGCGACTGCTGTTTAGTTGAAAAGACCATATAAAACAGGCTGTGGCAACCTATGTCCCGCGCGTCCACAGTTGACTAATTTTCTAATTTCATGTGCCATTGAATTATGATTTATTAATTATGAAAACATAACCATGTACACTCTAACAAATTATAAATAATAAAAAGCTTTACAAGAATTGAAATATAAGTAAATTTTGTTGCCAAACGCAATTTTTTTTTACCCCTAAAATTAAATTTTTTCTTATCATATTATGAACTAAAACTTTCTTTACTTCTTTTTTGAGATAATACGAAATTTGACCAATCCGAGTGGTCTTCTTATGAAGAGATTCTTATGAAAAATTGATTTATTTCGACAAGTTGCAAAAAAAGATTGCCAACGCCTGATAACGCTTGATAATCAATACTAAACAAGACAACAACAGACACCATCGTTTAAAGAAAACCAAACAAAAGTAAAAAAATCAGAGAATTATGAACAATTATTATTTAAAAAATTTTTTAAAATTTGAAAATTTTAAAAAATCCATAGAAATGCAGGAATAACAAAATATAAATTTCAAATTGAAAAACAAACAAAGCCAACAAAATATGGCCATTTTATTTAGCGAAAATAAAAAATTGTTTTTTCATAGAAAATTTGAGAAAATCATTTTCTGTCAGACAATATTCGTCAAAACACTGAAATACACTTAGCGAATCACCTTCTGCTAAATTGTTCCTAAAAAGTTTTGTAGGCCGGTGTAATTTGCTTAATTTACAGTTAATAATGACACAATAATAATAATAATTATCACCTTAAATGAAGCATGATATTTCAATGCAAAGTATCGCAGCTTTATTCACAAAGATTTTGAATGTCTAAATGCTATATTAAGAATTATCTACAACTTTTCTAATTTTATATAAGTTTAATTTTTTCGTAATTCGACTTCTATATATATTGATCATAGCTTGGTTGGAATTTTTCTTGATTATTGAGTATTGATCTTGTCTTTATTTGGTATTGATCTTGATTTTGGTTTTAGCTTCGATCTTGATTTCGCAATCTAGAGCGTAATATTGTAATTGATGCTGATTGATCTTATGCCTCGATCGGTTGATTGTAGCTTGGTCTTGATTTTCATCTTAATATTAACTCTAGTTGCTGTTATTAGTATTGATCTTACAATTGATAATGATTTGGTCTTAACATTAACCTTGATCTCAATCAAGATTATGTTATTGATTTTTGATCCTGGTCTCGATATTGATTACCATAAATCACGTTATTTGTTTCTGGGCTAATCTCAATCCATAGAGAGTGCTTTCAATCACAATATTGATCTTCAGCTAAATTCATTTTATTACGAATTCATTATGAATTGATTTCATGTCGATCTTAACAGCGCAGTCTTCATCCTGATCTTAGTATTCGTTATGATTATTATATTACTTCTCCTGTGATCTTGACATTGATCTTGATATTGAAATTTTTACTGTGTCCTTCCTTCCTCCTTCCTTTCACCATTTCTTCCCTTCGTGAAATCTTTCTTCCATTTAGAGCATATTAGTTAAACCTAACTTAATTCAAACTTAATCTCAAATTTAGCTTAAATGCAGTTACTTTTATTTCCTTTTGCCTTGATACTTTTTAGCCAGTTTTTAAAAAATACTTATGTATCAATTTTATTGTTGTTTTTTTTTTTACTTAACATAAAGTACGACTACTTTAATACGACTTTATTAATGCTTTCTTGTTCAACATTATTTCATATTTCTGATTTAATTAGTTTTATTACCTTTTTCGAAAGCTGTGTTATATCGACCGGAGTTACCCGTTTTAGGGCCGAAAGTCTTTGCAAACGTTCACGAGCCTGCTGCTCAACAGCAATGACGAAAGCATCCTGCACAGAGTTGCCAAGATCACAAGCTGAAATCAAAAAAAGAAACCTATTGAGTATAAATGTTTTTTAAATTTTAAATAATGGAAATTCCGCCCTTCTTTGATTTTGGTTAGATAACAGTTTTATTGCGCAAAATATCTGCCGCACAAAACAAGTAGCCTTATTCGGACTGGGTTAAAGAAATCGATGATGTATCGATGACTATTGTGGCCTAAAACAATTAGAAAGTGTAAAGAAAGAGCTTAATCCGCAGGTAACATGGATTCGCTTCATTCGCATTCGGCCTTCTAACCTCCTTTCCTGATCTCCTGCACCCTTCAAATACCCTTCAATATCGATACAGACACAAATCGATGCCGTTACAAACCGACGCCGTACAAAAATACTTTGCCGTTTACCGTCAGCAGAACAAACGGAGTATTTAAAATGCATTAATTAAGTTTAAGTGTTCATCGGCGCCTAACACGGTTTTTAATCGAGTCTGAATAAATTGGCCGTGACACAAGAAAAATGGTGTTATCGAAAACTTAAATAAAGAAGCCCGACGAATGAATGAATGGTTTGACGCTAAGCCTAATGCAAAATGAACTCGTTGAAATTGAATAAAAATAATTTTGAGTTTTTTAATGTTAAGTATTGTACAATACGATATACATACGTTTTGTTGAATTTAAACCAAATAATTCGTTTATTAATATGTCAAAGTTGAAATGACGTGCTCGATGTCTGATGACTTCGGTTACTCTCATCATTCATTGAATTCAACATTATTTTGATGTTTTCTTTCGAATAATATAGTGTCAATATATTCAATAGTGTATATTCAGTTGAATACAATTCATCCAATTCATTCTTGTTAAATGAACTCTGTATATATAAAGAATAAAGACAGTATTTTATTCCTGTATGAAATTTGCATTAGTACAACTTTTGGTAACAAATTCATTCATACCATTCATTCTGGCTAAATGAATTTTATCGCTGAATAAACAGCTCTTAGCCATTGCTGAGTTCATCCAAAATCCATACTACCTAAATGAACTCTTTCTTTAAAGTAATATGGTAACCCCTTATCGAATTTCTTTTTTACACTGAATATAAATAAAGTTCATCCGATTCATTCAAGGTAAATGAACATTGTACTTAAAGAAATTCACCGCTTTGCGAATATACGTATTAAGACATTATGAGAAAATTATAAGATCTTTTTATTCGTTAACACACTAATAAGAAGCAAAATTCATCTAATTCATTCAGAGTAAATGAACTCTATATATTAAGAATAAAGACAGTATTTTATTCCTGAATGAAATTTTCGTTTTTATAACTTTGAATGAAATAACAAATTCTTTCACACCATTCATTCTGGCTAAATGAATTTTATTGCTGAATAAACAGCTCTTAGCCATTGCTGAGTTTATCCAAAATCCATACTAACTAAATGAACTCTTTCTTTAAAGTAATATGGTAACCCTTTATCGATATTCTTTTTTACACTGAAGCTAAATAAAGTTCATCCGATTCATTCAAGGTAAATGAGCATTGTCCTTAAAGAAATTCTCCCCTTGGCGAATATACGTATTGAGAAAATTATAAGACCTTTTTATTTGTTAACAGACTAATAAGAAGCAAAATTTATCCAATTCATTCGGAGTAAATTAACTCTAACCGCGAGACAATTTAATGAAGCAATTAACTTTTCGTTTATAGATCGACACTTACACTTCAGCGTAAGTATTTATCATTAAATATACTATGGTTTAATTTTTAATTGGTTGTCTGTACAATGAAGCTGAATAAAATTCATGCATTTTGTTCAAGCTGTTTTCACAGTAAATTGCGTCATTTTTTTGTCAAATAAATGATAAGATTTAAGCAAGAAACGATTTAAAAAAGAGGAGGGAAGAAAGTGCGGGAAGGTAAAGACAAAGAGGCGGGTATAAAAGAGAAAATAAAGAGAAAATTTTCTTTGTCCAACTCTTCTGCTTTCATTCTCAAAAGCGTTGTCAATATTTGTCTTTACACTAAACAGCAATATCAGAGTATTTCGTACAGATACTTTATCTGTGTCCGTATCCATATCTGTATCTGTATCTGCTACTGGTTTATTTATTATCTTTTAAATACCTGTTGATGCAACCCGCAGTTTTCGTTTCGTGTTTAGTAAACGTTTATTAACCTAAAATCGAAATGGGATACGCTTTTGTGTACGTGTATCGTAATTATTTATAATTAACTGAGTGATGATAAGAAAATATAATATATTATGTAGTTGCTATGTAGTTGTTGTTGTTGTGGTGCCGTTGAAACTTACTCCTACGAGCGTTTATTGCGGAATTTACACGGAAATTGGAAATTTCTCATTTGTATGAGAATAATCCAGAGACTATAGAAAGTCTGTGTTTAGTTAAACTTTTGTTGGAGTTGCAAAAAAAAAAAATATGCTTTATGTCAGACAATTGTGCATTAGTCAGAAGAGTTTTTGTGAAAAATTGAGTAATTGTTGGAAACAACTATGAAATTTATTGAGAAAATGTATTGTGTTTTTTTTTTACTTTTAATAAGATTTCTCATTGAAGATAAAATAAATACATTTAGATAAAATACTTTCAAATATTTTACTATTTATTCTGATGCAAAATAATAGTGTATAAACGCAAATACACAAATACATTCCCAAATATAAAGTACATAATATAAAAGAAGATGAGAACTATTGGATATTTTGCTCTTTTGCTAACTCGTACTTTTGCTCTTGTACAATAATATTCACTGCTTTGCTTGCACAATTTTACACGTTATTAAATTTTGCTCTTGTGTTATTTTGTTAATCAATATTTTGCTCTTTTGCTCCTCCGTTCATTTGCTGTATGCAGAGTGCGGAATTGCTCGCTCATGAGCTGAGCGCGAGCCGACTGAAATTTCACTTCGGCGTGAGAAGTGCTCACAGATCACGAGCGTTAGCTAACAAAAAATGTTTGCAGCTCGCGCTCGTGAGCCGTGAGCCATGGACGTGGAAGTGCTTGGCTCGCTCACGAGCGAGCGTGAGACGAATTGAGGCGCTCACTCGTGAGCCAGTCCTTACTCTGCTGTATGTACTCGTATAACATTCTGCTCCTCTACTCGTTTGCTGAACTCATACATCATTTTTTCCGCTGTACTCGTTTGCTGAACACTCGTACAGCATTTTGCTTCTTTACTAGTGCAATATTCCTGCCTTTTCCTACTTCTCGATTACCTTAAATCTCCTTTCTTTTGCTTTCTTTTCTCTATTACGATATTAATTCTCTTTTGACTACGTCGCGAAGTATTAACTCTTCATTTCATTAAGCATTAATAATCATCTGTATTAATTTCTTTAGTTAATTTTAGTTAATTTTTTTTTAATTAATTTTACTTTAGTGCAATTGAATTTTTTCTGTTTCATAAAAATATATAATTGTTGTTGTTGTTGTTGTTGTTGTTGTTTTGGTTACATCCTGCTACTTGACCCAGTTTGAAAAAAAAATAACATCTCTTTTGCGCTTTTTCAAGGAAAAAAGTCAACTTTTTATTTTAACATTTCAGGTAAAACTTTCAACTGATTGGCGGACGGACGGACGAAGGCAGCAAGCTCAACCTGAAACTCAACCTTCTGGTTCTGGTTGGTATGTTCCGTAGTTCAGTCGCTCAGTCGTTCAGTCGGTTGGTCACTGTCATACGTACCTACATACATATTTTATTTGTTCTCAAACACAAAAAAATTAAGATTTATTGAAGTTCTTTCTACTTGAGAGTACGATAATTTTTTTTGCAACGGAAATGTTTCCCACGTGAGTGGTAAAGCTTGCTGTTGCATAAAATACGGACAACAGCTGCAACAACCAGAGCACTATTACGATAACGATCTTCTAAAAAGTAGTTACGAACATACATACTATACATTTTACTGTCTCCAAAAGGTTGCAAATCTTAAGTTCTCGTTCTCGTTCTCATTCTTAGATTCAGATTGAAGAAATCGAAGATTTTACAGTGTTTTTATCGTTGTAGATACGAGTATTTTGTAGATATTTTTCGAACATTATGTACTTCATTTTATACATAACAATTTTGATTGTATATAGGATATTATCTACGAGAACTAAACGTAAGCTAGTGGCGCAATATGAAATAGAACTTTTTTTTTAATTTTCGCTTTTATTTTTTAATTTTTTTTTTTTATTTTTTTATTTTTTTTTTATAACAGAACAAAATCTGTAAAATTAAAAAAAAAAAAATAAAAAAAATAATTAAATTAAAAAGAAAAATTTAAAAAAAAATTAATTTAAAAAAATTAGAAAGAAAATTCAATTTCATATTGCATAAGTATATAAACTCAAAACTGAAAACCTTAAAAACCTTGCCCTTTGAAAAGCTAAAAGCGTTCGCATTCCATAAGTACAAAAATATATATTAACGTATGTACGAGTATATAGCAAAATACATAATGAAGGTAAAACTGTACGACCTTTCGACTCAACCAATCGATTTTTCGCTCAATTTCAATCAGTTCTTCCAATCGGAATGTTTTTCACATTTCATAGTCAAACATTAGCGACTTCCGCATTATCACATTCATTAAATGGAGACAGCGAGCGGCATTCTTTGGCAGCTTTTAAAAGGATTTTAAATGCGAACAGTTCGATTTTCTAGACTGAATTAATAACATTCTATAATAACGTTCTTTTTTTCTCATCAACATAAAATCCTTGCATCAAATTCATATCAAAGAAATCAAATATTCCAAAATACCATCACGTTACTCGAATGATCTGCACCATCAAAGCAATCAGTGGCATAAAAAGCCGCATTTCCAAACTCCTGCTACCGCTTCAGCCAATCTTCAGCACGATCAGTATGACTTTATGACTATAGAAATTATTCTCTTATCAGCTCTTAATGTCAATCACAAGTCTTTGCTATTTTTGAGAAATTTATTTAAATTCAACCTCGCTAATAATTCAGTTATGAATGACCACAACTTCAGAGATGAAATGCAATGCACTTTTTTAGTGCTTCCTACGATAAACTATGATGTACAATAATTGCACTGCAACTATTATGTGTATTTAATTCAATTAAAAATTAGTGTATGTACCATAAACTTTTTGAAAACTAACGAGCTCTGTGCGCTCCGTGTGGTTGTGTTAATTGAAAACTAAAGTCTTAACTCGATTACCGTTAAACCGTTTTCAGTATGACGAGAATTTATGTAAATTTCGGTGTGTAGTAGCGGCACCATCGTCATCGAAACCACCACTAGCACCAGCAGAAGTTTTCTAGTTCTTCTTCACGGAAAAAGAAAAGTTGGTAACACAGTACTACGATGGTCATAATGTACATAGTGATGACTTATTTTTGGAGATAATAAGTCATACATATATAGATCATTAAGTTGGAAAATTATGGTCTAAACCCTAAAACTAGTTCATTTAAGCTTAATCTTGGCATACTGCCTGCACGAATGCATTCATTAGAACCCATTAGTAAATTTATTAAATACATTATACCCTCCAATAGATACTATAGTACTTTCATTGTATTTTTCACCAGGAAGTGCATATATACAGGGTGCGCCATCTTTAATGTCGGTATGTGACTATTTGGCCGTATTCCAAGCGACGTGAACGGGCTTTGATTCAATTGCACTTTATGCGAAAGTGCATATTTCTCTCTTACCGCTTCAACCAGTTCATTGAAATGTCTTGGGCGTTGATGAACGTCGACATGTCACGAACTCACACTCCCTCCCGTGCTCAAAAAAATTCGACAACAAACGACGAATAGTGTTTCAAAAGACGGTGCTTTTTAGCTGTCGGCGATTTTCAACGATATGCATGACTATTATCGTCACTATTTCGGCCCGTTGAAGTATTTCCGGGAAGCTTGTGTTCTCCTTAAAAATCATCTTTTAAATGCCCGGAAAATGTTAGCTAATCATTCTGGTGTTGATAAAATTGTGGAAAATTTTTCGAAAAAATGTTGTTTTAAATGCTTCGTTTTCTTTCTCTTATCCATTGCTATCAAAAGCTATGAAGTCCCTCAGAAATGCTTCAAAAGGCGGCGACAATGAGGTTTATGAGGCGACACTGAGATTACAACTTTTCCGTTAATAAAGTACATATGTACAGAAAAGCCTAGATTTAAGCCACGCATAATTTTCATGTAATGAATAAAACTGAATCCTGTTTCAAAATTAAGCACGGAGCAGTGTAAACAGAAGCTTGAAACGAAAGTGTTGAAACGAAAGTGTTGAAATATAAAAGCGCGTAAAGGGATGTTCCAGCGTTCTCTGCAACCATGACAAACCTTTTCGATCGTACCGTGCTGCAATATATCGCATAAACCAAGAGTTTCTGATTTGGTTTTTTTGATGAAAAACACAAGAAACTTTTCAGTCTGATATGTAGTAAGTACATATATTACAAACACAAAGCAACAAAATATGTATTATGAAATTAATTTTTTGTAGCAAACCAGAATAACGTTATGGTTATTAGTATTATAAACTTTTCTAGTGCTTTTCTGATGAAAACAAAAAACAAAAAAACAAAACAAAATGAAAAAGCTAGAAAAATAAAGTTATCAAGATTGTCACGACCTTAAAAATGCTGTATGTTGAACTTCAAACTCAAGCAAAACAAAACAAAGACAAAGGCTCAGAAATTCTGAGAAAGTAAAACAAAAAAAAAGCATAAAATATAAAAAGACTGAGACAAGGAAAGGACAGAGACGGACACGCAGTTGAAAGCAAAGAAGGAGGCAGAGAGAATTTTAATAAAGCCAATGAACCAACCGAAATATCGTATAATCGGTTGCTTGTTGGGTTTCGTTCGGTTTCGGAGCATCAAATAATGGCAACACTTTGCAACAAAAACAAGCAAGACCACAACAAGACTACAACAACGACAACGACGATGGGGAAAATCAATACAGCAACAACAATCACTAACAGAAAAAAAGCGAAAAAGGTAAAAAGCAAAAGAAAAACAGCCAACAAAAATATACATATGTACATATATATGGACGTCTCGGCAAGATTGTAAGAGAAAAACCATCCAACAAAGTCCAAAAACGTGGCAAAAATAAAAACGAAGGCCAGCTCTTCGTTTCAAACACAAGCATGAACAATTTGAAAACAAAAAAACAACCATGAAGCCTGAAGGTATCCACACAGCACAACCGGTATCGCTGTGGGTAGTTCTTTCTTATGGTTATGTTTTTGCAACTCAATTGCAACTCAATTGCCAAATTATTTCAACTCCTTTCTCCCACCTGCCTTTCTTCCTAGCTGCCTTACTTCCTTATTTCTCTTGTCTCCTTTCACCTTTCCTCTTCTACTTCTATCCACATCTTCTTCAGACTTGGTTTTCTTACTCCACACGTAATGCTTCTTTCTTATTTTCTTAGCAACTTTTTACTTCTAACAGCAAAGATTGTGGAAAAAAATTTTTCACAGGAAAAGTTTAGAGAGGAGAAATATCTCTACAGCAACAATAATAACAACAACAATATGAAACGCCCTATCTATACTTTAGTATCTTATGGATAGAGATTCATTCGTGCCAGGTTTAAAAGTGCAACAACTGATTTCAATATTAATTCTTTTTCTTTTAAATACGTTTTCCTCAGTTTTTTCCTCAGGAAAAGCAGAATAATACGATATAGAGCAAATGAAAATGCATCTTTAAAGCAACAAAAGCAAAAGATAATACAACAAATAGATGCCAAATACACAAAGAAATACAGCAGGAAAAGAGGTAGAGATTTTATGGCATTTTCATCAATAATATTCCACAGGTAAAGATTTTGCTGTTAATAAACCTTTGGTTTAGGAGTTGTAAATCTTTTTCCATTGTAGCGAATAACACCAAAATACGTTTGGTCAAATAAAAAAAAAAAGTATGTACTGTCAAAAATCCAAAAAAATACTGATAAAAAATCAAAAATATAACTCGGTATGTGCAGGCGGTAACCCCTTTGTATCCTTTACATATCTTCGAACTCGAGAATATTTTCTTGTGAAATTTTTTTTGTCGCCTTTTTTATCGCTTGTGTTGTTGTGTTGGCATCTAATAATTGCAAACATTCCGTTGAAATGTGATCACAATAAAATGAAGCACGATCAAGAGCAACAATAATAACAGCATTTATTTATGTAAAGAGTAAAAGAGTACGATACTTAAAACAACCATGAAAAAAAAACAAAAGTAATCACAAAGAGGAAAGTCTTGTCTTGTCTTGCCTTGTCTTGGAAAATACATACATAAATACATACATACATACATACATAAAAATGTTCAGGGACTTGCTCTAAACAACCGCACGCTACCGATATTTGAATTTCTTTCAGACAAAACCAACAGCAGCTAATTGGACAACTTAGTCTTGAGCAGAGAAAAAGTTTTCTAATAAAAACGATAAGTAAAAACAATATGAAAACAACAACAACAACCACAACAATAACGACACAGTCATCACGCTATCTCCACACCACACCATGACGAAGTTACGCTGCTACATGGCATAGCGTGCGCTCAGCAAAACGACGTTCTACTGTACTGCGGTTGCGGACTTTGTTACACTTAATGTTATTGTAATTTTTTTTCTAATGACGACTGCGGGCAGATGTTGTTGTTGTTGTTGTTGCAGTTGCTGTTTGCTGGTTTTGTAGAAACGGCATTTTAATTAGAAGTTATCAACACGAGTTGGATTTAGCTAAATGTGAGTTTATTATTAACAGCTTTACGTGCCTGCCGCATGGACGCAAACGAAGGCTGAATGGAAGACTCATTGTTTCGAAATTTTAATCAATTAACACTAAGAAGAGAAATAATTAAACACTACTTTTTCACTGATTGACTTTTTAGGGCTTTGTTTTTCAGCGTGTTGCTTTCATTGTCAAAGAAACGGAAGAAACGTTTTGGCAGTTTGCGATTTCATCACTTGCCATTTCGTCTTAAAAAATCGAAAAAAAAATTCTGCTTAATTTAACGCTTGCACTTGAATTGTAAGCATTTTCTTGCACTTCACAAAAAAACAACAACACTGTAGAAAATTTAAACTTGCACAGAATCCAACTAATTTGTGCAGACAACCTTCGGCAAGCAAGAAGACGACTGCAGCGAAAATAGCAAAAACAACAAGAGAAGCACCGATTGGTGTATATACTCGCACTTTTACAAGAAAATCTAATGTTAGAGAACAGTTTGCAGCCAGAAACCATGCATCCATCCATCCATCCAACCGTCCAAGCATCATACATCCATATATTCTGTAATCCGAAGCAGCACGCTGTCCCTTTCTAACCTGCCAACTGATGCATTGTTGCTACACGAGTGCATTGCAAATATTTATTGAATTAATATTCAGTGTTGCCAATTCAGTAAAATAAAAAGAAGTACACAACTATGGCGAGCAATGGTGATGATAATGCAGCCAACGGTCAAGGAAATGGTTGAATGCATGGAATTTGTAATAAGAAGAAGAAGAAGAAGAGGGAGGGAGGGGCGGAAGGAGAGGGAGGATAAAATAATAATAAGAAGTGAGGGAAAAGTCTACAGAAAAACAATCAATTTTTTTCATTTCATTTCTTCATCATTTCATTTCATTTCTTTTCCAATTTAAATTAACAAAACTTTAGACGTGTTTACTTGACTAAACCTCTTTGAAAGCGAGCCATACGTTACCTTAAATAACGTGAAACTTACTTATCTATGTGAAACCTTTTCTTTAGACATGTTTGCTTGACTAAACCTCTTTGAAAGCGAGCAAAACGTTGCCTTAATTTACATAAAACTTACTTATGTGAAAGCTTTTCTTATGAAAAACCTGCTTATTTCGACAGAAGTAGAAAATCGGACCAAATCTTCATTTCAAAAATCTGGAAATCATTCCTCGATATATTTATACACATGTATGTATAGTATGTGCACGTAACGCTTGAACGTTTGAGAATTAATAGATATTTTGTCTGTTCGGAAATAGGAAAATTACCGAACACTCGAATTCGGTGCATGTTAAGTTTTCACTCTCAAACTAACTGTCTTGCTAAAACTGTTTGAAGCTACTCCCATCTCTCTAATCCTACTAAATGGATTTATTGTAGTTGATTTTTTAGCATTATCTGCCAGCATTATCTATTATCTTCTACATTTTCTCTAGCAAGAAGTTGAATAATTTTCGTAGAATTTTTCTTTTGGGTTAGTTGTTTTACTTGTTGTTATTCAGCTATTTTTTCTACACCATGGAATGCTGTTTGGTATGCTATTTTTTAGTGGAGTTTTCGTTGTTTACACAATAACCCCTCCCTACACCGCTCCACAGGTTCTCCTCAGGCTGCCTTGTGCCAATTCGAAGCTTGTTTCTGCAGGTTGAGCTTTATTAGATACATTCGAGTGGATGCATAGCTGTATCCGTGCATGCTGTAGCTGTAGCAAGCGTAGTCATGTACTATGTATGTGTACAGACGTTATATTGATGTAGTTTTGTTACTTCTGTAGTTTGTGTTTGTGTTTTATTGTCGTTGTTTTTCATTGTTACTGTCAACGTTGTTGTTGCTGTTGTTTTTATCAGTCAACGACTCTTTTGATTACATTGATTTCTTCCTCAAATTTCTCCTCCCTTTCAGTTGTTTTGTTTTTATGGCTTGTTTCGGAGAATCAATCGTTTTGAATAAAATACAAATTTACAATTTTTCAAAATTGTATTTAATAATAAATAAATTTTTGGAATGCATTAAGATAAATATTCCACATATTACTTGTCTTAATTCATTCGAAAGTTTATTAATTACTAGTATTGCACAATTTTTTTTTTAATTTCTAAGCAATTTCGAAAAAGCTGGCAACCCTTATTATTTAATATCCAACTGATTATTGCTATTTTCGTGGATGCCTGATTTTTTTGTTTGTTTTTTGGTTTTGTTTTTTAAATCAATACAGAGACGCCTCTGATCATCCGGTCTCGCATGTTCCGAACACGATATTGTTCAGATAGTCGGCTTAAAAAACCGCATCAACACAAATACCAAGCGTTTTTAATGTATGTAAACTCTAGCAAATGGTTTCTCTTTCTTTCTCTTTTGTAAATTCTTTAACAAAATGTAAACGATGTTTCAATATTGTATTTAATGACCGATTGAAGCATAATAATGGCTTATAATAATGTTATTTTTGTAATGGAGACTGACTATAATCGCTTCTTATCATCGAATCAAGGCATCGGCGAGTATGGAAAACATAATCATTATACAACTAATGTCTCCGGTTGAAAGTAGAAAAAAATTTATACACATATAAACCTTGTTTACGATGATGTTTTATGCATTCTGATTGCTATAATGATTTATGAATGAGTTTTGCTTTTTGTTTTTTACGGCTCATGTATTTTGAAATTATCGATATTAGTTACAATAACATTTAATAAATAATGAACTATTTTATTTTACAATTTATGCAGAAAATATATGTTTTCATATTTATTTTTAATTTATTTAATTTCAGTTTTAATTTTTTTTAAATAAATGCACATTTTTTAGTATTTGTTGCATTTAATTTTTTATTTTAATACTTTTATTATTTATGTAATATTGCCATTTTCTTAAATTTTGTTAAAAATATTTTTCTTTATTTGAATTTTACACAAAAAAAACGAGCTTCCTGAATCATTGCGGTACAAAGAGAGAAACAGAGCGAAAGAGAAACAGAACAAAAAACAACCGACACATTTTCGCCAGAGAAAATAGAAGTAACATTAAAAGAAGAAGAAGAAAAGAAGAGGTGAAAATGTCATTTTATTAGTGACAACTTTGTCACTGCTACTAATGGTAAAGAATAAGAAAGTTGCAGTGATGGCAGCCGCGACAACGGAAGACCAAACTTTTTTTAAATCCAATTAAGAAATGAGATTTTTAGAACCGGGCCGGCGGAAGGCGTCAGCGTGTTTAATAAACGTCAATGGAAAGCAGTAGCAACAACAACAACAACAACAACAACAACAATAGCAGCAGTATGGTACGTATAATGGATGCATAATGTGCAAGTGGCAAAAACTGTTATAACATAGCTTTAGCCATTTCCTGTTCGTTATTTTCGTTTCCTAATTTTTATACCATACCCTCGAAGGCATATAGAAATGACCTCCTGAACCGACTTAGCCCTCTCTATCTATTTGTCTGTCGTATCATGAGCCGTTTTGAACTGAAAATGGGAAATATCGGACCAGAGCCACGCCAACCATTTTGTAGTGAATTATATCCGAATTTGGAGATAAAAATTATTTTATCACTTTTAAAATTATTTATTCATTTCAAACATTTTTAAGAAACAGATTGGATGAAGACATTCAAAAACACAAATTTTTCATTTCCAAACATTTTTCTCCAAACACCGAGATGTCATTCACACAAACACTTTTTAAACAAACTACTTAAGCAAACATTTTAACGCAACGAGTGTTTTTTAGCGTAATGGATTAGTTTGAAACTTTTTGTTTGGAAATGTTTATTTTTTGTTTTTAATATGACGAAGAAAGAGTACTTTATGAATAATTTTCCCTGATTCATTTTTCCTTAATGTTTGTTCAGCATTTTTATTTCAATGTATTAGAAAATTTAATACTATTAGAACATTTATTTAAACGTGTTTATGTTTATTTAAGTTTATCTAAATGTGTTTAAGGTGAGTCACTCCTTTTGAGTCATTTAAGGTGCTAATTTTTAGCATATGTTAGAAATGACTGACTTTGAGAAAGTTTATTCAACGATTTCGACAAAGTTAACATGTATGTACACTCGTACATATGTATTTGTGTATAGTACTGTGTGTAGTTGTGTGTATTGTATAGTATAGTCATGGATTATTATTACATATATAGTATTGTGTGTAGTCATGGATTAGCGTATTTTAGGTTTGTATTATTTTTTTTTATGAAATATTAGATTATAAAAAAAAAAAAATATTTTTGTTATAAATATTTATAACAAAATAGGTCAAGTAAAAGTTTTTAATAGGGCGGGCTTCGCTTGTGGGCGCAAAAAAACAATTTTGTTATACGAAAAATCGTTCTTACCTGAAAATCTATGTTAATAAATTCAGCTGGAAATCGGGCTTTTGTATATAAAACATATGTTTTTAAATACGTAGTTTTTTGTTTTTTTTTTCAACTTTAATTTAAATTTTCAATTCAATAATTTTTTTTTTCTTTTCAATTTTTATTTATTCTGCAATTTATAGTTTTGTTATTTACTAAAATAATTTGTGCCTTTGAATTTCGTTAAAAATTTTGTTTAATTATTGTAAAAAAATTTTTTTTATTTTTTATATTTTTATTTTTTTATTGCTTAAATAAATATTGATTTTCAAAATAAACAAGATAAATATGATATAAATTAAAATTTTTGGAAATTATTAATTGCATAAACAATTTATAATTTTTTTATTTTCAAATTTATTTTGTTTTCTAATGTTTCTTTAAAGTCTACTCAGAGTTTTATGGTTGATTCTTATTTTTAGATTTATTTTTATGCCAAGAGTTTTTATTATTATATTTTTTTAATTTTATTATTTTATTATTTGCCAATTTATTTTCCATTTATATTTTGTCTTTCGGTATTCTTATGAATTTTTTGTTATAATTTTTAATTTTTGTTTTAATTAACTCGTTTGTCTCACCATTTTCTATATTTTGTATATTTATGTATTTTTTAAAACTTTTTAAAGTTTGTTTTCTTATGCCGTTTTTAAGTTATTTTAATGTTTCTTGTTTTTCGTAACTATTTGTTATTTATTAACTTATCTGCATATTTTTTAACTTTTTCGGTATTATTGATTTTTCAGTATTAAAATTTAGTTTTTATTTTCAATAAATTTATACCAGCTTGCTGCTTTTTATGTTAATGAACGCTGTTAGTTTATGCTTTTTGTATTTATATTTTTTTTGTGTTATTTTATGTTATAGTATTCGTTTTCAGTTGGTTTTTAACTTTTTTAGAGTTTTAACATATTATTTTCATCTTAGTCTAATTTCATTCGAAACAACTTTCATCGCTAAATTTTATAGTTTTTTAACTTTCTTGGTTTTAATATTGCAATTTAATTTTAATAGTTTTAATAATTTTTTTATATATTTTTTATTTATTTCTAAAACCATTGATTGTTGTCTTTATTTATTTCAAAATGTATTTATTTTTTAAAAGTTCGCCATGAAATCTTTAACACAAAATCTCTAAACCCAAAATCGCCAAAGACGGGATTTTCTTTGGACGCCGCAGGGGGATTTAAATCCTTAACCAAAATAGCCCCGTTTTAGCCGATATATAGGAAAGCGATATATAGCCTAAGCCGAAATGCTTTTAGGCCGAAATTTTTATTTTGAGATTTTTTTAGTTTGGAGATTTTGTACCCCTTAAGATTTTTTGTATCTTTCCCCTTTTGTTACATATTTTTTTTCTCTACTAATTTTTTTTATATATATAATTTTATTGTTGCTTTTCGTTTTATAAATTTTTGGCTGTCTAAATATTTTTTTTCTGTTTATTTTTTTTTTCTCTACTGTATGTATTTATTATTATTTTTTTTTTCTTTGCTTTTACGAATTTTCTTTTTCTATCTGTCTATTTATTTTGTTTTTCTTCTATAAATTTTTGTTCTCTATTTGTTATGTTTTTCTCTAATTATTTTGGCCTCTCCACTTAAGTTGGCTTTCCATTTTTACCCTCTCTATCTTGTGGCTTTATTAACGTTTTGCACTTTTTGTTATCGATATTTCTTTTCTACTAAACTTCAAACTTCTCTGAGAGATAAACTCTACCACTAAAAACAATCTTCATGCTTCTTTTTGTTCTTCGTTGTGTGTTTTACATTTTTCTACTTTTTCCTTAACACATTTTTCTTCTTCTTCTTTTTCTTCTTATAGTTAATTTGTAGTACTTGGATTTTCAGTACCTTTTCTTATCTTTTCCAGTAACTGATTTTCTGTTATTTTTTTTATTATTTTAGAATTTCAATTTTTTCGATAATTTCCGATAATTTTTACCACTTGTTGTAGCTCTTACGAGTTACAAACGATACATACTCGTACGTGCTTAAGCACAAAAATTATCTTCTCTTATTATACATACATATATGTACTGCATATAGTATAGCTTTAGATTTTATGGTTCTTATATTTTTATATATATTTTGTGGTTTTTCTTTCCACAAAAAAAATTTCAAAATTTGGGTTCTTTTTTTCTTTATTACCTTTAGCACTTGTTACACATTTTTTCCACTTCAGAAGCGTTGGGGAATTTTTTTCCGTCGCTATTTTTTGTTTTATTCTTTTTTTTCTGCGAATATTTTCAATATACGTTTTCACCACGTACGCAATTTATTTACACGTAACCATTTTCTATGCAGTATTCGTGGGCGACTTCTTTTTCTTCGGATAATTTTGGAATCTGGTATCTTTTATTTAATAATTAATTAGTCTTTGCGTGCTAACACTGTCGTAATTTAGCTTTGGTTACTACGTATAAACGATCCTCTATTCGTTGTCTTCTAGACTTTAAAAAGTGTTCTTTTTCTTTGTGTAAAGTCAATTTTTTTTCTTCTTTTTCTTCTTGTTTTTCTTGTTATCGTCCTCTCTCTTGTTCGCTTCGTTGTTCGGTTTTGTTTTCTCCTTTGTTCGAACTCTACCCGCTTTTGTTGGCTTTAAGTCCGCCGCCCCAACAAAAACTAGTTTAAGCCAGGTTTCACGCTAACTCTCTTTACCGCTCACTCGACCGGACACACACACTCTCTGTGTCTTGTTCTCTCTTTCTCTCTCTCTGTGGCTTTACTTAAAAAAGAAACAAACACACAAACACAAACGCGCTCTACCGAACCGCGTACCGCTCTAAGCTGCGCTTCATTCCGTAACGCGGTCTATTAGTCTGAAGCTGAAAAATCGGACTGTCTGCGATTCAGTTTAGACTTGAAATTTCAACCCGTTCGATTAGTAGCACAGTACGCTCTTATCTTTTGGATGTTGTTACGCTCTTTACCCTTCTCCCTGCTCACCAGCAAACAATCTCTGCTTCAAAGTTTTCACTCTCTCTCTCTCTTACGCTTCTCTGATTATTCTTTCTCTTGACTCTTGACTATAAACAGATTTTTTAAAGTTTTACTTTGTTACTCATTTTCTCACCGCCTCTCTCTCCTCCTCAACCACCAACAATTACTCTTCTCATACACACACGCACACACACACACACCCCCCCTCCCACTGCCCTCTTCCACCCACACCCTTTTACCCGGTTTGTCATCGTTAGTTGTTGGCTGAACTATTCTTAAAGTAAGGGCTTTTGCTGGATGTGATCTCTACTGACTTGGCCTGTACCGCCAAAGTCGGCAGCTGATGATCGTGTTGCCAGAGAATAGAGAAGACTCAGGCATATCAGATAGAATTTTTTGCAAAAGAGTACAGAGTACAGTATAATCTCGTTTATATTAACTCTATTAAGAGAATAACATCTCACTAAGACGAACGCTATTTAAACAGTAAAGGCGGAAAAGATGAATTAGTATAGTTTTGGGTACTCTCTTGCCTTACTTTTGATACCGTCTTTTCAGTGTGAAAAATAGTATCTAACACTTAATTGTGTTCTGGTTTAGATCATACGACATACGAATACGACATTAAATGGTAGTCGGTCTTAATGTGATCTAGTTTCTGGACTGGTTCATTGAAGTATGTATGGCATTTTTTGCACTTTTCTCTTAAAACTAAAAACCGGACTATTTCTTTGTTCTCCTTTTTCTTCTTTACCAATTTGTTTATCAAACAGTTAACATATACTTTCTATTTATTCTCTCTTTCTTTCTTTCTTTCTTTCTTTCTTTCTTTCTTTCGCTGGCAAACAAACGATAGTCATTACTCTACTTGTGTATATTTATTATTAGTGTCAGTGGAGGTAAATTTATCACTTTGTAGAGTTATAGAGGATTCTGTAGTACAGAGAGATCCAGATCCAAAGGTACAGATAGAGCTAAAGACGAAAATAGAGCCAAATACACACTAGAGACTAAAATTCTTTTAAGGGGCGTATACTCTGTATACTCGATAAGTTTAATATTAAATAGAATATTTTGCAAAAATGTTAAATATTGATAACACAATTCTCTATAGAGTAATCAATAGCACAGACTCTGCCTCTATGAATTTTAAAATCATTTTCTTTATCTCTTCATATTCTAAATGAAATTTCATCCACGTTGGATCGTAATTCGTATCAATTGAATTAATTATGAATATAAACAGTCAATTCATTCAATTATATTTTCATACAAATACAAATTCTAAATACAAATTGGCTAATTTAAAAATTAAGAATAAAAATTCGTGGCTGCCTAAATTTCATTTATGTTAATTACATTTTCAATCTAAGTCTCTTGAAATTCTGATTTGTATTAAGTAAATACGATCTAAACTAAGCTGAGTTCTAAATCAGTATCTCCCTAGATTTCGATTTAGATTCGGTAAGTACTAATTCAGTGTCTGTGTACTTAGACTGACAGAACTCTGAATCGGTGTCTAAAACAATATTAAAACAACATTTCGATTTAGACTAACTAAAATATAAGTTCTAAATCGGGATCGATATAAGAATATCCTATTATAAACATCTACTAAATACTAATTCAGTCTCTCTCGCTCATTTCTCTCTCATCGCTCTCTCTCTCTCTCTCCCTCTTGATTCGGATTTAGATTAATTAAGGTCTAAAAAAAAATCCAGCTAAGGTTTAATAAGTCTCTCTCTCTATGTCTTTCTCGTATCCGATTTAGCTTAATTAAGGTCTAAAGAAATTCAAGCCACATTCTAAATCAGTCTTTCTCTCTCTCTCTCTCTCTCTCTCTCTTTCGTATCCGATTTAGCGTAATTAAGGTCTAAACAAAATGCAGCTAAGTATTAAATCAGTCTCTCAATCTCTCTCTCTCTCTTTCTCTCTCTCTCTCGTATCCGATTTAGCTTAATTAAGGTCTAAACAAAATCCAGCTAAGTTCTAAATCATTCTCTCTCTCTCGTATCCGATTTGGCTTAATTAAGGTCTAAACAAAATCAAGCTAAGTTCCAAATCAGTCTCTCTCTAGACTCCGTTTTACATTGACAGAGTAATCCCCTCCATCTCCTCCTCTCTCTCACTCACAGGATCTACTAAGTTGCCGTCATTTTGGCCGTTGTTGTTGTTGGTGTTGGTTTGATGTTGTTAGCAATCACGACCGCAATGAAGATAAACCAGAAATAAGAGTGTATGTATATGCCCCCACACACACACACACACACACATACACCTTCATACAACATAGAGCTGATTGACAAACGGTGAAGGGAAATGTTTGGGCCACCGGAAATGCCATAAAACTGTATTCATTAGTTAAAAGGGGCAATCAAAAATGGTTGCTAATTATTTACAGTTGTGCAGACTGGCTTTAGTATTAGGTCTGTAGTTGTTTTCGTTGTTATTGCTGTTGTTGTTGTTGTTGTTATTATTGTTGTTGTTGTTGTTGTTGTTGTTTTTGAATTATTGTTGTTATTATTGTTGTTGTTATTGTTGTTGTTGTTGCTGCTGCTGTCATTGTTATCGCATTTAAGTAGCTGTTGAAGGCTTATTTAGAAAAATAAAATTTTAAGGGAAAAACTATAGAAATTCTTGGCAATAAACTGTCTATCGAAATGAATGGCACCAACAACAACAACAACAACAAAACGATATCTAAAAATGAGGGCTGGCTTTAATGGCATGATAAACTTATTTTCCTTGATAACTTTTTAATTTATGAATTCAAAGCGTACTAAGAATCATGCTATTGTTGCTCTTGCTTCTACTAAAACTATTGTAGTTAAATTTACTGTCAGTTTTATTGTCAGTTATTATAGCAATTTTTTAAGTTTAAAAAATGTTAAGTTTATACAATTGCGAAGTTTATTGCGCTGCTTTTATTATAATTTTCATTATCTTCATTCACGTTCTTTACACTCTTCTCCTTATAATAATACATTCATCTTCTTCTTCTTCTTCTTCTTATTAGGATATTCCTTCAAATGTTTTACACATTTCAGAAACTTACCCAATCTTAAGTCGTTTTTCTTTCGTACTCTCAAACATATCGTACACGAAACAATGCACTGAAAAGAAAAATTAAGAGATTTTCTCATGAATATTTTGCAAAATGATCATTACAATATTTAATTGAGTACAATATTTTTATGCAACACTTTTAATTAACATTTTAAATTCAATTAGCAAGTTCCAAAAATTCAACTTAGCTCGAAAATATGCAACATAATAAGACCATGTAAAATATGCAACAATATTACAATATTGGCTGGAAACTATGCACCGTTTACTATCAGGTCATTAAAACAAAACATTTATACTTCAGCTGGCAAATATGCAGCCTATTCTTCAACACGCTTCAACACAGCCAGAAATTGTGCAACATTTTACCGACTTTTAACCTCACACCTATTTGAGACGACTCACCTCATGGATGTGGCGTATAACCTCCGTGCGAGAAAAATTATCCATAGTAAGGCCATTGACTTCGAGTATCTCATCGCCCACTTCCAAATTATCCCTGTCCGCCGGAGAGCCGTACAACTTGATTTTTCCATCACGATTTTCCACCAAAATTATCACGTAACCATTTAGTTCCACAACTTGTTGCTAGAATTGTACACAAAAGCGATAAGGAAAATCATTAAATTTCGTTGCAAAAAAAATTAATTTTATAATCAAATCTATTAGTAATCAATGCTTTAATTATGCTTTAATTATGCTCGAATTATAAGAAATAAACAGGCTGATTAACAAAAAATGTATGCGCAACCATTCATTTCAATTAGTGTGCATGGGATGGGCCGGCTCAACCCCACAAGTCCATAAACTAATGGTCAAATGATGAAAACATTGTGCAGTCAAAATCCTTGGGGCTTATTCGGGTCATCTGAAAGGTAAAACGAAAAATAATAACCGAAACAAAGGAACCAAAAAATTAATGGTGCAGGACACTTGAAGCATATGCTTAATTACCTTCATTAACCACACTGTAGTGTGCACATGTTGGTGTATGTGTGTGTGTGTGCGTTTGTGTGTATCACAGATGTTTTGTAATTGACCACAACAACAACAAAAAGTAAAGCACCGAAATTAATGCAGCCTCCATTCTACTAATGACGAAATTCAGGGAAAGGCGTGACCCTCCTGATTTTTTTATACAGCCAATAGTCGTATTTTCACATGTTTTTAATGGATGTGAGTCTTCCCAGAAAGCTTGTTATGGAATTGTATCTATCTACAGTTGGCCCCTTCGATAAACTTGGGTCGTCCTCAACACTACGGCTAACTTTTCGCCGCCTTACGATTAACCACTCTTGACTAACCTCATCAAAAAAGTATGCAACATTAAGAATACTAAAACGAGATCTCTACACTCCATAGTTATTTTCACAAGTCATTTCCTCATTAACCACCATAATTTTCGCTCATCATTCCTCTGATCGAACTGGAAAATTGCGTTAAATTAAAATACAATTAATACCATGAAGAAAAAACCTCTATTATTATTTGTTTTCATTGTTATTCCAACAGGACAGGATGCATAAAATTGTCGCAATTCATAAAATGCAGGCAGCCACAGCAAATGGACACGAACACGCCCACTCTCGTACCACCGCCATCGCACCAGCCAGCTATTGTAGTTTACTCAGGGTCAACCAACCTGGCCCTGCCACCGCGTACACTCTCGATGAAAACTCTCTCAACGCAATACTTGGAAATAGCACTAGACTAAATCAAAAGATATCAGCCCCACCGTGCCCCATGTTACTACGAGTACCTAACTTTACACAACTTCACCTCTCCTCTCCTCTCTTCCACACAATCCCACTTCAACAAAGTCTCTTTCTCACCTCCCAAAAGTTCTGCTTAAATGCCAGTAATTTTGCCAGTAATACCTTTGTTCTAAATATCCTTCCTTATTGCTCTCAACACTCAAAGGAAGAATGGCAAAGTGCTGCAATGAGAGAGATAAAACACATACGCGCGCGCTGGAAGAGGCTGGAGCTCACACAAGGACGATTTGGAGCTTGAGCGGAGCGCTAGTGTGAACTAAATAGCTTGGGAGCTCCAATAGCGGTTCGGCGGTTGGTGGATGATGTGATGGTGGTGGTGATTGTGATGGTGGTCATAAACTACACTCTCCAACATTTCTAGCAAATTGAGAGCAAGCATATGACTTGCTTTATTATCAGAAAAGTTGAGAGCATGACAGTATTGCCAGATAAAAATATCAATATTTTTATTAATTGAATTGTTTTCCTGTATTTTTTAATGAAAAATATTAGAAGCATTATCAGTGAAGCAATATAGAATTTAGGTTTTTTCTTTTGACCTCGAGACCCACATTTTTTAGAAAGATCATAAGCATTTTTAACTGAAAAATTTGACGGTTTTTAAATATGTTAAGTGGGAAAGAAAGGAAAACATGAAGAAAAGATTAAATGAATATACGATAATTTAGCTGCATTCAAAAATTGACATTTTTAAAGATTCATTGGTTTTTAAAAAATCGCAATTTTAAAATTTTGAAAAAACTGCTTACTCAACGGAAATAAGTCGGTTTTGCAAATTTTTTTGCAAAATTTTAAATTTTTTTATATTTAGTTAGATTTAGTTTACTAAAGTTAGAAGAAGTAAAATAAAAAAATTGGTTTTAGTTAAATTTTAGTTTAGATTTAGTTAGAACTTCTAACACAAAACTAGGATAGTATTATAAAACTTCCAATTTTTCGTCTTTTTAAACATTTTTTTATGTAAGCTGTTAATCCATTTATTGTCAATGTTATTTAAAACTATTCAATATAATGATCAATAGTAATAACGTATATTTTGTAATAACAGCATTTAAACTAGCTGTTTTTTCTGTTCAACATTTATTTTCATTCTGTCTATTGTCTGTCTATTTATTCATTTTAGCTGAGTTTTTTTTTGAGACAAAAGAAACCTTTGTTTTTTCATTATTTCAAATTTGAAATTTGGCTCAAACGATCTGAAGACTTAAATATGTTAAAATGATACGAGTAATTAATTCTTCTAAGGAAATAATAATTTTTCTAATTAAAATTGGCAACGCCATTGCGATTACAAGCAGGCCGCAGCTGTGAGAAACAGTAGAAAGAGAGTGAAGTATGCAAAAGAGAGCGTAGTCGCAGAATACAAACAGGTGCGTATTATACGGTCATACGCGAAAGAAATGAGAAAAAAATTACACGGTCACCAAAAACGACGCCAAATTAATAGAGTGTGAGCGTTGATCTCATGCGAAAAAAATGTCACTGCATGTAGAAATCGCAGTCGGTTTGCTCATACTCTCAGCATTTCCAACGTTTTTCATCAAACTAACACTGTTTGATCCTTAGCTAAAATGATCCTTGGCAAAAATTAGCGCGGTCAAGGTGCAGGGCGAACAATGCGGCGTAGAGAATCTCTCAAATTCTTTCGCACAACAACAAAAAACATGCTTGTCATGCATGAGTAAAAGGTGACCGTTTATTATACCAAATAGCTTCCTGGCATGCGATAAAGAGTGTACCGCTAAAATTACGCCTTAAAACTGGTTCTGTTCTGTCTGTTGGCACAATTTGATTACAATCGAGACGGACTCAAAACGGTCCCTTTTGCATTGACGAAATTCCAGAAAGAAATTTTAGCAATTTTCATTCATTAAAAACATCTAATATTTAAAAATTATACCAGACAATTTGACAATACAATACAAGACAAGACAATACAATTAACACTAGAAAGACCGGCAGCGATAAATTAATGTGTTTTGGTTTTTCATCGGCTGCTGTTCGTACGTTGTTCGAAATAATTTCATGATTGATTGCTTCTGAATTATGTATCGTATATATATACACGGGTGCGCCATCTTTTATGTCGCTATGTGATTGTTTGTAACACTCTCTCTTACCGCTTCAACCAGTTTATTGGAACGTCTTGAGCGCTGATGAACGTCGACCTGTCACGTTCACAAACGTTCACAAAAATAATATAAAATTAAATTTAAAAAAATAATATAAAATAAAATATTATTATTATTATTATATTATTTTTCATTATTATTATTATTATAAAATATTTTCGGTCCTTCTAGTGTTAAAACTATGAAACCTACGACGAAGACTGCGGCTGTTACTTTCAGTTAGCATCAGTTATGAAGAAGACAACAGCGAAAGATGGAGACAACAACAAACACGTTGAACAATGAATGAATGAATGAATGGAATAAATGGAAATAAAAACGGAGCCATGATTTCTCTCAACTTGAATGCGCTTCCATTTCTCGCTGGTCTTTTGTTGTGTGTTTGTTTTGTTTTTGGGACAAATGAAAATTTGTAGACGGGCTTTTTGTTCCCAGCGATTTGAAATCAAGTGCAAGTGATTCGCTTGCGGCCCAGCAGCAGATTAACTCAATTGCAACAAAGACATTTATCGGCCAAAGAGGGGCTGCTCGGCGACCTTCAAGCAATTGAAAGCGACACAAACCGGCCGAGACTACAGCAGGCAAGGATTTTAGTCAATCCTTGAAAGAAGCGCTCGACAAAACAAACAAAATCAAAAGAATTTTATCAATGAAATCGAGAGAAATTCAAAAAAATATCCATTTTTATTTTATAAATTGGTTAAAAATTATTTAGATTTTTTATAAAAACCACCTAAAAACTTTCGTTTCATTCAAATCCGAAACTCTTTATTAAATTACAAAACTATTTTTCATATCATAATCCTTGTTTTCCATCAAAATTTAAAACTTAATAAAAATTCTAATGTTTCTTTATTTTATTTTAAATAATTCATAAAATATTTTGCATTTATTTTAAAATATAACTTAAAAATAATGAAAATATTACTGAAATTTTTGAAATAATTTATTAATATTTTGCTTTTATTTTAAAATATACCTTAAAAATTATAAAAATATTTCTGAAATTTTTTTTGAGGTTTTATAAATTTTAGGTTGATTTATTGAGGCTCCAAAAAAAGTGCATTTTTTTTAAGGAAAATTAATATAATTTTCGAAACCTAAGGACAGTTTTTTACAGGAAACCTTTTTTACTATGGTTGGACAATTTTTTCATATAAAGTTATATACTTAATAAAATTTTACCCACAACAGAAAAGCATAAAAATACAAAAAATAATAATATAATTAATTTATGATATTTCTTGATCATTCGCTATAATTACGCTCGTAAATGCGAATAAGACTCTTACGATTTCGTATAACTCATACGACATGTTGCGCGGTATAAGAATAAAACTTAATTATATAATTTTTCGCAAATGGCAAGGAGTACGGTAAGGGAGAAGGTGAAGTAATGGTAAGCTATAATAAAATAAGGTAAAGGTAAAGCTTAATTAAAGAGAGATAAGACATAAAATGATGTTCAGATGCGATAAGGTAAGGACTAAAGACTAAGTACAAGATCTTCAACTCACTTTTCCCGTCGACGAAGTTGTCGTCGTCGATGACGCTGATGCCGATGCCGATGGAGTGACCGATGATTGTGTCCCTAGAGCGTTGCGATTGTTCGCTTGCATTGCCGCAATGCACAATACAAACGCACACACAGACACAAACGCAAGTGTCGCCAAACAACAACAACGACAACAGCAAATTGCATTGCTAATTCATCGTGAGCATCATTATGCGTTTGCTTGTTTGTTTTTTGTTGTTGCTGTTGCTGTTGCTGCTCGCTCGTTAGTAATAGATTTTTCTTTTAGTTTATTTAATTTTTTGTAATAAATAAATTTGTTTTTTTTTTTTATTTTAACATTTTACTAATGCTGACAATGCGAACTAAAAATATTAATCAGCAATTTTTGTCACCAACACTGCGAAATCGATGCCAACCAAAACCAACAGATAATGAAAATTTTTTTACAAAATTGTGGGTGGTGGCGGGTTAAAATCACATATATGTACTTTTATGCAGGCGTACACAATTTTCACATTTTCCACAGATTCATCTAACGCTTCGGCTATTCTTGCTAAACATTTGTTAACTCCTCTCTTGGTTGCTGTTGGTTTTTCTGCTCTTCAATTTTTTTCCCTTAATATAAAATTATAATTTAATTAGAAATTCTGATTTGTTTTTTTTTTTTTCTTTAGTAATTTTCACACTTCCTTATATTCACAATGAAGTAGAGTGTGTGTGTGTGTGTGTGTGTGTGTGTGTGTGTGTGTGTGTGTGTGTAGGTGTGGGAGTTGGTGTGCGTGTGCATGTGCGTGAGGCTGTGCATTAATAAAAACTAATCCTCTTCTCCTTCACACAACAGCAACGAACCAGCACACCAAAAACAACGAGTTACAACAAAAAAATAACGTTTTTTTATTCGCCAACGCGCTCCGCAATAAATCGCACCATTCGCCACCTCAATTTTCGACGAATTCTTGTGCGTAACTGAAGGTAAGGCGCCCGTTGAATTCTTCTCGCCGTGTTTCGCTCGCAGGATACACAGAATTCGTTTGTGCTGCGGTCCATTCGTCCGTTTCTCGGCTTGCAGAAGCTCAAACTCAACACGAGCGGGTTGTTTTCGTTTCTCTTTTCGTTAATTTTTGTTGTTCTGATATTTAAGAAACTTTGATGGCAGTGCTATCGTTTGAAGAGAGTGTCGTCCGTCGTTTCTCAACTCTCGGAGTTCAATGAAATACAATATTTCATAAAAAAGTGTTTCGTATAAAATAATTATCGTCTATGTTTTTATTTAATAAACATAAGAAAAGAAATATTTATTTAATATAATACAGATTGACAGAAAAACAATGTTTCATCTCGTGATTTCGTACATATGCCATTTTTAAATTTTTAAATTTTTAAATTTTTTTTAATATTTGTTTAAAGTGTTTCGTAAAAAAGTCTTTTGTATAACAAAAATATATTTAAATCTATTTTTATTTTTAAATAACATAAAATATCGTAAAAAAATATTTTTTATCGTAAAAATTTTATTGTGAAAAAGAGGCACTATTATATTTGAAAGAAATCTATTCAAATAGATATTCAAATAGAGAAAAAGCAGATTTTAAAAAGTTATGAAAATCTAGCAACACTGTTTCTGTCACATTCTTTTGTGCTCGTGTTAAATATTTCCGGGAGAGATATTCACTAAGGAGAGAGCTTGCATGTTGGTGTTGGGTTTGTTGTTGGTGTTGTTGTTCACTGTCACTCTCGGTGTGAATTTTTCCCATCTTTACAGAGAGCAGCGTTGCAAAGGATTCAGAAGGAATCCACCACTACGCCAAAATACGAGTATATTATTTTGAAAAACTCCGAAAGATGCCAAAGAAATTTTATGACATTTTCAATTAATAACCCTCCGAGAAGAGTCCATATTCAAAGCACCCATAAAAATTACATTGATTTTCGAAATAAAGAATTTCCGGAATAAGGAAATCCGACTAGATTCGTCCTGATTAAATGCAGTTAACGAATTTCGCATCTTATCATCACTGATTTTCATCGAAGAGCATTGCCAGTGCCAAATTCCTCTATTACAAATTGATAAATTGTCTTACAGACTATATAGACATAAAAAATTATCTCTGACAAATTTGCTCTAGTCTTCTGATTTTTTCTGATTTCAATTCTCTCCAGTCAAACAGTCAATAAAAAATATAAAATAAAAGAAATTTTTTATTTTTGCTTCTTTTATTACACAATTTAACAGTAGCTGTACCGAGGTCAAACCATTGTGATGCAGATTCCACCAACTGTTCTACTTTTATTAGCTTGACAGGGGAATAGTTGGGAAGGGGATGAAAGAAGAAAGACACCCGCTGCGCCGAGATCGTTAATTCGACACTATTTATTTTTGTATTTTAATATTTTGTGTTTTATATACAATATGAAAAAAAAATTACATAAAATAAGTTCATCAGATAACACATTCCAGGATTAAATGTTTGAGAAAAAACTATTTCTTAACTCTAACATTAGAAAAATATAAAGCCGGTCGCGGAAGGTTCTACCGAGATTTGAACTCGGATCGCTGGATTCAAAGTCCAGAGTGCTAACCATTACACCATAGAACCAGATAATCTGTGATTTTCAAATAGCTTACTTTAACACTACACGGCTGGATTATAATTTTTTTAATATTATATACATACACCTCTTTTAAATATACACAGCAAATACACAATCCTACGCCTGTTATAATAACTAAACACACCCAATTCTGTTCTTCTTTTGACACCTTCTTTTGACAATTGCCTAAAATTTATTCGTATTCTTCTTATCTTATTGGAAATCCCAACTTCACCAGTATTCCTCTCTTTCTGACCCACACAACTTGTACTTATTGGCAATTATATTTGACAGCAAACAATACCAACAACAACAAATTTATGACATTTTCAATTATGTTTTCGAAGACGGAATGGGCGAAGATAAACGTATAGTACAACGGAGAAAAACGACGACCACGACGAAGACGAAAAATTGCAAATGCATGGAATTTGCAGTTATTGAGCGAGTTAAATTTAATAAATACACCAGAAGAATATACTCCGGATTTCTTTTCACTATAAAGTAATATAAAATTAACAAAATTACGCGAAAAAAGCAACGAAAACGAACGAAATAATAAAACAAAAAGAGGTGACATTCTTTCAATATTTCTTTCCGAAAGAATGTATGTATGTGTGTGTGACCGAACATGAATGCTGGGATATTGGATAGAGGCGGTGAAAAAAAATTGTTGGCTAGACTTTTTAAATGAACGTACGTGCATTGGAAATTGTGAAATTCGCCATTTACGATAATTAAAATCATTTAATAACAACGGAGAAAGAGTGTATCCTTTCAGTGTGTTAAACGATCTCAAAGGAGTTTTATTTTTTTACTCGGAACGAGTTTTTCGATCAACGCAACGGAGAAAGAATAACATAGTTTCTTTGGGACAACAGTGGTACTGGAGCCACCCCACTCGCTTGCTCGGCGCTGGTGCATTTGCTTAGACTGTTGTTTTTGTTGCTGTCATTGATTCTATTGTTTCTGGGAGGTTTTCTTTCAGCAAAAGGAAAGCGTACATTCCAGGAAGATAAATTCCGCCTGGAGCAGTATTGACACATTTTGTCTATTTGTTTTTTCTTCCTGAGATCATATATACACTGCAGGCTGTTGCTTTTTGGTAAGTAAATACTGCAAAAAAGGAGTTTAGCTGAAAGAAATTAGAGGTCCACGATGGGTATGCTCATAATTTATTGTAGCCATCTTAATCGCATACTATGTACCATGTATGATAGTTCGTGTAAATTTCGTTTTGTTTTTAGCTACAAAAATGTCGAGTCATTTCCATCCTGGCTTTACATTATTTTTGATATCTAATTAGTAGAATTTTCTCTCATAATCCCACGAGAAATGTTCACAATTCGTACTGCTTCGTTCCGAATTCGTAATGAAGTTAATTCCAACACACAAGTTCCTAAACACACGTCTTTCCGACTAAACCCACATCGGTGAAATAGCCCATTATAAAAATTCGCGTTCTGTTCGCCAAACTTTTCGCGAGCTACGAAACATTTACAACAGAAATGATTGTCAAAACGAGCGATCAGTTCAGATATAATTTTAAAAACATAATGGTTTGGAATGTACTTTAAACAACACTTTTTATTAATTTTTAAAGTTCAGACACGCTTAATAAAAGACCCCTTATCCCTTATTCATTAATTATTTCATTTATTTTTTTTTCAAAGTTTTTCCAACTGAAATTACTTTGGCTCTCTCTCTCTCTCCTCCACAAATAATCTGGACTCCCACCGAAAGCAACAGCTATATGCGCCACTTTAAATTACCATACCGAAAACGTCGGTTAATCAATTTACAGATTATTTTATAGAACCAAAAAATTTTTAAAAAAACAAGCCAGTTTTTTTTTGTTATATAGACGCATGTCAGTGCAAGGTAAAGCATACCTTAATTTTGATAATTTATTTGATTAGTTTAGTTTATGTTTTTGTTTGTTTGCTAACCGATACTCGTTCATACGATATCTTATCTATTTTTCATTATCTACCGTTGCTTTTTTCCTCATTATGAAAGGAGTTAAACAAATAAAGAAGTCTTCTTAAGCGACGTCAAGTCTAAAATTAGATTCGTAGAATATTGCAAATATTTTAAAGAACGAATTCTTTGAACTAATATAAAGAATAGAGGAATAAAATTCAACAGAAAGAATTTAAAGTTTTACTTATAAGACTTTCAAGCCCAAGCAGTCGCAGTCTGCAGTCTGCTTTAGGAAAACTTTTATTTAATCGAGCTGATACAACAAGTTCTAAAAAAAACATGTTAAGGACTTTATAACTTTTAAAATATAATCAGTAATATGAATTTTAATTCTGTTTTAGCAAAGAAACACACAACGCATCATCTATGTTTAAGACTCTTTCGGACGCGAAACGTTTCTTCCCTCCAACTCCGGCGAGAGGAGTGATGTCGCTCCAGCTCAGCGGTGTTACCATACTTTTGGTACGCCACTGTAAAGGTATTACGACGCGTAATACCACAAGCAATTTCTCGACAGCAACTGTCTAAAGAATACAATCGATTTGTATGTCTGCACGCATCAAGCACACCAACAACGCTACCACTTCTCCAATGCTTTCGATAAGTGAAGAGCACAACGCCACCGACTCTTCGATTATGCCTCCAACGAATGTTGTCATTGGAAATGGAAGTGGCAGTGGAAGTGGCAGTGGCAGTGGCAGTGGCAGTGCCAGCGGTAATGGCCATGGCAACGCTACCGGTACCGCCACAGCTAGCAATAGTAGTGCCAACAACTCACAGACTCCGGCACCCGACGGCGGCAGCCTCTGGACGGCTCTGTACGACTATGAAGCACAAGGCGAGGATGAGCTTACATTGCGAAGGGGTCAAATTGTTTTGGTGCTTTCTATGGATAGCAACATTTCGGGTGACGAAGGCTGGTGGACGGGAAAAATTGGTGATAAGGTAAGAATATTGCTATAACAATGTTTTTATATTCTTTAGAAGTGTTTTTAGAAGTGGTTTTTTATTTAATTTCTCTTCCTGGCAGGTTGGCATATTTCCCTCGAACTTCGTTACCAATCAGGATCCGATGCTAATCAATGTGCCTTCCGCTATTGGTGACATACAACCTTTGGAAATTGAGTATGAAGAACTGGAGGTGCAAGAAGTGATCGGTGTCGGTGGTTTCTGTAAAGTACATCGCGGCTATTATGGCAATGAAGAAGTGGCCATCAAAGCCGCCCGTCAAACAGCCGACGAGGATGCGGAGACCATGCGCGACAACGTTCTGCAAGAGGCCAAACTGTTTTGGGCTTTGAAGCATGAAAATATTGTAGCTTTGCGAGGTGTTTGCCTGAAAGCGCCACGATTGTGTTTAGTAATGGAATACGCGCGCGGTGGCTCGTTGAATCGCATACTGGCAGGGCGTAAAATTCCGCCCGACGTACTCGTGAATTGGGCGATACAAATAGCACGTGGCATGAACTATTTGCACAACGAAGCACCGATTTCGATAATACATCGCGATCTGAAAAGTTCAAATGGTGAGTGAGTGATCGACAAATAGTTGAGAAAAAAATATTAATTGCGTCTTAAAAAATGAATGGAAGTTGCTCGTCACGTCACAAAAAATCGACAGCAAACGTAAATAAAAATATATAGCCTTCATTGCAAAAAAAAAAAAAAAATAGCTCTCAAGGAAAGTGCTAAAATGAATGCAATTAAATTACTTTTAATATTTAACATATAACATTCTAAACGGCTGCTGCTTTTTATTGTAATTTCAGTTTTGATATTCGAAACAATCGAGGGCGACAATCTGCAGAAGAAAACTTTGAAAATCACGGATTTCGGTTTGGCGCGCGAACTGTACAATACGACGCGTATGTCAGCGGCGGGAACGTACGCTTGGATGCCGCCGGAGGTGATAAGTCGCGGCACGTACTCCAAGTGAGTGAGAAAGATATAATTTGTTTGCGTTTGCACAAGCAGCAGCGACAGCAGCAAACTATTAGAAGAATACTGAAGTATTAGAATAAAATATAATCAAATCCAAATAAATCACGTTTTCGTAAACAAAATTTTATGATAGCACTCAGTATGCACGAATAATACCCAAACATAGTAATTCACAAATTCCTTTTATTATTTCCAGATCGTCGGACGTTTGGAGTTATGGTGTCCTACTCTGGGAACTGATCACCGGTGAGACGCCCTACAAAGGTTTCGATTCGTTGTCTGTGGCTTATGGTGTTGCTGTTAATTCGCTTGCATTGCCAATACCGAAAACCTGCCCGGAAGCGTGGGGAAAACTCATGAAAAGTAAGAGCTACTAAGAAGTAATACAGTGCTAAACAATTTCAAACAAAATCACATCTAAGAGGTTCGTTCCATCTCTCGTGCATATCGTTCGAGGGGCAATAAGCAAGCATTGGCCTTGCCACGCTTACCATATTTTAGTTGGAAATCGACTCCAATTTTTATATTTTGGGTTAAATTTTTATTCAAATAAAAAAAATATAAATCCGTTTTGGAAGAATGCATTCGCAAGAAATCAAAATTTCTGCCGCATTCTTTTAAAGAATAGAATAAAAATTCAAAGGAAACTAAATTTATATATATATAAATAGTTCATATGTTTGTATGTTTGTAGTAAGCGGGCATAGTTCGTGAATGGGTCGAGAGTTGAGTGAGCTTTTGTGTATGTTTTTCGTGTAGCACTCTGCTATGAATTGAAAGAAATTTATGATTTATGTACGTTTGCAGGTTGTTGGGAGAGTGACCCACATAAGCGTCCAGGTTTCAAGGATATACTCACTAAACTCGAGGACATATCACGCTCTGGTTTCACATTAACGCCGCAGGAATCATTTCACACCATGCAGGACGGTTGGAAAAAAGAGATTGCCGAAGTGTTACACGAACTGCGCTTGAAAGAGAAAGTAAGTTAAACGCTCTTGCTTTGTTTTTGTACCGTAATTATGTTTACTATATTATTTCTACTGTTATATATTTATTGGCAATGTTTTTTTTTAGTTTGATTTCTTTTAAGTTTTTGGCGTGGTGTGCTTTTTTTATAACATTCATTCATTGTTGATGCTTTATTTAATTTTTCTATTTTACTTTTTGAATTTTTCTCGTTTTAATTTTCTCAATTTTTCACTACATTCTCATCGGGCTCATGCCGTCGTGGCATGTGTAATGTGTTTTCCAATTCCATTTCCATTTTTTCATTAATCATTGCATTACATTAAATTTTTTTTTCATTGTTCCATCAAATTTATTATTTTAGTAGTATTATTTTTTCCCCTTTTAATGCCTCTTATTCTTCTTCTTCTTCTTCATATTTGCACTTTATTGGAAAATTTTCCAAAAATATTTTCGTATTTACAAACAAAACAAAAAACTTCTCTAAAAAAATGTGAAAAAGTTGCTAAGTCTTAATTCAATTTTATTCAGCGTTTTCAAACAATCGAAGAGGTAAGCGCCATGGTTTACTTTCTTTGTTTAGTTTTGTTCGCCTTAAATTTAACTTTTCTTTTAATTCTACCTGCATACTCGTATATTCAGCATGTGCTTACATTCTCTACCTTTCACTTTTAATCTCAAAAAAATCTTACAATTTAAACGTTTGCGAATAACTAAAATTAATTTGATTAGTCGAAAAAGTATTGAGCTTTGCTTGAATCAATACCGAAATCGGATTTTAAACTCAACATGGCGCTCGATAATTTTCTACTACTCAATTATCTAAACCAAGAATATCAATATTGTATAAAGAAGAATAATATTCTCATGGTTTTTCAAACGTTCGGCGAAAAAAACACAGTGCAACTAATGGATGGTTGCTCCTTCAATCGGCCATAACCTTTTCCTTTCCAAAACACTTTCTTATAAACGCACTTTAAAAACGTTTCTACTAAACGCACTTCTCTCACTTTCACTTTTCAACTCTTTATTTTAGCATGAACACCACAAAACAAACAACTGCATAGAAATAAAAACCTAAAAAAATAAGAATCTACTCGTAATTTTTTATGCGTTCCTTTTTCCCTTTAATTTTATTTTCAATTTTAATTTGAATTTTGTTTTTAGTCGCTTCACTTTTTCATGTTCGTTCAACAAAAGTTTTTTAACAATTTTGTATGCCTGCCTTTAATTTTATTGTATAAAAAAATACGTGTATATAATTAATTGTAACAACTTGAATGGTCAACAGCTTGAAATTCTTTTACGAAATTTGTTTCTATATTTTTCATAATATAAAAAGGAGCTGCGCAACAAAGAAGAACAACTTCGCCGTATTCAAATGCAACAACGTGAGCAAGCTAACAACTTGAAAATCTTTGAGCAACAGTTGATGGCACGTGAAATTGAGCTGATCGGACGTGAATTAATTATAGCACAAAATACACCCATACCCAATAAGAGGCGGGGCAAATTCAGCAAGGTCAAATTAAAAGTAAAGTTGTTGTCTTAATTGTATATGGCAAGAGATTGTTAAATTTTTTCGTCTTCTACCTTAACGCAGGTGCTGAAACGAAATGAACCAGTACAAATTTCTTTACCGACCGATTTTCGTCACACAATAACAACCATACGTGATAAGTCGCGAGTGCATGCCGACACACCGCCAGGATCGCCAGCTATCTCGGGACTGCGTATTGTGGCACGTAAGTGTGTGTAATGCAATGTAACACTCTTAACTGAAGAATACAACTTACAAGATGAACACCACTCTTACCAATTTCACAAAACAATAATATGCCATCTTATAGTGCAACTTATAATTAGCTCAAGGAGAATTTATTTACCATTGATCCTTTGGATCATAGGCATGACATCCGTCTATTCTGTTTTATTTTTGTCAAACCAGATTTTACATTTTATAAATTTATTGTGTACCAGTTTTATAACCAAAAAATTTTCGAGTGTATTATGCTCTCTAATCCATTCGCAACAATTGATTTGTCACTGTAGTAGTTTGCGCAACACTGCTCTGGCATGAAAGCAAATTATAGAGAGACGGCGGCCCCTACTGAAGAGAGAACAAGAGAGTACTTAAAGCTATAGTAAATACAGAAGGGTAGAAAAGAGAGATATGCTTGAAGAGAAAACTCCTTAGAGAAATGCTTAGCCGAATTATTTCGAATATTCCGAATTATTTATTATTAAATACTTATTTGTCAATTTCAATTTTTTTTAGTTAGAATGCACATATTTTTTCAAACCAGAAATTGCGAAAACTCTGGCCAATTTTTTTTTTTTTACCGTTATCATCTCTCACAGATTGTTTTTAGTTCTTTCATTTAAAATCTTCTTTCTTGAAGAATTAAAAAATATTATAGTTATTACCTGCTTTTTTTTGATAAAACTTGAATTAATTTTATCTTAATTTTACTTTGCTTTATTTATATTTTTATTACTTACATCTTTTTTATATCTTTTCTTTTTTTCGAATTATGATAATTTTTTGAATTATGATCGGAATCTCATAAAGTGCCACCCGAAGGTTACAAGGGCAAAACGTGGGGTCCTTCCACAGTGCATCAACGTGAACGCTCCCACCTACCAACCTCTTTGCGGGCCACCGAATGGTCACCGAATTCTGCCTCAACGCACTCTTTCAGTAAGAGTGCGCCCAATCTAGACAAGAAATCAATTCGAATGCAGCAGCAGCAACACCAAGCACATGCTGGCTCAACGCCCACTTCGCCCATCAACACGCACCCCATCATTGGTTATAACTTACAAGGTATACCGATTACAACAACCACTACCATCAACACTACCGCCACTAGCGCCACTACTTGTGCGACCAATTCCAATTCATCTAATCCATTATCATCATCAGCGACATCATCCATTGCTTTGACATCTTTTATCAATTTTAACAATAACAGTAATCATAATAAAAGCAATAATAATAATAACAACAAAAATCTAATACTAATTAATGTTAATGGTAATGGAAATATTAATAATAACAACAACAATAACCACAACAACCACCATCAGCATAAAACCAATAAGAATAATAGTTGTCAGGCATTTCCCACAAGTAATTGCGCAACGAACAGCAGCAGCAGCAGCGGCGGCGGCGGCGGCAGCGGCAGTGGTAATAACAGTAATACGAGCTCCATTACACTCACCAACAACAACAACAACCCTTTGCGAAATAGTGCAAAAAGCAATAAACAGAAAAACGATCATAATGCGGCAAAGCTGCAGCAGCACTTGGCCAAGAGTCACGATCGCGGTTTAGACACTTTCTGCAGGCGTAGCGACGACGCCTGCAGAAGCGGCCTTGATGCGACTCCAACGAGTCACAATCGCATGCTTTTCGCACGGCAAACAGCCGCGAGTAATGTCATGCACTTCCCGACGGCAGTCAGTCGTTGCCAGCGTCCGATGGCGTCAGCAGACAGCGATTCAGAGGCGGAGCCACTCACACCGACCACCGGGTGTTTTCCCTTCCGCCGCATAACGCCAACTGAGCGACATGGTCATGATCATCACGTTTGCAGTAGTCTGAGTAACAGTCCGTCTTTGGGAGGTCGCAAGAAACATTCTCTGGATAGTAAAATGTCACCGTTGGTGCGGCGACAGCCATTACAACAAACTCTCGCCTCGCACACTTCCTTGACCACTAACTATATGCGCGCTACTGGCGGGATCGCCGATGTCGGTGGCACTGGCGGCGACGACAACGACGACGGCAGCCATGGATTGTCAACACCGTCGCCATACTTTCAGGACAATCCATTACTCTCTTCCACCGCTACTGGTTCTTTGTTAATTATAACGCATCCGGATAATGTAACCTACGATCGTGTCTTTTATAAGTCCATGCAAAAGTCTTTGGATGAAATATTCTCTTCGGCAGCAAAGGCGTCAACGACGTCGACGTCTTCGTCGACACCAATCAGCACAATATCGTCGTCCAATACTCACGGGGACCATTTCAAACGCTCCACTTCGAACCGTTCTTACTGGCAGCGCAGCGAACGTGTTAGTTCGAAGTCCAGTGGCGACCTAACAATGTACAGTTCCACGGCGCATCTCGCCGAAGAGACTACCGACGATACCGAGAGTACATATCGATTTCAACGCAACGGCTCAGGTTCACAATTTCCACGCCACTGTTTCTTCCGTCAGCCTTCGACAGCAGAAAACGATGACGACCACGATGGCGGTGACGACGACGATGACGACGACGACGACGACGACCATCACACTGAACATTCGTCCATGCGTGACAATAATCAATCGTTGACAAATCTAACGCTTTGCAGAAAAGACCCTTCCATCAATTCCGCCTACTCCGATCAATCGTCTTCATTCGATAACTCGCAACAAGTGTCGCGCAAGTCTTCGGTAACATTTCAAATGCATTCGTCAGGCGCCTCGAACAGCACTGCCGCCGCGTCTTACGCTGATAACATTCAGCTCAACTCTTCGGTTGAGTCGGCGCTCTCAGGCCACTCAAATCACTTTGCTTCCTATTACTCCGAAGAAAATAACTCAGCCATCATGCATCATCAGCATCAGCATCATGCGTTTTCGCCAATCATAAATAACGTACCATCCGACTTTCACCAACAATCAGTGCCAACAGAACAGAACTTTCATGATCGTGCCACCGTTTTTATACCACAAAACTCCATATTGGCCACACGAAAGCTGTTAGACGTTCAACCAGATCCGGAAGTGATTAAAATGAAGCGACATCTGCGAGAGCAGGAAGAGAAATTACTGCAAAAACTGCGGAAGGAGCCGCAGGCCCGCCAAAATTCCTCCAGCAGTTCGACGCGTATAAAAACGCTTATGAGCTTCTTCACGCTGCGCAGTTCGAAGAAGAAATATTGTCAAAACATAAACTCGAAGAATGCATACAAACTTTTTGAAAACACCAATAGTGGCAATGAGCTCGCCTCGAAGCGCCGAGTCAAACAAAAGACCAAATCATGCGAACAATTAGAAAGCGTGTAGCTGACAAAGAACGCCGCTTAATAATGCTAGATTCGAATCCATACGATAACGCTTTAAGTCATGGAAAGAAGGAAGGAAAGAGAAGCAACGACATGGCAGAACGATGACTGACTATCAAATGAAGTCACAGAAACGTTCGCTATCCCAGCGAGACTGATTGCTTGAAAGTGAAATAATATGTAGCTACATTCAACGTCATTTTTCAACAATTTTGTACAAATTCTTAGCCATTCAGACGACGATCCATGAAACAGTCATAGCCATCAAATCGTATACAGTCAGTCAGTGCCATGGAAAATTGATAAGTTTTTAGAAACCAGAGTCATCATTTATGATTGATCATTTCATAGGCTATATCAAAACAACAGCCCAAGTAACAGAAACAGCCCAATAACAAGGTCAACTAGAAACGCCCATGATCATGATCATAATGACGATAGAACCAAAAACCAGAACCAGAGATTTGTGAGCTATTCAATAATTCTAGATGACCGTGTTTTAAGATCAAATCATCCATCTAATGATCATCACGTGTCAAGAAAGGAAGGACACGATATACATATACATAGTAAAAATCAAGAAACTAGAAAAACATTATTGTTATTACAAAACCAATGCATTTGTGAAGATCGTGATTAATGATCATGATTCATGGGTGACGATCAAGCTTATAGAATAAAATCATTTGTACTAAAGCTTTTTATATACATACATATATGCATAGCTATAGAAAATTTTCAAATAAATCATGGCACAAATTTCAAAATGTATGATGAAAAACTGAACAAAATTTGCGCCGCATTGAGCGCAGAGCAGAAGAGCATTATCATGATCTCAAATGTCTTTGGCAATCACAAAAGTATGAAGTAATAATAATAATGAACGTACTGCTCTTATTGTCCTACACCAGTTTATATTAACATGAAAACGGAAGGGGGGAAATTGCCTGTCAACTATTCAACTAATAAAAATCAAAGTTTCTTTAAAAAGCCCAACGAGAAAAGAAAAACATAAAACAAAAACACATTATGATGTCATATGAAACATACGAAAGATTTAAACGTCATTTAGTGGTATAGATATTTTTTAGTTTTTTTTTAAATACGAGTAACTTTTCCTTAAGAAAGTAGTTTTTGCTAAGAAGCCATTTAGTTTTAATGAAGAAAAATCAGCTGTAATTAGTTTAAGAAAAGGAATTCCTCATTTAAGACTTCAGTGCCTTTTATTATTGTATAATGCATATTATGTTTGCATTGCATTTTTTTGAGTTTTTTTTTGTTGATTTGTTTTGTTTTAGATATTACTAAGTTTAATGTAAAAGTGCATTTTTTTACAAAATTTAGTAATAAAAAATTTTTCCTGTCATAACTGAAATCTCAAAATTTTTAGTTAACTGAAATTCTTAAATCTGATCAAACCTTTAAATTTTAAACTTAGTATTACTCTTTAATACTGTTTTTAAGTACATATTGCAATTTCTTTTTAATTTAGTTTTATTCTTTGTTTTCTACAAGAGTAATTAATGATTGGCAATTATGAATTTTATTCAAATTAACTTAATTTTGTTTTTTAGTTTATAGACTGTGATTTCAGAAATCAATTATGTATTATTTTAATAAATATTTTTACTCTGTATAAAAAATTTGATGTTTGTATTTATTTAAAATTATTAAAAAATTAAAATTTTTATGGCTTATCAGAACGTTCTACAAAATGTTATTGATAATTTTTTTTTATTATCTAAGATTTTTTTTTTATTTCTTATCCTTTTAAAATTGAAGATTTAAATAATCTTGTGACTTTTTCCTGTAGCTTTTGTTATTTTGGTTATTTTCATATTTTTTATAATGTTAAGCTATAGAAATTTCAGTTACGTTAGAATCGTTTTTGTCTTTTGCTTAAAAAATTTGTAAAAGTTGTAATGTATTAATTTTACCTTAATTAAAATTTTATACTACGAGTATTTCTCTAGAATCGTTTTTCTATATTAAACTAAAAACAACGAATAAGCTATATTCCATATTTCCAAAAAATAAACAAAATAAAATAAAAACTTTAAACCTACACACACAAAAACACACAAATAATAATAAAAAAACCTACGAAATAAAAAGGCCTTTGTAGTTTGTTATTTTTGGTTTTTTGATTTTATTCATAAATCTTTTATTGATTTTCGTGGTTTGTTTTAATTTTTTTAATCGGTTTTTTAGCGGTTTGTGGAAATAAACTAAGTTTAATAAGTCCGTTTTTGAATGGTTTGGTCAATGGGTTTTAGCATGATGCTTATTTTTGCTTCTTTATTATGTAGTTTTCATGAAATTTCCCAATTTTTCCCATTTCTTCCACTTTATTTTGTTTCTTTTTTCGTATATGGATACTTTTCCGGAGAAGACCATTTAGGAACTCCTTGAAATAGGCCTTTACAATACCAATAACTTGATTACTTGAGGTATCCTTGAGGTCTTCCGGTTAGATAAACTGTGGAAGTTTCGAACTTGGATGATTCCATGAAACGTGGGATCTTTTAAGGGATCCTTTTTGTCCTTTCAAAGGCTCCACGTCTCTTCCCAATAATCCTTTCTTCATCGCAATAATCCACGTCCGGAGCGATCCATGTGACTTGTTAATGATCTACATCTGTTCTCAATGACCCATGTCCCTGCTCAATGATCTATATCCCTTCTCTATAATCCACACTCCTCTAAAATGACCCTCGCAGCTTCACCTTAACTGTAATAATTTACCTGATTTGAATTAAATATAGACAACAACTAACATCAGCGGGTTATTTCCAATCATTCGTTTATTTAATTTCTTCACTGCCGCTTCCCTGCTACTGCCCCTGATCACACAAACCAACAGGTTACAGCTCGAAGGCTGAATGGAGCTCGCCCATTCATGCATTGCCCGCCGGTGGACCAAATCTTCCCATCATGTCGCCGAATCCATATCTTCTGTCGCGCTTCGCGTCCAACGTGCCGATGCCCACGCTCTACGCCGGCGATTCGGTACGCAAACCCAAGTTATCCGTCATCGAGGTGTTGCTGTACAACATGGCGGCATTGTTGGCGGGCGTGGCAGCTGGCTATGACGTACGCATGTCGAATGTTTCGCCGGTGCATCCAACTCTACTGAATGATGTGCCCGCTCTTAAGGCGCCGCTGCGTGACATCGAATACCCGCGAGTGATGGACGAAAGACGTTTCTCCAGCAACACCTACCACGGTCCGGGACGGCACAACCGGCAAGTGCTTCCTGCTTGTCAAAGTGCCAAATAAAAATGTTTTCTGACTGTTGTCTCTTTCTCTGTCCTTTAGAATGGTACTCAACGCTGTCGCGTACACGCCTCCTCAAAGTGACGACTCTATTACGGTGAGACGTTCAGCAGACGGAGGAGGTATGCAGTTGACCACAGCAGCATTGGCAACGACGACGGCAACTATGCCGCATTACTGCACACAGTTAGCCACAGCCACGCCTACACAACATCAGCAGCAGCAGCAGCAACAGCCCTCGACCATATCGACGACCAGCGGCCTAGGCTCTAACTTCACCACCAACACCTCGGGCCTGCTGTCTTCCTCGTTGGGCAGCAGTAGCAACACCCAGTCGCCAACGCCGTCGCCACGGCGCAAAATCAGCGCCTCATCCTTTACCGAAAATCTAGAGTATTCTGAACGGAACAGCGGCTCGCCGACGTTGCGCACTTTCGTGGGTTTTCGACCGGGAGGAGGAGGAGGACCACCGCCTGTGTACGCTCCGGCAGATTACTTGCGCAACGGACCCAGCTTCTCAAATGATGGCGGTGCTTATGGCGCCGGAGCGCATCGCACTGGTTATTTCGGTAAGGTTTAGCAAAGACTGACCTAATCGTAACGTGTCGTAATGACAGACCTTCCGTCCGACAGGTTCCAATTACTTCCCGTACCGGCCCGAGATGAATCTGGCCTTCGAACGCGATTGCAAATCCTATCCGGATTACTCCTACGACAACAATCACCGCTTGCCGAACTACTATGACTACAACTACGAGCAGCAGGCCGCCGCAACGCGTACACCGCCGCCCCGCGTACCCCAAATGGGCATTAGCGCCGCAGGCCATCGGCGCACACCCTCGAATATATCCAATAGCTCGAATGTTCTCGCTCCCGGTTTCTCCCTCGAGCAGGATGAACTGTTGCCCGAGTTCTACGACTACAACAATCTGAACCTCAATCTTCCAGCACCTGCTGGCGACTACGCCAATCAACAACAGCCACACTACAGACAGCAACAGCCACAGCCACAGCCGCCGCCACAACTTTTGTATCGCGATGTATCCAAAATAGGGCCAGTGGTACCGCCGCCCAGCAAACACGAACTCTACAGAAGCTCGCCAAAACTGCCGAGCTTGGCAGCGACGGCTCGCAACGCAGATGTTATTATTTTAAATCGCATGCGGGACTATGAGAATCTTCCGTACACTGGCAGTCCGGTTCACAAGACGCCAATGTATACGCCACTGCAGCAACAACATCTCCAGCAACAGCAGCAAAAGCATCAACGCAGCAGCATTTACGCGGCAACGAGCGCCACCGCCACCGCGCCCGCTACCGACTCCACAACGCCAACGCATGCCGCTCCACCAAAAAGTCCCAACAGTCGCGCCCGTTTGCAGTCGCTGCTCCTGCAAGAACGTCCCGCCAGCTTGCCGTTCGAGCAACCGCCCGGAGTAGGCCTCAAGCTGCGTTCCTCCCTGAAAAAGTACAACTTCAAGATCCCGAATGGCGGTGTCTGCGCCACAGCGGCCGCCTCACAGCAAGGAACGCCCACCAACCCTACGCCTCCAGACTCCTTAACCAGCGACGACAGCTCATATCTCAGTGCCAAGGAAGGATCGATTTCGTCACAGCACAGTCGCGTCCGTTTCAGTCCGGAGTTTTTTCTGGATGCGAGCCCCGCGGCCGAACGGGCCAACGTTGTTGCCCCAAACGGAAAACCGGCCGCTAGCGACGCCGGCCATGCCCCACCTGCTGCCGCTGCTGCCGCCACCAGCTCAATGCAAACAAGTAACGATTATAATAACCTGAAACGCTCTGCCACGACAATCAATCGACGTATGTCTCGACGTCACACCAGCGATATGTCGTCATCGTCATCACCGTCATTCTAGCAGGCGGAAGCGTTGCTCCTGCAGCTATCACTACGTAGTCCCGGTGCCGTGATAAACAGTTCGCGGTTACTGGATGCGTCACCGTCGCAGCCACCGCCGCCGCCGCACCTGCAAAGCTATCGTTGGTACACGGGGAGGCGTTCTAGATCGGCCAATCAAGACTATGGCTCATAAACACTTGGCTCTTGATGATGTTGTGATGACAAAACGAGAATTCCTCAAAATTATAGCTTTTAGTTCGTTTTAAGTTCGCATAAAATCGATAAAATCCAGAGAAAAAATTCGTACAAAAACAGAAACTAATGAAACTTATTAAAAGTGGTTCGACTGAATGATGGCTCTATGAAATTTTGGCCAACTAAGGGCCAATATTTGCCAAATATTGGGCTATAATAGAGATAATTTATTATTTGAAATAATTAAAATGTTATTACAAAAGAAAGATTATGTACATATAGTACTTTTTTCAATTTTTTTCTTAACAAAAAAATTTGTATATAATAAAATTTCTTTCTTAATCAAAAGAAATCACGTTATACAGGATTTTTTTTTTAAATTATCGTAATTTAAATTTTCTTAACCAGTAGTAATTATTTTCTTAAGAAGGAGTCATTTACTCATTTTATTAACTTTAATTTAATTTCCTATTTTGTGAAATTTGTGCAAAAATATTTTAACTACTGCTAATACTTTATGTGTAGTAAAAAAATTTAAATAACGATAGTATTTTTATTTAAAATTTATACGTGGTTAAGTTATAGTTAGTTATTACATGGCCTATAGTCTTTTTCCCCAATAAAAGAACATATAAAATAAAATATATTTAGTTTAAAATTTTTTAAAAACTTTAAGATTAAGCTCACTTTGTTTTATAAATGCAATAAAATGCAATTAATAATTTTAAAAATTGAAATATAAATGTATTGGATAAACCAAACCTTAAAATACTCTTTTGCCAAATACGACAAAATAATTAATAATAAAATCTATTTACATTAAAGTAAAATTCAATAATTTTTAAAATAATGCATTAGTACGCTACACAATGTAAATACACATTACCATAAAAAACCGGTTATCAACATTCCAAATTAAGGCAATATTTTTAAGAGGCTTTACCAAATTATATTAACCACTTTATTATAGTTACCACAAACAAAAACTACAGACGTACAGTAAATAGTACATACCTACGTTTTTTTAAAAAGACAAAGCGAGAGAGCAAAGCAATTTGTAGACGAACTATAAGTTCGAACAGAGGAAAAATGTTGACAAATAAGAAACCAAACGCCAAAAATTCTACAGCAAAAATGCTGCGAATTGCGAAATTCCCCAGAAAGAAAAAAGTACACAGAAAAAAATCAGATTTTCAAAAATACCGACAAATCTAAAAAATAGCATTCGAAAAAATTATCAAAAACTCTGATAAATGCCTTACAGCAAACATTATAGATAAATAATTAGAAAAACAAGAACAATTTCCAATTCTTAAATATTTAAGGCTGAAATACAAACCATATAGGTACGTTATTATTTATTGTAGTATGTGTAAAAATTAAATAACAATTACTTATTGTGTTAATACATAATAATACAATAATGACGTAAATATATACGATATAATAATAAATTCTTTCCTAAAAATGCGAAACAAAAAATAAATGAAATTTAGTAAATATTACAAACAAAAAATATTTTGGAAAATCCCAGAAAAACAAAGTCTAAATTTAAAATTAACACCAAAAACTAATGAAACCAATTTAGAGTTGTGTAATGCTTTAACACGTGCTTTAATAAGAAAGCATTACGAGTATGTAATACATACATAAATAGATAAAAGCATCATAATGTACTAAATAAACGCTACATACAGTATTGTATATAGTATAAAGAATAAAAAAAAACCTGTAAAGTCTATAAAGTTAATAGATCCGATCTTATACGATATAAAAAAAAAGAAAAATAGACCACTTTTAAAAATTTAACTAGAACTTTTAAACGGTACCTAAAGGTAATAAAAAATCTACATGCCGAACGGCATCAAACAGTGTCCCTATGTCGAAAGCACACATGTCTAAAGACACAGCATTTCATGTGGGTCTTTTCATACTATTGTATTTATTTATAACGACAATTTACAAAAATTTACAACCCTGCAACTCTGACTAATGATATGATGACAATATGCTAAAAATCATTTTTAGTATTTAAGACATTTTTCAAAACATTTGTTTTGCCACCGATTCGTTATTTTTTCCGCTTTTTACATATTCGTGCTCCTTTGTTCTTTATAAAGCTCCTTAGAAAACTTTTTAAACAGTTTTAATATTTAGCTACTAAATTTTTTTTTTTTATTTTAGATACCAATTAGATCTGATTAAGATAAGAGTTAGATAATACCTACTACTTTTCATTTCTTTCTATTTATTGTATGTTATTTGTTGTATTCTGTTTTCAGCAGGCTTTCTGAATCAGTCATGGCTTGTTTCGAAAGCAAATTGATCACTGCAGTCAACGCTTGAAATTTTCTGAATGTTTTGAAAGTGCGTTTCGAGACATTCATGCAGATCAGTAACAGATTTCTTTCAGTAGTTTTAGTACTTTTAAAAAATCTTATAAAACGTTGTCTTTTTCAATCTCTTTATGTTATTTATACTCTTGAATTCTTTCTTTCCAATAATTTTTTTAAGCTCTTCTATATATCGTATGTACATATACGATATTTTATATTTTAGTACTTCAATCCTTTATCACTTTTAATACCTTTCGTCCTTCATACAATGATTTTAATACAATAATTTGAATTAACTTTATTTTGCTTTTTTTCAACTTTCCACAACTTTTCAGTAAATAAAGTATAAAAGCCTTAAAGTATTCATATGTTTGTGTGTTATTGCAGTTACTGCTGCTGCTGAGGCTTCTTCTTCTTCTTCTAACTATTATAAATTAATTTTAATAAGTAAATTTTAAGGACTGTAACTTGCAATATTTTGCTCTCCTTGAAAATAATGCTTTTCTTCTTAAGCTTTAGTTACTCGCAATGTAAAATAATCATTCAAACCTTTAGTATAAATATATATCTTTGAATAGATAAATAGATACATATAAATTGAAAATATGTTTAAGACTATATACATAGAGTTCGGTGAGAAACAGCAACAATAACAACAATAGCGTAATATTTATAATAGTATTTGTGCTATTATTCATAGATAAAAAGTTTAACGCCAAGTATTAACATTATAAAAAAAATAAAATAAAAATTAATTATTAATACTACACATACATACTTTATATAATTAGTAATGTATGTATGTAATACTACTTCGTTTTAATGTTATGCCATTATATTGTACTCGTATGTTCCACCGTACAAGTTTATTTAAGAATTTAGTAAAATAAATTTAATGAAATTTACTTTTCCATTATGTATTAGCTTAGCAAACTTTAACTTTTTTAATAATTAATGTAACTATTTCATAATTAAAAATTAAGTTTTTCTTAATTATATCGATATAAACTAATTTTTTTTATACTAAATTATATTTATTGAATACAAACAAAATTGTATAACATTGTATTTGTATTAAATGCTGTATTTGTATTTTCGAGAGAGTTTTTTTACAATTTTATTTACACTTTTAATGCTCATGACTATTGTACTCTGGCCTTTAGGCTTTTTTGTTGCTTTAGTTTCTGTAAAATTAAATTTGTAATTAATAATTTTTATCTACATTGCACTAATTAGGCTAGTTATTATCTTGCAAATACAAAACAATATTTTACTTAACACAAATTTTATACGAATTTCTTTAATTCTTTAATTCTTTTTTTTTTTGTTTTTATTTTTTTATTAGCTTTAGCTTTTAGGATGCGTGTCCTAGTTATTATATAAAATAAAGAGATAAAACAAATATATCTAAAATATATATTTTGATAAAAATTATTCTTAGTAGGTTCTTTTTATTGGAAAAATGAGCGGTAAAGAATATCAAGAAATCATCGGTGATATCTTCATAATTTTGGCTCTTAACATATATCATCTTGATTTTCAAGTTGATTGTAAAGGACTTGTCATTGCTTCGCACTTCAGTTAACGTTGGAAAAGTGTAAAAGAGCAGGCTTGTATGTTGCCCTGCTCAATGACCATGCGAAAGAGACCGCAACGGTAATAGGCGTTTACAGTGAATCTGTTCACCAGACCACTGCACTTGCGTAACGGGATACTTACATACGTAATGGATAACAGCTGTATGAAACAATGTCCAAATAAAATAAAGCCCAACTTTTTTTTTATATAAATTTTTTTAACGGTAAGTTTTGGGTGTTGTTTGATTTATTTCAGACTTTATTTTCTTTTCTAAAAAAGGCGAGAATACTCGTACATAAAAAGTAATAACGCCCAAATATCAGTCCTCGAAAATTTTTTAAAATGATGTAACACCCAATTTGCGCCTTATTCCATTTTTTAATAAATAAGTGAACGCGTAGTGGGTGTGAAAATCACAGAAATTTTACATTTCGGCATACATTTTTGCCCATAAAATTTAAATTTAACTTTGCAATTTCTACATAACTAATTTAAATTAGTTATAAAAAGGAACCTAGTAAAAACGTTTTAAGAAAGAATAAAATTTTTAAAGAAAAATATACAATGGTTGTTTTAACTGCAATGCACTAACTAAAACTTATACCGAGTTGGTTGTTTTGTTTTGTTTTAACTTATTTTACGTCATTTTACTTCTAACAAACAAAAATATTATTTTGCACCTAAATTCTATTATTCTACAATAGATAGCATATAATATAATTACGTATTATATTATTTAATTACGTATTTTACTACGTAAACTCATATTTTCAATAATAATACCATAATCAAATTTGTAATAGAAACTTTTATTTATTTACGTTATGATTTTTGTTTTAATGATACTATCTATACTATGAGTCTTATTAATCAGTATCCGTGAAAAACAAAACAGAATTTATTATTTTACTATTTAAATCAATATTTGTCTTAGTTAAAATAATATTTTGGTAATGAATTATGAATAATATTCTTAATTGTTTAACCTGAGGAATGTTTATTTCCTTGCAGAAGTCATTGTATGCATCTCAGATTAGCACAGAGATCAATTAATTATATGATTAAATAAATATATTATTTTAAATTAAATAATTAAATTTAAAGTTCTAAAATTATAATATTAAAGTTCTTAGACCTGCTGACCAAATATAATAGGAAAAACTAATATATGTATGTATGTACATATGTATATCAATATTAACATTAAGTAGTATTTTTTTTGTACGTGTCATTATTTTTTAATTTCCTTAGAAACTAATGCGACCCTTTCTTTTCATAATCTAAAACATTGCAGTGTTATTGTAATAATATGATTATTGTTTAGGTTGCCTAATTTCATCTTCCAGACATACTTTTTCCTACTGTGAAATATATTATTATATACTCGTATGTACATATCTATATACTAATTATGAGAAGGCCACATATCACAAAATTAATATTATTTAACAACAAAAAATAAATCAATACTTGTTATCGCAAATATTCAGACACCAGACAAAACAAAATTAAATTAATATTTCTTGCGAACTTTTCATCGCAAATTATCATTTCTACGTCAATTAAATCTACATGCATTAATAGAATTCCATAAAAAATACGACGATAAAAGCTCAAAATACTATGAAATATTGGAATTACTTTAGTATGCTGAAAATTCTATAATAGTCTCTAAAAATTCTATAATAGTATAATAAAAATTCTATAATAAAGAGTTATCCATTTCTAGTTACGGAGAGTAAAGCCCTGCCGTTTGGCAGCTGTCAAATGTCAGTGTCATCCGAACTAGCATTTGCTTAGTTGAAGGTTTGCCATTTTATAATACGGATCGGTCTACCATGGAACAATGCGTTAACTTCGTTTAAGCATTGTACACGAATGCTGATTCTCCTGTGGCCGCATTTCGAGCTTTAGGACAAGATTATGGTCGTCGTAATCGTCCTACTGAACGTACAATTTCAAACGTAATGAAGAAATTCGAGAAAACTGGATCGATTACAGTCATTGTAAATACCTCAAATGCCCCTTATTGCGTAACCTAATATGAAACTGAAATATGTGTAATGGCCGGATTTGCCATATTGAGAGTAATCTCAAAAAAATGGGCATAATCCACCCACTAAATTTTAAATGAGATAGAAATTTACTAAATTTCAAAATTACAAAATTACAAAAGCTACAGGTGTAGGGAATATGAGCTACAGCCAGGTCGAATTAAACGCGCCTTAATTATAATGTAAATATCCAGACTCGCTGCCAACTTTAGCAAGCGAGCGATATTGTCGCCAATTTTGTCGCAAACTTTGATGATGTTTATTTATTTTATTTATTTCAATATTTATTTAAACAGAAAGAATTTAACACATAACTGCAAAAATTGAAATATGATTGAAAAATTATGAACTAACATAATAAATATCATGTGCGCTCGCGGGTTGCTATGCTTAATTGTAAATTTTTGCTTCTTTGCACGACAACCTGCAGGACAATGTCCCTATCAAGACAGTTTGCATTAATGTGTCCCTAAACATGTCCCCTATGGAAATATACTGACGACAAATACGAATTTGTCTTGCAGGACTTCATCGACGACAATGTCACCGACGAAGCTTTGAACTACTGAGCTACTATTCCTCGACGCCACCCTCCCAAAATGTACACCATTTGGTCAACCAACAACTGCGGGAAGAGGAAATTTTCTCTCTCTTTCTGGTTTCTTTATTCTTCTTGATTAGTGAGAGATTATTTCGTTTCAGACAATTTTTTGTCAATCGATTATTTTGACGCCATTTAAAATAGGCGATGTTTATTGATTTTTTTTTTGGATTTGGGATACATACGTCACTCGATGTATGTACATTATTTATCGCCTGATTAAACATTGATGATTAATTAAATTATATTTCCATTAAGTGACGGAGAGTTATTTGTTTAGTTCAGTAAGACTTCAGTTCAGTTAGACTTTTTTAAAAGTCGTTTAATTTATTATTTATATTAATTATAATACCTTTTTATTCTATAATATGACTTACTTATTTGTAATATTTTTTCTCAAATTCTTATCCCATTTTATATAATTCCCCCAAAAGTAAACTACATATTTTCTTAATGGTTTTTTCTTTATATAAGGTACGTAATATGTATGTATGTATTAATTTCGAAATATTTATTATTATCATTATTACATGAATCGCTTCAGTTAAATTTATTTTGCGTATACGTCTGAACATTTAAACTAGAGCCTACAACTACAATAAATACTAACAATGTATAATTTTCATTGTAAATATTAAGAGACCATTATAGAATTATTTACTATTCTTGATTTTTTTTAAATTTTCACAGTTTAATGAAGCTTTAAAAGACTTCTTCGTATAGCAATAAACTCGTTGTTACACAAATTCACTTAATTACACAAAATAAATAACTAAAGATAATTTTAATTAATAATAATAGTTTTTAGGAAAACTTTTTTTTTTAATTAACATAGCTTTTTTTTTTAAAAAAACAGTCAAATACTTAAATGGTTTATTTGGCAGGATTTCGACTAATTACTGCATTGTAATTAATAATATGACTACAACTAGTCATTCATTCATTGCCAGTCTCGTTTAGTATTTCATTTAATGTGTAGCTTCTATCTTTCCTTTCGAAAGGAATTTTATTCCGCTCACTCGTTCCGACATATCGACCGTTTATTTTAAAGGTGAATAAGTGCACTTAATGAAAAAATTGTGTCAATAATGAGTAAACTTTTTTCCTGGTATGATCTTCTCTTTTTGATTCAATTAAGAGATCAAGGCTTTCAAAATCATGAAACAAAATTTCCTAATCCATAAGATTTGCATTGCATTCAAAGTGCAGATCTTCATATATGTCGAAATACTAAAGAATGAACTTACAACACTTTGAAAATAAACTGTCCATATAATCCTTTTCCATCTCCTCTTCTCCTCCTCGTCGCATCCTTTATAGGCAAACTAGCTTATTTTAAAACCTTTTATTACTTCTCAAATATGCCTTTTGTTTGACGTGCTCACGCTCACAACTGCCATCCGCTGCACGTTGCTGGCATGTTCGCTCTGTCTTCAAGACAAAGCATTGCGTTTGAATCATATTGAAAAAAAATTTACCAATTGTTTTGGCATCATCGTCGTTAGCCATCTTCAAGCAGGTGCGAAATCGTCGATCGCAATTGCAATGCGACAGCGTGTATGGACGATAGTTGAACAGTTCGTAGCGATTGCTCATGCCTCCAATAAAGTACTGACAGTGATCGTGCTTGCGACAACATTTATCGGTTGTCGAAGCCCCACCGAGTTGGTTGTAAGTGTTGTTCGCACTGTTGCCTCGGCCACACCAACGAGTATTAGGCGCTATTAACCAATCGGAGAGTTCGCGGCGTTGTCGTACATGCAACGACAATTCATGATTATTATTAACACCATTGTCGTTATTATCTCTAACATTGTGATTATCATCATCATGGGTACGATGATTATGACCACTATTAACGTCAACAGTTTTTATGCCGGCAACGTCATCGTTGGTATCGTACGATCGATGAGGTATGCGTTGATTTTTTAAGCGCTGTTGTTGTTGGTGTGTGTAGTCTTCATTCTGCAGATGAGTTATGCTTTGTTGTTCGTCGGCGAACTCTGGCAATACAGCTGCCCAATTCTTAACAATAAACGCAAAAATTAATAGAACTAAAAGCGGCGTGAAAATATTTAGTCGGCCGTTCATATTTAATATTTCCAAGAAATTTCTTTTTTACACTGTTTGTTTATTTTAATTGTAATTGCCAATTTATTCGCTTCTTTGTTTAAAAAAAGTTTAAGCTGTGTGCTGTTTACAACTGGAGCGACGTCTTTAACCCACGAGCAGATAATTAATAAATAACTAGAGGTCTAAATTTTCTACTATTTATATTGGGGTGGCCTGGTGAGAACTGGTGCGCTAGTGCAAGGTGTGTTGAAATTTGATAGATGAGGTACATTTATCAAAATGTTGAGTTGCCAATTTAATCTTTTATTCATACTCACTGTGTAAATTACGAAACGAATTGGTAACGAATGTTTTAAGGCATAATAGACTAAACAAATTCTCAGCGCAAGTCGATGTTTGTGCAGTTTTATTGTTCTATGTGTGGACTGCTTTGTGCTACTTGTGCCGCGAACTGTGTAAATATCAAAAATTTTTGAATTATCGCAAACAACGACAGGATTGCAAAAACATAGATTTCCGAAGTTAATTTGTGTGGTCAATTTAGCATATTATATTGTTCGCTATCCAATTTTATTTTAAATTGCAGTGGTCTACACATATTAATAGCGCATTATATCTTTCAAAAAAACGTAAAAGATATTGTAATCTGAAACTATGTGTTGTTATATAAAAAAAACCTTAAAAAATATTTCTTAGTCGCTGTTGGCCCAAGAAAAACTGTTGTATTTTCCCTTGTCCTATTTGCCCGAATTTAAAATTACGATAACAAAGTGTTCCCAATAAGAATAAAAATTATGTTTGATTAACAACCTCTCAAAAAATTTCACAGTCACTAGTACAAATTTTACTTAAGATTAATAAAGACCAAGAAATTGGAGCTTTGAAGATTTTAATCCTTAATAAAAATTTCGTCTTCACGTATTGCGAGGCCATGTAAACCCATGTTTTATAATATAAAATAAGTGTTGCCAATCAATTTTAAATCAGAACGATCTATAAAGAACTAAACAAATGACACATCTAAAAGCTTAATAAATTATTGTAAATTTTCCATCTAATTTATTTATAAGTATATATTTACAAGTAACCATTATTTGTTAAGCTAAAAGAATGCAGAACATTAATTCATCACATAAACAGCAGCAACATTTCAATCTGCATCAACAACACGTTCAGCAAGAGGACAATAATAAATCGTACGAAACACCACACAATTTAACCAGAGCCTCCGCTTATTCCCATCCGGCAGAGTCAGTCACTTCCGATGAAGCTGAAGATGATTTTTTGCAAGCACGTTACGAATGCCCCATTTGTATTCACTGGCTAAATGAGCCAATGCTTACTACATGCGGTCACCGCTTTTGCAAATCGTGCCTCAATTCATGGCTGAACAACGATTCATGTTGCCCTGTCGATAAGAAACATTTGTCCCCTGATGATGTCTTTCCTGACAACTTTACACGCCGTGAAATCGAGCAAATTAAATACAAGTGCCCCAACTCACCACAGGGCTGTGCTGTTGTTGCTTCTCCCATTGATGTGGACAAACACTTGCCGACATGTCCTTACAGGCGACCTCAGGAGTCTGTAGAAAAATGTCCGTTTGCAAGCATTAAGTGCAATTTTGTTGCACGCCCAGAAACGAATGCAATCGAAGAGCACCTTAAAGATGACCAACCACACCATTTGCAACTCATGCTGCAGGCTTTTCAGCAAACGGCAATATCTACATGGACTGCACCCCAAAAGGGAAGTAGTAATCGTTTAGCCAGCAATGGATTACCTCCGCCACCGCCGCAATACGCTGTCGAAGCGGATGAACATTTGGTTCAGGCTATGTATCAGCGTATCGTAGTATTGGAACAACGTTGTCGTGAGCAAGAGGCGAAATTGGAAAATTTAAACAAACTAAATTTGGCTACCAAAAAACAAATTGATCCACGTTATAGTAACGGCATTATAGTGTGGGAAGTACAAAACTTCCATGCTCTCATCGATCAATTACGTGCTAATGCTAACAATCAGGTTTATTCGCACGAGTGCTATACGTCTCCGTATGGCTACAAATTTTGTGCTCGCTTGAACATTCAACCGAAGAAGGAGAATCTCTTAAGCCTGCATGTTCATTTGATGCAGTCGGAAAACGATTTTCATCTCGATTGGCCTTTCAGAGGACGTATTAAATTGTGTATGATTCATCCACGAGACCAAAATTTATCACAGCATGATACTATAATGACAAAACCAGAGATTTTAGCATTCCACAGACCGCGTGAACGTATCAGTACACGTGGTTTTGGATTTATTGAATACGCTAATATTGCCGAAATGGTACGTAAAGGATTCTGCGACGGCGATCGGGTGGTTATTAAAATACAAATTAATATTGTCTAGAAATTGGGGTAAAACTAAAAATCTCATATTGCATTAAGTATTTTACGCAGTCATAACATTCGGAGAATCTATGATGGAATTGATTAAAGTAAACTTTGTCTCTGAGAATTGACCATCCATCCAGAAAGCTTCATATTCTTACATAAATTTAAAGAAAAAAGCACTCGTCTTCTGTGCAAACATCCAATCGTGGAACTGTTCTTCAATTCTTCTTACGATTTTGTTAAATAATTTGTAATTTATTAATTTATAGTAGATGTAGCAATAGATATAAACTTTTGTTAAGAAGTTTTACCTTTATAGTTCCATAAATTTTACAGGATAGTAGGAGTATTGTCTAACTTTCAATCACAAAAACTACTTTGGAACTACATTCATTCATTGCATTTTCCTTCCGCTATCAGTAGTTGATGCACTGGCATCAACAAGAATTAACCTCTGTTCATTCAGCTACTCTTAAAATCTGTTGTAGAACAAATTAAAACAACCTGAAAGAACTCTTAATCCTCGTGGAAACTCTAATCTAATCACTTCATTGACATACTTTCTGCAGCGCATCCAAAAAAAAAATAGTTGTTTTTTAGGTAAAGTATTCGCATTCTTTCGTTACATTTTTCACGACGATTTTACAACTAGTTATAACAAAAGTTATAAGTTTTTTGATTTTATATCATTATAATAGTATTACGAATATCTACCATAAAAGATGTATGATTAACTTCAAATCCCAACCTCTTTTGGGTTAATAACTACCTTATACATTAAGTAAAATATAATAAATAGTATGTAGTATTTAATGTTTTGTACCCAAAAATAAAAATATTCTACATTTACTAAAGGCGATTTATAATTTTAAACTTCAAATTTTATATACTCGTATATAAACAATATTAAATCCAATGTAAGCAAGCAATTTGGATTATCATTGAAAAAAGAAACTATGATCTCTCCATAATTTGAACGAATTTCCATAAAATTTTAAGACATTTCGATTGTAAAGGAATATGCAACAAACTGATCGGAAATTCAGAGCTTTGTTCTTTAAATACCTTCAAGACTGCGGCAGAATACGAAAAGCACATCCCCAGAGCTACAAAAAAAGGACCATAATCAATAGATTTAGGCTGCTCGCACACTACAATAACATTTCTGCGACTTTTGTTCGTAATTATATGTAAGTGCGCACAATAAAGCAATATTCGAATATATTCAATATATTATATATTATATTTCGAATATAGCAAAGATTCAAGTCGTATTTTCTAGCGGTAACATAATTCATAATATACAATTAAATAAATCAAAGTAACTAATGCCTTAATCAAACTCATTGCTTTACAGTTTTGTGACTCTTCATATGAGAATACAAGCCAGGATATTGCGCAAAAGATTTTGTACAAATCTTGCACGTATAATTTTTCACGCCCGAGTGTAGTTTCTTATGTTCGACTAAAGCTTTTTCGCGTTTAAAAGTGAGGCCGCACGTCTCGCATGTAAACGGACGCTCAGCTGAATGTGTCGTCTGATGATCGCGCAACTGACGACGATCATAGAATTTATTGCCACAGGTCTCACACTCGTATCTTTTTTGTTCATAATGCCGACGGCAGTGTGCATTTAAGTGATCTCGCCTTGAAAAATCTCGTTCACACACACTGCATTTAAATCGTTTTGCCCCAGAATGAGTGTACGAATGTAGCTTCAATTCAGTACTGGAAGTAAACCATTTATCACAAGCCTCACAATGGTACGGTTTTATCCCCAAATGTCGCTTTATATGTACATTAAGGTTAGACTTGTTCGCAAAGCTGCTCTCACAATATTGGCACACATATGGTCTCGCTTTGACTTCGCTATGCCGCTGTAAATGTGTCTTTAGAATTGCCTCATTTCTCAGAACCTTGAGACAAATATTACATTGATTTTTTATTGTATTTGGTACTGGAGGCAGTTGCTTCTGTGATGATATGCGTCCTTGTGGAAATACTCCCATTCGTATCCCAATTTCATCATTTTCAATATCTTCGGTTTCTGCTTCAGTCTCTTCTGATACTTCTTCAAAACAATCATCCAAAAATTTCATTTCTTTTCTGCATTCATCAGCAGTTGTTAAAACATGCACCTCTTCTTTCAATATTTCACAGTCTTCGGAAATCGTATCGGCCTGTGGTTCATCCTTGAAAAAGTTTACATTGATCTTGGAATCTTCAAGAGAATTCTCCCAATGGTTAAGTTGTTCATTTTCCTGGAATAAGAGATGCTGTGTATAAACTATTTATTTTTTTTGGACAAAGAGAAATATAAGAATTAATAGAGTTACATCCACACCATATTTTGAGTGCGTACCTGTTCGTCACAGTGGGCGTCTTTAATCTCGGTTTCCATATCCTCCAATACCTCCACATTTTCCTCGCTAACATATTCGTCACATGCGCTCTCTCTTTTGATACTTTCACTTCCGTCGGGTACTACCTCAATATCTTGTAACTTTTCCGTATTTAAAACAATATGTTGGTTTGAAATATGTTTTAAAAACTTTCGAATACTCCGCAATTCAATTTCACAGAAAGTGCATGTGAAAAAAACTTCATAATTATTGCTTAGGGAGATTTCGCCACACTTCTGTCGTCGATTCCCTCCAATGTCGTCTTCCATTACTGTCTCATCCGGGATAATAAATTTGCAGCTCATTGAATCGTTTTTATGAAAAATTAATAACAAGTAGTAAATCTGAAAAATGCCCAAAAAACTACAAGGCTGATTTCTATAAAAACAGCTGTTTCTGCTGTGTGGCCACAGTAAGCTCTATGCCATGCACACAATTGGTTGCAAAGCCACTAAACTCTCGTAATTGATCGTCATGAAGACGACATCGTGTTGCCTTTAAGCACTTTAAGTGAATTCTATTTAGTGCCTATAGCTTGATTTAGTTGTTTTATGAAATAAATTTTCAAAATAATAAGAATTATGGTTCGAATAAAGCTTTTGAGTTAATTCTTTCATAAAATTTTAAATTAATAAGTTTTGTAAGTCTAACATTTATTATGGCGTCCGACAATAAGTCCTCAGTATTTGTGACTATCCTAACAGTTGAATGTTGAATTGATGTATATATGTGCATGTACCCTTGAAACTTGCTTTTACTGTCAAATTTGCTTGCTCAAAGAATTTATTTTATATATGATAAGACATGATGGAAGCCAATACAATAAAAAATGTACATAAATTAAACTATTCATTCCCCTTTTCCTCAGGGGACAGTAAATTTACGCAATTTGGGGAATACCCTACGACTTGGCAGGCTTGGCATTGAGTTCTAAGGTTTTGGTAAGTCTATGGTTTAGGTTAACTTCACAAAAAATGGGGATATTCATTCATTTTTGATCATTCGACTCGTAGTAAATATAAGATTTCTAATAACAATGATTGGAGTGAACTGTTTATGTGAGCCCAATGGCAATATAGACAGGTACCATAATAATAACGTACAGGTACCATACATACAGGTACCATAATAATTCCGAACGTTTTTTCGGAACCGAGCCTGCCCTAAAGTGCGGAGTATTGTTTTGTCCAATCGCCTAATCTTACGTATCACCTGCAGGTTTTGTGACAAAATATTAAAGAATCTGGATGTTTCTTCCACATTTTTTGTTTTCACTCGCCTGCTCGCCCGGCAGCAGCATCGTTTGGACGCGTTCGGCAATAGCTCGTCAGCTGTGCGTAAAACACGTGTTTTTTTTTTGTGTACTACGCCGAATCGTTCGAAATGGCTGCGGATAGATGGTCTTCTGACAATAATATTTCATTCATGAAACTCTACAGAGACCAAGAAAAACTGTGGAATTGTTTCGATAAAAACTATCGAAATAGAGATATGAGAAAAGCATCTTTTTTTTTTTGATATTGGCCATACAGTAGCTAGGTGTCGTGTAGACAGCAAAGGCGAGCCGAGCTGCTGCCTAGGAATTTGACAAGCCTAGTAGCTGTCTACTGGCCAGGCAGCAGCTTGCACTGTGTAAACGAGCCATAATGTTAACGAATGAGGAAGCTGTTAATCTGTAGTAGGGGAGCATGGTATTAAGCTTAATGTTCCATTGTGATCTAAGAAATTCAGGGAACCTATCAAGTGACATTTAAATATAATATATACATATAATATATACATTTAGATATAAAAAGTATATAAAGGCAAATATGTATATATATGAGATGAGAGTAAAATCCCTTATTTTAGAACACAGATGATGCATTCATCTCCCCGCTTGAGCCCGTTTTGACAATTTTTTAAAATATTTTATAATTAACAACATAATAGTAATAATTCAATTTTTAAGCAAATCTAAATAATAATTTTCAAAAACATCATAAAGAATTTTGATGAACGTCATAACAAATGTGCTTAGTTTAAGTGTTAAATCAATAAATAAATCTACAATCGATGTACAAAAAATTTACAACAAAATTATTTAGGAGTTATCGTACTTTATGCTGAAATATATATCAGCACCCAAACATTAATTGAAAACCAACAAATAATAATGCATTCACAGTATTTGCCATGTATAAATTATTGTCGTCGTGCATTTTTTCAATTCTTGACTTTTGAAGTCTCGGAATAGCCCTGTGAATTTGCTTCTAATAAAAAGGCGAATCTACTATCGTTATTATCTTCTGCGATAATAAGTTCCCTTGAATAAGTCCCTGAATTGTTTTCCTCATTCATTTGTGTTGATTTAACTGCATTCATTGTTGTTGATTAATTTTATTAATTTCAAAAATAAAAATGCCGGAGGTCTTGCAAGCGAATAATGTGCAATACAAATGTGCCGAGATTCACTGCTGTATAAAGCAGAATTTTTCCATTTTTTGTAATTATTGTGAATGGACAACGAATGATTTTGAGCAGTTCTCCAAGCATTTCTTGGAGCTTCACTTTGGACCGATTGAACAAAATGAACTAATTGAAATTCTGGAAGAGGATTTAAATGGTGGTGAAAAAAACAAAGAACACTTTTCCGAAATTATAGAAGAGGAAAATGAAAAAGTAAGTTTTATAGAAAATGAGGAGGACAATAAAAAGGAAGATCGAAATAATTTTAAGGTTGTATGGCATGAAAACCAAGAGAAAATAGGAAATTCGAATGACTTCATAACCAGAATTGAGGTAGAATTTAATGTTTTACCAAACGCGAAAGGAACTAAAAATAAAGAAGTAAGAATAAAATTAGTAATTTGGGTAGATCTAAAAGGCATTTTCTGAATTTTGTTTAAACAAAAGTTACAACGCAGGACTGTTATTGTAAAATGACGAATTTAAAAGTTGCCTAAAGTTGATGCTTTCAAATTTAAATATACAGTTAACCCCCGTATCACACGGTAACTTTCTGTAAAAATCGAAGATCAAGATTTTCCGTTTGAAATCTGGCGACTACTTTTCCTAATATGCATACATAGATATATGAAATTCAATTTCAAGAATAACGCTCAATGAAAAATTATCTTACGAATTATATCTAATTTCCAGTTTATCTGGCGCCCACTTTCGCAGAAAATATTGAAATTCCCGAAAAAATTATCCCCTCCTGGCAACGAATATCTTCTGATTTACCATTAAAGGCTTGTATATTTTGTTGGGAATAGCTTGTTCTATCATAAGAGGCTCTTTGTTTTATATTTCTTTTTATATTAAGTGAAACTCAGAAAATGCCCGATAAAAAAAATTTTTTTAATTAAACTCGAATTTCAATTACAGACCGCGAATAATGAATTAGGTAACCACGAAGAGGATGAAGCGAAGGACGAAGGAAACAGAAATGTTCAGTCAGATTCTGCAGTCAATAAAACATTAAAAAACAAATTTAAAGCCAAAATAAAAGTTCGGGACTTCCAATCATTGGCTGCCAGTGGAGAATCAGCAAATGATGGAAACAAGAAAGAAACAGATAACAGAAAGGAAATGGGGACGGATGATGCCCAATCGCCTTCAATTGAATTGGATAGTTTACCGACGGGCCGTTTTATGTGTAAACACTGTTATAAATCATTTTCCAGCAAAGTTAATCGCAACCTGCATCAACTCCGACACACAGAAGTTCCTAAGTTCCGCTGCATTGTTTGTGACAAAGATTTTTACACAAAATTCGAGCTTCGCAATCATATGCGGTACCACAAAAATGAACTTGCTTACGTATGTGAAAAATGTGGCAAAGCATTTCGACACTCGTGGGTGTTGAAAAAGCACTATCGCACTCACTCAAGTAAAAGCCGAACACTACCCTGTCCCGTTTGTGGTAAATTATTTGCTTATAACGATAATCTGCATAATCATATGCAGACGCATAACACCGTGGCTAAGTTCGCCTGTCAAGAATGTCCCAGAACGTTTACACAAAGCAAGTTATTGTGGGCACATAAGAAAAGGTATCATTCCAATTCGGAACAGAAATAATGCACAGCGCAAAAACGAAAGCAAATAATAAAATCGTTAATGGATATGCTAGGATATGCTAAAAAATTAATTTATTTTAAGCTGTTAGAGCCTCCGCAAACTGCAGACTTTCAGTCGGACGACAATTTGGTCGGTCTTTTAATTAGTATGAAGATATATGCAAATCCGAAATTTGCGTGGGACGGTCAAGCGTATTTTAAATGAATATTTTATGATAGCGTTGCTCAATTCTACTCCATCGCTGACTTTCGACTCGTCCCAGTGGTAAGTATTCCAAAGGCCTTTAAAAATCATCGATGATTTTACTTACTGATTTTTTCAATGGATTTCAAACAACGTCGGCACGAAAGTTGGCAGGCCAACCCGACCAATTTATCAGCCAAAAGAAAGTCTGCAATGTGCGGTTACTCTTTGAAACCAAAAGAAGTTTATGTTTGACATTAAAAACATTTATTCTCACACTTATTTGCCCTTTATAGCCATCATTACTACCATTAAAGTAAAGAGATCGTATTGAAGTGGAAAAAAATTTCAATATTAGTAAAACCTCGTAAATGACAAAATCTAACAAATATATCTCTGACATTGCTGTCGACGACAAATAAATGCGATAACAAACAATACATGGTTGGCTGGATAACAACCGTTTTAACATCTTACATAAACTCTCTTACTTAACTTTTTCAAAAAGGAGAAGGAGAACAATCACAAAGACTAGTTGGTTTAAACATAATTTTCCGATTTTTATTCTTTATTACCATACGAAATATATAAAACATATTTGGAATGATAAAAACAAAAACTTAAAACAGACTTGATTACCTCTTGGTTATCTTTTATAACCGAACTAAACAAAAATTAAATAAACAATTTCTGACGTCATCTCTACAAAGTGTAAATAATAGAAGGAAGAGGATACAAGCCTTTATTTACATGGACTTTAATGCTATTATTCAGGCTCACACCATCTGGAATCTTTCTTGATGGTTTTACTTAATCAATTGGACCTATTGATATCTTAGATTTGACTTGCATTTGCTAGCACTTAACTATTTAAGATAGGAGTACACCCTCCTACCGTGTATATATTTCCCTTTGCACAGCCTGCCGCATCGTGTGTCTTCATATGTGAAAACAATCCACTCGACTGCACAAATGTCTTGCCGCACACTTTACACTCATGCTTACGATCGGTCGAGTGCAACTTTTTATGCACTCGTAGTGCTTTTTTGGTCTGAAATGTCGAACCGCAAACGTCACATTTGAATGGACGCAAACTACTGTGTGTCACACTGTGAACATTTAAATCATAAACGCTGTAAAAGCATTTGCCACACACACTACACTTGGCAGGCCGTTCGCCAGTATGTCGACGCATATGAGCAGTCAGGACCCCGTGATCGCGGCAACGACGTCCACATACTTCGCATATTATGGGCAAAATTCCCGTGTGGCGCATCATGTGGGCCTTTAGTTCTTTTTCAGTATAGAAGCTGTTGTCGCATTCGCCACACTTATGCGCCTTTATTCCAGTATGACGAATTTTGTGTCGCTTCATGTTGCCGAGTTGTGAAAAGGATTTTCCGCAAATGTCACAGAAAATACCGGTATGTTTCAGCATGTGACCGCTTAAATTGCGTTCGCTTGGAAAAATTTCTCCACAGTCGGTGCATTTGAACTTTTGCGGTGGTTTTCGTTTCGGCTTGTGTATATTTTTGTGTTTAAAACGTACATGGTTGTTAAGACCCCGTTTTGACTTGTACGTACAAGTGCACTCTGTACAGGGGAAGTTCAAATCATTAGCCGATTTTGAATTTGGATTAGCACTTTCACTCTAAAAAATTTTTTTAAAAATGTTCATTAGATTCTAGGCTTTTATTGAAATAATTACTGACTTACACTCGAATCTGATGAATAGTTATCTTCAAACGTATCAGTCACATCATCATCATCATCATTCTTATCATCCTTTTTATCGATTGCTTGCACTTTTTTCGACTCCTTAATCTGAGGCAACTCATCCACTTTGCCTTCGTCAGAGTGACAACTTTCAATACTGAAGTTTTCCACTATAATATTTTTGGTGTCCCTTGCCCGCCCACCAAATTGCACCTTTTTTATATCAATAGGTTTTTCGTCTTCTAAATTTTCCAATGGAAATGCTACCATTGGCTTCTCTTCGTCGCTTTCACATTTAATAACATCGTCAATCAATTTAAACGCTTCATCAATTGTTTGAATTTCCTCTAGTTTCTTATCTTCGGATTCTATTTGGTCGCCTGATCTCCATGATTCTGGGTTATCCTGGGAGAGGTGCTTCACTTGGAAATGCTTCCGAAATTCATCGAATGGCAGTTTATTGCCACAGAGGCAGCAGCTCACATTGTAGCTACTCGGTGTTTCACAATATATTTCACCACATTTGAAATTATGAAATCTATTTAAATCCGGCGTCGCTAATTTTATCATAATTTTGAGAAATGAAATGTTTCTGGAAAAATTGTATGCAGTTCTTGCCTGATAATTGTCAAACTATTTCACAGTGATTCCAAATTACGATATTATGGTTTATAAGACAAAAGACATTAGTGCGTCACACACGAAAACAATTGTGCATTCATTAAAGTAGAAACACAATCACTGTAGCTGCAACTCTCTCGCTTCACAACCGCACAAAATACAGCTGCACAGCTGTATGCCACATTTTGTTTACATTTGTAAAACATTTGCATGTTTACATTTATCTTATAAAAAAATATCTTTGTTTACTTTTGCTATAAAAATTTACTACCATTTAAGGATTTTTATGGATGATAGAGGGCTGCATGAGACGTCTCGAAGTCTTGTTCAAGATGTCTTGAAAGTTGCAGGGGTTGTGTGAAATGCTTTAAAATCAAGAAGTTACTTTCGAAAGCGCTGCTAAAAACATTACCTTACGATAGTCAACGGCTTGATTTGAAATCGAAGGGAAGCACTGCATCAACACAAAAATGTTGCTATGTCAGTTTCGAATGATTCGAGACAAGATATTTTGAACGCACTTTTAAGAGAGCTAAATATTCAAGCGTTAACTACAGTGGTTTTTTCATTTGCTTTCGAATCGATCCGACTGCCGAAAGCACTGCTAAGAACGCCACATTAAAAAAATTATTCGTTGCTTCTCTGAAGTGAAAGACAACGAATCACAATGTATTACACGAGTCAAACGAATGGCAACGAATCAAACGAAAAACGAATCAAACAAAAGACACTAAACTGGGAAGTCACACTATACATAATGTGATCATTCATCCCGAATTTTCCGGGACAGTACCGGATTAAAATTCCCCGTGTCCCGTACAAATATATATGCCGGAAAATGTTCCCAATTACATAATTTCAGATCATTTGAATATTATAATATTCGATTATATTTTATTTGCGCGTCTTTGCGTACATGACGTATATATCTCCCGCATATGAAATATCTGGTGATGCTCTGTCCCGCATTATGTTACGATAAAAATGGTCACTCTATTTACACACCTAATATGTTATGTGGTATAATCTTATGTGGTATATCTTATAATCTTATGGCATAATTTCTCCGCACTTCGCCGCTATTAGACATAGAATCGCTTCGGCGTGAATGGAATAGAAAATCATTAACATTTTTCAGGAAAAAAATGTGTGTACTTCCAAGATCTATGGCTCAAATAACGTTTTACCCTAAACATTGTATAACACTAGAGTAACTTATAAAAATTACCAGCGACTTAGAATTTACGTTACAATTTTAAAAGTGTAGCTCTTCATATGAACCTGACTCATATGAGAATCTAGTCCGCTCAGCTGCACAAAAGCCTTGTTACACAATTTGCACTGATGCTCCCGCTGCGCCATATGCAACGTTTTATGGACTCGTAAAGCTTTCTTAGTTCGAAATGTAGAACCGCAAATCTCACAGGAGAACGGTCGCTCAGTCGTGTGTGTTACTCGATGTACATTTAAATCATGATTACTGAAGAAGCACTTGTTGCACACTTCACACTTTGCGGGTCGCTCGCCTGTATGTCGTCGCATGTGCGCTTTCAACTTGCCGGTATTGCGAAAACGTCGTCCACAAATTTCACAAATTACTGGAAGCATATCCGAATGGATCATCAAGTGAGACTGCATCTCGTGGTCTGTATAGAAAACCTTTCCGCAATCAGGGCATTTATGCGACTTTACTCCACTGTGACGTTTCTTATGCGTATTCAAATTACCAAGGCAAGAAAATAATTTGCCACAAGTATTGCACTGAAACGACATGGGCTTATCAAAGGGTCCATCTTTATCTGATTTCAATTTGGACTGACTTTTATTATCAGTGGAATCAGAAGCTTCTTCATGTGCCACGCGCGTATGATGTTGTAAGCCACTGCTTGATTTATAACTGCGATGACATAGATTGCATTGGAATCTTATATTGATAGATTTTTCAACCTAAAAATATTATTTTAAGTATATTTTATAAATTTATAGTTGCTCTTTTACTTCTAAACTCTGGTTATCCAAAACTTTCTCATCGCCTTTTCTTGTATTTTGAGTTTTTATTTTACGTTCATTTGCCAATACAGCCCTTCTGAATCGCAATGCCTCAAGCTCTTTTATACGCATCTTACTCTGGCAATGAGCTGTATTTTCTGGCTTGTCGCCAGCGACTTCTAAGCTTGTGGAACACTCGGCATTAGGAATACTCCCGCAATCCATTACAACATGCTCCGGTATAAAATTGTCTGCCTTATTGCCTTTCAGTTTAGGAAGGCGGACTTCCATGAATTCTATGGGCAGCTCCCATCCTTCAACGAATTCAATAGGTACCTCCTCCTCCGATTCCTCCTTTTTGTATGAATGATCATCACTTCCATCGGTGTCATTAGTCATATCAATTTGATCAATTTGTGTTGCCGCCTTCTCCTCTAAAGATGTCTTCACTTCCAAAATATCCACATCGGTTTCATTCCTGACGCTCAAATGTAAATCTTGAAAATGTTGGGGGAATTCACTGAGCGGTAACGTTCTTCCACAAATGCAGCAGTTCACATTGTAAATAGAAGAATTTACGCAATATACTTCGCCGCATTTAAAGTCTTTGAACTTTTCTTTGCCAGGAGATAACACTGCTAGCATATTTTATTCCTACTTTTGTACTTTTATTCCTACTTTTGTTATTACTGGAAATATACACAATTCTCAATCTATGCATTGAAAAGCTTAACATAGGAGTGATGCCATATTTAAACTTCAAATCGGTTTATTAGAGCCAGGGTGAATAGAGTTGTGTAGTTCGTGAACGTCCTTTTGAATTAATTACTATCGTGAACTATGAGAACTAGTTCTTTGTCTTTAGTTCAGTAATTCTTTTTGTTCTCTCTTTCATATATTATTAGCTCGATAGTTCGATAGAGTTTACTCATATTGTACTCGTTCTTTCGTTTACTTAAATGGAATTTCAATTGGTGAAAACCAAGAACGGCAATATGGGAAATCTCACGTAGCGAAATTTTATCTCTTTTTTCCTCGCAAAAGGCCAAATACTCTGAGCAATATCAACATTGAATTTAATTCCTATATTTATTTTTATTAATATAATTTTGAAATATTTTTAAAAATTTATATATGAAAATAAAATCTTTAAATTTATTCAATTTATCCTGACTTCTTATATGATGGTTCTAGTCATTGCTCTCGAATTTAGTGCCGAAACTCTTTTAAATATAACTTTCCAAAAAGATAAAATACTTTAAAAACTGTATTATTCCGTCTATGTAAACGTCAATTTGTAATAAATTTTGACGTTTAAAAGTCCTGGTTACCACTTAACCGTACATTGAGAAAACGCCATTAAATTAACTAAAAGAACGAACTAGTTCACAAAAGATAAATGAACTAAAATGACCGCCCACAGTCGTGAACTATAATGCCGAAGACTAGTGTTGAAAAATCTGTACGTATATTATTGCCTGCCCAAAAAGTGTTCAGTCGCTGCATTCTGGGGCTACTAAAAAACTTCGACGACCTTGTCAACACAAGAGACTTATGAGAGCAACACAAAAGACTTGTATTAATAACTCAATTTTTATTCTTTTAACAAGAAGGCATAACTTATAGAGATGTCTTTAAAAAGGACAAAATACCGTAAAAAATGTAAATAGATTAATTTATGAAAGATTCAAAAAAATTATTATATAAATACATAGATTCAATTTATAATTATTGAAATAAATAATGAAAGGTCTCTGTGTGTTATTAAGGATTCAAAGTATCACGATATATGCATTAAGGAAGCAACCATGAACCGGCTCCTAAACAAATAAAAATGTATGTGTTTAAAATCATGTTGTAAAATCAGTCATGTCAGTACGACCCACAATCCAATCTGTGCCCCGCACACTTTCCAGGACACGCTTAATGAATAGTTCCAAACTTGGGGCAAATGTCTCCCGTCTAAGCAGCGCATAATATGTACTTGGGAGTTTACAACGTCTTCATAGTACTGCCAGCTTAGTTTTTGAAATGTATGAAAAAACTTTCGCAATTGGACTGGCAATCATCCGTTTAGTAATGTTCTGGTAATGTTTCCGTCTTCTTCACTTACGTTCATCTATAGGAAAATTATGCGAACATTTGTGTATTGTTTTCATTTACGTGGTGGTAATAAAAAGCGTTGAAATGTACAAATTGTCAACACATTAAACAAAGTGCTAACATTTTTTCTACTTCAACTTTTTTAAGAATAAAATCAGTGAACTTATTGTAGATTGCTGCGGAATATTAATCAAATGTTTAGTTGAAATTTTGGAGTAAATGAGTATACAAAAAATCAAGATTTAAGTTATGTAAAATCTGGAGTTATATATTTATTACTATATTTTAGGTAAGTGCAACCTACATTTACTACTGGTCCAGCTTCTTCACATCTTTATATTACATTGATTGATTGATTTAAGGGATTGCAGTTGATTATTATTATTATTTATTTTTTAATTAAAGAGAAAAAGTACTTCTAATTTGAGTTCTCGAAAACCATTTAAAAACAAAACATAGAATCGGACTTTCCTTTGAAATTCCTGACGTACCTATTCGGCCTTGAAATGTCATCATCCTTCTGCCGAGAGCGAGATTACAGTCTTGTTTTTTTATGGATTATATAATTTAGCATACCCAGTTCATTAAAAAATGGCCAAGCCCCATGACCCTACACTTCCCTGAGGGTTAGTATACAATAATAGTCACTCATGTTTAGATTAATTTTAATCTACTACGTTTGCATGTAGTTGCGAAATATTTTGTTGATTACCACTGCATTAACATTTCAAGGCTATTTGTTTTGGCTTTTTCAAAACAAAACCGAAAACACTCACATTTTATACAGGCAAAGGCGGTGCCCTTGCTTTATTCGCTAATTAGTGTCAACAAACCAAGCCCCTCTAAGAAGCAACAAAATATGTTGTTTATGTAACAACAACAATTGCATTTTTGACAACAGCCATAAAATTTAGCTTTTTCAGTTTTTTTGTAACGGATATATGAGCCCTTTTCTTTAAAAGTGTAGTAAGTCCATTGTTTTGCATTTCGAGATATTTACAGGCTCGTATTTTTAAAGCAATGCAATTTATATGGATAAGGATATGGATGTTTTGTTTTAGAAAAATTGTATAGATTTTGATTGTTCTCTAAATTGAAAGAAATTATGTATAAAGATCCATTTTTTCATGAAATGGGCTTCCCACTTTCAAAGAAAATGGCTCATATAGTTAATTAAAAAGCACTGCTACACACATGCATACATATGTATATCGGTTTTATATATTCAAGCTTTTTCAAAGTTCTTAAGCTTTCTCGTTGTCTAAAACTAGCGAAGTTTGGGTTTGTCATGCGCACTGAATTCTGGTATAACGATTTTACAACTTGCTTTTCATCCCTTGCTCTATACTGCTTCACCGTGATGAGTTTGTGCGGTAAATGATATCTGGGCGATATCAAATTAGACAAACTACTTAATGTGATATACCGTGGTCACAAGAGCTGAACTTTTGTCTCTTCTCTGCAGTAAAATATTCAACAACAAACGTAACATACTTGCGATACATTGTGGCTGATTTACACTATAGTTTAATCTTGGTTTTTGAGTTAAGATCCATAATTATTTAGAAAAAATTATCACATATTTTATATGTTGGCTTTCTCATTTTTTATTCCTTTATTCATAGGCGTATTTTTGCTAAATTGTGAGAAATAATCGGGAAACCCACGATACAACGAAACGTTCGGAGATTCTTTCCAGAAGACAACCCCGAATTGATGGCTGCAAGTTTTTAAAGAGCTTCTCTTAAGTTAGCTTTAGTGTTGTCTACAGCAAACGGTCACCAAAATCGAATCTGAGCTGAAAACATCTGTCAGTCTTGGAACTAACATTCGTCGCCAAAGGGCGCGTCTGCATTTCAGGTTAAGAATTTAATAAAATAATTGAAAAAAGAAGAAAAAATTTGCTAAAATTTGGGACACAAAATTTCGGTCAGTCGACGAAATGCGGGAGCTTAAGAAAAATTCTTATCCTTAGTCCTATAAAGAAAGACGAAAAAAATTGTAAATTGTAAAAATACACTCCCATATTATTGATTTAAACCATCCAAAACGGAGAAGTTAGAAAAGAGAAACGATAATTAAAAAAAGATTTAAGAGAGAAAAAATTAGAGCAGTTACATTCTATAACTGAAGTGAAAAATTATAATCGCCAAATACACGAAACTGCTGCTTGTATAATGACAACTTCGTCTACGATTAAACGACGCCGCTCATCTAGCGCGGTGTCGCCACCAAACGGTGGTGAAGAATCATCGGCCGTCGGCACAGAACTAATCAGCAAGCTATCGAAAACAGATTCGGAAGAAGAGGCCTGGTCATCGTCCGGCTACAGTTATATCAATCCATTTGTCCATAGAATATATATTAATAACTGGATTGATTTAGCTAAGGTTTGTTATACATATCGTACATATATACACACGAGTGGAAATGTATTTTGCCTCCCTTTTTACTTATTTTTAGTTGTCAATTGCACTCGTATTTATGATTTTCTCTTTAATTACTATTTAGCTGTTAAACACTTGTTTTGTTATATAACATTATGCATTTATTTATGACAATTTTAATATTTGTTTCATTCAGTTCTTATACCGAAAATACATACCCGGTAGTAAATTGATATTAAGCGAATAGTAATTATTTGTAGTACGATACATAAGCATTATTTCGATGTACCAAAAAAGAAATTTTATAATTAATATATTTGTCTTCCTTTTTTGTTTATATATCTCAAATCTGATCCCATGATATTGTCAGAAGATTATTCGAAAGTTTCCTCAATACACGTAATTTTGTAGGCCCAACTTGCCTTTCTTTTTAGCTCATTAGACCAGACCTTACCTTATATTGTCGTCATTAGATACGGAAAGGAAGGCGGTTTAAGATGAAATTATTTGTTAATATTAATTAATCATTCCTTCCTCCCCCCCCCCCCCCCCCACCCACTCCTTCCTTCCTTTTTTGTACAAGCAATTGTACAAATAATGTTATGCCGTAATTTTAAAAGTTTCGTTCATTATGGACAAATCGATTCCGTATAATTCCGTACCATTTTCATAGGTAGTATAGATCATATTGTGTTTCTTCTGCAATCGAAATACATAGACATACATACGTTTTTGTTGTTTTTATTTGTATTTTATTTCACGTTGCCTTTCTTTTTTTTATATTTTTATACATCGATATATATATATATATTATGCTCTATAAATAGCACTCCTATAGCATTTTTAATCACGTCAATTCTTTCGCTTTGCTATATATATTTTTAAATCACTGTCGCTTTTTCCAATGTTAAATTGTTGTTGAAGCCGAGATCATGACCCATGACAAACAGCACCATAGTGTTAGTTATTTCGTATTCCGTATGTAAATTTGAAGTAGGCTTTTTTCACTTAATGACTGTAATATCTCATTATTAGAAGACTAAACTAGTATGACTGGACTTCACCTTCTTAGTATGAATATATACGTACGTCTACAATGAGTCATCTCAGGTTTTTAATATCGTATGTTCCGGTATTTTTTCATTTCTTGATTGCGCTTCTTCCCCCTTTTTTTTTGAAACTTGGTAGCTAGTTTTGAAACTTGTGTCTGACACGTGTAAGCAACCATTGAGCCCATAATTAGTATTTGTCTGATCTATCATGTGTCTGATGATCTGATCATCGCCTTTGTTTAGCTTTTGTTGAACACTTTTTTGTAATCGCTATAAAAAGCAGAGTATTCCTAGAATGATGCTATCTACCAGTTTTAGTATCATGTTATACTGATGATGATGATGATAATATTGTATGTACTATAAAAGACTGGTTTATTTTTGAAGAAATTTTGTATTTGTCTTTAGTTCATTTTGTTAGTCTATTTTGGCTTTTACGCCATTTCACTTTTACTAAACTTCGAAAATTCCTCTTTTATTATTTTCAGATCTATGCATTAACGGTTCTGCTGTTGCCTCTACGCGTAGTGGGTTGTTTTTTGTCTCTGGCTACGGCCTGGCTGTTCGCCACCGTCGGCATGTGCGGCATCAGTTTGGACGATTTGCAAAAGGGACCAATTTTAGGTTGGCGCAAGTAAGAATTAGCAATTTTTTCGCTCAAATTTGATGAGTTGATACGAACACAGCATACTTTTTCAATTAATTTCAGGCAAATTCAAAACATTGCCGCCTGCTCCATGCGTTTGTTATACGCTTTCGGTTCTTTTTATCACGTAGATATCAAAGGAGAACGAGTTTCGCCCAAGGAGGCGCCAATTCTTGTCGTGGCGCCACATTCCTCCTATGTCGATTCAATTATTGTTGTTCTCGCGGGACCGGCGTCAATTGTGGCCAAACATGAAACATCGGAAATTCCTTTGCTTGGAAGTAAGTATAAATTATAATGATTGCTTGTGTTTGCTTTTCAAACATTACTTACTTATTTTTATTATTTTTAGAAATTATTAATTTCGCCCAACCAATCTATGTGCGGCGTGAGGATCCCTTCTCACGTCAAAATACCATTCGTGAAATAGTGCGACGTGCACATTCTGATGATATGTGGCCACATGTCGCTATTTTTCCCGAAGGCACCTGCACAAATCGTAGGGCGTTGATTAAATTCAAACCAGGAGGCTTCTATCCCGGGGTGCCAGTGCAGCCGGTACTGCTTAAATATCCCAACAAATACGATTCATTTACCTGGACATGGAATGGGCCCGGAATGTAAGTATACAAATTTACAATAATTTTTAATTTGCAACTCCAAAATTGAGTCAAAAGGTGGGCCGTGTGGGCCGTGTTTGTACACAGAAAAGTTTCACCAAAAATAACCCGAACCGGAACCGTAACTCGGCATGCACAGAGTAAGCAAGGAACAACAACAAAATCGTAGAAGACAATGGGTTGGTGTTGCAATTCTACGCTCTTAAGTCTTTGACTGTCAACACTCTAGTTGCTACAGTTCATAGTTCAGAAGTGAGTTGGGGTGGTTGCTTAAGCTTATATAGTGGAAGTTGGCAACAAGAAAGCGCCAACGAGGAGCTGTGGCTGGTTTCGAAATGGCCATAAGATCTGCGAAAGCTGGTTTCAATAGAGGATTTGTTGTTGCTTAGTTATTATCCGTAGTCAAGCATATATACATAATATATAAACATATAATTTATATAAAATGTATTGTATAGAAATTATTACTTCCAGAATCCGCCTTTTGTGGATCACGCTTACACAATTCTACAATCGTTGCCAAATTGAGTATCTACCGGTATATCAGCCCTCGGAGGAAGAAAAATCGGATGCTAATTTATATGCCAAAAATGTTCGTGAAGTGATAGCTAAGTAAGTAAAGCTACCATAGTCCATTTTTCTAAAAGCCCAAAAACCTCAAGGGGAGAAGAAGAGGATAAATACATATAGTATATAATTGCAGAAGCAGAAGCATCATTCCAATTAACGCTTATGCGCTCGGTCTCTTATGGCAGACCATAAAAACGCACTGAAGATGTTATTGGTACCACCGGTACTGATTTAGCATTGGTTTATTATTGTTTTATGATGGAATATTTGTGAAATAAAATTGTTTTATGTTAAAAACTTCTTGTTAATTTTAATGTTAATGCTAATGTTAAAACTTTGTGTTGAAAAGTTTTATGAAATAAAATTGTAAATTAATTTAAGGGCTTTGGGTGTACCTACGTCGGAGTATTCTTTCGAGGATGTCATTGTAATGAACCGTGCCAGAGAGTTGAAAGTACCATATCCCGGTGACATAGTGGAAATTGAGCACAGTCTCCATCAATTAGGGTCGGTATTTGAATCATATCTATCACCAGTTGTAAGATTGTTCTCTTTTTTCGTTGGTATACAGTTTGCTGCATTCGGATCGTGATGATGAACTGGTTGTTAAATTTCATACAATGCCATTCACTGAAAACCTGGACAGTATAACGTTTGCCGAGTTGCTGCGAGTGGATCTAAAAAGCACCGAATACCATAAACTCTTCGCCCTTCTAGATCATGTTAGTAGTATCGATTATCCTTTTCACATACGATTTTTCACTCTTCTCTAATCATATACGTACTACGAATTTTCCTAATTATTTAATTGCTTTTCAAATAGCGCCACATGGGAGCCGTTAGTCTGAAGAGCTTCCTGCTGTGTTCATATTTTTGCAAACATCAAAACGATGAAATTATTCACTTCTTGCGTGCCATCGCCAATGTAAGATTTTTTGTTTGCCAAATTTTCCCTGTCAAATTGAAAAATGGATTTTGAGAATTAATTGTTTCTTTTATCTATGAATAGATTTATTCGAAAAATAGTCGGCAAATATCTCGTACGAATTTTGAGAAACTACTTAAGCATTATGGTAAATTATCACAGAAAAAGTGCGATGCACTGTTTTTCGCTATCGACCAATCTAACAGCGGATTCATTTCATTTGGTAAGAGTTTGGTAAAAGTTGAAATCTCTTAAATAATATCGTAATTTATTCACTTTATTTTAGATAATTTTGAAAACTATACGCAGAATTTACCGGAATTTAAAGAGCTTTATAAGAAACGAGAAGTCATTCGAAGGAATTATAAAAGTGCTTGAGGACCTTGAGACGAATGGTGCGTGCCCGCAATGGAGTGCTTGTAATCTACGATTATATAGGTTTTTATTGTAACTACGATGGTTTGACCGTGACCATTGTGTGACCATCGTAAAGTCCCGGCAAATCATAAATGGCACGACGACGACAACAATTAGCGTTCTTCGTGTATGTGTGTGTGTATATATATATATATTTTGTAAGTAAGTCAAATTAAACTGATTTGAAATTTATATGGATAAAAGAGCGGCGAATATTTTTATTTTGTCGCTGTTTTTAAGCTATATAAAGTTAATTGCGATTAACCTTATATATCCTTCATTAATAACCGTGTATTGGTATTAGATGACTTTACAAAAACTATATATTTTTACGATAAAAATAACAACAACAACATTTGCACATTCAATTCGTACGTAGTTACCAAACCGAACAGCAGGTCCTTTTTTTATCTGTAATTACTTACAGAAATACATAGTAAATTATTAACTATATTATTGATTATTAATTATTATAGTAGATTATTGTGTGCTGACGATATTGTCAGAAAATCTTAGATACATACAAATATTTTATCATTTTATACACAACAACATTTAAATTGTTTCAATAGCACTCACTACCGCAGCAAAATTTAAATATTTTGAATTAAAATGAAGCCAAAGAAATAACTTAGTGGTTGGCCTTCCCGTAAAAGCAATGTTGATATTTTATCTTAGAAAACTTTTTGTAATTTATTTGCTTAACATTAAGTTCAGGATTTTTCGAATACAATAAAGTGTACCTATTTGTTCTATGTCCCTCATCGAACTAATCAGATTGTTTAAGCTGAAATAACTTATTGTGTCTAAGGTACGAGTATGTATTTTTTAGCCGTACTTAAGGGCGTGGCTTCTAAGGAGAAACATCCTTTGTTCGTTTGTAATAGTCTTATATTATTTTAGTAAATTCTATAAAATTTTTGTTTGAATAGTTCCTTTAAATGACGTTTATTGCATTAATTTGTTATTAAATTTAATATAATTCAATAATAAGTATGTACATATATAATCCTTAAACAAATCAATCGCTATTTGGAATATGTTTTTCTCTCTAATATAATATATTATATTATGTATGTATGTATGTTAAAAAAGCTTTAGTAGTTATATTGAGCCATGTATTAATTCATATTGGTAAATCTGAAAACTTTTTTGGATTAACATTAGTACCGATACTATAATTTCGGTAAAAAAAATTGAAATATTGTCTTTGTAAATCATCATAATACGAGAAAATAGTTTTTAAAATATAAATTCCTCAAAGGGAAAGAAACCAATCAACCCATAGTTTTAATTTTTTTCCCCGGAACAGACAGCAATTTTAATGAAGTTGGCGGTAGCATCATCATCGTCATCATAAATTAATATTTTTTTTTTCGCCTGCATCCAGGAGAAGAGATCTCTTTTGTATTTTTTGTGACAAGTATGATTCTTTGAAGATTGGATTTAAATCAATATGGACATTTGTATAAAAACAAAGAACGCAGGAAATGTTAAACTATACAATAATTCTATAAAATTTATAACGATTTTTCATCGTCTACACCGATCCTTCGAAACTATTAATGTTAAATACTTCAGATAAATGTTAAATTATATATTAAATTGTTTTATTTGTATGTGAGGGAGGGCGTGAACAGATATGTAACATATGTATGTACATATGTATGTAGTGTTTGTGGATAAATATTCACGGTGGGATGATATCGTAAAGATTAGCTTGTCCTCCATTATGAGCTCCATTATTACGAAACATGCATGCAGATCAAACGAAATGAAACCTTTCGATGGGCGTCTCATGTCAGCACCAACTGATATGGAATTTTAAAAAGAAAACATCACCAGCTATCGAAACTGCGGACATGATACGCCCCTCAATTTAGCTCAAATCTCACAAGAGGCCATATTGGAGCAGTTATAACAAATCGTTTGAAGTGAACAGTTGTTGAGGATATACAATAATCGTAGTTAAAAGAAATTGATGCAAAATTGAAAAGGATTGCCATACTTCTGTGGTTGGCAGATCTTCTAATCAACATGCTTATAACTAACAGGCGTCAATGCTGGTGGCTCTTACCGTTTGCATATGATCTGCTATTTTTAATGAGCATAGCATTGGGCGCTAATGGATTAGTGAACTCGTACGTTTTATGAAAAAACCAATAATGCAGAAGTATTCAATATGAGGATAATATGCGCGCGTGTGTGTGTGTGTGTGTGTGTGTGTGTGTGATCACGCGAAAAGGGACCACCAGACTTTGGAAACGGCTTCTTGTCTTTTGGTGATTTGAAATCTGGACTTGGAACCTTATTAAAGCTGAAAACTTTCAAATGAAGTAATTTTTTGGACACGCATAGTAGGGCGCCTGTCCTACACTTATTGGTGTCTTATGAATTTAGCAATCTCGTTGTTCTTCTGTGGATATCTTAAATGCTATAGCTATACATGTTTTTAAATGACCCCAAACTCCAAAAGTGATTCTTCTCGAAACAAATGTCTGCCCTTCAGATTCATTTTCGCGTGATAACTCAAATACTAACACGTTACGTTTAAAATTTGTAATCCGAATAAAGTGCATGATTAACCCTTATAGAAATATTTATTGTAATTTAAATCCCTCAAAAATTGCTTATTGATTTTTAGTGTCCGAAGGGTTACAAGCCTGATGCTCTGTAGACTTACACTCTTTTAATCTTTAATCTTCTTGTAATTAGCCCAAAAATTATAACAAAAGATGGTAACTTAATTTTCGAAACTGGCCTCAATCGAAACATTACTTTTCGTCTGTCTGGGTCTTCACGTATTAAAATAAATGATGAAATCGATCTGCTGGAAATGCTGCAACGGAGCAACCGCCTGAATGGACGTAATGGCACAATCCAGCCGTCGCCTGGAGAGGAATGGCATATGTTGGAGGATGATACTGTTTGGCGAACGGCTGCATCGGATTTATCGGCATTACGGTTACGGGTTTTCGGTGCTCAAGGTATAGACAAACAGCTGGGACGTCTGCAGAACCGGTAAGTGACGATCGTCAAAAAAGGAACATTCTTCTTTTGGACTCTATAATAATGCAACAAATATGTGTGTATGTATGTTTACTTCTTATTAAATGCCGTAAGAACGCGTAATGTTAATCAGATGTTGCGTCGCTCTCAAGTCCGCTTACAAGCGGTGGAGACTAAAGTACGGACCATGTATGAACGTCTCGAACTGGACAATTGCAGAAGTAGTCCTTGTGAAAACGGCGGCACTTGCTTTACCGTTTACAATGGCTTCATTTGCAAATGCACTAAAAATTTTGAGGTAACTCTAATTTGGGTCGGCTTCGTTAACCGGCTTCGTACCTTAACCTCCTCCCATTAAATGCTCATCGCTTTCCAGGGGCCAACTTGCGAAAAGGATGTGAACGAGTGCGCTCTCTTCACCGGCACCGATTTGGGTTGTCAAAATGGCGGCCAGTGTGTGAATCAACATGGCGGTTATAGTTGCATCTGTTCGCCCGGCTGGTTCGGCATGCACTGCACACAACGCAAGGGGGACTGCTTGCAATCGTCCGCTTGGGAGCTGTGCGGCCACGGCACTTGCGTCAACACCAACGACAATTTCGGTTACAAATGCATCTGCGATCAGGGCTGGAAGACGAATAGCCTTACTCCGTCCTGTAGCGTCGATGTGGATGAGTGCACCGAGTCCCATCCGCCCTGTGCCACTCGATGCATAAACTTGCCCGGCTCGTTTACGTGTGCACCCTGCGCCGCCGGACTAACTGGCAATGGCGTCAGTTGTCGCGATGTAGATGAATGCGCAAACAATAATGGCGGCTGCAGCTTAAGACCGACGGTGGCGTGCATTAATACTTATGTACGTAAGATTTGTGATGGTCGAGGTCGTAGGTAATGCTTCTCGAGGTTCTAGATAATGAGGGTGGTATAGAAGTTGTTAACAGAAGTTGGTTCCTCCCCGGCTCCCTCAAGATTTAACTACGACCTTGTTGCGGAGATTCCGTCCAGATTACTCTCAATTTAAATTTCAATTTATTTGGTTTCTTTAAGGGTTCTTATCACTGCGGCGAGTGTCCACTTGGTTTTACCGGCGATGGCAGAGCTTGTGTGCGTCAGAGTGCTGAGCACAATGGCAACGACCACGACAACGCCAACGCCAACAGCAATAACAATGGAAACGAGCAAGTAAGCAACTGTGCAAGTACCCGCATCTGCCACCCGCGCGCTGTCTGCTCTATGGTCTCCAATACCGTCGTCTGCACCTGTCCGATGGGTATGGTGGGTTCTGGCATCGGCCCCAACGGTTGCGTGCGCGGCACCGCTGTCAACTGCAATTCCAATCCATGCATGGCAAGTCGTTTTTTGGTTTGAAAAAACCGAAAAAAATTTGATGTTTTCGCATTTATTTCTGCAGAACGGCGGCACGTGCATCGATCAAAACAACACGTACACGTGTCTTTGTCCGCGTGGCTTTCGCGAACCCAACTGCACGCCCCTGAGATCGCCCTGTCTGTCGAATCCGTGTCTCAACAACGGTCGCTGCTTGTCGCTTGGCGGCATAGAATTTCGGTGCCAATGTGCACCAGGCTTCACAGGACGCCTGTGCGATAAGCGCTTTAGTCGATGCGGTGGGGTAATGGTCGGCATGATGGGGCGCATCAAGTACCCAGAGGGCGACGTGTACGCTCACAATTCTCAGTGCGTTTGGGTGATTCGCACCAACGAAACCTTGGTGTTGAATGTTACATTTAATGCCTTTGATTTGGAGGATTCCAGTGAGTGCCGTTTCGACTGGCTGCAAATCAATGATGGCCGATCGCCTGCTTCAATGGTAATAGGACGCTTCTGCGGCATGCATAAGCCTCTTGGGGGCAGCATCATCTCAACGACGAACCACTTGTATTTGTGGTTCCGGTCGGATAACTCTACAGCGCGCGAAGGTTTCGATCTCAGTTGGAATTCATTGCCAGCAGTTTGCGGTGGATTGATTGAATTCGAAACGCATGGTACCATTAAGACTCCGGGATCTCCGGGTAGCTACCCGAAAAATCGAGACTGCATCTGGCAGCTGCGAGCGCCGAACACGAACAGAATAAAACTGGCCTTCTTCAGTATGCAAATCGAGAAGCATGACAGTTGTAACTTCGACTACGTGGAAGTCAGTATTAAAAGCAGCAAGAGCTTCATAAAATCCATCAGCTAAATTTCCGTTACCATTCCGTTCCGTCCACAGATAATTGATGCGATATCGGGGGCGGTGCTGGAAAAGTTTTGCAACTCAACAAATCCGGCTCCTATAATGCTGCCGACAAACGAGGCGGACATTCATTTTCATTCGGATAACGAAGGTGGCGATACCGGTTTCCAAATTCACTATTCTGCTGAACAGCGAGTACCCGGATGTGGGGGCACCTTCACCGCCAAGCAGGACACGATACGTTCGCCGGATATTATGCAGGAAGCCATCAGCTGTGAGTATGATATAAAAATGGCGGCCGGAGAGACGATAAGCGCTTCGTTTACAAAACTGGAATTAGGCGCAGAAGATTGCGTCGAGGTGGGTACAATTCGAACAGTTCGCAGTAATACATATTTACCGCCAACTCCTTACAAGCCAGATTTACAATGTTCTCCCTGAAAAACAAATACGCTTCTTGGAGGAGAGATATTGTGGTTCTTTTTTCAATGCACAAGCATCGCCTATCGCTTCGATGTATAATGGATTGCAAATTAAATTCCACTCGAAAGGTGGCACATTTGAGTTGAAATACCGAGCAGGTATTTATTTAATTCAGTGGAAAAATTGAGAAAATCACAGATTTAATATCCACACAAAAAAATTTCAGAATGTGTGCTCAAATTTGAAAGTAACAGTGACATCATCACTTCACCAAATTATCCGCATCTGAATAATGTCGATCGATTTTGTACCTTCAAGATTGTAACCGAGCCGAACACAGTGATCTCGATGAGCTTGTTGGACTTTGACGTGAATGATAACAGCTTGTTGGACACAACTGATTGCGCTTACACATTCCTAAAGGTATTAGTGCCAAGATTAGGTAATTCCGGGAGTTACTTTCTTTATACCATCGATACAATACTTTCTAGATCTACGATGGCCTAGGCGAAAAGGCGTTGGGCTCCTACTGTGGCAATAGTACACCGCCCGCTAATATGGTTTCCAAGACAAATGCTGTAATACTTGACTTCCAGAGCGCTATCACCAGCTACGGCAAAGGTTTTAAGCTCGAGTACCGCGCTATTCCCACGGACGAAGGCTGCGGTGGAGTGTACACGAAGCAGGGTTATAGCATACGACCTCCAACAAGCGATGATGGAACATATAAACATAATTTGACATGTTATTGGATTATTATGGCGCCCGCAAAGCAGGGCATTTTGCTGTTGTGGAAATCGCTAAGCCTAGAAGAACTAAATGACTGCGCCTACGACTATGTCGAGATATATGACAATTTGCCCAATAGCGAAAATGACGTTCCACTCGGCCGGTAAACAAGTGACGATAATATTTTATATCCTTCGGTGTTTTAATTTCTTTGAACCTAACCTTGATTACTAGATACTGCGATAGTCGGATTCCAAAGTCTTTCCTCAGCCACTCGAATATTTTAACTCTAAAATTTGTATCGGATCTTACGGATGCCATGGCTGGTTTCGAGGTTACATACGAATTCGTTGATTATAAAAAGATTTGTGGCGGTGATATATTTTCCTCCACCGGCGAAATAACCACGCCGGAATGGCCGTTTGACTATTCGAATAGCAGAGATTGTGTTTGGACCATAAACACAGCACAAGGCACCCAAATGGAATTACAGATCTACACTTTTGACCTTGAGCAGTCTCCAAATTGTGACAAGGATTACTTAGAAATAAGGTACGAAATTCGGATACACTTTAAAACCTTTTGTTCACGTAAATGGTCCCCTCCGGCTATGGTTATTTACATTTTTCTCTCTTACAATTAATAGAAATGGTGCCGCCGCCAACTCCTCACTGGTTGGAAAGTTTTGCGGTCAAAAAATTCCACACCTCATTCCTTCTTTTACCAACCAAATGCGAATCTATTTTCATTCCAATACCGCCGTTACAGGCCGCGGTTTCAACATCAAATGGTATATATTTTCGAATAGTTGCGGCGGCAATGTAAACACGGATTTGGGGGTGATCACATCACCCCTTTATCCTGCACCGTATCCGCATAATGCCCAGTGCGATTGGTTCGTTCGGGTGAGTCAGGGCTCGTCTATTCATTTCGTCATTGAAGACCTCGCCATAGAAGCGTTGGCTAACTGCGATTATGATAGGTTGGAAATCTTTGATGGTCGCACTAATGTCGACCCGCTCCTGATGAAATTGTGTAGATTGGACGAAGACACGCCGAGTCAAGTCGTTAGTAGTGGCAATGAGGCTCTTATACGTTTCACCAGCGATGCCAGCAATACGGAGCGCGGCTTCTCTTTGTCCTACTATGCGAACTGTACACGGACCTTAACTGCCTTCAACGGCATCATCGAGAGTCCCAACTTCGGTGAACATTACCATCGAAATGACGTCAATTGCAGTTGGACACTGAAAGCACCGAAGGGCAATCGCATCGTTTTGGAATTCACACACTTCGATGCGCGGAATGGGGGTGAAATATATTTAATTGAGCGCTCCCAGAATGGTACCTTATCGGGGAACAAAGCTTTGAGAGTGGGGGCGAGGTTTAATTCCAGCGATGATAGTTTAGTGATTGTACAAAACAGCAGCCTGGTAACTTTTCGTCTGGAATATAGCATGGTCGGTTGCATTGAGATTTTGCAACGCGATGAGGGCGAATTCTTCTCACCGAAATTCCCCAATACTTATCCGAATAATGTGGAGTGTCTGTGGGAGATAAGGACGGAGTTGGGGCAGGGCATATGGATTAATATTAAGGACATGGACATTGAAGAGTCTGTGAACTGCACGCGTGATGGCCTACAAGTGAGTGATCTGTTCAGTTTGTTCTTCTGTGTGTTTACACCAACGTTGTATCACGTAAAATCAACACTACTCCATAGTAACAAAATGAATACCTTCAGATCTCCAGCCACATGGATAGCACGAATCCAAAAGAGCGTCACTGCGGCAAACAGGAAAATGTCGTCTTAACCAGTTCTAGCCACCGTTTGTTTTTAAGGTTTTACAGTAACGGTGAATACAATGGGAAGGGATTTCATGGCAATTACCGGTCGGTCAAATCACGTAAGTGTAATACAAAGCCCTTAATAATATCTCAAAACTAGACTAGACTATACTAGACAATATGTACCACCAAAAAAATTGAAAAGTACTGCAAGTTAGTTGGAGACAGTGCATGATAAGATAGTCTTTTATAAATACAAGTGCGTATCTTAACCCTCTGATAAAAATATGTATTGTCTGGCAGAGTGCGGAAGTGTGATTATGAGCAGGAATGGCATTATTCAATCGCCACAATATCCGCAAAATTATCCGCCAAACGCTGATTGTGAATGGGTTGTCCAAGTGAGGAATCATCACACGATCACTTTCACCTTGGAAGAATTAGACTTGGAGGAGTACCACGATTGCCAAGCGGATTCTGTCGAACTGTACGAATATCAAGGCGGAACTGTAGAAAGGCGACTCTTTAGCAAATGCGGTCAATTAGAAGCAGATGCAAATCAGTGGCAAACATCATCGAATGTAGCACTCATTAGATTCCGAACTGACGATAGCGCCGAGGCAAAAGGCTTCAAAATTAGCTTCAAAGAGGTTAGCGGCTCTCCTCCAAGTCACCCACCCCTAAAATCTGCCCCTACATTTTCACGTTTTCTTATTGTAGAATTGTGGTGAACGAATTTATGTTGATAATGATGAAACGGACTATCTGGAAATCAACCAAGGCTTCGCCCGGCACAACGAGGTTACTAATGAAACCTGCATCTGGCGCCTCATTGCCAAGGATCCCCGAAAACACATCAGATTATCTGCATATCATGTACAGTTAACCCATGCCATGTCTTTGAGCTACAGCTCCGAAGATGATTGTCGCAATAATGGTGTAAAGGTAACGACGGATGAATGGATGAATGTAATGGAGTAATGAAAGACGTTTATTTCCATTCTTTAGATTTTTAATGGTGAAGACGATAGAGCGCCCATTCAGGCCAAGTTCTGCAAAACGCATCCTCCGGAAATCATCTCAACGGGACACGCCTTAACAGTACAAGTGCCGCTTAATGTGATATCTGAATTTGCAGGCTACTATGGCACACGTGATGATTTGTGCCAAAATTATTTCTATACGTTAAGCGGAGAATTTTCAACACCTCAGTATCCATCTTCTTATCCCATAAATATTCAATGTCTGTGGACAATTGAAGCCTCAGCTGGCAATGCTATATCTTTAACTTTGGAATCTCTGGATATTGAGCAATCTGACGATTGTAACTCAGATTATTTAGAAATACGAGCCAATAATGAACGTGGTCATTTGTTTGGTATATTTTGCGGTTCATCGGCACCACCGCCTACGCTGGAGAGTGCCTCTTTCTGGATAAAATTCGCAAGTAACGATGACACAGTGGGCCGAGGTTTTTTGGCCTCTTATAGCTATGGTATGTGTATAAGAATGGTACCTATGTGTATTTCGATATTTATATGGTTAATTTTCGGCAAAGTTATGCACAACGAGTTGAATGGCACAAGTGGCACCATTGAATCGCCAGGATATCCTACAAACTTTTTATCTATGGAGCCATACAGTTGGCGAATTAGTGTTGATCGCGACTTTGTTGTACTGATAACATTAACCCATGCCGTCGATATGATTATGCCATTTATTAAGGTAAGTATTCGAGTCTAAAATAAAATCATAGTTTTATTTGCTTTTGAGTTTGTTTCGAAATTGTTTGTTTGTGCACTCGCTTTATGGCTTTTATTTGCAGTTCTACGATGGTTACTCGGAAATCGGAGCGCCCATTGACTATGCCGAAGGAAACATTATTCGCTCCAACACAAATATCATTTACCTCACGGCAACCCGTGGTCCCTTTGCACTCGAATGGCATCAGGTTTCCAAGGAAGCCATTCGCAATAACCGCACTGCAGAAGATATGGCCAAGTTGTGCCGCTCCGAAATCGTCGTCGTCGACACGACGCTCGTATTCAACTCGCCGGGTTATCCGGAAGGCTATGCAACTAATCTCAACTGCAGCTGGACCATTCTGCCAGCCAATGCCGCTACTCATGTTGTACTGCAATTCCTCAACATCGATTTGGAAGACTATGGCGGCTGTATGACTGATTACGTAAGCGTTTTTGCGAGCAATGACTTGCACGACTGGAGGAAGCTGGATAAACTTTGCGAGAAACCACCTGCCGCTACCGCTACCGCATCGTACAGCGGTCGACCTTATCTGAAATTGGACTTTGTCACGGACACGAGTGTAAACAAGACTGGCTTTTCGTCCTATTTGCGCACTGCTTGTGGCTCGGAGTTGAGAGATCGCTCAGCGCTTGTGAATATTACTGACTTGACGCCGACCCTGGGCCCATTTCAAATGGAGTGCATTTGGACCGTACGTGTCCGTCAGGGTCATCGGATTCGCATCAGTTTCCCCGAATCTTACTTGCGCAATGAAAACGCCGGCGATTGTCGCACTTACTTCTTGGTGCGCAACGGCATTGATGCTGATTCGCCATTTCTGGGTAAAGGAAACTACTGCGAGAATGACATCAGTGACGTGCTGGAAACCAGCTCCAATCGGGCGTATATAAAATTTTCCCGCGGCGGATTCCTAAAGTTCAGGGCATCTTTCCATTATGAGGAGATCCTGCATGAGTGCTCAGATGAGCTGATTCTAAGCGACGCAACCTACTTGGATTCCACCAAGACCATAACCACACCAAAATATCCCAATCTGCCCAATCCGCACTCAGAGTGTGTTTGGAAAGTAATAGCTCCAGTCCTGCATGTCATAACTTTGAATTTCTTCGATCATTTCGATCTGGCGCCGGGGGCGAATGCGGCGTGCGATCGTGAGTATGTGCAGGTGAACGACGGGGGCACGGAGCTAATGCCCCTGCTAGGACGTTTCTGCGGTGCCAGCAAACCGAATACCATCTATTCCACCAGCAACGTGCTGCGGATCAAGTACTTCACCGATATCTCGGAGCCACACATGGGCTTTAAGGCGAACGTTTCAATCGGGCGTTGTGGGGGCACCTACTTTTCAAACGAGGGCGTCATCAGTTCGCCGCAGGGGGTTATGTTGCGCGGCAAGGAGCGTGAATTCGAATGTGTGTATGTAATTGAAGTGGCTCAGGGCAATACTATCAATCTAACTGTTGATCACATCGATCTGCCCGAAGCCGCGAATTGCACACAGGTAACGCATCTGGAACTGCAAGAGGTTGATATGTATGCAGGCTTGACAGGCGATGCCGAGAATGTAACGGACGTGCTGCATGTGTGCGGGCGCTTCGCCAACCGTTACATTGTGGAAACGAATAAGCTGGTCATGCGCTACAGAATCATACAGGAGACCCCTGCAGCTACCAGTTACAGCTTCAAGTTCAGCTATAAATCGATCGGATCTCGCTGTGGCGAAACGATACAAGCCAGGCAAGGTGTTCTGCAAACGCCCGGCTATCCGGGAGGTGTAAGCAGAACCACCCGCTGCTTGTGGCGAATACGTGTGCCCAAAGGTAAACGCATTAAAGTAGAGTTCCTCGACTTTGACACAGGCGCCCTGACCAACACATCTGGATCGGACTTACGGTCGCATCAGATGCGTCGGTTCTTTAGTCGGATCTCGTTTTCTAACGACTTCCAGGGCAAGTCGCCGCTGGCAACCATATCGCAAAACCCACCCGCGGAACTATATTCCACTGACAATACGATGCGAATAGATGCTCTGCTCTCCTTCACCGCACATCGCGGATTCAAGTTGCGTTTCTCCTCTGATGAGGAGTCCGAAGTCTGTGGCTCGCCTTTGGTTCTGACGAACGGCGGCGGCTCCTTACTGTTCAAACGTAATAATGAATCAGCGATCTATTGTAGCTATGATCTGCAAATGAGGGCTGACGCGACGCTCGCCGTGCACGTCGAAAAATACGAAACGTACCCCGGATATTATGCCGACAATGGCTGCACATTGGCACCACTCAAACTGGAATTGCATTCGAAGGATCTGCTGCCAGATTTGCTGTGCAAAAACGAAACGCAGCCCGCTTTCCGCCTACCGTTCTCCGCTACTATGGAGCTTTCCGGAAACATCTTTAATAAGCTGCGCGAGTTGATGTTGCAGTACCAGGTGTACGATTGCGGCGGAATACTCCCCATCGCAGACAACATGACCATAACGCAGCCTAGCATGGATAGCCGATTGAGAGGAGGGCGTGTGGAGTGTGCGTGGGCTGTTTGGCCCAACGATTACTTAGACCGCACTGACATGTTCGATGCCTCAATGGATGCAGCGCAGCTCGTGGTTGATTTGACAACCGACTTCAAACACAATTGCGAAGAACAATATTTAATCGTCTATAATGGGCCCGATCAAAACTCCCCACATTTAGGGCTCTATTGCCAGAAATCTTCGGCCGTAAATCTGGTGGTGGAACACGGCTTGTTCTTCGAGTATGTTACGAATAACTATGAGCTCCAATCCACCTTCAATTTAAACGTTAAACTGGGAAGTGGGTGTGGCGGCAGGGTGGTGTATCCATATCGTACCATCACATTTGCCGACGAGTACCAAAACAACGTGGAGTGTGTTTGGGATATCGTTACCGATCCGGGCTTCCACGTAGGCGTGTCATTTATAGATCGTTTCTTTATCGAGTCGAGTCCTCAATGTACTAAGGATTTTCTCAAGGTACAGCAAAGAGAACCACTGACCGGTGAGTGGAAGGACCTTCAAGTTCTCTGTGGACGTGATCCACCCAAAGCGATCAACACCACAAGCACCGAGATGCGTTTGATATTTCACTCGGACTCGGAAAATATCGGAGACGGGTTTACTGCACGCTTCGAACGCAACTGCGGTGGCCTCTTTTATGCCACCGATGAAACCCGTCAGCTCTCCAGTCCCGGTTATCCAGAGAAATACAGCAACAACCTTTTCTGCAACTACACTATTTTGCCGTCAGAGTCCAACAATAGGGGCCTTCTTGTTCGCTTCCTGAGTTTCGATTTAGAACAGTCGCCGACCATCAGCTGCCTCTTTGATAACGTAACTATTTATGCGAACGATGAGTACAATCAGGAAACAGAGACAAATTTATGCGGCTCCCATCCGCCGCGAGAATTTCGTTCTAAGGAAAAAATTTCGATAGTTCTGCGAACGGACAGCTCAACTCAGAGAGAGGGCTTTCTGATCGAGTATAGCAACGCCTTGTGCGGTGGATTGGTCACGAACGCAACTATCATTCAGTCACCGCGACAGTATCATGACTCCAACTTCCCGGCCAGCAGCAATTGTTATTGGAACCTGACAGCACCGACCGGATCTAAAATAATGATCAAATTTGAGGAGCTCGATTTCGAAGTTCAGAAATTGTGTATGTACGACGGTGTGGAAATCTATCAGGGATTAGTACCGGTATCTGATCAGCGGCTAGGTAAATTATGTGGTAATCTCACAGGCCACTTGCCGACCATTAGCATACCTTCGAATACTGGCCTAATACACAGTTTCTCGGATGAACATGATCCGTCACGCGGCTTCCGTGCCGTCGTCAGTTTCAGTCCGAACTGCGACCAAAAAGTGTTTCTAGATGCCAGCAATGACACCTACCTCTTTCGGCAATACGCGTCCGGCTACACTAACAATTTAGACTGTTCCTATGTGTTTTCCACCGTAACGGGCCGGCAACTGCAAGTAGAATTCAATAGTTTCCACGTTGAGGAAGCAGACGGTTGTGCGAACGATTATTTGGATGTACACGATGGGGCCGGACCCTTCGCCGACCGAATCGGCAGCTTCTGTGGCCATCTCATACCGGCGATTCTGATGTCCTCCAAAAATGCAATACTGATGCGTTTTGTAACGAATTCGGTGGTAACAAGTGCTGGCTTTGAGGCGAGAATAAAATCGATACCATTAGCTTGTGGAAGCCGCAACCTGAAATTAAATAGTACACAGGTAGGAGAACAAGAATGTGTACATACATACATACATACATACATATGTATATTGGTGGATTATTTATTGTTGCCTTCTGTTCTGTTTGTGTACTTGATTTTAGACCCTTGAGCTGAAGTCACCAGATGATGGCAGTGGTCGTTATTTGGCCAATCTTAATTGTATTTGGAGCATCAAGGCGGACTCCATTGTACATTTGAAATTCGAGAAATTCGATTTGCAGGAGCCCAATGCGAACGGTACATGTGAGAGCGACTTTCTGAAGTTTTATGGAGCTGATGTAATTGTTTGTTAACATTATTTTTCATATTTAGATTCAGGTTTAAGATTAATAGACATTTTGATAAAGGGATAGATAACATTTTAAAAAAGAATTTTAAATAGTATTCAGGTAAAAAAATTTTTGTTGACTTTGAGTTGCGGAATAAGAAGGGGCTTCTTTTCCTTTCATATGCATAACAATGAAATATTATACATATAATAATGAACTTATTGGGCTTAATTCTGGTTTTAAAAATTATTTATTCCACTACCAGAGAGTTTATCGCTTTAGGCTTTTTTCCGTAGTTTTAACACGTCTGTAAATTTTAAATGTGTTTGTTTGGATTTTGCAGGATGCTGAATATATCGAGAAAGGTTTGGGCAGTAATGTAATTCTCAACGGGGCGGCTGAAACAGATAGTCTAGCAAATTTCGCCCAACAGCACGTATATTGTGGCAACTTTTTACCTGACGACTACTTTGCCACATCCAATGAGATTCTGATGAAGTTTAAAACGGACAGCAGAGTGGAGAAAAGTGGTTTTAAAATAATAGCAAGTGCGGCAAGTGGTATGTGAGGACAATGATGCGTGTTTTTAAAAAGTGTGCATGGGTTTCATTATGATCTTTAATATCCTTTAATTCCCATCCTTTCTTTATCACAAAAACAGAGATCAAAATTTGAACCCTTTTAGTAACTGAGATACATACATATGTATGTACATAAAGAATTTAAAAATGTTCTTTGTTAAAACGAGTATTTTAGCCTCTACATAACACGAAAAATTATTTAAACAATTATTTACGCGTATATACTCGTTAACTTATTCAAAGTATTATTCTGGTCTGTCAAAAGATTATGAACTCAATTATTATAAATTATTATTATGCCATGAACTCAATTATTATCCCTCAATTTTTCGGAAATATTTTCGGCAATAGGTTGCTTCCGCAATTTCACCGGTACTCAGGGACGTATTCAGCTGTCGGCAACAACGGATCACTGTGACATCTACATTCGGGCACCGCAGAATTATTCGCTTAGTCTTTATTATAGCGACACGACTTTCTTTGAATCGGATTGCGATAAAGAGTACCTGGAAGTGTTCGAGACCAAAACCAACACATCGCTACAAAAGAACTGTCAATATATTGCTCCTGGACGTAGCCTCTTTACCAAATACAACGAATTACGAATGCACATTCGCCTTGATGGCATTTATACACAATTTGATATAACATATTTGGCTAGTCCGAATGGTCCTGGCTGTGGTGGCAACCTCTTCAATACCGTTGGCGTAATAACCAGTCCGTACTATCCGGATTATGTTCGTGAAAGTTCCGATTGTCGTTGGAACATTCGCGTGCCGAATAATGTGCATGTGCTGCTTCATTTTGAAAGTGAGTTTATAGAGACAATCAAACAAAACTGCATAATTCAAGCTTCCTGTCCATTTTCGTTTCCATTTCCATTCAGTTTTCGACTTAGGTGCAAAAACCACCTGCCATTCTGACTACTTGCAAATTATCGAACGCACTGCAGACGATTCGGAGACGGTGGTCCGTCAGTTCTGCGGCGAGGTAAAAAATTGCTTTTGATAAGACATAGATTATCATCAGTTCATTACCTTATTATTGGTCTTCTGTTACAGGATCAACCTCAATTCTATAAGAGTAATAACAGTTTCCTTTCTGTGCGTTTCCATAAAACTGTTAATTATGACGGCACCGGCTGGATGATCAAATTCAACGGCGTCCCTTCAAATTATAAGATTCCTGACTACTATTTCTAATAGTTTTCAAGCCATTATATCAAACTTTTGTAAGCTTTTACATTTTTAGTGTTTTTAGTGTTTTTTTAACTAGAGAAAAGGCTCTATGCGACAATTGTATTAATTACTGTTAAAAAAAATTCCACTATTATTCTATTTTACGAAATTTTTTGGTTTTTTAATTCCGCAAATCAAAGTGAAAATATCATTTTACATACGATATTTCGAAGGCGAGGTTTAAATCTATCGATTTCTAAGCATCGACTTTTTTTAATGTATTGAAAGTTGACTTCATTTAGTCGCTATAAACTATTCCAAACAATCGGTTTTAGCAAATGATGTTTTTAATTAAAAATTACATAATAAGCTACACTTTACTTAAGAACTTTTTGTGAATTTTATTAGTTTCGAAGCAATTGAAATAATTATAAAGACATATATATTAAATTAAATTTATAAATTAAAAAGTGCAGAGAATCCTTTATTATTTTCATAAGCTTACACTTTTTCATATAATAAATCCTATAAGTAAGCGTATACCATACTAAATTGATAGGGATGAGCTTCATCTCAAATATAAAATGAGTAAGTATTTAGTGGAAAAAAAATTTTAAGTATTTGTGAAACTAATTGAATTATTGTCCCATTTTATTTTGCTTAACTTTTATACTTCTTCTTCTTCTTTTAAATACATCCATATCATACTATCGGTTTGAAGCGTATCAACTGTGACTAGAGTATTATATAATTTTTAGTAGGTGTCTTCACCACTAGAAGCAGGGGCGCAAAATCAGTAGAAACAATAAAAAAATGTGAAAAAACCGCAAATTGGATAATGATTACATCCACTGAAAACTACTATAACACTGGCGATCTCACGAGCATGAATCTTGCGGATAAGACTACGCTGATGTGACGGTAGTTTTAGCAATTGAAATAATATTTCTGTTCCGCGGTAGCCCAAACAAACACTTCGCAGTGATGTATGTACATATAATGGCCATGATCTCCTGATGCAACCTAATGGCTTTCATGGCGATCAACAACGCGGCCTCGGCTTTCGGATCCACACGCAATCCAGTGGCGAATAATTTAGTGCCCATTTTAAATTGATGCTTGCTTAGTTTTATTTCAATTAAATCAAGCTTGCTGCACGCTTTCGTCAAGCAAGTTTATTGTCAAATAGGCGAAAGCAAAATTAGTAATAATAAAGTGAAGAGGTGAACAAAAAAAATTAATAGAAAAATTGCAAATATCTAACGGCGAATTGACAAAATTTTGTAATTGAAATGTGCGATTATTATAATTAAAAAAATTGCAATTTAATTCTACAAACTTAAATTATCTTTCCTATATATTGTATACAAGTATATCGATATACCCGTAAATTTTAACGCGAGTTTGAATGAAAAAGTCTTATTTAAGAAATTCGAAACTAATGCAATTTCTGACGTTATATTTTAAAATTCCGTACATATTAATTTTCCGAGAATATGAAAGCTTTACATCAGAAATACGAGTATATTGTACAAATACGAAATCCATGATGGAAACGAGCATTAAACGAACTATTTCATTACCCAGACGAAAATGTTTGCCATGTTAACAGGGATACATGGTGTAAATAGAGGAAGTAAGGAAGCTTTTAAGTTAACTTTATGTTGAATTGTTTTTAAATAAATGTTTTAGGTCCTTTTTGTTTTACGCATATCACAAGTTCTTAAAAAACTAAACTTTAACAGGGATACATAGTGTAAATAGAGGAAGGAAGGAAGGAAGGAAGAAAGAAAGGAAACTTTTTGGTTAACATTATGTTGAATTGTGTTTAATTAAATGTTTTAGGCACGTTTTTGTTTAGCGCATATCACAAGTTTTTAAAAAACTCTATTGTAAAACTTGTAAAATAGAGAAAATAAAAATGATATTTTTTCTTTCTTTTCTTTTTTACAATCCAATTTTTAGAGGGAAAGAGAGCTTATTGATTCTTCTACTGTCAATTCAATTCTATTATTATATTTATAAATTTCTTTACAAGTCTATTATCTTTACAAGTCTTTACAAGTCTCAAGAGTGTATGTGATTTTAAAAAACCATTGAAAATCACAAATATTTGTTCTGTAGCAGAAAATTGTTCTGTCTGCTTTTGTAATTGTGATTAAATACAATAATATTTAAATATTTGAAGAATTTTCTTATACGTATATAAAGATTTTATATTTAGCGGAATTATTTCTAATCATGTACGAAAATACCTAAAATACAATTGTATCCTATAAGATCTTTATTAAATGTTTGTTCCTGCTGGGTCATTATAATGCATTTAAGAACAAGCACACCCGCGCACTCGATCAAGTGTGTTGCGGTCGATTTTGTTTTTGCTTTCATTTCCCACTTCGTTCACTTGCTGCTTGTTCTTCCTTGGATGCAAGTAATAGCAACTAAAACAATAGCAATAATAATGAGGGGTATAACACTTGTGGAATACAGAGAGATTTTGTTATAAATTGAGTTAGAACAACTAGTTTCAGTTTAGTTGCCTTCCAGTAACGGTTGTGCCAGATTCTCATTCAAATATTTCAATATAGAATACTCTATATTCTCGCAGAAAAGGAAACATTTTTAAAATCTAAAAAAATCGTATATGTAGAAAAAAAGAAGCGGAAAGTAAATCGGTGACAGCAAAAACCTATTACACACGATACTCATCAGGTTAGTGTTTCATCGATATTATATAAAACGAAAAAAACTTAATGCGGAAAGAACAAGAACAAGAAGAAATACTTTTTGCTAAAAGTGCTAAAGTGAAATTTGTACAAATTGAAAAACATTTTGAAGGAAACGTAGAACAGACATATATACAGACACCCACATCCACATCCACTTGCAGAAATACATACAGACATATCAAACATTTTACAGAATGTCAGCCAGAATATTGGAGGATTCTCCTAATGCTCATATCAACAAAACGATTCTCGATCGTTACTTGAGTCTACCACTGAAGGAGAATATTGTTCAAGCGACTTACGTATGGATCGACGGCACTGGCGAAAATTTACGTTGCAAGGATAGAACCTTGGATTTTATACCTCAAAGCCCAAGCGGTGAGTAGAAGCAATGTTTTACTGAGGGGGGAAAAAGGATTTCGATAACATCCAAAATGTATTTCCTAATTTGCTTAAGTTAAATTTAAACTATATTCTTATTGAACCATTGATCATTCAGACTAAACACAGACTACCCTCTTCCCAACTGCACAAAACCTTCTCTTTTTACTCTCGTTTACCTTAGCAGAGAACCACGAAATAATCGCTGTTTATTATAAAGTTATGGATGATGAATAACTATAGAACTCTCTCTTCGAAATTATAAAATTTTATTAGTGTATGAATAATTATTTCCTAAAAAAAAGTAAAGATTTAGTGAGAAAGTTTATAATAAGTAATTATATTATTTAAAAAAAAATCATTAAAATACTTTTTTCTAATTCTAATTTCAATCTTAGCACAAACAATTTGAAATTTTTGATTTATATAGTGTGTCTTAAGTTACGGGGCTTTACGGGGCCTCGTACATTAAAGCTTTTGTTAAAATGAGCAATTAATAAGTAACTATTGTTATTAGCAGTGTAAGTCAATTCTTTTCAGAATAATTTATTTGAAAGTCTAATTACGTATTGGTATAATTGAATAATATGGTTTCTTCCTTCCACAAACTGCTCGTATTATCTTTTTACAATATTCATTATTCAATAGATGCAATCCAATACGCTGATAGAGTCGTGCGAGTATATTAATACCAAAAAGGAAGGTGTTGTGCGAAAGGGGTGGTGGGTCTTGAATTAAGCCCCACAAATATAGTATTAAAATAATTACATACACTCTAAACATTTTTGGTGTAGTAAAATGTATTCCAAAATAGAATACAAACAGATGTACACCAATTTTTTGATAAAATTTATACCCCTTTATTGTATAAAAGTCTATATAATTTTTGTATAAAAAAATATTATAAAAATTTTATTTCAAAATAGTATAAATTTATACAATTCTTGTATTACTTTTCCTTATAACAAAATCTGATGAAATAACATTTTACTTTGGTAAAAATCATTGATTTTATAGGAACATTGGTTTTGGCAAATTTGGCTTTTTTTTTAATAAAAAAGCCCTATAGAGAAAAAATATAAAAAATGTATGTACAGTCAACCCTCCTACAACGCGACAGATACGTTCTTAGAAAACGTCGCGTTGTAGGAAATCGCGTTGTAGGAGACATGAACTCTATAGAAAAAAGGGGGTTAGGTTCCAAGTATTAAAAACTGCATTGAAATTAATAAAACGAAACTTTAATAAGTTAATGTTCAAGATTTTATTAGAAATCCTTCAATAAAATTATAATAAATTAATAAAACAAAACAAAATAATTCACGTTTTTACAAAATTAAGAACTAAATAAAAATTCAAGTTTATAAAAATTCAAATATAAAAAGAAATGTTGATGCATATTATTTATGCAAATTATTCGTCATCACTGCTAAACGGATTATGCCGCGAATGTTTTGCTGGTGCTATATCCGAATCTGAACTATTGGAACAAGGGATAGGTTCGTAAGTAAACGAGTCCATTTCATTCAAAAACGGAGTTAATTTTTTACTTACAAATTTATACAAAACAACCAAATGTTAAATGTCAAATTTGTCAAATTTTAAACATTCCGAGAAAAGTGATTTTTTTTAAGAAAGTAAATTTTTTTAATCGCGTTGTAGGAAAAAAATCGCGTTGTGAGAAAAATTGCCTCAATTTATGAATCGCGTTGTAGCGAAAACGCGTTGTAAAAGTGTCGCGTTGTAGGAGGGTTTGCTGTATATGAAATTTCGTATACATAAATTTATAAAATCAAATGTTGTAAATATGTAGGTTAAAACTTTATACCCAGAATTTTTAGAGTGTAGTTTTGAACCACATTCTGTGCACCTGAGATATGGCCACTTTTTGTGGTCCGAGATCGTGCCTGTAAATAAACTAAAAACTACAGGATAATTACAGTAATTTATGTGTTTAAGGAAACGTTAACATTTGAAATCGCATTACGAACATGACATACTACACAGGTACGGCGCGACAGACTTCGTTGATAAAAATGACAGCCGATGTCGTCGAAAGTTTGTAAAGAAAAAATTAGAAAAATCTGAGTTAAATCATTATATGGTTAATCGGTGAGCGATTAAGGGTTCTGCTATATTAAAATCTTTTTACTTAAAAATTAGGATATAATATCTAATTTAAACAAAAAACGTTTAATTAACAAGTCTTTCCGGCATTGATTTTATAAACATGAAAGTTTTAGCAAAAGAGTAAGATTTGTCGGATTGAAAAAGAAATTATGAATTCTTGATAAAACGCTGAAAGCCGGAAGACTCTTCCGTGTAGTAAGGTTTTCGAAAGATTAGAAAATGACGAAACAGACTCGCTGTCACAAAAGAGCAATCAGTCACAGATGACGTGGACAAACACAAAATCAGCAAGCCACCTGGAATCCGGTACCGCAGCTGCCAGCACCATGCCATGTCGTGCGTCTTTGCTGCTGCGCCATTGTTAGTGGGCTGTATAGAAACAGAGCGTCTTTTCGAGAGCGTCTTTTCGAGAGCGTCTTTTGTCTAACGCAGTTGTGCTTACGTCAGTGAGAATTTTCGTTAAACAAGCAAACAAACAAACACGTGTCTTAACGCCAAATAAACATAGCCTTGAGTATGTAGCATTAATTTTTTATTTTCCAATTGAGAAATTCTTCGCGCGTTTAATCCATTGATCATAATTTGCAGAGACTTTTAGGCTTATCTACTACGTATTGTATTAAATGCCATGCATTTTTCACACTAAATGTTTTTTGTTTACGATTCGTTTGTTTTGAAGCAAAAAAAAGTGACAAAGTGCAATAAACGAAACGAAAACAAAAACAACAACAACTTAGCAAGCCGCCCATAGCAATTAAATTCGCAATATAAAAATCCATACATACATACATACATACATACATACATACACACATACGTATGCCTCACACAATTTTAATAATAGCCAGAAACAAGAGCTGTCCGCCATCGCGCGACCTCTACGACAGCAACTATTCGACGCGGCTTTGGTATTACCTTGCACTTGAAAAAAAAAAACAATTATTGTACAATATATTGTATTTTCGCTGAATGAATAAATAAAGCAAATTTTCGCTTTGCATTTTCATTTGTATTTCCCGGCATTTTGAGAAACTGTTACTCAAAGAGACACTACGCTTCTAATTTTATTAGTTAGCAAATTTCTTCTCCTCTCGGCTCTCTTTGTATCTAACAAATGCATGTATCGTATGCAGATAGAACCTTAGTACCTTACATTTTTTATAAAAAACAGTTTATTATAGTGGAAAATTTATTAGATATTATTGTTAAAAATTATATATTATTGTTAAAAGTTAAATATTGTTAAAAATATAATATTATTGTTAAAACTAAATTATGACTGTTAAAAATTAATTTTTATAAAAATGTACCAGTATGAAGAAGTGTAGATTTAAGGAAGCACACTCACTATCAGTATTTCCGCCAGTACGCGATTTCTTGTATCTAAAAAATTTATATTTTTATTTAAAAAAAAAAAAAATATTTTTAAACCAAAAAGCGTTTTACCAAATCTTCATATTTCTATGGACGCATTTTTTCAGGAAACGGATTTTGCATTTATGGCACAGCGATTATGCGGAAGTTGGGAACGCAATAGTTTTCTCAATGATTTCATAAATTTACATTACATTAAAAAACAATATATCTGTGGCAATAAGCGTTAACAGCCTAACTAAAATTACCATTAATAGTTGTGTTCCATTTACACTAAGAAATATTTACGTAATTGAAACTTTAAATTGTTCGAAAGTTAGGAGCAGACTTGAGCTGCTATTCCTTGCTGTGCTTACGACGCGCATCGCAAGAGGAAACACCATGACGTTTATTACATGACATATTGTATGTCGTACACAAATTACTATCTGACAATCAATTTGTTTAAATTTGCTTAATTTCATACTCTAATTACTCTTATTATCTCTTGTACGATAATTTCTCAATGGCAACCGGAGGGTCGCTTGATGATTCGCTGGTAATTGATTATATATCGCATGTGTATGCATTTATTGTTTTGTTTATACCTTTCGGCCATAAGAATTGCTCAGGTACAACTGCTAAATCGATTGAACCCGACTTTTTATACATCAACTATTTATAGTAGATATGAGCTCATTTAGCGGTGAATTATGCAGCTTGTAAGGCAGCAATTTCGTTCCCGAGCTCAGACAAGGTGACATACATACATTCATATGTATGTACATACATATATGAGCTTGTTTAATTCTTGTCATTTTATTGCTATTTGATCGATTACTGTCCGTTTTTTATCATCATAATTTCAAGTTATTAGAAATTTGATCAGAAATCATTAATTGTGTTATTATTTCACAATTAATAACTTGACAAAAATTAACAATAAAATCGTTGACAAAGTTAAAAATATTTGACGTTTCGACAATTTTAATTGATAGCAAACATTTTTCTAAAACGGATTCTTTTGCGTGATTTTTATACCATAACGCTTCGGATTACTTCAAGCGAATTTTGTTGGACAGACACCCTCAAAAATTCGTCCAGAGAAAAGTGCTTAAAATTTGGCTACAAACAGCTACCAGTACAATGCCAATTCTCAAACAAACCGGTTTTTTACTATATACATATGTACATGTAGAGGTTAAATTACAATATACGTAGGATAATGTATTTGTATATCAGGAGATTAGACTCCGTCCACAGAGCTAGAACATCACATAAAATACTAGAAGAAAAACAATCAGATTTCTCTAGTCTTTTTATCCAAGTAGGAAGCCGTAATAAAACCACAGAGAAAATCTAATTAAAATTTAAAAAGACAGTCATATTAAAATTCAATACATAACGATTCAATAGAAAATCAAATTGTAAAAATTATATACTCGTATTTCAAAAATTTTACGCCAGCGCACTTCTACTTTTCTGCATACGGCAAAATTTTTCAGTGAACAGCTTTGATTGATTAGTATCATTATTAAGCGATAAACTTGTTGTTTTATTATGCAAATAAAAACTTGTATAAATTACTTCCTAAATTTTATAACGATTGCGATCGTAAATCAACAAACCGTTTTTTGTGAAGTTTCAATTTAATTTTAGCCCAACATTTATTAGTTTCTCTACTAATACTAAGTTAGTATTAGTTTCTTACAATTGCGGAAATTAATAATCATAACCTCCTTCACGTAGTTATATAGGTTAATCTCTAGGTAATTGTTATATAGGTTTACTCTCTTAGAGTAATTGGATTTAAAGCGACAATTATGAGCATCGATTATGAAATAAAATTCAAGATTGAAATTAATTGTATTTATCGTAGAGCTACCCACATGGAATTACGATGGCAGTTCGTGTTACCAGGCGAAAGGCTGTAATTCCGACACTTACTTGTATCCGGTGGCCATTTACAAGGATCCATTTCGCAGGGGCAATAACATTTTGGTTATGTGTGACACATACAAATTCGATGGCACACCCAGCGAGACCAACCATCGCAAGAGCTGCTTGGAAGTGGTGAACAAGTGCAAAGATCAGGAGCCCTGGTTTGGCATCGAGCAGGAATACACGTTTCTCGATTTCGATGGGCATCCGCTCGGCTGGCCTAAGAATGGCTTCCCCGGTCCACAAGGTCCCTATTATTGTGGTGTTGGTGCCGATAAGGTATGTACATACGTACATATGTATGTATATTTATACAGCGATATTTGAAGGAATAGAAAGAAGCAGCTACCTATGTATGTAGACTATGTACATATGTATGTACATTATGGCCCTTTCGTATTTTCCACAGGTCTACGCCAGAGATGTTGTCGATGCTCATTACCGTGCTTGTCTTTATGCTGGCATAAAGATATCGGGCACAAATGCCGAAGTGATGCCTGCCCAGTGGGAGTATCAGGTGGGACCTTGCTTGGGTATATCCATTGGGGACGAATTGTGGATGTCGCGATTCTTATTGCATCGTATTGCCGAGGAATTCGGAGTTAGTTTCGAATAAATAAACGAATTACTATATCTTCGATAATGAATAATTTCGAATATGTATTTTCAGATTGTTGCCACGCTCGATCCCAAACCCATGCCCGGCGATTGGAATGGTGCGGGCGCTCATACCAATGTCTCCACAAGACGAATGCGCGAAGAGGGTGGCATAAGGTAAACGGAAGCTGCTTCTATAATATAAATTATTATAGCTTTTATTACAAACATCGTTATAGAGCCATCGAAGAGGCTGTGGCCAAACTTGCTAACTGCCATCAACGTCACATACGAGCATACGACCCCAAACAGGGACAGGACAATGCCAGACGTCTGACCGGCCAGCATGAAACGAGTTCCATTGAGGATTTCAGTGCGGGCGTAGCTAATCGAGGCGCTTCTATACGCATTCCACGTGGCGTTAACGACGACGGTAAAGGTTATTTCGAAGATCGTCGTCCCAGTTCAAATTGCGATCCTTACTCAGTGGTCGAAGCTATTTTGCGCACAATCTGCTTAGATCAATAAATGATGATAGCTCAACAAAGAATCGCAAGAAAACAAAATTATCACTGTGGTACATGGTAGAAGAGAAAATGGCAGTATAAAAAGTAACATTTTCAAATTCTTTAGAAAATGGCTAAAAGCGTAAAAGGACAATTGGACCAACCAGTAGTGATTAGGAATGGGCAAACCAAACATATCTAATACATTTAATATTATTAGTATTACCAGTTACTAGTTTAAGAAATATTATGCCTATTCAACCATATTCTTACGGGCAAATTCTTCAGAGGTTTTCTTAAAAGCCCTGCCCCCAAACTATATATTTATAAAAACCATTTTATTTAATAATAGAATACGTTTTAATATCAATAAATTTTAATTTTAAACTGTATTTGAATTCGAATACATAGTTTTATTTCTATATACTCGTATTACAATATTTTTCTGCACTTCTTAACATAACTCAATCTGATAATAAACGACAATATAAAACATACTTAATTGCTACTAATAGAATTTGTTCTTTTAAAATTTTATGATTTTTTCTTTCCCCAATTATTTTTACTTACCATAATTCTTCAGGATATATCTTTCTGATCTGCCAGGGCTCACTCCGTGATTGTGCACATTTCTCCTTCCCTAAAATCGGAAACATTTTCCTTCTGTGAAAAAGCAAAAACTACTGATTTATTTTTAAATCAATAAAAAAGGAAAACAACTTTCAACAAGCCAAAAAAATAGATTGAAAGATGATGATTTAATTGAATACCAGAAACATGCTTGCTTTTATTGGGATAGTCCAATTTATTCTAAAGTATTCTAATGTATTTTATTACAATCTGGCTTGTTTCCATGACATAACTTTAAAATGTTGTTTGTTTACTAAGGAATTTTTTGTTTTACATAAACTATGTTATGTAAAACCTTATTATGCATTTGCCAATACTTGTAACATTGTATGTAACTAAGGATTTCATTTACGAATCTCAATTTTATGAAACTTTCAAATATTATCTCAGTTTAGATTTTTGGTTATTCATAATTAAGACTTATACTAAATTCGCTTAGCTTCTTTTTTCTTTATAATATTAAATCATATATGTAGATATACATACATACTCATATCCGTGGCTAAATGCAATAACAAATTTTTATTTCTAACCGATTTAAGCTGTTATTGCGCATAGCCATCGATATATTTATATATGTATATGTATATGTATATGTATATGCATATGTATATGAATTATCACAATATATGGTTAATTTTTCATCTTAAATATATTGTTTTTCAATAAAACTGGATAACAAAAAATCCATTCAACAAATCAAAAATAAAATGTATGTTTTAATAAAAAAATTATACACATTTAACTACATACTAAAGACAATAGTAATAAAATAAAAGTAAAAGTAAGTAAAAAAAAGGTACATACTTATAATGGAATAATTTATGATGTATGATGAGAAACTGTTATACTTTCATATTATTTTATTTAAACTTCTTAAGTTAATTCAATTTATATATTTAAATTTTGTGACAATAATACCATAAAATAGAATAGAATTTTCTTGGTGAAAATAAAGAAATTTTTATATATATGTATTTTATCATAACGAGAATCCAGTCCAGCGGTAAAGCCGCGCACGCACACTTGCCGACTTGGCCGATAGTTCCAGTTAGCGCGAGATGGTAGCTTGCGCATTTCTGATGAACTTTTCATGATGGCATTGGCTACATTTCACGTCATCGCTGATTCTCGAAACGTCTGTCGTAAATTTGAAAGAAGAAATTGCAAGCACCCGTGCTTTATATAAAAAAAAAAACTAGAATAGTACTCTGAGCAATCGGCCGACTATAGGCTAGTGTGCGGCGCACTAACTGACTAAGCCGACTATTTAGTTGGCCCAGTGTGCGCGCTAGCAGCCCCACCCGACCAAATGATCGGCCGAATAAAAGTCGGCAGTAGCCTTCTTCTAGGAGTAGTAACTTCTCTTAATATTACTTAATTTTCAAATAAAAAATTTAGATATGTTTATTTTTAGTTTACTGAAATTTTATTAATATTCATTTGTATTACAGTTTCTCTATAAGTAACTTCTTCGCAGTAATGTGTTATTTTTTAGTAATAATACTTTAACAATGATGTCATTAAAGAATAAATACCATTTAATTAAAATTAACGTGTAAAAATTTAAGCATGAAAAAATTGAAAATATTGTTATCAGAACAAAAGACATTTAAGGAATATTATAAACATATATAAAGTCTTTAATATTAAAATTTTCTCACAGAAAATATTCGTAATTTTTAGTAACTCATTATAACTATTTCACTACGTTTTATATTATTAATTTGTGCTTTACGGTTATACATATTGTTGTATAATATCCCTTCTATGTTAAGAACATGAACATACATATATGTATGTATGTATGTAGATGAATAAGAGTACATACAAGTGATATGATGTACTTTTACGGTTGATAGTTATTTTTTTCTATGAAAAGTGTATATGTATTGTAATTCGTATGGTATATTTTAAATTTAAATATAACGTCAAACATTTTGGCAGTTAAGAAAAAACAATTATTAATTATTGCACATTAATTTGCTAAAATTGTAACTAATAAAAGAAAAAGAAGTTAAGAAAACAAACAATATAAAATTAAGAAAAATTGAAGTAATTAATTCTTGCAAATATTTTTGTATGTAAGAAAAGGAATCAATTGTTCATAGCATACACAATTAATAACGCCCAAATGAAAATTTAAGAAATCGCTAAGCACTTTGCATTTAATTGGATTTATTAAGAAGTATTTAGTTGTAATATTTGTTGAGAAAATATCAATTTTGGCGAATTTTTACTTTTAAATTCATTAAAATTCTCATCATTTAGTGATGAAAAATTGCAATTAGAAACAATTTGTAAGCAAATACACAGGCAAATACACAATTGATTCATACGCAATTTGATATTGCTAAAAATTTATCAGAAGGATTATGCCCGGACTTCACGACGGTAGTACTTATAAGTACCGAAACGTGTGTACTCATGAATCAGCACTAATGATTTCAAAGTCTTAAAGAAAGCTTTTAATAAGGTCTCAAAACATAGACTTTCTAAGAAGATCCTTTAATGTACAGAACAACTCTTTTTTAACAGATTATTTGAAATTATTTGTAGGTCATCTATTTTTGTCTGATCTTGATTTTAAACCAGAGCTTGAAACTTTTATAACTTATATTAAAAAAGTCTCTGAATAAGAGTTATTCAGTGACTTTTATTTTTAAAAGTCTTTTATAACAGTTATTCAAAGACTTTTATTTTTAAAAGTCTTTCATAACAGTTATTTAAAGACTTTTATTTTTAAAAGTAAAAGTTAACAGTTAACTTTTACTTTTATTTTTAAAAGTTAACTGTTAACTTTTACTTTTAAAAATAAAAGTTAAAAGTTGACTTTTATTTCAAAAATTTTTTGAATAAGAGTTATTTTCAGGCTCTGTTTTAAACACAAAGATTACAAGATTTGCACTTAATCATATTTCGAATGTGTAAATTTGCTAACAAGACATACATAGGTATAGAATGTCTTAGTTTACAAAGTATATAATACAATAGAATGTCATAAGTATAGAGAAGTTGTGACTATTGTTTATGGCATATGAATGCTCTAAAACTGCTGATTCTTAATAAAAAGGTTAATAAATGACAAACTGTTTAAAACAATAATTTAGCTACTTTTTAAAATTTGAAATAGATAAAAAAACTATACCAGAAATCTATGTAAATATATAAAACAATTCAATTAAAAAGTTCTGAAGTCAAAAGTGGAAGATCGCGATATATTGTTTGTATGATTTTTTGAGAAATGCTTGCAAGAAGAGAATTGAAGTGAAGTGAACCAGAAAGTAGCGAGAAAACTTAATTCCCAAAATTCAAAGCCTAAATATACATAAATAATCAAACGTAAACGCATAAGAAACGCACACGTTTTGAATGTATGCAAAAAAAATTTACAATCTTTTCATAGCTTTTTGGTTTTTTTTAATTCATTGGTAATATCAAAATTTAATAAGTATTTTTAATCAATCGTAATCGGATACATTCGTGAAGAGAATTTATAAATTAAATATTAAGTTTTTTAATGTGCTCCAACATATTATAATTAACAAATTATAAAATAACTTAAAGCCTTCGGACAAAATATATGTATATGTATGTATGCATATCGTACTATTTATTGTACTTCTAATTACACTCTTTTCATATTTGCATGCAATTCGAGTAATGTGTGTATGTATTGTGAAAAATTCAAAAGTTTTTATAATTTTATGGATTATGTATATTTTTTTGTATATGTACGTATGTATGTATGTATTTAATTATTGAATTATTTTCTACTAAAATGGAATAACACATTTTTATGTTTCATTATTGGTGTTTATACCAAAAACTATTTGGCCACAAGTTTCCTGCTTTGTTTTTGCATAATTTTCCTTTCCTTATCCTTTTTCATGAATTTATGAACATCTTTTTCCATATAACATCTGATTAGTGCGTAAATATTTTAATTTAATTTTTCCAAAAATATTTCACTAATGAAACTTTTGCATTGTTTATTTTCCACAAACGCTAAATTCAAATACAAATTTTGTATTTTAATGTTTGACGCTAAAACAAAAACTAACTTTAGACAATCATTACCTTATGGTAACTCAATGTCATGTATGTGTTACGGTAAATTTTTTTTAAGTAGCTCAACATGAATAATTATCATTATCATTTTTATATTAATTTTTTAAAAATTATATAAATTTTATAAATACTTTTAAAATCCTTTAGCATCAAAATTATTATCCCTTTATACAAATTAACCGTAACTGTCACATATTAAGTAGTATCGAATGTTATGAAATAATTAATTTAATACTCAATCACGTTTTGAACTTATTCTCCATACTCTTTCCTTCCTTCCTTTCTTCCTTTCCTTTATACTACAATTTTATATAAATAATTATAATGTAATAAAGTATTTTAAAAATGTCTACATTTTCCAAATAAAATATTTCCTTACGCAATAAATACTTAGAATAGATAAAAATTTTAGTTCTGGTATGATTTCTTGGTATAATTTATGTATGTATGTATGTACGCATGATCGATCGATCCATTTCACAACACAAATTGGAAAAAATTTCATTTGAAATCGCATTCAGAGAGGCTCGTGATAATTACGATTATACATAGTTGTTGTGAATATTAGCTATATACGATATATGTATGTATTATGTTGATAATTCGGTACTTCCGCGTCGTATGTTGAACTCATTAAAATCAATTTCAGTCGATTCGATGGATTGTATGGAGGCGCTACGTAGCTTCATTGGTGGAAATTTACCTCGACTTTTGAGTGCCGTTAGCTGCAAGTTGCGGAAACTTTTATTGAAATAAAAGGATTGGATGTAAATAGAAAAGTTAGAGTGGAATGGATTTTATGTGGTTGGATGTACATATGTAAGGCATGCAGTGGGTGTAGTTGTATCTACAATATATGTATGTACGAATATACCATATCTATCAATAAATACGTAGATATGTACATTAAGAAAGCAAGATAAGACAGAAGCAATGTATTATATGTATGTACTTGATAGTGCGACTTTATGAAGGGTGATATAAAAATGTTCATTACTATTGGATGAAATGATTTACAGTGTCCCGAATATAATTACTAGCTCCTAAAAGAAAACTTTCTTATTCATACGGGGAAGTGCATGCATAGGTTGTACGTTTAGACGGGTGAAAAATATAAATTACTATTTAAAAACATAAATATGTAATAAAATATATATTTTAGGATACGTAAAAATCCACACAATGGATCATTGGATAACAGTTACGGGAGGAAAAAAGACCCAGAAGATGACCGGTGTGAAGTTAGCATACAACAAATTCACAAAAGCTCTTATTTTCATGCAATGGTAAAAGGCTTCCGTCCAATGGCCCATTGTGAGGACCTTAAGACATCAGGTTTTAATTTTTCTGCATACGAGAAATCACTAGAGACGTTCCGTTCAACATACATACGTACATAAATTGTAAAATAAATTTTTATATTACAATATAAAACATTTCTATTTCATAAGTTAATCAATAGCTCTTCTACCTTTAACAAGAATGCAACCTTAAAGCATTTCAAAAACATTATTACATGAAAAGAATATGTTGCGATTATTGTGCGATTTCTCAAAAAAAAAAAAAATTACAAATATTTGTCTTAGCAATTGAAATAATAATTCTGAAGCAAAAAGCAGATAGTTTCATGCAATATATGTACATATATTTCATAGTTGGTAGACAGTCTCAAGCAATAGACAATTTAAATTGCCTTCGAATCTTTTTCCGAACTAGAGTAAAAACTAGATAAAAAAGGAATTAAGGTTTTGTATGCGGTTATGACAACGTCAACAAACAGAGTTCCAAAGACTGCGAAAAGGCGACTATGGGTATTTTGGTCACATCAATGGCGAAATTGGAATACTAGAGCCTATTGAAAACAGCCTGAGTCCTTCGCTTGTGAAATGATACGAGTATGAAAGGTTTAACGTATGTACGATTATGGATTTGTTTTTCAAGCGTATCAAATCGGTACGAAGCGATTGCAATACAGTCAACAATGTTCTTTAAACAACTTATTCAACAATGTGTATATTTCTTCAAACAATTCAAAAGGAACATGCATAACAGAGTAATTCCGCATGCAGTTTTATCATTCACTAATTAATACGTAATAATAACAATCGTAACAACAGTCGAAAAGGAAATGCAACATTACGTAACGTGTAATGAATTTGTTTATTGTTAGTTATGACCTTTGTATTTAGCTTATCCACTTCCATGGTTCAGTATCTGGACTTGTTATTGGCGTGGGATACTAGAGAAAAATATATTGAAATTGAATGGCAAATTTTGAATAGAGAAACCAAACACATTTATGAAATTACAAGATCTTTAAAAATTATCTATCTAAAACCGGAATGGGACGAGGAAAGGTTGAGAAAATGTGCTGACTGAGTAAAACAAAACGGAAAGGAATTATGAATTATGAAAACATCAGCAACCTAAAAAATAGGGTAAAATATAAAAAGAAAAAACCATAATTAATTAATGTAGGAGTGATAACTTGTATGTATAAAGCATAAGTGATGGATAGAGATAAGCATATGTTTTGGTTTGTTAAAAGTATTTTTTCTTTTTCTATGTGCTTAAAGCAAAGCAAATAGTGTTAATTTTTTTTCAATTTTCATAGCTGCCGAAAATACTGAAAATATATAAAGAATCTTCAATAAATTTTCATTTCGGAATTTTGAAATACATATATCGATTATGATTCCTGCCTAAAGTTCATTATAATTCTGTTAGTTCGGATGGACTGGATTTATTTATAGTCTGGAAAAATTTGCTATTCTTCGCATTATAGCTTAATCCCTTCCTATATTATACCTTACCCATATCAGACTTCCTCTTCCTTATATTATTATAGAGTCGATTAATAAATTCAAATCTATTTATAATCTATTTTCCAACGCTTTTGTTATTTTTATACCTTAAAAAACGAAAATGGAATCGTAATTCTTCTTTGCTCAATAACTTGATGGCCTAGTAAATACTAATAGACGATTTTTAAGCACTCTGTAATCAATTCTCATTAAACTACTTAGCTTTTATATTTTCTTCTTCTTTTAAAATCTAACTTCTTTAGCACTAAATTTGTGTTTTAATATGTTAATTCATAAATATATATTTTAAAATACATATTATTTATTAGAATTTTATAACATTATTTACAATTAAAGAAGTATGTATATCCTTTTTTAACTCTAACAATATAATTAATAAATCAAGTTACTTGCTCTCTCTTTTTAAAAATAAATTTTATTATCACTAAATTGATATTGGTATAAATAATGAAATCATAATGGAACCGTTATATTTTTTTTTTTTGATTTGGTGGTGGTGATTTGTCATTAGCGTTGTTAATTTTGTTGATGTTCAAAAGTCGGCACTTCTAAAAAGCGCTCAGTGTAATTGCGGCAGGTATGAAATGACCAATTTTATATCGTAGTATATATGTACAAGAATGTGAGTGTGGTAAACTATGCTAATGCCTTTGTTATTCAACAAGATTTTATTTATTTAAACCTATTTATTTACCTCTGCTTTCATGTCGGCCAACCTGTCCTGCAGGTCGCGTACTTTATCCGATTCGTCCATATTGGAACGTAATTCACCTTCGGCTAACAATTCGGAATTCTAAAATGTTAAAAAAAAACAATAATTAAGAGCGTTAACTTTGGCCGAAGCTCATATACCCTACACCACCTGCATTAGGTGAGATTTCTGAACAAGAATGCATATTATATACTTTTCTACGCTTGCGCTAATGCGTTACCAGTGGAAGAATAAAGTGAATATACTCTCATGCCTTCCATTCATTAACAAGGTTTAATTAAGAGTATTAAACCTATTCCTCACCTTTGTTTCTAAACGCGAAATCTCTTGCTTTAATTCGGCTACTGTCTGACTTTGTTCGGTGAATTTAATTTTCACATTCATCAATTCATCTTTCATGCGCGACTCCAGATCGGAATATCTGAAAAAGTAAATTAGTCTTACTTCATCCATCAGTAAAATAAATAATTGAGCACAAACTAAATCATCAGACTTAAGATTTTCAAAATGTTTAATTCTCTAACACATATTTGGTTATTTGCAATAAATAATGACTGCATATGTATAGTAACCTGTGCTGTTGTTCTCTCGCCTTGTTAGACAGTTCGCGCTCTCGCTGCACCGCCATTTCCAGTGATTCCTTTAGCCTCTTATTCTCGTCATCCTGGCGTCGCAGTTGATTGGTGGACACTTGCACTTGTGTCTCCAGTTCCATGACCTTCAGTCGTAGCTCTTTCAGCTCCGTTAATGTCTCCATTTCTCGTATGCGTGTGGTCATCAAATCTTCTTCCAATTTTTGTGTATGCTCCGATTTGGAAGTGTCGAAGAAATTCGTCAACAACTTTTTCGGTGTTGAATCATTGGCAGCTGCAGAACTATGATGATCAACACGACTCTCCTGTAGATGACGCTGCCATTGAGTACTCAATTCCTGAACGCGTTGTTTGAGATCCTTAAGGGATAAACTGGCTTCCGCTTCACGCAATTTGCTGGCAATTAATTCGTCCTGTAAATGTGCGACCGAATTATCGAGCGTAGCTTCACGCAGACTCTTTTTCTCCTCTTCTAATTCTTCGATTTTCATCTTGAGATTTCTGATCTGATCTTCACTCTCGGCGAGACCTTGACGAACTTTAACCAATTCTTCCAAAAGACATGAGACCATCTCATCACGTTGCTTGAGTGCCTCTTCTTTGATGCACAACTCATCAATCGAAGATTGGCGTGAATTGTTCTAAAATGTTGGTCAAATGAAAGTGATTTGAAATGAAAGTAAAGCCACGAATGAAAGTGGAATTGAAGTTAATTTGTAGTAGCTTCATTAAAATTTTAAAAAACACTAAACTTTTGTTAGTATGTACAGCGTTTAGCGTGGTTATGACAGAATTTACGCAACCGGATTAGTTAATTTATACTACTAAGTACTATTTTAAAAAACTACAGCGCATGCATGAAGAGTATTTTTTCATTTGATCTTCGTTTGGCTTACTTACGCTATCGATCGATACATTCTGTTTAGGCATTTTTGAGTGAGTGTTTTTGCACCATTAACCAATACATAGTAAATATACAATAGAAATGTTGGAAAGAATATTATTAGTGGCTATTTGTTGTAATTAGGTACACACACATTGGCATTGTATAAGCCCATCATGTTCGTCATTGTTATTTTTTTTCGGCTTGCTTTAATTTCTATGCTTACATTTTCCTGCAGACGCAAGCTCAGTCCACGCACTTCCTCGTTGGCGTTCTCCAACTGGTGGGACACCTCCAGATATGAACGACGTAATTGCATGAGCTCGGTTTGGATTGCGTAGCTGTTAATTAGGTTACCGAATTACATCAATCGTAAAGAGAAATCTCTTTTTTATACAAACAAACCTGGTTTCTTCTTCTTCAGCTCGCGACACTTGACCGCGCACCAAACGATCCGCTAACTCAGCACTTTCAGCCTCTAGTAAGTCGTTGCGTTGCTTTAGCAGCCGGTTTTCTCGCCTCAAACGGCGCAGCTCCACCATCTCTTCCTGCTCCTTCTTTTTTAAGTCTTGATATTCTTTTTCCATTTTCTTCATGCGTTTGGTATTGATTTTAATGGAATATGCCAAATTGAAGAAAGTCTCCGGATCGGCCTCAACGCGACCGGGCAGCTCTTTTTGAAAGTACTGCAACAAATGATCATCATGTCTAATATTGCTGGAAAAGCGCGCCTTAACTTACTTTTAGCATGGCCTCCATATCGAGACAGAGCAGTGTCTCTTTGCCAAGCATTAGCAGTGCCAAAGCGACCTTGAAAATAAACTCCATGCCCTCGCTAAGGAATACATCCATTATGCGAGAGCTTAAATTGAGATTCAGAGTTGTCGTGTAGAGCGTTAGAAACCAGCTGGAGGCGTACATGGTGGTCTGGAATGCCTGTAAATAGCAGAATAGTGATCAGCAGTCAGTTTGTCGAGGCTATAGCGGTTACTTGTTGTTGGAAATGTATGTGCATTTCGGGTATCTGCTCCTGAACCAAGTTCTCCAACTGGTACATACACAGCCCCAGCTCGGACATGGACGGCTTGAACATGTCTCGCATGCGATGTTGTTGCATAATTTGCACTAGAACAGCGAAAGCCTCTTCCTCAGGCATCTTGTGTTAAGAACAAATAAAATATGGTTAAAAAAATGCAAGAGGCAAATTCTGCAACATGTTTAATGTTTAGGGCTGTACCTGCATTAAAAGCAAACCGACTATAAACCCCGATCCCTGGCAATAGCCAACTTCGCGATCGTGCAACGAGTAAGCTTTGATCACATTAAAAAGCGCTTCCTGGCCGGGTCCATCCTTTTCCTTGAAGAAGTCGACTTCGGGATAGGTGCGCGCTATGTCGCGCCGGATCACCTTTTCGCAAGCTGATGTCGCCTTGATATACTCAGCATATTGCTTCTTATCGGTATCGGAGGCACCGCACAGCAGTTGCCAAACTATGGCTCTGTAAGGTGGAATCATTCAAAGTGAATAAGGATATTAATTAAATTAAACGCATTTGCCAAAATAGAAATTTGGGAGATTCACCTAAAGTGATGCGGTATGCCACGTCGCACCAACTCTCGAACACACGGCACCTTTCGCTTCAAACTGCCCTCCCAGTCATTGAGTATGGTAGCCCAAGTAGTCCAGATGTCCTCCTCGGCTACAGAGTTGCCACCTGCGAGAAAAGACACACAATTGATATTGCAAAAACTGAAGCAATAGCTTCACAATCGCTCGCTCGCTCTCACTTGAGTTGATACTGATCTGGCTGGTATCGGAGTTTTTGCGGCTGTGCGTTGAGTGCAGCGAGTTTAAGCTTTTGGCATCGCTTTCGATCAGTTTGTTTGCTGCTTCCAGCTTGGCCAACAAATCCATTTCAGAGGTGGGCAGATTCTCCTCCGCTGTGGATTTCACTTCCATTTTTTTGCTACTCTCTTGCTGTGTAGCAGTGGTCAAGGTCATCGCCTTCTCTATTTGCGGCCCGGTTGATAAGGTATGCTGTAGTTAGTATACTGTCGCGGTTGTTCTTGCTGATAATATCGTTGGTGGTAAGAGTAGAAATGAAGATCGAGTTTATCTACATGGAATTATTCTCGTTTGAGGGAAAAAACTCTTCCTTCCTATTAATTCCACAGCTTCAAATTTTTCTTAACATTTTTAGCAGCAAGAATTACTAAAATAAAAAAGGTAGAAAAAATAGTATTATTTGGGGTTAGGATCGAGAATGTTACTGAAAAAAATCCTGAATGCATTTTCTCCTAAATTCTTGCACCTGGACATTGGTGAAAAAAAATTTCCTGGAAAGCTAAGAACTTCGGCTTTCTTAATATTGAAATAATTATAGGGGTTGATTATACATATTATACAGAAAAAAATTACTTAATGAAAAAAAATAGTACTAAAAATTTAAAATTGAAGTTTTCTTCAAAAGTAGGTACACGATTTTCTATAAAATCTTATTGGACATAAATGAAAGTTATTTTTAATACCTTTACAACCGTGTCTATATTATACGCATTTTTTTTATAGTTTAGAAGAGATAGACGGGGAAAATTGCAAACTTTTAAGGGCTATAACTTCTAAAACAGATGAGAGCGACAAAAACGACGTTGTTGTTTTTGGGATCAGCGCTAAAACCAGCAACAACAGAAAAAACAGCAAAAAAATTGTGGAAAGTTTGTGCTGTGCTCAGTCTATTCCAAAAATCCTGAAGAAACATACATATTTAGAGTCTGTTCTAGTACGGAGAAAGTCTCATAGAAAGGTAATAATAATAGACAACAATAACATTCTAAAATATAGTTTTGAATATGAATATTTTGAATAATACTTAATATATTGCAGTAATGAAAAAAAAAACAACCTTAACTATAATACTTTATGTTTATGTCCTTTAGATTTGGATTCATTACTTGCTTCCAAAACTCAAAATTTTCCTAAAAATCCTTTCCTTGAAGCACTAACGTATCAATAATATCGATTTCTATAGTTTGGGAGATGTTATGACGAGTGCTTTTTCAAGCTGCGAAGATAATACGAATATGCATGTGGATTTCTAAATATTGGAATATTATTATACTTAATTGCCATTTCTGTTTAAGTAAAATATGAAATCCACAGATAATGTTTAAAATTATCAACGTTCTCTTTATCGCATGAATCAATATGTTTGCGATTATTTTAGAGAGCACAAGATGAATTCAACTTTGTTGTTAATTATAAATGGATATAAATTATATAATTAAATTTGCAAACTCGTTTTTAAACGTTCCGTTTTGCGGACGGAATCGTTGTTTGCGCGGCGTAAGAAGAAATGGAAGAAAAATCTTCGACACGTATTAAAATTCTACAAAGTCTATAATATAAATTTCACCCATAACAATGAAATAGAATATCTCCCAAGTGGTCTTCACTACCAGTTAATAAGAGAGAGAGAGAGTTTCACTCAGCTCTACTGACATATTTCGCATGAGGTCATTACTGGAGAAATTTAAAATAATTATTGTTTTTTAAAAAGGTTCCGAGTTTAATACAATGAGAGTTTTTGTTGTTTTTTTTTCTTACAATGAGAGGTTTTATGTCCCTTTAAATGATGAGCCACGACAATGGCTTTTTTATTATTTAGTTTAAAAATAATTTTTTCCGTTTTTAACTCTGTTTTTGTAACTAAAAGCTGTTTTCCTAATTGTAAATGTTTCAGTATGTTTTATTATTTTACTTTATTACCTTGCGTTAATTCTTTTATTGAAAATTTTGTAATATCTGTATCGCGCCTCCTGGAGACAGTACACACGACAAGTTTGCACCGCCGAGCGGAAGAAGATTGATACGTATTTGAAAACAAGTAAGAGCGTTATCTTCGGCCTGGCCGAAGCTTATATACCCTACACCCGCATCTGTCGAAGTTATAAAAAGTGGGCGGGTGACGCCTACTTTTTTTTAATTTACAGGGAACCAATTTTGATCTATTAACTCATTTACAACACCGCTTTTCCTACCAAACACCTCATTATGTGGTATAGTATATAAGTGGGCGTGTCACTCCCATTTTTGAGAATATATTTTAATCTAAGATGCCACCATCTTGGACTTGGAAATAAAATTTTAGCTGAAAATTCGGTCTACAAGCCAAGAAATTGAACTAAAAGCACGGATGATTGCATATTTTCTATAAAAAGTAGGCGTGGCACTGGTCCGATTTTCCCCATTTTCAATACCAAACAGCGTAGGACAACAAAAAATATTCGTGCCAAATTTCATGACGATACCTCTATTCGTTCTCCTGTAATCGTGATTTCCACAGACGGACGGACGGACGGACAGACAGACAGACGGACGGACATGGCTAAATCGAATCAGGAGGTGATTCTGAGCCAGAATATATATACTTTTCTATACCTGCCACGCCTCCTTTAATGCGTTACAAACGGAAGAACAAAGTGAATATACCCTCATCCCTTCGGGTGTAGGGTATAATAAAGGTGTCCAGGTAGACAATCCCAAATCTGTTTTTATTGTATAATACAAATAACACTTAGTATAATCAAAAAATGCATAACTAAATCTCCTAGAATTTACATACATATATCTATAAAATCGAGGGCACAGGAAAGTGGGTACGGTGCCAAAAAGTCTCTGAAGTATCTTACTTATGATATATTATGATATGGTATGTACATATATAAAAGCAATTATGCTTTCGGTGAGTTATAAGGTTTCTTTTCTTTAACCTTCTGAACTATTAGAGATATCTGTACATATACAAAAACATATACGGAACATATGCAAGAACTTAAAAAGGGCTATTGTACTATATATGTATTGTACATTATATAAAACGGAGCTTTGTTTTGATCTTCGTGACATTCTCGTTATTTCTTGCCCACCGTGCGTGCAGCGTTCATCGTACGCTCAAACGAATATTGAGCGAAAAACTCAGAAACTTACGGAGCCTGAACAGAAAATTGTTAAAGTCGTCGACTCGAGTAAAAAAGTGGCGAATATAACAACCTGCGAAACGATCAGCATTGGATTAAATTAAGTCGTCAGTTCGAACTCAGCAGTTGCTGCTTAAAAGTGCAATAAAATTAAAAACTTGTCGACTGCATAACATTCCAGCAAAAGTTATATCACGAGCGACGACGGTTGGCGGGTTTTGTTGGTTGCTTGGTGTTATTTCCTAGAATCTAATACTTTACGAAAGCCAAGACTTTAAATGAAAACGGAAAAAGTGTTATGCCCTATTTTTTGGTGAACGCATTATCAATATCAACAGTACCAATAACTTTTATGGTTGTCAATAACAATCATCAAGCCATCAACCAACCGCTATCAGACGATCGACGACGTCGATACGAGTACTTACGTTCGATAAAACGTTGGTTGTTCCTCGATTAGATTTCAAAATAAAATCTACGAATAAGCCACACTCGTTACGCTTCGATTGCGAAATTAACGGAATATAGTGTACCTCAACCGTTGGTCGTCAGTTAGTCGTTGAGATTAGGAAATCGCCGGCCACCGACGGCCTGCAGCGTCTGCCAAATCGTGCACGGAGTGTGTCGAGTCCGGTGCCGCTTATATTAACGCTAAGTGAATAATAAGCACCACAGAAAGCATGTCAATAGAGGAATTGAGTGAATATTTTTATATCAGCAATCGAAAGCGACATACGCTCAAGATCCACGTGAGAATCAACGACGAAGGCATTCATTTGTGCCGTCGTCAGGACGCGCCAACGGGACAGACTGACGACGAGTGCGTCATCAAGATTGAGGACGTTTTCGGCAGTCATTGTGGGCCCCGACTGAAGAAACGGGCCCGCGGCGGGCTCAGCTCCTGCAAACGGTTGGTGGAGGAAGAGCAGGTCGCTGACGACGATGCACAGGATGTCAGTGCATATTTATATATATATGCGTACGTTAAGAGAGATAACCCCCTGCGTCGTGTGCGTACAGAGCGCATCCTGCGTTTTCGTACTTATGAGAACTACGAGGAGAATCTAACGATGGCCCAGCGTTGGCAACAGCTAATCAACACCTTGCGGACGAGGAGGAGGAGGAGGAGCAGCAGCAGGAGCAGGAGCAGGAGCAGCAGGAGTAGCAGTAATCATTCAGAATCAAGCGATGATGAGAACAGAGTACAGCAAGATCGCAAAGAGGTACTGATACTATTAAATCCCAAATCGGGTTCGGGCAAGGCACGAGAAATGTTCCAGAAACAGGTCGCTCCGGTGCTGCACGAAGCCCAACTTTCGTACGAGCTGCACGTCACCAAGTATGCCAATTTTGCTCGCCAATTTGTGCGCATCAAGAAGGACCTGTTGCAGTGCTATCGCGGCATAATCGTGGCCGCTGGCGATGGTCTCTTCTACGAGGTGCTGAACGGCCTGATGGAACGAGACGACTGGCAGCACATCAGCCGCCACCTGCCCATTGGCATAATACCGTGCGGATCCGGCAACGGCTTGGCCGCAACGATTGCCCATCTCTACCAAGAACCATATGAACCGAAGCCAATTCTACATGCAACTCTGACGTGCGCCAGTGGCCATGCGGCACCCATGGATGTGGTACGCGTTGAGGTCACCCAAAATGGTCGACAAACGGAAATGTACTCATTCCTTTCGGTCGGTTGGGGCCTCATCGCCGACATCGACATCGAAAGCGAGCGGCTGCGTTCGATCGGCGCACCGCGGTTCACGCTATGGTCCATACGTCGTGTGCTCAGCTTGCGCACCTACAAAGGGAAGGTATATTACTTGAGCTGGCAGGAAAAAGAATCGCAACAGGAAGTGCAAAAAGTGGCAGCAAGCCGGTCTTCCGCCGAGTTGCACAGTCGCAATCGTTTCGACAAGAATGAGAAAAAGTCTCACGATTATGATGATCATGATGATAATAATGATGATGCTGATGATAATGATGATTCCGTTGCTGATGAGTTCATCGATGCTGTGTCGCTAAATCCCAGTAGCCGCGTTTCTCACCGCGACAGTTGGCACTCGACGATGTCAAGCCAGACAGCCTTTTATTCCATAACTGGCCAGAGTATGCGCTCCCAACGCAGTATGGCCAGCAAAATAGAGGTAGCAGCAGCAGCAGCAGAAGCTGCTGTCTATTGTGCAACTCACCGACAAGGGCCCGCGCCCACGATACCGCCACTTAATATGCCATTGACCACCGAGTCGTGGCAGTGCCTTGAGGGCGAATTCATTATGGTACATGCCGCCTATACCACACACTTGGCGTCGGCCTGTCTGTTTGCGCCCGCCTCACGCCTCAATGACGGCATCATCTATCTGGTGATTATACGAGCTGGTATAGGACGGTCGCAACTGGCACAGTTCCTGCTGAATCTGAGCACAGGCACGCACCTGCCCGATCAGCCGAACGAAAATATACGAATTCTGCCCGTCACCGCCTTTCGCATTGAGCCGAACGATATGGATGGCATCATCACGGTGGACGGTGAGCGCGTGGAATATGGCGCCATACAGGGCGAAATATTGCCCGGCCTGATAAAGGTAATGGTGCCCAAATTGATGGCAAACACTAAGGATACTCATGTACACAAAGAAATAAGGAAGGAATATATGGAGTAGAATTATTGGTTAAAGATAATGATTTTACAAATACATATAGTTTTTTTATAGAAGTAAAGAAGAAGTATAGAATGTTTTCATTTCATTTAATTTTGCAAACAATAATCAATAAAGCGATGATATTTTTAATAAGATAAGAATAAAACATAACCCCGTTTTTAAAGGTAAATGGAAAGCGCCCGAATCATTGCCCAACATCGCTAATTTCGGTCTCTGAATTTTCCATAAGCCTCCGGATGCTTTCTACGAGATCGTATTCTCATCAAGATGTGGAACAGAAATAAAAGATATTCTAATAATCTTTTATTTTTTATTTCTTTTATTTCTGTTTTTTTTCTCAAAAAGTGTGTTTTGAGAAAAAAGTATTTTTCTTTATTTTTAATTTTCTCAGAAACTATAAGACATAGATCATTTCTGTGATTAGCAACTTTTCTAGAATTTATAATAAAATTTTAATCAGAAAAATCAGATTACACTTATTCACGTAATTTTTTTTTTAAATATTGCGAAAAAAATTTTTTTTCGATTTTCTATTTTAATTTCAACTTTGACATTAATTTTTTCAAAAAACTGTTTGACCTAGAAGCTTAATTTAAAAAGCATATTAAGCAATGGCTTTCCAAAATACAAAAAAAAAACCGAAATGATCCAAGTGGTTCCGTAATTTTTTAAAATTTTTATTTTCTATTTTAAGTGCTGTTTTTAGAAAATTGCCTCTAGCGCCTGAAAGGGGCGAAATTGACCCATACGATTTTTTTCGTATTGTCTCCAGACGTAACCCACACATCACGCCCTAACCCCTTGATGCATCTTAATATCAGGAACACCCTGTACATACTCGTATAACATTCTTTCGTTTGAACGTGTTAATATCTTTCAATATTGCTTCTCGGTTTGTTCAACTGAAATGCCATACAATTTGAACGTCTTAGATCGACAACAGGTTTCTGACTAATCCAGTGGCCATGGCCATAAAGCAACGCAAAATAACAAGATAAAAGAAAGTGGAAAAAGCAAAAGTTGAATCATAAAATTGTGAGAACAATGCTTTTAATCCAATGATGATGATTTTGGAGTCATAAAGAGGAGTCGATGTCTACGGCAAAATTTTAAAACTTACTTATATATGTATGTATATATTTTATTTGTTCTACCTTAATGATGTACCTTATCTTAATCGGCTACTGGCTCAGTGTTAGGAAGACTGTGGTAATCTCTGAAAAATTACTTATTAATATTTTACTGTAGAAAAGGATTATATATATATTCTTTAAAACCTATTAGTTATTGATTTCTTTATAAACTTTAACAATAACCACTTTACTTAAAAGAAATATTTAAAAGACATTTCTCTAGTAATACATATTTCATGAATACATACATAGCTTTTTCATATAGCTGATTGAAGTTGAAATAACATACGCGAATTAATCGCTAAGCCTCATATTAACACGTCGTAAACGTCGTATTACACTTTCTAAAAAAACTCCCAATTTTATGTTATAGTGCAGTGATGGCGAACCTAAGACCAGTGGGTCAGACACTGACCCACACGTTGGTTTTTAGGAACTTAATTACAATGAAAGGTTCTAAACCTTTTACAATGCTATGCCAGTTGTTATCAAAGTAAACAACTTTATAAGCCCAAGAGGTCTTAATTTGCAAACCTAAAATTTGCACAATTTTTAGAAGAATTCTAGTGCGCCAGTATTCAGGGATTTTGACGTACAACAACGAACAATGTTCATAAAATTCATTTATACTATTCTCAAATTCATTTGTTCTATTCTCAATTACAATTCGACAATCTCAATTTCATTTGTTTTATTCTCAATTACAATTAGAAAATCTTATTTTCAATTGTTCTATTCTCAATTACATTTGACGAATTCTCATTTACATTTGAAAATGATGTAGAGCAGATAATAATGATCCCACACTAAAAATTAAAAATATTATCGTATATTTTATTTTCGACTCTCTTTCAAATAATTTTATATAAATTAAGAAACCAGCTAAAACTTGCTAATGTTGATTCAACGATGTTTGGGTCCATATTTGTGTGAACAATTCTTTTTTTCGAAAAATTTTGTAAAATTTACCAATAGAAAGAAACTTTGAAATGAATTGACTACGAAACTAAGGCATACCGAATATAAATCTAGTATTATTGTAAGAAACTATCTGAAAATATAGAACAAGAGATTGTTCATTAACAGGGCTATTCTCGCAGTCAAGCTTACAAACAACTGTCAAGAATTGTTGCTGACGAACTCGTCAATGCTTTTCAATTGCGTAAACTCGTAGTAAATTGTGAACACTTCTCGCTGCAAAGCTTTTCAGGGTTGCCAGTTCTAAGCTTTTGTTTTTTTTTATCTGTATTAAAAATCAATCTGTATTAAAAATTTTTCCCATTAGTTATATAAAAATAAAATTAATCAAACATTTCTCAAAACTCAACTCGTTTACAAATGATTAAGTAATTTATTGTTTTTTTTCGAAGGGCAAAAACAAAATGTTATTATTTTATTATTATTCCTGTTATTATTATTAAATATAAAATAAGAAATTATTGTTAATTTAAACTCCTTCGATTATGATTATGAAAAAATTAATTAAAAAAGTAATAATCCAGAAATTCTATAAATGTTCAAATTGATGGAGAAGAAACAAGTTCAGAAATTTGAAATAAAATTAAAGGTTTTAAATTTGAAAAAAGGAAAGGGCGGCTTCCTTCTTTTATAAAAGAAAGCATATTCCTAATTACAAACAAAATCTAATATGAAATTTCCTTTCTGAACATGGCCATTTCTTATCTTTTCTCAAATGCACTTGAAAAACGCACTTAAACTAATTGGATAGCAAAACCGCACCGCGCGCTCGCTTCGACACAAACAAAAATCGAATGCACGTAAATGAATTAATGATGAATGCATGAAAAAATAAGGAAATTAGTTTCATTTACATTTATACAATTTTAAAGTAATACGTTTATACAAGAAGAAAACAATACATTAAGATTAATCAAAGAAAAGGAATTCATTTCTAATAATTGTTGTTTTAATAAAGAACACAATAATTAAAAATTTGCAAGGTAAAATGGTGATACATGATGGACCATTTATTTTTAAAACTTTACCTTCTCTCTTCTTTATTTTTGTGTAAATTTCACACGGTCTACGTCAAAAATGGGCATGGTCCGCCCACTGGTATACCATTCCATATAATGAGGTGTTTGTTGGGAAAAGCAGTGTTGTAAATGAGTTAATAGATAAAAATTTACTCCCTGTAAATAAAAAGAAAGTAGGTGTCACCCGCCCACTTTTTATCACTTCGACATATGCGGGTGTAGGGTATATGAGCTTCGGCCAAGCCGAAGATAACGCTTTTACTTGTTAATTTTTATTTTGAGCGTGTCCTAATTTCGCTGGAAATGGAAATGGAAAAGCCATTTTCATGGACGAACGAAAAAAGTCATTTCAATTGAATCGCGTCTAATAAAATTCTGATGAAACAAATGTTTGCTAGTATGTACATATATATATTCCGCTCCTTTTGAGTTCGTAACCTCTTGAGAAGATTAACCACAGCTACCAATAATATCTAGACATATCTTCTATATATTTGAAAGACCAATTTTAATAGAAAAATTTGTTTTTTCAATTTCTTTAAATAGGTTTTCGGAAGAGAACAATTTTCAGATGCCTCTACTCTCTCCAGTCTGGATGGATATTTTAATAGTTGTCAATATAAAAGTTAACTCAATTTAAGGTTTTCTAAATAAGGCATAGTACTATATTTGTACAATATACTGCGGTATACCTGCAGTAATTAAATAAAAGGAATATACATATATTCTTCCAGTTGTAATGGGATGATACTTGTATCTAAGCCACGCGACAATTTTTAAGGGAATGATTTTTTTTACTTTTATTACTAAATACAAAACAAAAAATGCCACTAAAAAATGGGCCTATCACATCCAAAGTTGTTCTTCTACAATCGGAAAAGCAAGGAAAGCGACGGAAAGCAAGGCGGAAAAACTTCGTTCAAAAGAGATGAAAATAATTTTTTGTGTTTGTTTGTATGTTTTCTTTCATCATACAAATACATAATTAAATCGCTGTGTGAAAAATGCTTTTTATATGTTCATATCTTCTTGCTCCACTTCACAATATTCGATTTGTACTGCTTTCATCTTTTAGCTGAATATTGAAGCAGCACCTACTCGTACGGATCCTATCACAGCACTCGTATATCGTATAATTTCACATTGTCGTATCTTATTTGCTAGCGCGCGTAGTCGTCGCTGCAGAAACGTGCCAATTGGCCAACAGCGTAATTGGTAAGTTACAGCGTTGGAAGTGCAGACGCATGGAGGTAAAAAGAGAGCTTCAGATTCAGAGATATTACTACAATCTGTCTGTCTGTTTTAATGTTTATGTTGTTTTTTTTAATACATACTAAATCTTTGGCATGGTATCTATTTAATAATGACATACTAGCATACTTTGGTTATCAAGACCAAGGATGGTGCATACATATTCCGAATAACCAAACGAAAAGCACCAAAACACAATTAGAGGCTCACCAATGACGATAACCGAAAAGGTAATTGCATAAAATGCAAAAATTTAAACGATTTTTTTTAATTTTCTCGATTTCTAAAACTTAATTAATCCAATTAGTAGGAAATATGGAACCATAAGGTATACAAGTTATATTGTGATATAGCAAAGATTGGTCTTCATCATCAGGGACGTCTGAACATGCACGTAACTTGTAGGTGCGGACACAGTGTCCGAGTGAGTGATGCGATGCGGCAAGGTTGTGGCCATCAGAGTAAGGCGAATCAGACGTAGGCGTCGTCGTGATCGTGTATGTGTCGCGTAATGGAAAAAGAGTAAAAACAAAAGATCCCTACACAGACTATGTACTATTATCGCACCTGTGCAACACCTGCGCATAAGAAAGAAACACCATTCTGCTCAAAAAAATGGAAGAGCCACCAGCTTCCCATTTCGTACTCCCGGCTGATCAGTCGCCCCTTAAACGAGGGCCCCCGCCCCCCTAGGGAGCACTAGCCCATTGCAGATAATAAAAGCAAATAAATTAGCGCGATATGTTGGGGTAGAATTAGTTGGAGCCCACCGAGAGACCCACATCTCTTCTCCATCATTTAAAAATTACGAAATTTCACCGTAACTTCTTGGCTATAAGAAAAAAACACGCATACATATATTTTTACTTACAAAAATTGTTGCACAAATTTCGAGAAAAACTGGCATACAATAAAGTTACGGAGAAATAAATGAGGCCAACAACAAATCCTCTGACGACACCGATAAATTCAGTTTCATCCATCTGGAGCCACAATTAAATATGTATAAACAATTTTTCTTTAATCACTTTCTTAAATTTTGCCATTATTATTTATATCCAGGCAAAATTACTGAGTTAAATTTCTCTTTATTTAAAACTTTCTGAAGAATAGAAAACTTGCAGACGTCGCCACTTTATGCACCGTGCACTGAAGTTCTTTGCTGTTTCTGAAATTCTCTGTACTTAACAAAAATTTTCACCGTGCTTATATCCTTTTATTAATTAATTTCACCTTTTTTTATGGATTTTCTCCATTTGTAGCATCAACTTCGAATTGGATTTCCATGAAACACCTTTTTCATATAAGAAAACACCGAAATCTGTTCTTTTGTGAGACTTTTTTATTAGATGTACAATTCCGTCTGACTTCACTTCTTTCAATATTTTTACTGTATTCATTTGTTAAATTTTCTTTGCTCTGTGATTCGTGTTCAAATGTTCAGCCAAAAAAGCAAACCCAGGCAACCGAATCGATTCGGTGATAAGCTTGTATACCCAGCAAAGTGTATTTCCCCACAAAGTTTCATAATTTGTTTCTGAAGTTTACAAGTTCAAGATGTACACATTAATAATGATTTTTTTACATAAAATATAAAATATATAATAAAATATAAATAATATAATAATAATAAAATATAAATATAATATATTATTATTTAATTTACACAATATACTCGTGTAATTATAATTAAGAGTATTCGAGCAATGATGTAAGAATACGCAGCCGTTTTTAATATCGTTTTTAATATAAAACGAAAACAGCTGACTTGATTATTGACGTATTTTATGCTCCATTTACACAACAAAATCAAGGTGTAAATAACGTCAATAAATTCTCATACAAAAACTAATACGAGGTTTACGGCGAATTTAATTTACGAAATTTACATCATTTACGGCCGAGCTACGCCATTGTTCTAATACCATTATTAATTAATTTAAGAGAATAAATGTTAGCAACAAAGTAATACTTACCTTTTTTAAATATAAGTGAAACGTAAATTAAATATTCCTAAAAAATTTTCTCCAATTTTGTTAATTTAGCCTTATTTTTTGTAGGATCTCATATCTCTGTAAAAACGTAGTGTTAGTATATTTTGGTCTCATATTAAAAAGTAGTCTGTTGGGTTAGAGAGTAATTTTCACCTCTTTGTAAATCAAAGTTAATGGAAAAGTTTTGCTAATTTGGCTTCACTTTTAACACCATTATCAATAAGGATTTGAGGATACTTCGGCTTCACGATAAGTTCAAATAAGTTTATTTTAACCCACAGTATTGGATTCAAACATTAATTTATTTCCTAAAATGTCTGAAACGGAGAAGAGTGTTCCTGAAGGCTGGGAGGTGCGTACGAGTCGTTCTACAGGTATTTCATCCACGCTGTACATACCAAGGCCTTGTATTGATTTTCATTCTTTTCCCACTTTATTATTGGCCATATCAGGGCTTACATATTACCTAAACATCTACACAAAGGAATCACAATGGGAGGCTCCTACTGAACCCGCGAAAAAGGAGGTTTCAGGCCCGGCAGAGATACGGTGCTCACATTTACTGGTCAAGCACAAAGGAAGCCGACGACCAAGCTCATGGCGCGAAGAAAATATTACTCGTACTAAAGAAGAAGCACGAACTATTTTGGAGGATTACAAGAAGCAGATCGAAGCGGGCGACGCTACATTGGAAGATTTGGCACAAAAGTACTCGGACTGTAGTTCAGCCAAACGGGGCGGCGACTTGGGAATGTTTGGAAAAGGTATGTTCCATTAAGTGCTTTATTTAATATTTGTTAAAGCGGTATCATAATCTATCGTACCATTTTCATAACGCAGGTCAAATGCAGAAACCTTTCGAAGAAGCCGCCTTTAATCTTAAAGTAGGAAAAATGTCGAAAATCGTAGACACCGATTCCGGTCTACACATTATACTCCGAACAGAGTAAAGCGCCCGAAGTTAAGGGAAATCAAATATTAGAAGAACTAATTAATAACGTGCTAATAAACGTTTCGTTTTGCCGCAGCATTTAAAAATATGTTTAACAGAAATAATGGTTTTTATTCACTTTATTTTATACCGCATCACTAACTTATGCGTTACATATGTCTAAAATAAAAAACCCAAAACTTTCTAAAATTTTAATTTCTTTAACAACAATTGAGCACCATTAGAAGTTTGCTCTTCTAATTCCTTTTTCAGTGGCTTCAAAAGTGTCGTCAAAGTTTTGATGGTGTTTTCATTGTTGTTTTCAAGAATATTCAGTAAAATAAAACAGCCGCGATTAGTGGTAAGCCAGTGCGTTAGCTGAAAGAAGATTATGGTTAGATGGCTGGCGGTAAATTAAAGTCAGTTATCGTTTGTTACAGTTTCGTTGTTCATCTGTTGCAATACGATTGATCCAAATGTATTACTACCATCTAAACGTTCTTTATCATTTTTGATGATTCTCTTCAAAGCGTGATGTAGACCAGGTTCTTCGATGCCCGGTGTAGAAGAAGCAACCTGATGAAATAGAAAAGAAAATTAAAAGATCAGAAAATGTACAGAATTCTAATGGTCGGTGAAATGGCTCTCACATACCGAATCTTCTTCACCAATTTCATCGCCTTTGCTTTCAACTTTATGTGATTTTTTCTTTGAACTTTTAGCTGCCGCAATAATATTTTCAATGTCGTGCGACTTCTCCGATTTTCCATTACGAGCTCCGTCTTCCTTAACAATGATACTCCAGGAAGGATTACAAATGACTGCAGCCAAGGCCTTCGCAGCTTTTTCAAAATTCTGTCCTTTTACTGTAAGGAATAAAATATAATTTAAAATACTAATACGTATATGTACATATTGGATTATCTTACTTTTATTTAAAATATCTGCCGTAGTTACGGCAATGTGTCTATCTGAAAACCAAAATCCTGGATCCTCAGCTATATTATCGGCAATGGGCTCTTCAATCTGTTGAAATATTTCCTTGCGCCGCAAATCTTTGTCCTTTTTGCCGTACTGCAGGCCATTGTCGATTATAGCAGTGAAGGCAGGATGAAAGCAGTTGGTGTCTGCTGGTGCAATCAACCATTCGATGACGCGTCTGCCCCACTGATTTAACATCAATGTGTGCAATTCCGGATGTATATTATCGTATATTGCCTTTTTGGCAGCTTTGGTGTCATCGAGAGAGTTCAAAACAGCTAAAATAAAAACGTGCCCATGCTCGTGTGTGCAAATCTTTACCAGATGCTCCTTTATAGCCTTAATAATAGCCTAAAATTACAAAAAAAGACGTATACAGTTCGTATACTATTTTTAGCAAATTTATTATGTACCCGTCGATGTTTTGCCGTTGCCTTATAGAAGCAAATTACCGCGGCCTGTGTACCATCTTTTGTGCTCAGCATGAGCGGAGTAAGTGTCGCAAACAGGGCCACCGTTTCCTCTACCTTGCTGTCCTCGCACTCCTCCAGGTACTCTAACATAACCGCGTGCACCAGTGAATTGTCGACCAACTTTTTATTAGCGACCCGATCCAGATTTGATTTAACAGCACCGAGTATGGAGGCTTTCATATTAGGCATCTCTTTGTACGCATCGGAGAGCACCTTTATGTTGTCGTCCTTGGAGTGCTTGTAAAGATCTCCGTAAAATTCCTGACGCATGTAGATTTTTTGTTTTGTGTTTGCTATCGTCATGTAGGCGTAATCTAAAATCTTGCTTGAGATATTGTGACACGCCAACCGAACTATATGTCCCAAGAAACTGTCAACCAACTTGCTTTTAATTACGGGGGAACCGTATTTAAACATGCGCAGCACACAGAAGTGAGCGTACTTTGAAATGGACATTTCCACAGAGTACGGTCGAAGTCTCTAAATATATTTTAAACAAACATAGATCCACTAATTCAACTGGTTACGTTATTCTAGAAGCACCTCTGATAATTTTTCCCGCAGCGTTGGAGCCGCATACTTCAACATACATTGTATGATCCGTCCGGTATCATGCGCCATAACAATATTCTTCAACAAATCACCAGCAGCGACGAGGCTATAAAGTCTTTCCACCAATTCTTCTTTGTTCTCTGTGCTGCGACTAGAAATGAATGAGAAAACAGAGGACAGTTTACTTTATCCCTTTGCTGATTTAGCACCTGGAATTGACCAACCACTTTAGCTTCTCGTATATTTGTTTTGCCGTAATAGAAACCGTATACGAATCCCTGGACTGTTTCCGTTTAAGTTTTAAATCTTTTTTCTCTTTTTTGAATTTTTTCCAATCGGGTTTCTCCGCTGGCACTGCAGGTTTGCTGTTTAGCTTTCTCTCAACAGAACCTTCGACTGAAACCTTGTTTCGAAGATCAGTCTTTGTACCAGAATAACTTTTATCGGCCGCACTCGCAACAGGATTTTTTATTTTTCTATTTGTTTTCACTGATATAGCATTTTGTATCTTATCAGTCTTTTTCGAATGATCCTTGTCTTTTATGTTAACATTTTTGCGTTTCGTTGGTACATCATCTTCTTTTTCATTATTAGAAGGACGTTTCCTTCCAGATATCATGGTTGTTCTGAATTCTAATTGTTTTCCCAAAACGAGCCCACGTGCTACCAAATATTCTATTAACTTTTGACCAAGGATTCAGTGAAAAAGGTAAAGAATAATCTAGTTGAAACGGAACAAAAGGTGCTCACAATTCCGAACCTTGTCATTAAAAGCAATTATGGTATGAAACACAATGGAATGAGCACTTTACCAGCGCGTCAAATAGTACTTTTGGTAAAAATTTGATCTAAGTAATTATCGCAGAACCAGTGATTTTTTTAGAATATACATATATTATAGGACCAATACAACAGATTTTTTCTTCTCCAACTTTTAAGTATAACTATATATACTTTGAGAAAATTATTAAAGTCCTATATATGTGAGCCGAAGTATGAAAAGGTTCTTAATTCGTAGAGATCATGATAATTTTTTTGGAAGGGTAAGTTAGTACAACAAGACTAACTAACCCTTCCAAAAAGACGTAAAGCTGTTTTTTAAACCGCCGAGCGCGCTCTTTAACTATAGCCATAAACGCAATTTTTAAAATTACAACGAAATAAAATACGCAAAGAAAAAATCCTTTTCACCGCCCAACATTACGTTTTTCATAATTCGACAACATTTATATATGTATGTACTCTTTTTCGTTACATATTATTACATATTCAATCAAATAGCATTAATTTGCCGCAGATATTTTGCAACACTGAAAGAAAAGAAATGCAGGTAAACACAAAATATTTATTTTGACTTTTCTTATGATCTACACTTTTCTTTCTAAAAAAATCCATTTGATACGACTTTGTATCTTTACATTCCCAAAATTAAAAGTGAATTCTGTAAAATATAAATTCGCAAGATACCCACCTCTTCCTGCCGGACTTTGTGCTTTGGAACAAAGGTGTGGTACTCTAAAGATGGGTAGTTAATCAGTAGTACCCCAACATTTCTTATCTATTCCCAGTTAGGACTGATAAGCGGCTGAGCAGCTAAGGGGCTCACATTCCAGTTTGATTGGTGTTCATTAAACGCGTAATTTAAGCCGAAACGACAAATACAGGCACGTGATAGTATAACATGTGTGACATCACTTGTGAGACGCCTTGCGATGCAACAACACTGGAACAATGCATTCCTTTGCCCCTGGAGGAAAATATCTTGCTTGAAGTAACAAAAAAAGCCAAGGACTGGGCCATTATGCATGGGGCCGCCATGCGTTCCAAAACCAATTATAATCCGGATGCTTTAAACGTAAAAAAACGATATAGATAAGACTTCGTCGTTTTTTATTCCATGTTATATAATTTGAAATTATTTATTAACAGTTCGCTCCATTCATTTTGACACCTTCGTCATTTCCACGCCATGAGTTTGAAAAGGCGGTAGCTTTGCAGACCATCCTAAACCGTCTGATGCACAACGTTGCTCACGATGAAGAATTTCTGACTACTACGCTGGCAGAAACTATCAAAGTAGACGAATTCACAGGAAATCTTTTTAACATTTACAAAAAAGTTCTTGCAAATGGTTTTGGCCAGGTACGTCGCAGAATGGCTCAATGACTTTTTGTCATAATACTCAATTTCATAATAAGCATATATCATACTCTTAGTTTACAATTTTTTGTGTATTTTGCTTTTATAATTGGTTTTTATAAAGAATGTTCCAAATTTGTTGCCTTTTTAATCTAAAATTACATTAACGTTACACAGATAATGGTTTTTATTCTGAGAAGACTTCTATCAAGCGATTTTGAAGACTTTTATTAAAAATTGTTTTAAGTCGTTATTTTAATTGTTCTCTAAATTTAAAAGGGTTTTTAACATTTCTTTAAATTACAATCAAAATTATTATAGAATCGTGTTCTCTGTAGCCTTTATTAGAAAGCGACTGAAAATCTTAGAAAATTATTCCATTGCAATATCCCGGCACAATATCGTAACTCAATGTTTAATACTGTACAATATATAAGGATAAAATGGCAGTCAATATAATTAGACCATAAAATCAAATAAACCACTTAAAACCAACTGAACATTAAAAACCATAGGACGTGCCTTCCTTGCTTCACTCAGCGCTTTAAGTAGACTGGCTGCTAGATGTTCCTTGTTTCGAACATACATATATAGACTGTTGCAGAAACACACCTAACAATAATTGCATTAATTTTGTTTTATTTCAAAATTTTTCATTACTTCGCTGTTGCTTCAAACATTGAAAGGCAATTTCCTTGGGACTTATACGAAGTGATTTGATGTTGGAATCAAGATGTCAAGACCTAATAGCAAACCATAAAAGCAATGGCGTAAAAGAAAAGCTCTGTGCCTACTGTTGCTGGAAACAAGTTGAAATTAACACAATTGCTTCAGGTTTTGGCCATTTAGGACCAGCTAGCAAAGCCATACAAAGGTGCTGCATATACATCCGTATTTATTTTATGCATCTTTTTCGTTATTTTATGGTTTTGGTTTCTTACGATTGTGTATGTAGTGCGAGTATATGTCATGTAAAAATTAAGAATAAGCGCCATTATTGTTGCTTTATTCAGCTTGCTTAATACTATTTGCCGTTATTCCATTGTTGGCATACAGCCGCAACTACAGCTAAACACTTCCAATTTTTTAATTATATCTTTCTTTTCTTTTCTCTTCTTTTTCCTTCTAAATGCATTTACATATTTTTGCGATTATCAAAATACTTAAATACTTTTTCCCATAATTAAGTTTCCTCACTTTGGAACGCTTTAATCGAAGCGTTTGAAGTTATTTATTTTATAAATATTGCGCCGAAGACTAAACAGCATGAATATGAAATTTTCCTGTTGATTGCTTATAAAATTGTTCAGTAAAACAACTTTTTAGTTGACAGTTTGAATGGTCATAATATATAATATATGAAAATAGTTCTTTCCTTCCTTTCCTTTGATTTCATTCACATTTCCTCTGAACCGAATAGGTTTACACGAACCTCTTCCTTGTACATACGAGTACTAGACAGACAGTTTGGCCGGGGAGTTTTCTGGGAAAAGTACCTCATACTAAATTAAATAGTTTGGAGGAAATAGGTTTTAAATATTATTTTCTTATCGCATTATTCACTTTGTATTTACATCAGCGAGTTCCACCGATTATTATTTTTAAGACAATACAAAGAAAATTCATTATCATTTCACGAAAAATTATTGGTTGACTTTACTCAAAATTTATTTCAACTCAGTTCTAAGTTCTCTCTTCTACAGCGTTAAGAATAATTTTAATGTATTCAAATTACAGGCATATTCCGTCGGTCTCTTCCGTTCCGACTATTTGGGTCAAACTAACGAAGGGAATGACATTAAACAGGTCGAAATCAACACCATCGCCTCTAGTTTTGGTGGCATATCCACACAAATGAAGCCTCTGCAGAGGTATTCACTTGAATTTCTTTAGACCAGCTTGAGAAAGTGCACTCTTTTGGGCTTAGTCCTAATTTGGCACTAAAATACAACGTACATAACACAATTTGAAGCAATTAACTAACTATAGTAGAACTTTATTAGAATAGAAGATTTATGCATGACTATCTCGCATGTCTATTTCGGTATAAAGACTACACTTTTAGGTACAAATGTATGTACTTATACTCGTAGCATTTCTTTATTTTTGTAGTACGCCAGTAGCGTAAAGTAAATGAATGTGTTATTTTATACTATAGTTATAGTTTTTATAAATATGATAAATGCATTATAGTACTGAACATTTCTTCTTTTATTCAGCTTTGTGTTGTGTGAATTGAATCATCCTGAAAAACTGAAAAATGTAGGTTAATTACTAAAGCATTCTCTGTTGCCTTCTTAATTGTCATACTAATCGAACTTTTGCAGATGCCCGAAAATAAAGCGTTATCCGGTATCTGCGATGGCATGACGAAAGCTTGGAAAATCTATGAAAATCCTAAAGCCGTCATTATGTTCATAATAGAAGATATTTCCTATAACATATGCGACCAGGTAAATCTTTCTTATCTTATTATATGAGATATAATATATAGTAATGTATATATGTATATATTTGTATGTTTTTTGAGCTAAAAATCAGCTCGAAGGTTGAAGGAATACGAAACAAAAGTAGCAACATTTTATAACAGCTCGAAGGTTGTTGCAAAATTGCACATATTGTAGTAAATACGATACAAAAGTAGCATATAGCATTTTATAGCTGAGGTTGTAAATTATATACATACTACTATAAGGCTTTATTACTTTTTAGCGATTTCATGAATTTTACATTCGTGAGAAAAACCCGGAAATAAAAGTCTTGCGTAAAACTTTAACCGAAGTGCACAACGAAGGTAGGCTTGGTTTAAAGAAAGAGTTGTACATGTAAGTAGTGAAGTAAAATTTCCAATTATATATGTACATATGTGAAATATTTGTATTTTCTATTGGAATTTGTGGCAGCGGTGATTATGAGGTCGCTGTTATATATTTTCGTGCTGGCTACGAACCCGGTCATTATCACTCGCAGAATGAATGGGATGCACGTTATCTTATAGAATGCTCACGAGCCATTAAATGCCCCTCAATACAATATCATTTGGCTGGCACCAAAAAAGTGCAACAAGCCCTTGCCCAACCAGCCATCTTAGAACGTTTCATAAGTGACCCCGAAGAGGTACATGCCGCTGGACATACGCGATAAATTTTATATTACCATACATTGGACATTGTTTGGCCTTGTTTTAGATTAAGGCAGTCGGCAAGATTTTTACGGGCTTATATTCATTAGAGGATAATGAAAAAGGTTCCGCTAACTATGAAATGGCGCTGAAAGATCCCGAGCGGTTTGTATTGAAGCCACAACGTGAAGGCGGTGGAAATAATGTCTACGGCATTGACATTCCAAATGCTTTGAAGGTAATTTTGTTAGTAGTGTCATGGCAATGACTTACTTGTCTACGATATACATATATTAAATCTGCCATTTAACATTTACTGATGTTCCTACAGTTGGCCTTGCATACTGGGCAAATTCTGGGACCATTTCAACTTCTAATTTAGTAGTTTTAAATTTAAAGTTTTTTCTTAAAAATTCCGTCTGTGTGTGAGGCGTGTTAGATATAGAAAAGAGAGATATATATATATTCTGGTTCTCGATTTAGACTTATTCGTCCGTCTACAACTCCTTTCTATAGTACATATAAATGCAAAGAGGATAGAAACACGGTTTTGTAAATGAGTTAATAGATAAAATCAATGAAATGAAACGGTGCGTCACTCGCCCACTTTTTCATCAACGATTCGGCGATAAGGGTGGTAGGGTATATGAGCTTCGGTCAGGCAGAGGTGACACAAAAACAATAAAAAAGTATCTATAATATAGTATTCTTCTCGCCACAGAAAATGTCACGTCTGGAACGTTCCGCTTGGATTCTGATGGACCTTATACATCCACCCGTTTCTAAGGGTTATATGGTGCGACCCGGCGCCCAAATGCCACCGCTGCTTGTTGACTTAGTGTCTGAACTGGGGATATTCGGCGTTATCATTGGCGACATGGAAAAAATAATTTGCAACTACCAAGCTGGACATATGCTGCGCACAAAACTGGCAACAGCCAATGAGGGTGGTGTAGCATCGGGCTTAGGAGCGCTGGATAGTCCGTACCTTGTGGATTAGTATTTTACTGTGTTTTATACATATACTTCTTCTAACGACTTTCTGTTAAGATCCCAAAATTATATTTTTGTAAGCTCAGCTTGAACGATAACACCAAAACCAAAACTATCATGAATAAAAAGCGTAAATTAAAAATTATATCAGTCATGCCATATTTAGTCATGCCATTCAATTAGTATTTATATGTAGACAACAGTTTACAGAGAAATAATCAAAAATACAAACATCGTTTCATTTAGCGTCATATAAAAAAACAATTATAACACACAACAAGATTTTGACCTCAAAACAATTAATCACACTTCATCTCGTCAAAACATTCTCACTATTATTTCATCCGCTCTATTTCTGTGCATCCGGACAGGCCATCTGATACAAGAACTGAATCAGAGTACGAGTGGGGCGCCCTGTCATGCGATTTTTGAGCAAGTAAGGGACGGTACCATATTTTGTTAGCATGCCAACGCCACGAATATCCAAGTGAGCCCAGTCAACACACGGGACAACTTCCTATTCCGTATAATAATGTTTGGTTATATAATGTTTAGTGTATAAATCGAGGAAACTAATATTACATGCAGTACAGCAGCCGCTATACAAGACGATGCTGGCCCTGTGCCGTTGTTGCTTATGTCATAGCTGGTGTTATCTGTCGATTACAGAGACATTACATTAAATTCCAAAATAATATGTTCGGCATAGCTCACTTGTGACCAAATTTTTGTAGTAACGCCAAAGGGGTAGACGCCACATACGATCACCCGTAAGAGAACCAGCTTTCTGAAACTGCTTCCATATGTATTGGGAATTGGAAAACAAACCGGTTGCACCACCGCCCAAGCCCTTTTTCACTCCCATGCCCAGCGTTGCGACATCGACCACAAGACGCGGTTTGTAGGCGTTTTGTGCATAAATCAAGGGATCGGCCATGGCTACAACTCCCGCTTTATCCGTATCCTATGATAACCAATTGTTAATTTATTTATGCAGCACACATTTCCGTCTTCTTTTCTCTTCTAATCGTCCTCAAATACCTACCCTTACAGCCAGACTCTTTCCGTTTATCAGAGTGACGACATCACCGGGCTTGACTGCCATTCCGGATGGCATATTTTCGCACAAGGGCACTACTGCTGATATATTGATGGGGAGCGAGAGAGCAGCTGCGGCACGTATTGCGGCCACAACAACAGCGGCACCAGCCATTGCTCCGCGATATTCATCCATTCCCAAACACGGACGAAGACAAATGCCGCCACTATCCGTAACAAAAAAAAATGAAGTAACGGTTAAAAATGCGCACGTTTGTGTACGCTTCATTCCACAACCCTCTCCTTCTTTAACGCTGCTTACCTGTTGAACGTCATACCCTTGCCCAGCAACAAAATAGGCTTGTCGTCTGGTGATGTACCGCAATAAGTAACTTCCAATAGAACGGGTGGTTCGCAAGAGCCTCGCGCAATCATCAGGAAGGAATTCAAATGATGCTGTTCTATCCATTCTATAGTGCGTATTTCGACGGTAACGCCACATGGGCACAGTGCATCGACGGCAGCCTGAGCGAACGCGGTTGGGGTCATCTGATTCGCCGGGGCATCGCTTAAGCGTCGCGCCAGATTTTGTGCCTCTGCCTTGAAGAGGCCACGTGTCCAGGCGTCCACATCGGGGGAGTCGTAAAGGTCCAGTTTGGGTACCTGTGTGCGGTCTTTCTTTCGCTTATTTTCGTTGTACCGCCAGATTGCGAGCGAAGCGCCTTCAGCAGCCTGTTCAGGATACTCCATTGAATCGACATGAACTTCAGAGACGCCCTGCAGCTGCAGACTACGTGCACCGACACCGGCAGCAACTCGAGCATTTTCCTACACAGATTTTATATACAATATTTTCATTGCTTGGTTGAAGTGTGAAAATGGAGAAGTTTGGAAAATCCTAAAAAACTCCGCCTTTGCTCCGCTCCAGCACGACGCAAGTGACGGAGCAAAGAAATTGGAAACTTGACACTCCGACGAGAGCAATGCTTTCAATTCTCTAAGTAGCGCACGTAAATCATTATTATCACAAACAAATACCGCTTTTCATAGCATTGTTTGCGACTTTCATTTCTAATAAGCCATTTTCTCAAAATACCAAAAATTAAAAATAGCTTTTAAATTTGATACGGTAAAACGAATGCATATACCTCATTTAATTAATAAATTTAAATGTAAAACAAAATAAAATAGATATATGAAGCGAATGTAAAATAAAATAAAAATTATATGAATCGAATGCAATAATTTGGTAATATAAAAATAATTTTTATACTACAATATAACTAATTGTACTTAAAGTCTTCAATCATTTAAAACTAAGATTAAAAATTTATTGTTCCCTTTGCCGATTGTGGCAGAAATCCTGAGACCGAAAACCCAAAGCGGTTTATAAATCACTGACAGCAATGAATGAATGCTCTTGCAATATTTTCTGCTTTGCTGAATGTGTTTTGGGTAGCAGAGCCCAACATTTTTCTCAGGAAGCGCTGAAAATAGCATGCATGCCGTTTTCATTTTGAATATTTTTCATTTAAGTTGTCAATATAAAAACAATAAAACCATAAAAAATTAGAATATGTTTGCATTTGGAAAAAAATTTTGAAATTATTTGAAAACAGAGTCAAACTTTTTCCTATAATCGTATTTTAATAGAAGCTACAGTGAACATTTTTTTAACTACCTAAAAGAACCGTCACTTACCATGCCTTCGTCGATCATTTCCAGTTCATTGAAGCCAGCACCCTCCCGACCCACTCCAACCACTGCAACAGCCCGATAATTCGGATCCAGATTATTAAAAACTTTGCCCTTGCCGAGTTTTCCCGTAATGCCACATCTTTACCAAGAAATGCGTACCATTAGCCAACAGACATGCTCAATTCGCGTCATAATACATACTCTTTGATCAGTTCCGACACCTTCCCCTGCACGCGATCGTCAAATTTCTCACCGCTCGTGGTGAGCTTGGGTTCTTTCTCCCCCTCCTTCTCGTACACCCCGATGACCACACCTTTCTAAGGACCAAATCAAAACAAAACAAATCAATCGGTTAGTTTTAAATATCGCAATTTTACCATGCTCCTTGTCAAATGCTTACCGATACACGCGGATCGTCTTGAGAATAAAATCTTATGCCGTGAATGCGCTGGAATTTTTTCACATTCTTAAATCTCAAAAGAGATTTGGATATCCAATTTGTCATGCGTAGCGAAGACATGTCGTAAGTAATAAATCGATATTATGTAATTTATTCCCTTTTGGGCAAATTTTTATATAAAAAATTGTTTTAAGCTTATAAATTTTCAATAAAAATAAATTGAAATTTTGAATTGACTGAATATATTGTTTCACAGCTTGTTGAAGTAAATTTGAATATTCATTGCCACAGTGAGTTCAAACGTATACAAGTGCTAAGGTCGGAAAAATTCATAATAAAATACTTTTATCTCTGATGATCAGAAAATGTTGTGGATACTAGATTCATAAAACTAATTTTCATTTCACTCACGGATAGTAAATTTCCCTCTATTAACAACACATTTTACACGTGGTACATGAAACTTGTAAACTTCTAAAAAATACCCACACGTATAATTGGACCGCGTTTCGCAGAAGACAACCAACCCACAAGTGCGTTCTTTAGAATAAGCAAAAATACTTTTTTACAAACAATAAATTGTTTTGTTTAAAATATTAATAATGAATAAACTTTATGCCATAGGTATAACGCGATGATGGCAGTTGGTCGTCTTGTGGGAAATGAAAGAATGACTCCGAAAGAAGGACCCCCTTCAAATGCAAACTGGTTACATGTCTGGCTCTGGGACAAACAAAAACTAATTCAAACATAATCATGTTCCTATTCAGCAAGTACACCATTTACCTACAATATTTATCCTATGGTTTTGGTGAGAGCTAGAAATTACTAAAGGTTATTATTAAGATACTCAGCGGCTTGCACACCGAGTGACTCCTTCGGAGTCCAGGATTATTATTTATTAATTATTATTTTTTAATAAATAATATTAATAAATAAAACCTCAAAAAAAGAAATTATTTCCAACATAAATACGCAAAAAATAATCCCTAATAATAACATAAAATTCGAATGTACGATATATATTTACCTAGAATACGATTTTTGTGCATTTTGTTAAGACAAAATCTTTCTAACATTTTACAACAATGTGAAATTTAATTTACGTGAGCTGCATATAAATAATATAAATATATTTTGAATAAAAGATTTTCTGCTAGTTTTGAAGCCATGTTACAATTTGTCTCAAGCATTTCTTATTTCATATATAGGATCTTATATAGGAATATTTAAAGCTACTTGGTGTTAAATTTTTTAGATCTTCAAAGAGCGTCTAATATAATATCACGTTATAATTTTAGCCCTAGTTTTCAATTCTTCAATACATACAAAATCCTTGAAAAACTTTGCTTGTGCTAAAAATATTTCCTAAATGTATTGTCCATGAAGCAGTCCACAAGGTCATCGATGGGATGCACTATAATTGGTATTGCGCTTAATCCTGCTACGGTTGGTATAGTTTTAACAATCGTCTTATGAACTCTCGCAGATCGCAGTACGCTGCGTGTTAACAACGTTATTCTACGAGTAGTTAAGATAAGCACAACAAAAATAAATGGCGTTACAGAAAATCCATATTGCTGCTATACCTATTGATAGTAAATCCTGGTATCAAGACCGAAGCCAGCATCTGCCAAATAAACACATCACTCGCGACGACTGCCACTCTTCCTACCTTTTCACTTCGCCGGTATTCTTTTAGAGATTTATCAATGGTATCGGCAGCAACATATGATACTGCTACAATATACGACGCTTTGACAACATATTTTGGTACGATGGGACGAAAGGCCTCTCCGATTTCATTAGCATAGCCTGCAAATAAATTTGAAACGGTGAAAATATTTTTATGCTATACTAGATGTACCCGTCCCCGCGTTGCTGTGGCTCATTTTAGTTAAATGGTTAGAAAGCGTATGTTGCTTCCGACCACAAATGAAATATTCCTCATACAAACGTTGCAACGCGTTTTCACCCCTTCAGGGGTTGAATTTTGAAAAATGCCGAAATATGTATTTTATTAATTATACCAAAGAGTATTAAGACCAAGTTTCAAGCAAATCTGACCACAAATAAAATATGCCTCATACAAACTTTGCAACCCCTTTTCACCACCTTAGGGGTCGAATTTCGAAATATCCGTTCTTAGTGCTTGTATACATCATAAAGGAAACATCTTTGCAAAATTTCAGCTTTCTAGGTCTAAGCGTTTAGCCTGGGCGTTGATGAGTCAGTCAGGACTTTCATTTTTATATATAGAGATTGTTGATTAAATTTTTTCTTCGTTTTTTAATTTAGTAAAAAAGGAAATATTACATTAGAAGTCAAGTTCTTCCCCATTCTATTTTATCGCAATGGTATAGGACATATACTATAGGTTATTGTCATACATACTTTTTTTAAATTGAAAAAGTAAAGAATTTAAAAAAAGGATGTATGAAAATAACCTATAGTATATGTCCTATACCATTGCGATAAAATAGAATGGGGAAGAAGAACTTGACTTCTACCGTGATCAGTTCCATATCTATTAAAGAGCTGCATAGGTAGTTTTGAAAACAGCTAGGCACTAAATGACAATCACACTTACCAGGTTTGTCAAATGAAAATTAGTCGGCAACCGAAACCAATCAAAACACAAATACTCGTTTAATAGGAATAGTAAACAACAGCAACGTAAAATTGCAACAAAGGATAATTTAAGATAACGATGAAACACTGCGACAACAAAAATTACTGGCGAGAAGAACGAAAAAATTACTGGCGAGAACGAAAAAATTACTGGCGAGAAGAACAAATAAACTTGAAATTTCGTTCTTCTCGCCAGTAATTTTTCGTTGGCCGAATATTTTTGCGTTGTCCGCTGTATACATTTAATGTTTTTGTTGTTGCTCTGTTATTAAAAAACACGATGACTATCTTTTTCCTTGTCTTCAATTGAAGCATGTATTGTCTAGTTGTTTTTATTGTGCTGTTTTTATTGGGCTTGCAAAAATTTTTGGACAGTCACACTCGTTTATGAAATCAAAAAAGCAACAACAAACAATGCTTGAACATTTTTTTTTTTGTTTTAATTAGATTTTAAGTCGACTTATGCAGCTTTTTAATATCTATGTATGTACGTAATTGTTAATTGTTTAATGTACCTAAATGTTAACGCCACAGACTTGATAAAGGAAGAAGTTAAAGAATTTAAGATAGGTTATGTATATGTATATACTGATATTACATATACTGATATTATATATACCGATATATATGTATACTGATATTATATATACTGATATATATACTGTAATCCCTTAATTCGTTCACTGAAAATGCCAAAATATCGATCGAACGCAAATAACAAAGTAAAATCGACAAGAATCACTTCGTTCTTGTATTGAAAATCTTGCAATAGGCAATGATTTCGGGACCAGTGATTTTGTGCGAACTTTTGTATAGTATTGTTTGCTGCGCATTTTAAATACTAATTACAAATACTACAAGTAGAATTTGTTTAATTTATTTGCTTATTGTCTATTTATTAGCATATAGTATAAATAAAAATATGTATATATGAGTTTAAATCTTGCGCTCTGTTTTTTTTTTTTTTTTGCATTTTGTCATTCAATCGGTGATTTCCTTTGTTCACTACTTTCGTGACTGCCTTCGTTTTATTAATAACGAGTTGGATGAATTGTTTACATCACGGTGATTGAAAATCACTACCTAAAATCACCTTGATTGGAGAATAGCAGTCACTGGTAGAAACGTTGCTAAAAAATCACTGGAACACTCTACTCTAGAAATATCAACAATAACAACTTTACCCTAAAAAAGAAATGAAATGATGAAAAATATATATACATATCACTAAATATTTTATAAAATGTTCTTGTCGTTGAAACTTTTGAATAGAACAAAACTGCATCATATCGATCTCATATTATCATAAAAACAAATACATACATACTTACCTCTTTTCCAACACATAATAAAAGGATCTTACATATTATATTTTCTTTATATCTGATCTTAACTTTTTACTATGTAGTAACACAAATTTATATTTTTTGTTATTTTATTGTAAACTTTCTTTGAAAACTTACGACATAGAGTAAGTTCATCGACCTGTTGCATCAATTCAATTTTAAAAATTAATCGATCCAGTGGGCTATAATTATCCGTTGTTGGTGTGGTAGTTATTTTCTAAACCTTTTTACTATATGGAGCAATTTTTTTACCAAATCTCCCACTTAAATGTGAAATAGACCCCCCCCCCCCCCCCCTTCCATACGATTTACTCTTCACTGAGCACCGTTTGCCTTCAATTTAGCACCACCGGAACTGTTTTCCAAATTAATTCTTTCTCAAATTCATTTAATCTTGTAGCATTTCGATAAAAACCCGGTTTGTCTTCAAAGCTCATCATATATCTCGCTTCTTCTAAAATTCCTTGAACATATTGTCATTTGCAATTATTATACATGGTATAATTTTGGTTAATAAATTTCTTAACTGCTATAATTTAAGGTAATTATTAGCAAATCACTTTCAAAACGGTATGTCCAAAGATGAACAATTCTACTAATGGTATACCAAATAACATCTTTCTAGGATTAACGAGGCATTAAAGGAAGGAAGAACTATGCTATGGCAGAAAAAAAATTTAGTTAAATTATTGAATTGTTGGTAGCAGCTAGTGAGGGTGTTCCCTCTCTGGCTTCCCACAATATTTTCTATCATATTGAAAATTACCCTAAATATTGTTGTATTAAAATGTAATTGCTTACCCATGTACCGCCAGAGGCTATCGCGGAAAACATCATACTCCTTAGTAGCCATCTTCAGATGGCAGAATAGATCGCTGGAATTAAATAAGTTTTATGCAGGTTGTTATGCAACATGGAACCTTAAGACTTTTCCGACGACATTTAAAACAATCCAGAAGATATCAAATAGGGAGGGGAGTCAACATATCCGGCAAAATTCAATATCAGGGATAAAGATATAAGACACTGCAACGTTACAGCTGACCGGTAAAATTCGTAGTCCGCATTCCAACTAATTTCAAATCTTCCAGGTGGATTTTTTGTAGATATGTATGATTTTTTTAGTTATCTTGGTTGCCAGATTGGCGAGTTGTAGACAATATGTACATATGTGTTCCCCCGCTTTTTTCGTTAATTTTTTTAATCCAATCACAAAATATAGTATTCAGCTACTATATTTACGTGTTTTTAGGGTTGGAACTATCGAGTGATTTCAACTATCGAATGATTAAACTACTGAATGATTTTTGTCGAAAAAAATCGAATGATTTTTGTCAGAGTCTCCGCACAAACAAACTTCGCAACGTCTATAGTCAACTTTTCAGTACGATTTGATGAGAGCTCTGACGCTAGAAGTTAGAAGTCACGAATGCTTCAATTCAATTCTCTCTCTGACGTCGAACTTCCACTCGTTGTTTTTAAAAAATTATAGTTTCTTTCCAAAAACTTATTGCCACCTTTCATCAAAAAACCTTCATTTTACTTAGATTTTTCCTTCGTTTCACGAAATGGTGGAAGTATTCGCTAATTTTGCTTGTGAGAAGGTTGGAGGAGGAGGATGTTAGGTACAGAATGGTTGATACATAAATGAAAAATGTGAACAAACTTCGCTAACGTCTGCCTTTTTTTTATTTAAGGGCGAAGTCAAGCGAGAGAACGACGTTTGACGTTGTGAAGTTGGTTGTGCGGAGACTCTCACTCATTCATCATTCATTCGATTTATTTCTAAAAACTATCGAGCGATTTCCTCGTTGCATGTTTTTTGAATTAAAGCGTGGCCAATTAATAGGTGGTAGGTAGGGGTGAAAAAGTTTTACTCTGGTAAGTGAAAAGTTTGATTATAGCTGTGCCAATTCGTCGAATAAATTTAATTTCAATTTAAAAAAAAATTGATAAACATAAATCATGCACAGCAGTTTAAAAGATTAAATAGACTGATATGTGTAAAACGGTTAACAGTTTGCAGCTCCTACGCTTAATTAATGTAAAAGTAAAAGTATTCTATATCGAGTGAAAAGTTATCAATTGGCACACGGCCTTACTCGTTAAAGAATTTCTGAATTACTAAAAACTATCGAATAAATGGTTGAATTATTCTAAAGTTTTTAGTAATTACTAATTTAGTAAAACTATCGAATAAATGAATAACTTTCAACTATCGAATAACTCGATAGTTTTTATTCGATAGTTCCCAACACTACCAAAAACACGCAGAGGTGAGTTTCCTAGCTTTGCTCTCCTTCTAGATGTATTTTGGGTCTTTTTCTGAATTTTTTGTGTCAGTGTTGATCCGTTGCTTATTATAACTTTACATCTCAGCATTTCATAAATAAGTTCCTTAATTTCTTGTTCCATTTTTGATATTTTTGAAATGACAAATTTATGTTTGGTCGATAAAATATATTTTGAGAAGCACAGGATTATAAAAATGTTTCCTTTTCGGCCTGAACAGCTGAATTGCGAAGTGTCATACACCTGTAAAGGCGGTAAAAATTGGCAAATACAAATGCCATTCTTGCCAAATGCCATTTTTAATTTTTCAATAGTAATCTGGAAGCCTTTACCATAGTTTATACTCCCAAAGAATTGTTTGTGAACATGAAGTTTGCGATGGATAGAAAAGGAAAGGAAAATCTGCTTCTCTTCTAACTTTCCCCAATAAGTTAAATAAAATATACGTCAATATTATTAAAGAAGCATTAAATTAAATTATTTTCAAAAGGCCTCAAAACTGTTATTCAAACACTTCTTTTACCGCCCGGCATTATAATTGTGTTGCAAAACAATGTGTTTTTGAATACGACGTTTTTTGCAAAATTAAGACTTTAATATGGTAATCATATATAAAAAAATGTACTGTGTAGAGAGTAGAGTAGATCAATCAATCTTGATCTTTTAAGGGCCAGTTTTTCAGTGGTCGGCTACCGTCGTTTCTCAGTTAACCTCGGTTTAAACCACACATGTGTTTTTCAGTACAAGTTAACGGGCGTTTAACCGAGCTAAATCGGTGAGTTAACCTCCGTTTAACTTGTGGCGCTTAAACCAGAACGAAACGAACACTGAAAAACTGGCCATTTTTATATTTTTTAATCTATATTTTCATAATAAATTGAAAATTCATCAAGTCAAATAAATACCAGGCACAGCAACACTGGCGGCCAGGCATTGCGGAAAAGAATAATTGCTTCTCTTTATTCAGCGACTTATTTATTTTCTCTTGACAAGTTTAATCAACAGTTGTTACGAAAAAATGGAAAAAGAAGTGATTTTAGAATAGCTCATCAGTTTTTTCTTAATCGTCCGGTACTTAAACGAGCAAGTGAAGACCAACAAGTGCTGCTCGAGACGGCGTTAATAATAGAATTTCTCTCTATTCTAATTGAATATTGAATTTCCTTTCAAGGAACAAATTGGTCCATCTGCTGCCCTCTGTGCGAAATGGCTGAATTAAACGAACTGATTGGATCGTCCTTTGTGCGACTTAAGGTAATGACAAAAACGTATTAAGAGAAGGCAATTAGTCAACATTAGCTGGTCATTATTACGTTTTTTGTGAAAATTGGATTTTTTAATCCGACCCGTATATGTATGTACAACAAGCTACATATTTGATAAATGCGAGTATATATACGCATTAAAATTTGTTTAACCAATTAGTATAATGCTAAAGATTTCTTGATTATTGCGGTCTGTATTATGTTGTGCAATGCGATTAATCAGAATGTGCTAATACTGAGGCGATCCATCATAACAGCATTCAAGCAGCCCCACGCAACGATGTACGTATGGATTTCAAAATGCGGGGGGTACCGTGCATGTGCTAATACTGAGGCGATCCATCATAACAGCATTCAAGCAGCCCCACGCAACGATGTACGTATGGATTTCAAAATGCGGGGGGTACCGCTGGATCGCTAGAACAAAGACACGCTGCTGTTAATTGCATTTCGATGGAAACGAAATTTACAATTACGTCTGTATAGGTGTTGTGATTTTTACACTTCGTTACTCACCCCCGAAGGAAACGTTGGTTGGTCGCCACTAACGATTAGGCAGTTGTAAAGTTTTACTCTTCTCCTGAAGGTGTTACCTTCTCAGTGTTGATAAGATTCAGAAAACTTTTAGACGGAATACTGAATAGTAGTCAGTTCCTGGGTCTTTTTGGCAAAAGTGTATATCCATAATTTAGTTCAGAATAATGTTCTTCAATAAATTTGTACAGTGGATACGCCTCCCAAATTACTTTAAAGTATGTAATTATTTAATTTTTTTAATATTCACTTGTGTTGCTGAATTATTTGTTCCAATCAACAATTTAAGAAAAATATTTATTTGCTTCAGGTGGTGGCCTTTGTGCATTTCTTTTTTGTGGCAAATGCGATGCTTGGCATGTGGGGACATGGCGCCTATGAATTCTACAACTTCTTATTTTTCATCTCTTTATTTTGGACAATGCATTGTAAGGAATCTTTGGATGCCATTCAAACGGTAAGTATGTATTGCAATAGCTGAACTAAGAATTGCATTTTATTTTTTTTTGCTCAAAGCAGGCCAAATAAATCATTAAATATGTATATGTAGACCTTTGTAGTTTCAAGAAGATTAACATTAACGAACATCGCGTGTCAAAACATATTAGAGTTCTATACCACTTACAGCTTACATACATACATTTGTAAAGAGTTCGTGGTCGTTTTTACAAAAGGTCAGTTTGTCCTCTGGTTTTCACTACACTGAGTCAGCCTTATTATTTAAGTGGCCAAACAAGCAAGCCACTTTTCGTTTTGGAGTAATTAATCTTTGTCATTTTCAAAGGGTCTTTCGTGGGTTACCTCGTGGTTAAGTGCACGCTATCAAATTTTGAAGAGAATTGATTTTTCCTGCTTTCATTTTAAAAGGAAGACATACATACATATGTTTGAATATGTTTGTACGTATGTACAATGTATATACATATATAATATATATTTATGTACATATATTCTTTGTTGTGCTTATGAAATTTATGATGTCACTTGTTCACTTTGATTCCCCCACAAATGATTGCCCTCGACCTCAAAAAGTGATAAGTAAAAAAAATATTTGCAAATTTTCTGGAAAAACAAGAATAGTTAATCTCGATTAATGTATGTAATTAATTTTAAAATTAAGAGTATCGAGAGTAGCAATTTTCGCAGGATTCCAGGAGAAGGTATAGACTCCTTATAACAGTGATGTCAAACCTATGACCCGCGGGTTACAGACGTTTTTATATGAACCATTCTATATTTTAATCATTTCTCACAACATTTTTTATTCTATGGATCGGTTTAATCAGCTTAATCATCAGTTTAAACAAACAGCTTAGAAAATAAAATGCTATTTATTTTGCAAAAAATCGAACTTATGTACCAAGTATTTGATCTACCGTCAAATTTAAATATAAAATGTTAATAATTTTTATTTAAAAATGTAAAACTTAAAAAATAAAATAAAACTTAAAAAATAAAATTATATAAAATTGATCCACACGGAAAAAAAAGTTCACCATCACTGCCTTAGAAGTTGCAAATTTCTTATTGTGCTGCTTCCTAGGCTGGACCTAGCCAATTTTTTATATAGACTTACAATAAAGACAGTCTTTCAATTAATTTATAGTTTAATTTTTTTCTTTAAATCTAATTATTGCTGGTAGCAAGCAATAGACATAAACAAAACATAACAAAACATTAACAAACATTGCTTTCACTTGATTTCTTTTTTAGGCGCTCGTGATAAACGCTTGTAGCATTTTCCTTGATTTAGTATGCATTGTAGTGTACTTTAACGCAATGAGTGAGTTTCTTCTAATTCTAATGAATGCTCTTTTTAGCATATCATTCATTAGTAGTTAACATTTTCAATGTATCTTTAGTATTCGCTTAATATATTTCTCTGATTAATTATTCTTTTAATAATAATTGCAATGTCACAGATGGTTGGGCCGTAGCCTTTTCTATTATAAATCTTCTGGTGCGTCCCATTTCGGTTGTTCTACTCTTTCGAGAATTCACCAGTCGCGGTGGCAGTTTGCAAACGGGCTCGGTATTCCCTACAAGTCAGCAAAGAAGCTATCAGGATATCGATAGACCCGCACAGCCGTCTATCCCATCGACTTCGCAACCCGGTCCGAATGTTGCAAGCATTTTTTAGAGCCAGGAAGAATGAATATCTACATTACGTAGTTTGTAAAAATTTAAATTTTATACCAATCTCTATATAAAATATACTGTACGTTTATATTGTTATACTGAATATGTTAATTATTCATCATATGATAAATTTGATTTATTATAAAAATATTGAAATATTTCTCATGCTGTTGCACATAATGAAAAGCACACAGTGAAATTCGCAAACAAAGACTTTAATTTCTTTGAATACTGTTTTAAAAAAAAAACTATTTTAAGAACGATCTATTTGTTCCGCCGGAAGTACACCACCAGAACTTTGTAGAAAATGGAAATGTAAACATTATTTTAAGCAAAAAAAAAATACATAGTTTGAAAGGGATTTTTTAATTTAAGAAGTAATTCAGCAAATAAATAGAGACGAAGATGGTGGCAAATTTAAGTCTCAAGTGCCGACGATTGAGACTAGATCCTATAAAAATATCTAACTGTATATATTGTAGTTATATAATAACCACAAAAAAATAGTTAAATTTAGCAACTTATAGAATTTGCCGCCCAGAGCTTGTGGCAGTTCCAGGGCAAATAAATCAGGACATCCCTTAAATTTCTTCTCACTTTTCTCTGCATGTTGTCTGGCCACAGTTCTTTTCTCATCAATAGCTACAATATTGATAAACCAAATAAACCAAACCTTGCGAGAAAACTTATTTTTTTACCTCACAATTTCTGCTTAAAATCAGTATAAATACTGCAGCCTAACTGATAACTGATGAATTCGGGTCTTGCTTTCTCACAGTATTGTAAACCTAAATTAATAAGATCAATTGCAAACAATTGCAACTTTTTTCCTACGCTCCGTGAATAAAATCCATTATAAATTATCTCACATGCAATATAACAAAAATTTATTAACAATTTGAGGACAAATAAAAGTGATAAGTTTAATTTTTAATATTAAACCAATATTTAAAATCACTCAAACCATTCAAAATCATAAGTCCTCTAACAAGAGACCTCTCTATAGCCTTATAGTTGTCTACAACATTACATATTGTATATTTATAAAACGACATTAAACTAAAATTGTTTAGCCTCACGAAACTCATAGTCTCCTTCATCACTATCACTATCATCAGCATCTTGAGAGAGACACGGCACCTGGAAGAAAATAGAATTTACAGAAATTGGAAATTTCTGCTACTTAAAGTTTCGTAATGCTCCGGTGTTAATACCTGCACCAAGTTGAAGTAAATTGAACCCAGAAACTGTGCGGCCGATGTATTGGTCCGCTTAAGACAAGTGTAGAATAAATCATCGCACTTACAATGCGATCTGCAATGAATGAGATGATAACAAAGTTCAATTTGTAATGAATTCGATCTAGTATTTGATATTTAAATAAAATGTAGTAAATGTAATCATTGTGAAATGGTCGACGACTAACTTTGTGTAAATTGCATCGTTGATCAGATCATATTTGTTTTGAAGTGCTCTAATCTTGACCGGGCAGAGGTCGTGTTGCCGACAGCAACGATCCATTTTCATTTCAGTACCCAAATCCTTGTAGGTTTCAGCAATATCACCAGTACCACACCATTTTGTACCTACATACATATATGTAATTTAAAAAAAAATTGTTTTAATAAAATCCACAATTGATAATTATTTGAGGAGGTAAGAGAGATGAGACGAACCTGGTATAATTCCACTTAAAAGCGACAGCGGACTTCTGGGAAATATGTTTGCGGCTAAATTGGTGGCAAAATTAGTTGAAGGAGTAGGCGTTGCTTCAGTAGACTCAGAGATAGTCTGCATTTTGGTATAACTCGTTTGATCCACTTTCTCACATTGATTCATGAGTTTAAACATTTCTGTTAGCTTTATTTCCAGCGGCCGATTATATTTCGCTAAGTTTTGTAAAAGTTGCTTTCCTTCTTTGTCATTACTTGAAGTGTATTGTATAAGTATTTATATAAAGAGATTTTAGAAAATTACAATTCGATTTAGTACATGTATTACAATGAAAAAAAAAATCAATACAGACAGAATTATCAACTAAAAATAGAATATCAGGAAATTATAAACAAATAACATATGTACGTGCAGTTCTTATGAAGACTTACTATATCTCTATCAACTCGCAACCGAGTAGTAGTTTTTGAGGTCCCAACTCTGTCACAGCTACGGTAGAATCGTGGTAATATATCATAATTAGTGAATCATTTGATAAACGCTTTCCACTAAAAGGAGTGCAAAAGTTAGTACAAGTATGAGTACTTTCTATGGAAGACTATAGTAATCATCATATGGTCCATTTCAAGTAAATAAGTATGTACATATTTGCATAATACTCATATAATATTGTATATAGTACGTATATTCCTCACCTGAACGTTTTCATTTGTTGTGCGCTACGATTTTCAATGATTTGCTGTGTGAAGGCCGTAAATGTTGGAAATCCTTGTAAACTTTCCGGTATACTAAAATTAATGGTCGGCTTAGCGCCAGCCGTGTTGAGACAACCAACAACTACACTTAAAACTACGCAGCAGATTTGCAAAAGACGTTTTAATTTCATAGAATTCATCATGGTGCACTCGTTTGATGATGATGACGATGATGATGACGATAACACTCGCCTAAAGTGGAAAACGACCGAAGAAGCGAAACTTCTTGCAATTGTAGAGTGTTGGTAGTTTTTCGCCATAGCACGGTCGGTCGGTCGTACTTCAATGTTCTCTTCTACCGGCCAAACTGAGAAGGTACACTACACTCGTACGACGAAATAAGTTGAAAAATTTATTTTCTTTGCTAAGTCCGATTCGATCGAATATTGATTACTCGTACTTTTTTGCTGTTTGTTTGTAGTTTAACACTTTGGTCTATTTTAAATTATGGATTTGCAGACAGAGTATTGACCATCAATGAAATTTTGTACCCTACAAATAAACACGTTCGCTTGAATTCTCACGCCCATTCTTTTTTTATACATTTTTTAACTATTTCATTTTAGTTATTGTTCTGTTCTGTTTGAATTTACGTTTATTGTTAATACTGAATGTAAGTGAAGTGATATACCAAAAAGAAAAAACACTTGTACGTGAGACATGCATATGTACATATACTATGTATGTAATATATATATATATAGTCGTATGCATATCTAAATACGTGATTAATCTCTTAAAGAACAAAATCGGAAAAGCGGTCGTCGTATATATGTACGTCGTATATAAATGGTCACTCGCACCTTGAGTCATTTTAAAAAAATTTATAGTTTGAGTACAGAACCTGTCGGGCATTAGTAAGCCTTGAATTTGACAAAGTTCTCAACCATTTCATAGAAATACCTTTTTTAAATGTCATGCAATCGTAAAAGATTGCAGTTTTATAATTATTACAGCCTACTACGGAAAATAGTTTCTCGTGCAAGCCTTATTAAATAATTCTGTTTGCATACGGATGCATAAATACAAGTTGTATGCATTTAAGCTTTTCAATGAATGCCATTAAAAGCGCACGGCTTGAATTATAATAATTATCGATTTAAATAATCGACGCCAACGCTGGCTGATGCCTCTTGCAGGAAAATGGATTATCAGTTAAAAAAAATACTTTTCGGAAGCAACTTTAATTTCACATAATCATTACTAATATAGAATACATATTTCTATAAACACGCACATATGTATGCATATGTATGCATACCTATACGTACTTTATAAGTGCAAAATAAATAAAGACATTTATAAAGACAGATAAACAAACTCTAAACTGTAATTAAAATAAATATTTTTCCCAATAAACCTTATTAATTTAACCATATATCATAATCTTGAAAACCTAAAATGATGATGCGTTTCTCATAATGAAATTCGGTTTCTGCGCGGATAGTATATTACATACTTGTATATACTGCGTTACTTTGCGTTTGATTAAGCTTAAACAAATCTACTACAAAAATTAAACAACTTTTTTATTTAATTTTATATTTTTTTCTTTATATTCCTCCGCTGATTTTCTTTATAAAGAAATGTACCAGCATGTTAAAAAACACTATTGTTGTAATATCCTAATTCGGTGGATTTTTTTGGTATTCGTCTTGGCAACGGGCCTGTATGCAAATATTAATGAGAAAAGTATTTTAAATAATGTATGCATTACTTTCTTATAATCGCACGCTATTAAAATTTTAATAAAATTGTTAGACACTCTGACAGAAAAAGTTTGCTACGTTTTCCTACAACTTAATTATCCTCTTGTAGTATGTATGTATAATATTTTAATGTTCATTCAGTTTAGAGATTAATCTAATTAAAATCTTTAAATTCTCACCAAAAAAAATAATGACTTTTTTGTGACAAAATTTTCAAAATAAATCAATTTTTTTTAACAAAAAGAGAAAAGATTTTTAATAGAGCAATTATTACACAGGAAATAAAGTATTGATATGATTGATTTGCTATTATATGTATGTATATACATATATGTATATATAACGAGCTTATTCTTTCAAGTTTGCTATAATATTTATTTGATAAATGATATTTAATTGTGGTTAGTTTCTTTTTATTAATCAATTTAAAATGCAGTCTCATGCAATCATTATAATCATTAAAAAACGCTTTAAGAATCGCTGTTCTTCAGCTCAATTCAGTTGGCATGAATTCTATGTACGAATAAAATCCGCTTCAACCATTACTACTACGACAAATATTACAACAACAATAAAATCAGTCAATACGCGCATTGAAAGCATCAACTTTAGCTCTTTTATATGAAACATATTAGAATTAAAACCGAATGCGCCACAATACAATACTTCTTGACCTAGCTCATGACCGAAGTAGCCCAAATAAAATATTAAAAGTTAATTGCACAATATTATGCAGGTCATGGTTCAGGTTGCAATGCTCCATGATATGGAATTACTAAAAAACTTTCACATTTTCTTGCGACGCTCTGTTAAGCCGCCAATATTTAATTGTTAGCTGTTTTTGTATTGTTACGAGTAATTTCCAGATCTTAAATTCAAAGTCTATTAGACTTCTGATATATGTATATACTTTTTAACAATGAAATTACGATTTGAACATAAATCTAATTTAAAAGCCGTGCTTAAAGTTTACGTTGCACTGTCATAAGAACTTGATTATTTCACTTGCAGCGCAGCGCGTACACTCAAAGCGTGCGTCTCTTCATAAGCTTAGCTTAAGACACTGAATCATTCACGGCTTGCCGCAACTGATCCGAGCGCGCAACCAAACCAAACACGAATAAATCAAAAGCTCAATAGAAAATTGAGTACCGGTCCAGTTTTCTTCACACAAGAGCGAGCTGGTGTGACAAGTTTTTAATTAAGCCACCTCCAATCAGACTCTTCACAGCTTACCCACTCTCACTAACGCATTTACCCACTCTTACTCTCACCTGACCCATTTTTAAATTTATATCATCAAATATTTACTTAGGTACATCGAAATAAGGAAGGATTATTACTTGCGGAAGGAATATTAATAACTGAAACAGAACAGAGTTATGCAAAATCTTTAAAAAATAATTGGACGGTCAAGTATAAGAATAAAGGAGTTCTTCACAAACTTTCCGGTTTCAGGTAGGTTTCACTTTTCTGCTGCAAGCTGGTCGCATACAAAAGTAGCAGCGGATGTCTTTTCCTTGAAAGTAAAATTTGGTTATGGAAAGAAATAGTTTTCATTAGATTATTTTTAAATATTATCCTATAATTAAGAAAAGGAAATAAACTTTCATTGAATTCAATAAAAGATATTGAATAACAAAAATATCAGTTTATGATATACTCTTTTTAACTCATGCTACCAAAAAGTTACTAAAAATTAAGCTAATTATGTTCACGATTCTGCGACTTTAAAAGCCCTCGTTTAAGCACTGTTTAAAGACTCAAACGGATATTATAATTGTACATACTTGTAAAACTTTTATACTATGTACATACATTGTACATACATACCTTTTTATAATGCCAGCTATTCTTGTTGAATTTTAAACCACAATGTGAAATGTTCAAAGAGAAAGGAGAATACATATTTTAAAATGCGTACTCATTTAATTCCATTCGACAATCGCTGATGGCCAAATGTTGGTGTTTCGTACGTCGCGTCGTAAACATTGAGCAATTCAAAATCTGTATGTAATACGTTAAATTTTTGTTTCCTTCTGATCAAACATAAGCAGTTAGTTCATGGGTTCTTCAGCCTTATTTAGTTTAGGACGTCTCCTCTTAGGCAATCTTTTTTATGGACCCCCCTGTGTATTTTACATCGTTCTTGGGGCGTTATGTATGTTTATTCTGGCTCAGAATCATCTCTTAGGTCGATTTAGCCCTGCCCGTCCGTCTTCCGCTGATAATCACTGCCACAGAACGCCACCCGAAAGGGTAACTGCAATCAAAATGGGCATCACCCGCATAATTTTTTCAACAACGATGCAACAGATGCTGGTGTAGGGTGTATGAGGTTCTGTCAGGCCGAAATTAACGCTCTTACTATTTATGATCTAACACATTGTACAAAAATACATCCATATATGTATATATATAAACGATAGTGGTCTATTCTTTATTTTATGGTGTTATAAATGTGTTTTATGTTATGATATCGTGTTACAATACATAACGTTCACTAAAGTTTTAAGAAGTTCAATTTTTTGATATAAAAATTAAAAATTATTGGTAACTTTTAGTTATTCTTCAACGAAGGTACTGCAATAACATAGTTATGAATTTATTTATCATATTAGCGTTTACATTAACCGGCCCAGTTCAGCTCCTCTGTTTAACAGAGGAACCTCATCGTGAAGGTCGAATTTACAATGGACAGAAAGCTCATCCGAACCAATTTCCATACATGGTGTTTATAGAAATCGCGAACTCATTAACGGAAACCACTTGCGGAGGCTTCCTCATTGAACCGAATTGGGTTTTGACAGCTGCTCACTGCTTTGAAAAGTACATACATATGTATACATATACTATATGTACAAATGTATGTTGAGCAGAACAATTTCACAATACAAACTTTTGTACTTTTAGGTTCAAATATGCAATTGTATATTTGGGTACAACAGACGTGGAATATGCTGACATAGCTTATTTAATTAAACCATATCAGATCTTCATCCATCCAAACTATGAAAGTTTTTCTCATGACATCGCTTTAGTGAAAATTCCTCATACTACAGTCTGTGATAAAGTGTCTGCTATTAAGTTGCCCCAAACGAGTTCCAGATATTCAATGTATACCGGATCATATGCAGTTGTAAGCGGATGGGGCAAAACTAGTGACAGGGACCCGGCCTCACCCTTCCTGAAATGGACACGTTTACCCATTATGGCGAATAATGTCTGCGGTGGTATTACGCCTGGTATTACTGTGTATCATCTCTGCGCCGATACATCTAACGGCACATCTACGGCTTACGGGGATTCAGGTGGCCCATTGGTTTTGGAAGCTACCGGAGAAGCAGTTGGCATAGCATCTGGCGTTTGCAAAATCAGCTGTGAACTAGGAATGCCAGCTCTGTTTACTCGTGTTACCTACTACTTGGACTGGATAAGGTCAGTCATCGAAATCTCGCAGCGAACATGAGTAATCAACCATTGTTCAGATTATTGTAAACTAATGGAGAAATAAAATAAATGGAAAAACAAATTGTTGTGCAAACTAAACTGAATTGAATTCTATAAAATTTTTATTAGAAAAAATATTGGGTTAATAATATAAGATCTAATACAAATAATTAGTTGCTTATTTTCCTGAAAACATGGCTAATAAAATTTATTTTACGCAATAATAGTTATAAAAGATGACAAACGTTAACATGTTTAACGTTTAACAATTAGAATTTAAATTTATAGCAAGGATAAATTCATAGTTTGTATGAAAACATACATACATACTATGTATGGATGTACGAAAACATGAACTTATTTACCGCGTGCTTAAACGTAACATAATACATAATATAGAGCTAGTTATTAACTTATTAATAGCAAGGAAAACCAAGGAAAAAGAAAAGTAGTTTTAAAGAAAATTAATAAAACGTTTACAATAATAACAAACTTTTACTGTATTTAAGAGTTGTTAACGTCCTCAGCGATAATGCGATATATATGTAATTCTTGTTGATACATATATACATATGGTATATGCACAACTAGTATATACATATATTGGATTTATTATTTAGGCATGTGCGTACTGGTGATTGTATATATAAAATTATGTATATATATATTTTCAAGTTCAAATTCAAGTTCATTCTTCTTCTTGTTGCTTGGAATAGTTTTTCGTTTAACGATAGAGCTACACAGTGCATCCATTATATGTTCTATGGTTATGGATATACATAATAAACATTGACAAATTTAAATTAATTATTCTTAAACATAAAAAAGAATGTATTAATGTATTTATCATATACACAAACTATATATAGTTACATACGTATGTATGTAATCAAAAGAAAGTAACACAACTATTAAGTAAAGCACACCCTGATCGATCTGAATCAATAAAATATCATCATTACTTACTTATTACAATTAAAATTTCTATTTCAAACTAAAACATCTTAGACACATTTTTTATATATTTGTCGTGCAATTCGAATGAAGTTTAAGAAAGTATTAGATTTAAAATAAGTAATCGATTATTCTTTAAGTTCATTATAAAAAAAGAAAGAATGCTATTTGCAACGAAATTGTAGGCTATTTTTTTTTAAAGTATTGCAATATTTTTAAACCCAGTTTACGCATTCAAATTATATTTTAACGATTGGTTAGTATACGTTTTTGTCTCTTAAGACATACATATTTGTACATCATAAATTTTAAGATCAAATGTAATAAGGATGGAAACCAATGACATAACATTCAAATAGATAATATCTTCATTTATATACGATAATATAAATTGATTATGCACTCGATTCGAAGTCTATTCAACATGAATGATGAAAAGAATTATACGCCGCCAAATTTTTCCGTACTTTACTGATCTCTAACAAGCACAGAGATTTTAATGGTAACTCTATGTGCTGATAGAAATTGTATTTCTCCTCACCTCCACTTCTCCCCCCCCCCCCCCCCCCACCAACAAAAAAAAAAGCAAATCTATTCATACTCGATGGAACTTTTGCTATAAAAGCGTGAACCAAATGAGATTATCTCGAGACAAGTTCTTGATTGTACTCGTATTTAATAATTTTTCACTCTCATCATTTTCATATCAATTATTGATTTTATCAGTATCTATCAATATCATCATCATCATCATCATCATTTTCTTTATGTCATAAATGTAGATTTATATTATCTATATACTCGTATATATGTACATTGTCTGACGAAATTCAGAATTAGTTTGGATTTCTAAATACAGCAGAATTTATTTCTCTATAATGTTATGTTTAAAACTTAAATATTTTCTTAGGGATGTAAAGAATATTTCTGTAAACATAAGACTACATATAATATAACATCGTCCACTCATGATTAAGAAATACGTTGAATCCGTGAATAAATAGTTTTATCTTTAGAGTCCATCTCGAAGAACTGCATTTTAACATCTTCCAAAGGCTTATCTTCCAAAATTTCCGGATAAGTTGGTTTCTATTGTCGTTAAGATATTACGGCAAATAGATTTAGTAACGGAAATACATATACTAAAACTATGGTAAATACTACTACTACTGCACTTACGTTCATATTATTTTCACTGCGCAAAACCTGCCAGCTCTCCAAAATGGTAGCATATTTTAGATATTTCTCAAATTCCCGCAAAGCTTCGTACACGTGACATAAACCTAAGTAATCGTATTCCAATCCTGAATACGATTCACCAAATAAACGAAGACCTGCAAGGAAATTAAGGCAGGAATGCGTTGAAATCGGGCACGCAGAAGCAATCGTATTTATTAAGTACTTATTTCAATACTGCGCAGATAGAGGTCTTCTGCTTTGCGATACTTTTTCATCTGGTAGTTATAGAGTGAGGCCAGATGACCTATCGAAAGTCCAACCTCATAGTCATAAGCACCGAGTAGATCAGTCTTTATTTGAATTGCCTTTTGATGCATCGTTTCGGCTTCCTGAAGGAATTAAACAAAATGTATTCCAAGTATAATGTACAACATATAGTTCGGTTTCAATGAGTCTCGAAATACAACGTCTATGCTGAAAGCTGTCTTCTACCATCTTCAGGCTAAGGCCTTACTCTCATTTTCCTATATAAAGAAAGTGACATGACGTCTTACCTCAAATCTGTTCATTGTCTGATACAACCGGCCCAAATTTCCATAGTGCTTTGCAGTTTGTACGTTTATCTCACCGAAAACTTCCAACGATAATTGCAGAGCAAACTTATGCAACTCTTCCGATTGCTGCAACAGGCCTTCCTCGTCCATCCCATCGGTGATTTTGTCGAGCGCAATTTCTTCCAGTAGCAAAGCCTTTACACGCTTCGCCGATGCCAACATCAGGTGATTGCTGGGCACTAGATGCTTCATGATATCAATAGCTTTCTCTACGTGCTCGCGGGCGCAAGTAAAATCGCCGGTGCTGTATTCGTGCACGTAACAAGCGTACGAGAGATCCTCGTGGGCGACAGCAACATGAAAGTTTCTATTGCCAAATATAAATCGCTTGATCTCCAGAGCTTCCTGATAGACTTTAACGCTCTGGTATATTGAATCCACATTAAGCAGGAAGAAGCCATAGTCTAATAAAGTATCTGCATATTTTTGATGTTGTTTTCCGAAAACCAGTCTGTAAAAGATTTAGGGAAAGTGAAGAAAAACATTCCCCTAAAGGGATAATAGGAACTTACGAGGTCCGCGCTCTCTGTAAAGCTTGACAAATTAACATGTTGGCGCACTGGAATTTCCGTTTAACCACACAAGCCTTGGCGGCCTGACGCAGTACATCGATGGCAATTCTTAAATGAAATTGTTAATTAATGACGACAATGAATTGACATTAGCAAACCTCTCTTCATATAATATACATACTTAAAAAACTATAAAGTTATCAGAGTCAGAAAAAAACATACTTTTCAGGTGTATTCCTTGTCAACTGGCGTACTGCCAGCGCACTCCATTTGTGGCTGTCATCGTATTCGCTCCGTGCAAAGAACATCGCCGAGAATTGCGTGTATATATTTGCTAGAAGACACTTGGGTATACTTTGAGGACATACTCCGCCCAAAATATCTACAATCTCAAAATATGTGCGTTCTGCAGATTTGAAACTGCACAGGGCCGCCTCAGAGTGCAGCAATCTTCATTTTAAATAAACAAAAATTTGAATATAAAAGCGAAATAAAATGCAATCTGTGATAGCAGCTCGTTTATCGAACGAGCCTTTATAGCAACTACATACTTACCTCTGCAAACAATCCAGATGTACCAGAATCGCTGTGTCATACTTCGAGGTGCGTATGCGTTTCGCGGCACAAGTTAAGACCCGTATACTTTCCGACATCCAACCAGCTTCCGACAGAAAAGAGCCCAAGCACAGCGCAAACTCAATCATATCCATATCGTCTTTAACAATCAATTCACTAGTTTTGAATTTTGTATCTAAGTTTTGTTGTAGCTGTAGAGCCAAGTGTTTTTTACTACTCATCAGAGCGGCGAAGCACTGGAGGAGCTGCTGGCGTGCGGGGCTGAAACGAAGCAGGCGTTCAAATATTTCCAAATCAGAAAGCTGATCCAGAAGAATGTCTTTTAGATTCTCTTTCTGAGACATCTAGAAAAAAAGGATAAAAAATGACATAATGACATAATTGATTGTATTATTATTTATTATTAATATGTAATATTAATTAATATGTTTATTAATATGTAATTAAAATATAACGAACATACAAAAGCAATTTTGAACATTTTCCTATACTTTATTAAGCCCCAAAAAAGTTACTCCTATGTTTTTTAAGCCTATTGCAACAGACCCTATGGTCCAAATTATGCCAGTAGATTGTTTAGATTTTTATAAAAAATGAAAAGGAAAAGCTAGTACTGAAGATGTTGATGGTTTCCATGCGGAAAAATTAGAAAAATTTAATTTTTTTTAACTGTTATTATTACCATATACGATTATGTATGCATATGTACCCTCCAAAAATCGATATAAAAAAATTAAATTTTTGATAATTATTTTTTTTAAAGCGTATTTCAACACAGCCTGTTGTCTAAAGTTTACGCAATGTAAATATTTTAAACATTATTATTTTTAACAAAACAATTTATAATTTTAAGAAATGTATTCTCCAATCTTCTGAAGAATGCACTTTTGTAAGTTGGTTGGTTTCTGCAAAACTGGATCCAATTGTATTTCCCTAAAGATTAAGCTTCCTTGAAATCAAAAAAGAACCGCTTTCCTCATTGAAATTGTAAACAAACTTTCCTACTTGCCTACTTATGCATACGAACTTTAATATACACATACTTATGTATGTACGCATATGCAACATCTCAAGCATTGCCAACGTATCAATACGTAAGTTACTATAAATGACCAATATGTACATATGCATTTTTTTGTTTTAATACTTTGCTTGTAAAAATAAATCCCATATTGTTATTAAGACGCATTTTAATGAATTGGTCTGATTATTGCTTTCCATTTTTTACAGATTAAAGAAATCTTTAGTTGTGGTCGCTTTCAATAGCGCTATTTGTAGGAAAGCAGCTGCAGCAGCTGTCTTGTTTTGTTTATTGTTTTGCAGCATTTACTAACCAGCTGATAAGTTCGCTGGTTGGGTGGGACCATCGTCTTAGTGGTGTGTCTTCTAGCATGTTACTACTATATAATAATGTTTTCCATCGATTTATTATGTAAATTTTCAAGTTTTTTTCGGTTTCGACCCGATTCCCAATCACTGTGTGTTATACAGAAATGATTAGCACATACTTCTTTTTTACCTTTAAATATATGTCCACTAAGACACCTTGCGGCAGGTAGCGCAGTAGCTGGATCCTGTCTAATGTTGAGACTTTGTAGTCCATATTCGCGACATAGCAAACCAAACATTTTTGGTACAGCGATTCCCGATTCCTGCGTACGGAGCCCTCATCAGCCATCTTTTGGTACTGCTCACTGCTTCCCTTCTCTGAAGTTGCTTGTATTCGTTTATCTTAAGGGAACAGGGTGGGCAGCACAGAAACAAATATATGTATATGTCCCGATTTAATCGTACACAGCAATCAATAAAATTGCGATATGCGACCACAAATTATTAACGAGAAAAATCTTCTGTGCAATCACGAAACAAAATATTTTTATAATTTTTTATCTTGTCAAATCAGAGAAAGACAAGAAAGAAGTTTCATGCATCTACAATGGAGAATAAAAATTAATAGAGTGACCATATCAAATTGAAATTTACTTCCAAACGAACTTGTGCTAGCGGGATTTCTTCAACGGACCGGGGTTATGACAAGTTTTTCTAGCCGTCTTATTTAATTACATATTAGCATTTACATAAACAATTGTTAAAGTTACCTCAGAAATTTTCGAAAAATACTGCCTTATTTATAATTTTGTACATATTTTACAGGACAAAATTTAAAGTAGAACATGACGCTTAAGCTTTATTAATTTTAATGCCATTTACAGTGAAAATAACTGTATTTTCATTATAATTAATATAAAAAAATAATAACAAACACTTCATATGTAAATGACAGCAGCTATCAGTTTAGTTCGCCGAATTCGTTGTTGTCCACGAAATGTAATTTCTTATTTACAGCAGAGATATTTACAAAGCAGTGATAAGGAGATAGGAAACTGCTTCAACGCCTGCAAAATGTGCAACACTGGGTTGTGATTTAGCGCCAAATCGTAAGGTAGTGTTAGTGAAAAAGCCAATAATTTCAGGTTTCAGGTCAAAAACTCAACATTACAGCACTTCGAAGAAGGGGCTTAAGGAAAGGGAACGGGGTTTTCGTATTGGAATCTTAAAGTGCTTAAAGTTACGTATGAGAGGGGTTACTGTATAAGAAACTCAACATTACAGATCAAAGAAGAAGAGTGACCGGGGTGGGGGGGTTCAGCGTTGAGACCCAATTTACAATTCAGATTTTTAGGTAAAATCGTTTGTTTTGAGATTACAACTCAGTTAATGATTCATATAAGTAATGAATTCAATGAAATTAATTTTTATTTATTTATTTATGCAAATATTCAGTCTATTCAATATCCATTTTACTTTTAAATAGTTTATTACGTAATTAGAACCCATTTGAGAAAAGTATTTTAAGGTTAGAAATCATTACAAGTGCAGATTAACAAAAAAAATCTAATGTAAATTATTTTATAATTATTTTACAATCCTGTTAATTTAATTCACGCAAAATAAAACATTGTAAAAACAAATTGATTATCAAAATAAAATAAAAGCAGACATAAAATGGCGTTGGCGTCGGCATCATATTTTCGTTCACCTCGCCATTCGATTTGCCCATTTTAGTGTTGCCCGTTTGTATAGAACGCATCTATTTTCGCGCCTGTTATATATAAACTTAATAGTGCATAATAGTGCATAAAATATAAATTACCCTTTTACCGCTTGAAGTGTAAAGATAACATTTACTTTGTGTAGCAGCTAGAGCTGTGCACAAGCCGATTTAAAACCACTTCTAAAACACACAACGTTTTAGCAGTAAAAATTGATAAAACATTTCAGATTTGCACTCACAGCCTTTATTGCTTTATTGCTCTGCTGGAAACATAAACAAAATTGGCAGTCGAAAATGACATAGCAGTTTTAATGCCAACAATTGCTAAATAGATATAAGAGAGGATACACACACGAAATGCACATACATATTAAATACATACATACGTTCAGCCGTCTCCTAGGATTTAATTAGAAAAAAGCATTGCGTGCTCTCCCTTTTTTTCGTTTCTTTTTTTTTTGTCGTTTTTCTCGAAAATGTGGCAGAACATTTTTTCATTGTTTTCAATCGTTGTTCGGGGCTACAATTTGTGGACCATTTACAACAAAAACAAAGTAAGAAAAAGACGACAATTACATGGAAAAATTAATAAGCATGGTTTTTGAGTTTGAGCGGCGGGAAAGAGGGGAAGTTTTTTCTTCTTAATTTGGGAATGCTTTTTAGACGCTTATACGGCGGTCTGTTGCCTGCAATGGTACGACGGCGAAAGCTTATCTAAAAAACGATAATTCAATAGAAAAATGAATAAATATGCCTTTGGAGTGTGAGCTGAGGAAAAGAGGTAGAGTTTTTTCTTCTTAATTTCTTAATTGGTTTTCAGACGCTTCTGGTGAAAACAAAGCACCATCGACGGAGTGGCGAGCGGCGCAAAGTCTTGTCTTTCGTTCCTTTGCAGTTTGAGCGGAGGGAAAGAGGGAGAGTTATTCGCGTCTCTTTCGTTCCTTTGGAGATTAAGCGGAAGGAACGAGATAGAAATGCATCAACATTAAAACAGCAACTGAAAATTTTCGAACAAGCTGTAAAAATGAATGTCGGTCGGGTAAAGGCACCACAGCAGTTGCTGTTTATTGCGATTTTCATACGGCAGTCACAAAACAGCAGTAGTGCCGATTTGTGCCTAGCTGCCTTCAAAACGGCTCGCGCACAGCTCTAGTAGCAGCATATTATATTATTTGTACACTGAGTGCAACAAAAAGTACTTTTTCGTACTTTCTTTATTTCCTTTAGCCAACGTAAACTGTAACGCTGCTCCGTGACGTCATTAATTTCTTCACCACAATTTCAAATTAATAATTTCTTTAAAGTTCTTATAATTCCAGATTTTAAAACAGATTTTGAGCGAAAAAGATGCCGAGAACGAAAGTATGCTGTGAAGCTGGATGCCTTGGAGATAAAAGACTACAGATTTCCTGATGCGGCCATATATGGAAAACGGTAAGTTTGTATGTTGATATTTGCTAATTGGTAATTAAACTAATAAACTAATTTTTAAGCTTCGAAGTTTTTATTTAGGTCTACTTTTTAATAATTTCTTTTTTTTTAAATGATTGTGCATGATTTTCCAAAATGTAATCTGTGCTTTTATTTTACATAATATGTTCATATATGTAAATAGAAGATTGTAATGCTGTCGGTGCCTAGGCGTAGATAATAGCTAAAGAACATGCGAACAGCTTGTGGCAAACATTTTTCAGAAGATATGTGTGACGAAAAGTTAGGATGCGATTACCGATATAGATTTATACTTGTTAACCTCTATGATCACCACACAAGAGGATAAAAAGAAAATTATAATTTTACTAATTCTCCTGAAAAAATTGATCAGGATTTTATGCCAGATGATTCATTGGTATATAAATCCGATGAATCGCCTTAGATGTGTGACGCCCCTAGTTCTCGAAAAATTCTTTTCCCATTATGTTTACACAAAAAGTTGTCTGTGCCTGAAGACCCACTGCCAATGTTTGATTATTAAGGCCCACTGCCAATTATAATTTTACTAATTCTCCTGAAAAAATTGATCACGATTTTATGCCAGATGATTCATTGGTATATAAATCTGATGAATCGCCTTAGATGTGTGACGCCCCTAGTTCTCGAAAAATTCTTTTCCCATTATGTTTACACAAAAAGTTGTCTGTGCCTGAAGACCCACTGCCAATGTTTGATCTCGCCATAGATCAATCAACCGAGACAGTTAGTCGTAAAGTATTTTATTAACTCCTCACACCTCAAAAATCAGGAGGAAGTCGCATATTTTTTTGTAAGCACCTTACGAAAGTTCCCACTAGGTTAATTTAAACACATCAACAATATTAACACTATTAAAATTTACCTGGTTTTTAAGCTTCAATAAATCAAATATAAAAATAAAATATCAAAATATAAAATTTAAATTGTTCGTTTCAAAAAGTTTATAAAGAAAAAAATTACATCAAAATCATAAATTATTCGTAATTTTCCCATATAAGAAATGGATTGTTGGACGGAGCCAAAACTAGAGAAAATTGATTTCGAAAATTTAATACCAAATTTTGAAAATTGCAAAACACTTTATACAAAATGTGATTATAAACTAGAAGAATGCGTACATGAACAATTACTCAAGTTGGAATCGCAGTTCCAGTATCACAATTCATTGGTAAACAAAGAAATGGAACTGCAAAATGAACTAATCGATCGACTCTGGGTGCTGTCACAACGCTTTCTACTGCTTACCAAGTAAAACCATTATTATGAAATTTTGAGATCAAACAATTATACAATTATGAACAATATCTACATATTTTGCGTATAACTTTAATTCTAGCGGGGGCGTTTGCGTTAAATTATATCCTGAAATCATTTCTGAACCGGCAGAAAAGCGAATACTCTGCGAGTTTTATGAGAAACAGCGATTGCTTAATTTATCAAAGTATGAATACATTTTAGTAATCTTTACAATTGAATTGACAAAATTATCTGTCTTTGTTATTGCTCTAATTTAATAGTTGTCGCATCTCCGCCTCCCTCGAAATTATAAGAGATTATGTATCAGAATTTCATAAACGTATAGCAAAATTGGATAACACTGTGGAAAGTATTTTTATGCTGGGCAATTCATCAAATAAGCCGTTAGCTCATTCCGTGGAAATAGTGAACGATTTGTATAATTATTTCTATAGCACCATGTTCAAGCTATTCAGTTGGGCACAACTTATTGATCCCGGTGATTCTGGCGCCATTGAAGACTATATAAGCCATGCAAAACCATCTAAAGATTACGAAAATTACTTGACTTTCAACGCACCGGGATGCAAATGCCTGCGTACTACGAAAAACCTGGTAAAATAATTTGTGGAAAATATGAAAACTGCATGTTACTTCAAGTTTAAAAATTAGACTGATTTTAATTTCATTTGAAAGAACTTGTAGGACATTAAGAAGATCATTTAGGAAGTCTTTAATTCAATTCAATACCATTAAATCGATTTGTATATCTAAAGCTAGATCCTACAGACGACAATATAAATTACAGACCTCATTCTCATCCTAATTTCTTTAATATACATTCATTATAATTAAATGTAATTAGTTTTTTAATTTAATTTTTATTTTTAATATGTAGTATATAATTATTTCATATTTAGATGTAAAATCAATTTAAATGTAAAACAATTAATGCAAACAAAAGATTGACACAAAATTATTGTTTTCCAATTTTAAAATATGCGGCTTTTGTAAAAAATTCATAATAATAAACATAGTAATCTATTTGGAACCACCCTGTGATTCGAAAAAAATTCTGTTCTCAGTAGGCTGGGATTCACTTTAATAATCTCAATTTTAAAATTTTTAAATAATGAGCATGGAAGAGGAAGAAAAAAAGGAACATGTAAAATTCCAACTTCCGACACAACAAGAAAGGGAGGAGGAAACGTTGCTGCAACTATTGAAACTGGAGAATCAATTTCATGACCACTACAAATTAATACAAAAGGAGCTCGATCTGCAGAAGGAACTGACTGCCCGCCTGTGGCTACTTTCGCAGCGATATATAATACTGATGAGGTTGGTAAATGGAAGATCATTTGAAGAGCTTTTATGAAGTGCATTTTATTACATTCAAACAGCACGGGACCTTGCTGCAAATATCCAGACATATACACGGCACCCGCAGAAGATGTCATCATATCGGAGTATCATGACAAATGGAAGCTGCTTAATGTGTCCAAGTATTTAAAACCCCTATAATTTGTTATTTTTCTAGAATCCAATTCTATTTGTAGCTGCCGAATAATGAAATCTATCCATGAATTGCGATCAACCTGCCTGGCTTTTGATAAAGTGTGCAGCAAGTTGGATATGACGGTTAAGAGCCCTCTAATCATGGGTGATGCCTTCCATAAGCCATTGTCTTTTTTTATTGAATTGTTTAGTGATCTTTTCAAATGCTTTCATGCAATGGTTTTGAGACTAAAATATTGTTTACATCAAACCGATCCGGCTGATTGTACAGGACTCGAAGAGTACAAGAAATTATTAATTATATCAGTTGAGTTTGATGATTTCTTCAGGCTTAACATGACTTATTGCAAATGCTTGAGATCGAAGCAACCATGCCCGCGGAAACTTGAACGCGATAAGAACCTTTATAAACACAATTGCAGAGAATAGACTTTTATTTTAGAAACTTGAAGTTTTTGAAGTGTAGATTTATCTATTTTGATAAGCCTTTGTGAGCAAAGCATTTTAAAATTAAACGCAAATTCAAGTCTGAACAGATTAGACCTTAAAAAAAGAGAATTATTTCCTACACTGCACTGTCCGCCAACTAATTATCAACTAAAAATTTATTTGGAGTTTTGGAAAATTACAAAAACAAATTTTGGGATTGAAATATCAGAAATAATTTATTTGGAAACGTCGTTCAAATTCAACTTTATTATCTATGTATGTGTTGATCCAATTTCCAATATCAAACCTGGAAAAAAGAAATTGGTGAGTTTAAAAGTTCTAAAAAGCAATGAAATTACCTTCTAATTATGACGTTTTCAATGCCAATTCTCTTGCCATTTTAATGATTTTAGCGAAGTCTTCTTGCTTCACGTTCAGACTCCAACAACGTCAGAATATCGCCTTCTCGAACAGGCCCCTTGACATTGCGGATGATTTGACGATTTTGTTCCCCCAAGAATTCCACTTTCACTTGTGTACATTGACCCTGGGAGCCGGTGCGGCCTAGGACCTTCATAACACGTGCCCAAACGACTGGTTTATCCATTTTATTTTATTAAAACTTCGGTTTTTAAATGCCAAATACACGCCTTACAAACAATTGCGCTGACAGCCGGAAATCAAAAGAGCTGTCAGGTGTCAATATCACAATCTGGACGAAAAATTATGGATGCTGTCAGATTTACAGTGCTGCATTTGGAGAGATCTTTCAACGAGTATAAATATAAATCATTATACATACTTCTATTCGTTGATTTCTGGAGTTTACGTCTGTAATAAGAAAAAGCAAAGTTCTCTTAATACGTGTGTAATTCCTTAAATTTGGTTGTGGTGTTAGTAAATTCACAATTGAAATTTGGCGTTATCCTGAGCTTTATTCCGGGAATTCTGTATTGATGACTTTTCGCATGGGTGCATTAAACAACTATTCTAAAAATTGTTTAGTATTATATTTATTTTTACTAATAAAAAGGAATTACAAAGTATTCTGTAAAATGTAGCTCCCTTGAAGTTTACTTATCTAATAAGCATATAGAAGTAATAATTTATCTTTTGAATTGTGTATTCCTAACTTGTTAATTGACAATCGTAATGTAATAAATGCAGCGCATAAATTTTTAATGAATTTTTATATATTCATATTAAAGAGCTGCATTCGAAGGCTTGTTCAAGACGTCTTGAAAATTTCAGGGTTTGTCCGAAATGCTTTTATTGCTTTCAAATCAAGCCCTGACTTTTGGAAGCGCTGCTGAAAACATTACCACATATGATTTCGATAGTCACGCTCAGAATCAAATGGAAGCAATACATCAACGCAAAAATGTTGCTATGTCAGTTTTCAATCATTCGAGACTTCTAATACATATGTATGTATAATTGTATATTTTACATTAATTGCGTAATACGAAACTATTTTATGGACGACTATTTTATATGAAAGGTCTAATTAATTGTTACAAACGAGGTCAGGTTGTCTTATATTTTGAAAAGTATTATCACATGACAATATTTTTCCTTATTTTCAAAGTTTTAGGATTTTTTCAAGATACAGTGTTTTGCTTCAGATTACATCCTACATTTAGCATCGAGTTAAATCGCGGATCGTATCAGGGCTAACATATTTACTTAAAAATCTTTTTCTATATGTATAAAATTTATGTGTTTTATTAGAGAAATATATATTTAATTGCATTTTTTATTTCGAAAATTGACGTTGACCAATAACGCCATCAAACAAATGACAGGAAAAAAACCACCTAACGATTATAAATGTAATTCGTTGAATTTAATTTAAAGTACGTCGTCGTCTCGAATGTTTTGGGAAGTTTTACAACGAGTATAAAATAATTTTATTTATACTCGTTGACTTTCACGACTTTGTTTTTTTTTTTTACTGTCAGTGAAATCGTGGGCAACGTCATTTGTTCGTGACTGCAGATCGTACGGCGTTCGGTTTTTATGTCGTTTCATCGTTTGATTCGGTTTTCTTGAGGGTAGATTTGTTTGTCAGATCTTTGGGCTACGAGCGAGTGTCTTCTGTCGTGTTGTATATTTCTATTCGCTGTAAATTAAAAAATTTTAAAAATAATGAGGAATTTATTAATTCTACTACTGGTCCTGCCCACAATAATTTATACTTTAAGTGCACGTAAGTTTCATTTAACTTAGAAGGACTTATGTATTTAAAAAGTGGCAACCGTGATTGTTGGCCCTGTTGCGATGACGACGTGGCATCCGCCGATTGTTGAAGCCGAAGAAGGCTTATATTAATACCCTTTATTAATATAACAACAGAATAGAACCATCTGGCCAGGCGTACCAGGCGTTGCCCAGGGCTTTAATTAGGTCAAGTAGAACTGTTGGTGAGAGAATGAGCGAGTGTGGTTAGATTTCAGAAAAAATTGGAAAAAATTCGGCAATTAAACGATAGCTTTCACTTTCACTAAACTGGTAGTTTATATTCTCGGTTTCCATCTCCAGCTAACAAACTGTTTGTTTCGGCCGATGAAGTTGTTGAGGACGACTTAGTGGATGTGGAAAACGAAGATGGTGCCGTCACTGGAGAAGATATTGAACCCGATGATGAAAGTGAGACATCGACCACAGCTTCTCCGTATGCCGATACCTACCTGCTTTTTACTAAACCGCTCTATATGCACGGACAACAATTGGATCTGCCTGGTGGGAAGCCTGTAGAATTTCTAATTGGTTTCAACAACAAGGGAGAACAGGATTTCGTCATCGAGACTGTCGAGGCTTCGTTCCGCTATCCAATGGATTTCAATTACTTTATTCAGAACTTCTCTGCGATTGCTTACAATCGAGAAGTACGTCCTGGGTCCGAAGCAACTATTTCATACTCCTTCATGCCCTCTGATCAATATGCTGGACGTCCTTTTGGTTTGAACATCGCTCTAAATTATCGTGATGCCTTAGGAGCTCAGTACACGGAGGCTGTGTTCAATGAAACTGTACTAATTTCTGAAGTGGATGAAGGACTCGATGGAGAGACATTCTTCCTTTACATTTTGATGGCTGCAGTCGTTGTTTTGCTGCTAGTCATTGGACAACAATATCTGCTGGGTTCGTCGGGAAAGAGAAAACGTTCCGCTGCTAAAAAAACGATAGAAACTGGTACCACTAACGACAGCAACATCGATTACGAATGGCTGCCTCAGGAAACAATGCGTGCTCTGCGTGAGTATTATTGACAGTCGATCTTAGTATAGTATAGCTTAGGCACATAAATGTCACCAGCAGCTATTGGCAATTAACGTTCGCATCTCTGGCGATGTTGATGTGTTTAGTCTATTATTTTTAAACATTTGCTTTTACATTTACAGAGAAATCCTCACCAAAACCGCACACATCTAAAACTTCGCCAAAGGCTGTCAAACCGAGCAGTCCCAAAAAAGGCCAAAGTCCCAAGCAGCGCAAGGTTAAGCGTTCCGCTGGCGATGATTAACTTATATACAAGACTGCATTTTCATCAACACCAACAACTAACTCATCTCGAAATTCGCTCGTGTGAAAGCTTAATTTTTTAGAATATATTTTTAATTACATGATGCCAATATCTGTTACATCTGAAGAGAATTATTAGATTGTTTAAGCCTTAATTATTTTGTGGTTAATTTTCTTTCTGCTGGGTGAGGTGATCACCACCTCAATGCAATGGGATGGATCACGTGTGGTGATAAATTGGTTTTTTTAAAGGATTTTTAAAATGTGCCAACATCTAAAATAAATCGTGCTTTAATGCGATCACAGAAAAGGATAATCGCATGAAAGGTTTAGGGCAGCAGCTCTGTATCCTTCCGCTCTTCTATATTTCCTTAATATCTACCCTTGGTTGCTTAAGACTTAGCTTTCTTAAGCTAGATTTAACTCTTGGTTCAGTAGGTTGTAATTTCCAAGCTCTTTTGTGTTGTCTACAAGAAAGTGGCTTTGATTGACTGATATAAAGTTCTCATAAATATTTTAAATCATTGTAATCTTTTATAAGTGAAATAAGCAAAATATAATCATGGTGGTCTATTGGATGATAAATTGCATAATTGATTTAGATGGATAAAGAATAACATAGAAGTTCGTGACTACATAATTTTAAAAGTATTTTTTTTAATTGATTTGTTTTTTTACGATCGGATGGTACTTCATTTGATATAATATCGTATTTAACCATAGAGTAATGGCCAAACTCATTCAACCTAGCAACAGCAACGCAATGCACGCACATATATAAATATTCTGAAGTGATAAATAAATGTAGGACAGAGAATTTGCCACAGAAATCACGCCAATAACTAACAACATAACATGCCTCATTGTTTCTAATTAGAACATATAAATGATCGATTAAGTTTCTTAAGCGGAAACCGCAATGGCGCGTGCGTGCGTTGACAGCTAATGTTAAAAACATGCAATCTTGTGAGACAAACCGAAATTCGACCTCACGCGTTATATCGTAAGTTTTTCTGAGTCACGTAAAAGCGGGAAACGACGCTCGAGTTACCAACTTTCAACTATCGCGCGCGTTTGACATTTCGATATCAACGAATACATTAAAAGAGTTACCAATAGTTAAAAAATTTTTAAATTAAAATTTTTAAACTGCGGAAACTTCTTTTTTCTCTGTAATACTTTTAAAAGTTTTTATTGATTTCATTTTAAGTCTGGCAGTTTGTTAAGAAAACGCTAATTGTTTACGCCAAAATGCCTTTTTTGATAACATTTTTATAAATGCAGAAAGAGTATTTTATGTTGGGTATAGATGGTGACAATGTTTGTTCGGCCTTACAGATAAATCTCATCTGCAGTGAATTGAAGATTTTGGGATCAAAATGACAATTTTGAAAAAACGTTCACTTTAACAATTATTTTTTAAGGTTATGGCAACCAACCCCTTTCCGAAGCCTATTATGCGGAGTTTTGATTGGGGCAGAAGAGAATAATTTAAAGAATTTCTTATTTTGTTGTCAAATCAGTTTGACAGCAATGTAAACCTTACTACAAACTATGTAGAAAAACAAATTTTTTAAATCTAAAGGAAAGGTTATCGAAAGTTTCCAACAAAACTTTAGAGCGAGTAGAGAAAGACTGAGAGAGAGAGAGAGAGAGAGAAATGAGAAAGCTATAGAGAAAAAGCTGACTACAGAAATGAGAAAATATGAGCATCCTTGAAAGGATACACAGACCGCCAAGGTTACCCATCTCTTCATTGGCTTAACATGTTTCAACAAAGTGCAACAACAAAGCAAAGAATCTTTGACAAAGCCAAAGTCAACGAAATGATGGCACTATCAACGTTTTGTGTTGACGACGGCGCGTCACCTCAAAGCTTTCAATTAGGCACGATATACGAGTATGTATAGTTTATTTGTAAAATCGCGTATCTTCATTGAACAAAAAGTCAACTGCAAAACTGCACAGAGCTATCCTGAGTTACTCCCGAAAAATTTGCGTAACCCTAAATTTCCATCGGAGCTCATTTCCCTCGTAATAATTGTGCTACAAAAGTAACAAAATGAGAAATGTAAAACGCAGTTATTACATTCGAAATGTCAAAATCCGGAAGAATTTGAAGAGAAGAGGAATAGCATTATTCGCAAGACCCGTCGCAAACGATATAGAAAATTCTGAAGAAATTTTTTTTAAATGTCATTTGGTTTGCACTCATATTTTGTAAACCTTTTTGTATTTGCTTTTAAAAAGTGTGACTTAATGCATTACAGTCTCTCTGGCTGCATATAAAATTCTATATACCGATAGAAAAATTTGTACATATAAAGCATCTACAAACATTTTTGTATGTTTGTTTTTTTCCATTTATGGATATAAAGACAAAGGATTTACAGAAGATTTAAGCAAGATGATAATAATAAATAATTTGAAAAAGTCATGTTAATCGTTTTTGCAACTGAGCCATTCCATTGCAGCTTGGTACCGCTGTTGTTCAGTTGTGTGTGAGTTCATCCCGAAAAAGTTTTTTCAGTCGAAATTTGTCGCTTTGTGGTTACTTGATGTCTGCTCGAACAATAACAATAGCTTTTGGTTTCTGAAGTTTTTGTTGTCGTTGGCGGAAGTAGCGACCGCGCTGCGACTACGGTAGCAGCAGAAGTAATAGTAACGGCCAGCGCCAGTTGGCTGTTGGCGCTTTTTGTATTTTGTTTCGGATTCATTCGCGTAAACGACTTCAGTTGCCGCAAAACACTCTCTACAATACCGTTATTTTATGAGAAAAAAAAATATTTGCATGCTTGTGTTGAATTGTTTAAATAAAGTGTGAAGTGTGAAAAAAAAAGTGTAAAAAGAAACATTAAATAAAATTAATTAAATTAAATTATGAAATTAATAAGAAATGTGTATATTTTTAATTTGCATGAACATTAATAATTGTAAAAAAACCATGTGAAGGAGATCTAAATTGATGAAATTAATATTAGTTAAAATTTAGTATAAGAAACTAAGAAACAAAATATTTAAAAATTAAATAATAAATATTTTGGGAATCCTCTATTACCAAATTTAGAAAAAAAAATCGCTTTTTTTAATAATTGGATCCGTCTCAGGATTTGATGTCTTTTATACTGTAGCTTATCTTAACAATTCTATTTTAAAAGTGCGCTGTTACATACACACCCTCAAACGCGATTACAAAACACATCTACACACACTCGGGTAGCCAAACGCACACATTTACACATAATATGGGACTTACAAGCGAATACTGTGCAGTCAGTAATATTTGTTATTCTCACAGAATAGCTTTAGAGAGTCCTTTAAGTGTGTGTACGCGTGTGGGTGTTTAGAAGTGTATACCCAAATTGCACTAATCCACTCAGGTACAAACACACACACTCACACACACACACACACACACACACACACACACACACACATCTTACGCGCGCATAGAAAAACATACGCATAAAAAAATCGCGCACGCAAACAAAACCAAACGCAAAAATCTACTGGTACAATTTTTAACCTCGTCATTGTTGTTTTTGTGCGTATTGTTATCTCTCTCTGGTTGATGATGGATGCGCGGTTTGCTCTTCGGTGTTGTTGTTACTTTAAGTGCTTTATTTACAGCAGCAGCAGCAGCAGACATTGTGAAGTTTTGTCAATTAAAACAGCATCAAGGAACAATTTTGCTTTTCTTTGGATTCTGTGTAAAAGTTGAATGTTTAAAGATAAAAACTGAATTGTTAAAAAATTGAAATTTTACAATTTGAAATTGAGCGTTCTTTACTTTTCGCGAAAAAGGGATTTTCTTAAATTAGGTACGTTACACATATATATTTTCAAACAATTATCACAAATAAAAATACATATACCGATTTTCTGAAAACAAAACGAAATTCCGAGGCGCCGATTACGGTATATTATCTGCTCTACGGTAAATCTTATTGCTTAAATAAAGTCGATTTAAAAATGCTTACATCGAACATATTCTACATAAAAACTTTATTTAAACTTTTTAAGTCATTATAAAAAACACTTTCAAAATACATGCATTAAAACATTTCAGAATAAACAAAGAAAACATTCGAAGTCATCCTTTTTTACGCTGCTTCCTCGGTTCACATTTTTAAAATTTTTATTAAACTTAACTTTTTTTAAATTTTTTTAAACTTTTTAAATCATTATAAAAAACAATTTTAAAATACATGTTTTAATGCATGTATTTTAAATTTGTTTTTTTATTAAATCAAATTTGATTAAATTGTTTTTTAATAAACAAAGAAAACATTCGAAGTCATCCTTTTTTTACGCTTCTTCCTTGGTTTATATTTTTAAAATTTTTATTAAACTTAACTTGTTTTTAATTTTTTTAAACATTTTAAGCCATAATAAAAACACTTTCAAAATACATGCATTAAAACATTTCATAATTAACAAAGGAAGCATATAAATACATGCGTTAAAACATTTTATACGTAATACTTTTCAACAAAGAAAACATTCAAAATCTTACTCTTTTTAAATCATTCGCGGTTCAAATTTTCAAGAGAAATGTCAAATAAATGTTGCTTAGAATAGTGTCATCTCTCATAAACCATATTCGATGAGGGATGAGCGAGGGCTTGGATATAATTTCCATTTCGTTGCCAGAAATATCATCTTCTAACCTTCGTAGATGCACCAACGACAATTACAGAATTAGTTGCTTCCTCTTCTTGCGACTCTTCCTTTTGCTCTTTTCCTTGGAAACGGAAACGGCAACGGAACTCTTGTCGTTAATTGCAATGTTTCCGGCAACAGTTGCCGCCGACAAGTAGCTGCCTCTGCCTTATGCTGTTAAAAGCAAGCAAGCTACAATTAACGATTTAACAACTATTTCATTACTCAAATTTTGAAGTAATGACGACTTTCAAAATTTTCAAATAATATTAATATGTTTATTTTTTATTGTTGTTGTTGTTGTTGTTGAGGTGGTGGTGTTTGCTGTTGCTGTTAAATTCTAGAGTATAGAAAATTCGTGTTTATTAAACTTTTCCATATTATGTTATATACAAAAACTTCATCAAATAATAATTAAATGAAGCCATAAAACAAAGAAATAACTAAAAAATTATAATAATTTTCAATTGTACTGAATTAGTTTTTATTGTTTATAGAACAAAAAACAACAAATTTTTAAATTTTAAATTTTAAATTTTTGCTTTTAGCTTAAAATCTTTTAAATGTGACTAATTTGGAAAGTTCTTCGCTCAGATTAAAATTCATCATCGAAAACACAAGACTCGCCGCTTTCGATGCTCTCCACCTTATGGAAAAAAAACAACACACACACACACGTAGACATCACAGAAGTGTACCCAACAGCTTTGTAATGTAAGATACTTTTAATCATGCTTTTAACTAACGCGCTGTTAGTAGAAAAAAAGGTAGAATATTAAATGATTATTTCTCACTTGCGTTAGTGGAAGTTGGTGTTGTTGTTGTTCTTGATTTTATTGTTCTTGATGTTGCAGTCGTCTTGCATTGTTCATCCTTTAAAATTGTTCCCTCCTAATAATATAAATATATATTTATATTTATATTTATAATTTATTTATATTATTATAAGTACTTATGAATACATAAATGTTTTGTGTGGCTGTGTGTGTGTGTGTGTGTTGCTGTTGTTTTTAAAATAAAAAAAAGGAAAAAGTCAAATAAAGAAAGAAGGACTAAAACCTTTGACAAAAATTACAAATGTTTTTTTTTTTTTTTGTAAAAATAAATAGCGTAAAAATATACTATGTATTTTTATACGATTTTACGTACTCTTTTGTGTAAGAGTGCATTTGTATCTACACTTCGCGGACACTTAAAGAAATCAAAAGAATCGTTTCGAGAAAATGCTTTATTGCGTTCAGTAGATTTTGAAGACAACAAAAACAACAACAACAATGCCAACGCAGTCACAATTGAATGGTTAGCTTTCGCACAGTTGAACCTCGTTACTCGTGCCGGAGCTCTTAGTGTGTGTGTGCGTTAGCATGGAGGAGTGCAACAGGTAGCCGGATACTATCATAATAAAAATAATAATAATAGTTATAACAAACACAGAGACACACAATCCTCGCCGTCGACACATTGACAAATTAATCAATCATGCAACATCCATCCATCGATCTACAACGTAATGCAGCACTTTTTCTCACTGCAGCACACTCTTTTACTATATCCTTTTATCTCCCTCTCTCTCTTCTCTCTGTTGTAAATGTTCCCCACATTTCTTCACATTACATTATTCCTCTCCGCTTTCTCTCCAACCACCGTGATCATCACCTTTTCTGCTAAGCATTTTTCTCTACGACAGCTTTGAAATAAATACGTTTAACCTTCCACCTGGTTGCACAGTTTTACTCCTTCCCCCCTTTCCTCCCTCTTTTAATCAAAGCTTGCTCTATTTATTATGAGTTATGGCTAATTTTTTTTTTGTTTTTTTTTGATGCTATTAATAATAAATAAAATCAATATTTCAGTATTTATGTTTTCAGGTTGCAATTTTTATTTTCTGTTTTTTTTATAAAACTGCAAAAATTTATTAAAACAAAAGTTTAAACAACGAATTTTTTCACAACGGAATTGTAATAAATGTTTTTCCAAAAGTGCTAAAGTTTATAAGTTGACAAATGCTATATGTTTTTTATAATGCATTTGAAACTTATTGTAAATCTGAAAAAGATGAAAGTTTCAATTTTTCTGGTTTGAAATTAATTATATAAGAGCGTAAGAAAAATATAAATTTCTATTGAAATTATGATAAAAGAAAATTAGAGTGAGTTTGTTTGATTTCGAATTTATAAGCATTTCAGTAAAATTCCCCGCTTATATCTTCTAAACCATTAGGAATAATAATAAAGGTATGGTTATAGGATATTTTTCATTAATGTTATTTCTTTTTGGCAAAAGTTTGGTAATTTCATGATATTTTGATATTTTAGTTAGTTTTAAGTTAGTTTTAAGTTAGTTTTCCTTTTTTTTGGAAATTTATGGAAAAGTAATGATTTTATCCCACTGAAAATTTCGACATTTATGGCATACAAAGGCAAAGAATTCAACTCATTGATAGAAAATATCCATTTTCATGGTCATTTCCAAAAGATCAACTTCTGAGTTGGATATTTTATATAGATTATATAGATTTGTGTGATACAATTTATTGCAAAAAAATAGGTACTTCACAAGGTTGAAAGATTCAACGTAAAGTTGAAAAAGTATTCCCAAATTTTTAGCCTTTTATTCATACATTTCTTATGACAAAAAGTATTGTCATTGTTGCTGTTAACATGGTTTCTCTGAATTGGCTTTTATTAATTGTTTATGGCCTAAATGATAAAAAAAATTTTAACTCGATTTTAACGACGGTATCTAACCGAGCATCTACGAGCATCTGATGCTTCGAAAAATACTCGTACATTACGAAATTTCTGGTTTTTCAATGCGCCGCCGCGAGAAGAGTTTTTGTGAAAAAACTTACAGAAGTAAATTTTCATGCATTAATTAATTTTTTTTTGTTATACTATAATACTTTTGTGATTTGTTTAAAATGCAAATTATAAATTCGAAAATGTTATTAATTTTTCATAAATTTTTAAAACTTCAACAGTGAAGAATATAAGTAATGAAAAAAGTTTATTGAGAAAGTCATAGAAAAAGTTATAAAGAAAAACGTAGAGCAAATAATTAATGAACTTTGAAGTATTGAAGAATTAAAGATTTAAAGGATTGGAGATTATACTTCGTCGGAGGTTCATAATTTCTTTATTACGTCAAGTTTTCGAGTTAGTCGAGTTAGTTTTCGAGTTCTTTTAACGAGCTAATTAGGCTTTGGCTAACTTACATAAATTATACGTTAAATTTAGCAAAATCCTTCAGTACAAAATATTAAAAACTATTTATTAAGCGATAAGAAGTTTGGTTATTTTGTAATCTTTTTCTATTTCACATTTAGAGTTTTCCGAAACTATCTTCTAAAAATCCTCAAAAAAAAATTGCCACAAAAAATATGATAACAATTAAATTACGAGTACTTACTTTAAAGCTTTTGTTTTTTTTTTTTGTTTTTAATAAATTTTCGTGTTACAAAAATTAGCTGCAGGCCACAATAAAATTTTCCATTTATTTATTTCTCTTGCTGCGGTTAATGATGTTGGCAGAAAGTTTTAATGACTTTTGAGCAGAGCGTTTGATGCGCTGCCGGCAAGCATTTGGCTAATACCAGAATATTTTCTATTATATTCCATTGCGTATAAAACCAACAGCACTTCCACAGGAAAGGATAATGAGGAGAGAAGGAGAGAGAGAGAGAGAGGAGTATGATGTAGAAGACTCTCTCTTAATGTCAGTTTAGTTGCCATTCTCTAATGGTTTTTAAGGACAGGAGAAAAGGCGGAAGGAAGATAAACTGAAAGCAAAAGCTATAGAGAGCAATACTAAAGAATAAACCATGAGTTTGCCATAAGCTTAGACAATTAACAATTATTTTCTAATGTAGAACTACTTCCGTCAACGGTTCTTGTTCTTTCGTGGTTGGAGATCTTATCATTTACGAGTTTCTCTTCTTCTTTTTTTTCTGCAGTGCTAATAAAAACAAAAAAATATCTAAGCAAAATTTCGTTTCTGCTTTTTCTTGCCTTTTTTTGAAATGCGTTTAGATTCAGAATTTATGAAGCGTGAGCAGAAAAAGACCAAAGAAGAAATGAAGGAAGATATTATTTATCGTTGAAACTTTTCATATTCCTAATGTCAATTTTTATTAACCCCAAAAAAAAAACCGTTAGGGACACACCTCATTTTGAACACAAAAATAGATTTAATAATCGAGTATTCTTAAAATAGCTTAAAAAAAGTGTTGTTCTGCGGAGTTTTTCCCCCAGAATTGTATATTGTTTGATGTATTTTAAGGCACTCTTCATTCATTCTAAGATATTTTACTACAATATATTGAAATTAAACATTTTCGGAACCAAGACTTCGGTCAGTTTCAAATAAGTTGTCATTAAAGCTTCGATATTGATTTATTCAGATGTCATTAAAAAAATTAATTGCTGCAATATACGCAAATTGCTGTCAACTAAACTATTAACTATGTATTTTCAATTACTTCACAAAATTTTCTCATTTTCTTCTTGGAATAATTTGCATGATAGTTTGTAAACTTTTCCCTCAAGACTTGTCAACAATGTCATTCTCAATATTTTCCACTACAGTTTTTTTATACTTGGAGAAAAGCGGAAAAAAAAATTGCTTATTTAACTTTCTTTGACTATCAATATGACTATAAAAGTTGTGTTCTCGCAGAGAAAAATAAGAAAAAAAAATTGTTTTGTGAAGAACTAAAAATTGGATGCTGGATATACATAAATAATCTTGGAATATATGCATACAATGAGCCGCTTCCTTTGAAACAACTATTTTTTGAAAAAATGTAGTTGTTTTTATGATGAGAAAACTCTTATTCTACATAGTATAATTTTCATACAATTTAGAAGTAGAAAGCAATCTTTTTAAAATCTCTACAAATTTTCATGAAATTAAACATCCTTATTCATAAGAATTGCCTGGCATTCAAAATGCAAAACGAGAGATTTACTCCAAACATAAAAAGGAATGGACTTATGCACTTACAAAGAAAGCGGCTCAAATATGTATACTCCTAGTTTTTCAGTAACTGTTTATAAAATAACCGCTGTAATATCAGCATAGAAATGGATTAATGGAAAAGTGGAAATTCCATACAATAAAACTAAATTATTCCAGTTAACAGGAACAATCTGTTAGCAGGCTAATGGGTCAATGAAGAAGATGTTAATTTTGTTTTTAAATTATTATCGACGTTTCGTGTGGGCTTCATTATAATAAGCAGATTATTCTCTTGCTATTATACTCGTAATTATTTGTGTATAAGCGCTTAGCAAACATTCAAATTGACTGCAGGCGTTACGTAACGCACAAGAATGTGGTCTTGCTTGCAATTTTCAATATAAAGTACATAATTCTCATTTCAGCAGAATCTACTCAGTAGATGAACACTTATAGGTAAATAGGTACATACATACATATGTACGCAGTATATTTATCCTCATCAGTATCTTCATTATCATCACCAGCATCATCCTTCGGTAACATAAGTAACCATGTTTGTATTGCAATTTGCATATTTTATGCTGTACGCAGGGAGCAGCGGTTCCCTCTGGCGAAAATCCATAATTGCAATTTGTGGGCTTAAAGAGCGTGTAGAAAGAGAGAGAGAGAGGGAGAGTGAGCGGGAGAATACCATGGAAATTGAAGCTTCAGGGCAGGGCAGCAGATCCATAGACAAAAGCATTATTCAGGAAATCCTTTCTAGACCGCATACGCCGAAAAAACGCACACACACACACATAATTTGTCAAAACCTACGCACACACAAACACACTTACTCATGTCGTGTGTGTTCGGCCGAACCGGATCGGACCAGTTGTAATGATGCGTGCAAGATGAGGCTTCCGCGTGTTTTCGCGGTTTCGCAATACCGAGAACGGGACGCGGTTTTTTCAGTTGAGACCATGTCACTTTCCTCAGACGACACGAGAATCGGGAATGTTTCGGAAAACGTTAAAGTTTCTCAGTCGAGATAAGATAAGCTTTTCCTCGCAACACAAAAGAACGGAGTATGAGATCGTCCAAATCGGGCAAAATCTCGATTGTGTGCATCACAAATCGTAGACGCAAAATGGCAAGTATTACCGGACGCACTTTCCTACAGGGATGCACCTAAACTCATACGTTCACTTTACTTCGATACTTCGGTCTCATGGACATTGCTGCTGCAGTGAAAAATAAATTAGCCGTTTGCAGCAATTTTGCCATGTGTCTAAAAATGAAAAAAAACACTGCCCATTTTTCAATGTGTGTGAGTGTGTGTTAGTGTCGCTTAGTTGAGTTATGCCAGCAGTCAAGGATAATGGCCTCTCAAAAAACACCTCAACAATAACACAGGCCGGACAAATTGGGCTGAAAATTGGGCTAAAGCAAACCGAACCAAACAAACCGTTTCATGACTGACGTATCAAAACGACCACCCAAACTGAATCCAACCTCATTCTGTAATATTTTGTAATATTCTCTCGTTTTTCGAATATCATTCTTGATACGAGTAGACTCGTATTTAAGATGAAAGAGATACAGCTTGCAGTAATTATTTATTTTCCACTTTAGTGGCTTTTTTTAACCCTACCGCACGCACCTACCTTAAGAAGATAGGTTCGGTGGAAGATTTTGGAAGGGCGGAATAATTGTTATAATGATGGGAATAATGGGAAAAACCAATGAGCTTTCTTTTTCACCTTTCCTTGAGGCTATAGAGTTAAAAAATGTTGTTGTTTTTGGGTGATTTGTACATGTCACAAAGTTGGCACAAAAAGATTTACGAAAAATGTTTCCTTTTTTTGGTGTTTGCTCTGAATTTGACAAAACTGACGGCAATGCTTCTTGTCCATCCCTTTTTCCTTGCTTTTTATAATTAGCTACGTTTAACTTTTGTATATAAAAGTGTATATAGTATATGCACGGATAGGTATGTATACATATATTGTTAGTATTTGTGCTGTGGATTGTACAAAAACAATTTCTTTTAGCGGCAAATCTCACGAGTCGCTTTTTTTATGATGATCTGATTTCAAGTAATAACCGTTATTTAAACACGTTTAATAAAATATCTACACACACACACACGCATGCAACTGTGCATATATATTTATGTATGTATGTATAACTTCATTAAGATGTCGCTTCGAATATTTCTGCGTTCAATCTTTTAAAAAAATAAATATTTAAACAGATTGAGAGAAAAATGATTGAATATAAATAACACTGTGCAAATTATAAGAAAATCAAAAGAAAATATTTATAAAAAACATTTAAAATTTACTAACTTTTTTAAATAAAAACGTTTTGGTCTACGCTAAAACTCCTTCCAAAATTTCACACTTTCGTCACTTTTAGACACAAACTTATTTAGTCAAAGCTTTGTGAGTTGATTAAAGTTATTTAAAAACAGAAACAACAACAAGAAAAAATTGAGGTGAAACAAATTTTTTTTTGAAAACTTTTCTTAGTGAAGGGCGAAGGTTCATTTTTCCAAAGAATGATGGAAATTCTGTAAAAAACAAACCCCATCATCATTATCCAACCCTGTCGGAAAACTTAACGAATATCCAGAAACAATAGAAACTTTTTCCTCTTCTACCGTTATTAAATGTAAATTACCATCGCAGAGATGACATTATATTTTACCAATTATGATGATAGGTTTACGAGTGTGATACAAGTATGATAAAGTAAAAAAGAAAACCTCCAAAAATGATGAAGAAACTGAAAAAAATTGTGCTTAAAGTCATCAAAAGAATCCTAAAGCCATTTCATTCTTTGACATTGTTGTTGTTTGTAGACCGCGGCAGGACAAAATAAAGTGTGTGTGTGTGGGTGAGAGTATCATATACCTTATACGATCCAACCAAGAGATTATAATGGTGTGTAGTCTCTTGAGTCTACGTGATTTAGTATAAATTATGCTTTTGAATCGTTGGCTGTTTTTTGTTTTTGTTTTTTGTTTCTGTTTCTGTTTTTCTGTTTTTCGAAGTTTTGTCGCGTCGTAAAAGTATTTTATTGAGCTCATAAATATTTCGATATGCGTACGCGTGATTGCTTGTGTGTGTCGGTCGGTCGGTCACAAATTTTTTTTTTCTGTAAATTTTAAATGTAGGCTTGAATGTAAGTGTATATATGTATGTGTACATAACGAGTACGCATATATGTGTGCATAAAATATAAAATTTTATACATTATATTTGATAAAAGCAAATTTTGCCGCAACACTTTTAATATATGTACGTAATTTTTTATGAAGATAATATAGACTTCTCTTTTTTTTTCTATCTCTCTTTCTATCTTTTAATCCCTCTACCAACACCTTTCAGTCACTTTCTCTCTTGTGAGAAATTTTTTTATTTCAGAAACGATTTATTTTAAAAAAACAGAAGAACAGGAAAAATTTTTTATTTTTCAGGAAGAACATTTTTTTTTGAAATGGAAAATCTTATGGAAAAATATAAGAAATATTATCACAAAAGTTTCGTTTGGTCATTTTGAGTTAAGACGTTCTGATGCTAAACGACATTGACACTATGAATTGAATTCCTAATGGGTTTAATTACTCCTAGTAATATTAATTTATTTCTCATTAAGCATAAATCAAAATGTTGAAAACAGCCATTTTAAATGTTTTTGAAATTAATTTCATGCAGCATTATTTGGTGCTATGAAGTGTCACCACCATCTGTTTATTTATAACTCCAACACTCCAACCTCTCCAATCTTCCTACCTCCTCTTTCCTTACTTCCTTTCTACCGTTCTGCTTTAAAAAGTAATTGAAAAAAAGCTTTAATATTATGTTAAAAATGGTGCAATGAATGACTGCAGAGTAAATAAATTAACAATGTATGAAGTCTTCAAGGTCTACAAAGAGAATTCTGCCTACAAAAGAAAACTCTCTCTACCGCTCTCTTCACTTCGTAACACTACGCGGCATATTTTTTTAATTTTGAATATAATGAAAATTCATTTCAGTGCCAGACGAATTTCAAGAGAATAAAGCGAGTATTATTTGTATTATTTTCTATACTTTTCTACATTACATACATTAAGATGGGTCGTCCTTCACATCGAGATCACATCGTTGAGCATTAGCATCAGCATCAGCATTAGCTAAAGGCAAGCAAATGAATATTTCGTAGAGTCCTGCCGAATGAATGGATTTTCCAATTTTTCAAGACTAATAAGAATTTATATTGACACAAGGTTCACTTTCGTTTCGTTCACAAACGATATTGATTGAAAATGGAAAGAAAACTGAAAGCGGGCGGGGATGGTAACGGACACACGAAAGTCGAACTCAATTATAAAAACTTCAGCGGTAGTAGCGCAAATGTGTTGGCGAGCAGTGGCAAAACGTCCCAGCATACAAATATAGTATAGCGTGCAGACAAACAGCGTAAAATAATTATTGAAATTGCAAAAAAAATATGCAAACTATATCTTGCATACTGACAAACAGTTCAGAGAATTAATTCGCGCACAGAGCGCGATAAATGTTGAATTAAATAAAAGTGTATTATAAATAAAGGACAAATGAAAAATTAATGGAAAATACTCGTAATAATACAATATTCGAAATGTACGAACATTCGAAAAATACAAAAATTTACAAGGATTTTTTACATACTCGTACATCGTCTTTAATATGTTGTATTCATATAAAATGTTGTTCCGAAATGTTTGCAAACTTTTAATCGAGATAAGTAACCCTCTCGTTGGTACTTGATCCAATCTGTTCCGACTCAGTCCATTAAAAATATCATATTCCATAAAAAGCTTGCGAATATGACAAAAATTGATACAAAATGCAACTATTCATGGAAAAAGGTCAATACATATTATAGCGTAAATAGCAAAAATATTTCAAAATTTTTTTTTTAAATTCTTTTCTACTAAAACCAGCTTTTTAAACAAAATCTCGATGCAACAAAATAAAAAAAACAATAAATATAAAAATACATCTACGATATTTGAACACTCTGCTCTTCACTTGCCAAACCGATTAAGTCTAAAAAACAAAAATTGAAATGACAAAATTATATTTAGATCATTTTAATAAAGATATAGATCAATATCAATCGAATATTTACTGTTTATAGGTCACTGCAGAAATTCGTTTTGTAATATTTTAATAATAATTGTGTTAAAAAAATTCCTCAATGAAATGAAGTTAATCGATTTCACAAAACAACCAGAAATCATGTATTACATGACAAGTAAGTGCATTTATTGACTGTCGAGTATTCTATAGAATCGTACTGGTATTCATTGAAGAAGCCACGAATGTACATACTTGATGATAATATCAAAGTACAATAATACTCGTAACAAATGCGAAAATATGACAATAGCAATAACACTTCAGATGAAGTCCGGATTCAAAAACATACACCTGATTGCAAAGGATACAATGGCAATAGTTCTAATGTTAACGAAACAAAGAAAAAATAACAAAAGCTTGTAATAAATAACATAAATAACAAACACTCAATGGATTTGCAGAATATAAAAAAAATAAATCAAAAAAAAGGGTTATGTACACAAGAGAATAGGAAAAAAGTCCAACAATTGTATTTGATGTAGAAAAAATTATTCAGACATGTTCCCCCTCCTTTTCTCAGTGTTTCCCAATCAAACTCTCGCTCTCCCTCTCTCTCTCTGGACCATTGCAATTCAATGTTCCGTTAACCGTTCAATTTCCATAACTGGTTGCCACCTCGCAAAACCCATTACCGCGGCTGTTATTGACATTATGGCCAATTTATGGCGGTGACGGATCGCTTGCCATTTTCTTTTCATTCCCTAAACTGTCACTTTCATTCTTGGCGCCAACATTCTTTTTAATTTCATTATGTCTTCTTTCCTGAAGTCGTCCTGTTTTCCGGATTCTAACTTTTAACCCAACACTCATGATTTCTTCATGGTTTTACCTGTGCAGATATTCCGATTGCAGAAAAAGTGTCCATTTGAAATACACGGGAGAGAATTCGTACAATCTGCGTGGCGAAATTTTCTGCCTGACGTCTCAAATTATATAATTGCTGCGCAGGAACAATGCTACCAAGTTATGTCAACAATTCTTGGATGTTTTTCACAGAAATTTAAAAATTTATGACTTGTGTAAGAATTTTGACATTTCGTAAGTAAGTTTTTTTGATCTCGTTAAATTCGTTATCGATTTAAAATGCAAAATTAGATTCGATTCAAAGATTCGATCAAAAACACATCGTTAAAATCGATTTATCAAAATCCTTTCATTTCGAAAAATACACCAATTGGATGTTGGGGGAAAGATTAATTGTTGAAAGGGAAAAGGGTTGAAAAAGCTATAAAACTGTACACCATAGGGAATAACTGATGTATAGAGCATAGAGCATACGCTATTTTGTGGGTGAAAGGACAAGGTGACGGGGGTAAAAAAAAAGATTAATAGAGAAAAGCAAGAGCGGCAAAAAGCCAAAAAAGAGATCGGCCTTTTTTAGTTTTTTTTCTAGCACGAAGAGTCGAAATTTGCAGGCAGAATTTTCTATAAAACAAACGCGCCTTTTATAACGAATGACGAATGAGAATGACGAAATATCTTTCAATACCGATTTTGAGATTTAGAGATCTTCAGATCCTGAGATTGTTTGTGCAACGCTGAAGCAACATTTGAAACATACTCATTTATTAAAGCGTTTACTTTATTTTACTTAATAAAATTAAATTATAAATAAAATTATAAATAAAATTATCATACTCATAATTGGTTCAAAATTGGTTGCAAAATGGTTTTTTAGAATATAAAATATCAGTTCTTGTTGTTTTTTTAAATTTTATAAAGGTAAAGGTAATGGAAAGAATGGTAAAACATAAATTAAAGAATTGGTTGATATAAAAACAAATTTTTTCTGCTAATACTTAAAAAAGCGTAGAGTATAAATATAATTTTTATAAAATTTTTCCAACAAAAAAAGATTTTTTTAAAAGCATACAATTTCATAGAGGCTTAATTAATGAATTTATTTTTTGGCCATTGTTGACTCTTTTTTAATTATAAATTAATTATTTTTATTATAATCCCATTAAGGCAATTAAAACTTTATAAAAAACTGATTAATAATTAAACTATAATTAATTTAATAGATTGAAAATAATGCAGACATATTTACGTAAATTAGAAAAAAAATATAATTTTTTTTTTGCAAACAATTTCAAATTTTAAACGCCTTAAATTATTAATTAAATTATTAATTTTGTTTATGAAAAAAAAGGTCACCAATAAATGACAACGACAACAACAACAACAACGAAAACTTTCTTTTGCTTAACAACTCAATTTTAAAGCAACAACATAAACTTTATCAGAAACTCATAATCATAAAGTTGAAGTGAAGACAAAAGCCATGAAAGTGCATGAAAGCATAAAAATTTATTAAAGTTGAAGTTTTCACTTTGTTGGGCACGTCTTCGTTGCTGTTGTTGCTGCTGCTGCTGTTGTTGTCATTGGTGATGCAGCTCTGACTGGTGTTGTTGTTGTTGTTGTGCTTGTAGCATATTTGTTGCTTTTGGTTGCTTTTTAAGTGACGATATTGAAAATGAACTAAATTTTCTACAAATAAAGTGTTTCAAAACTTCTGAAAGGATGAATCTTTTTTGGAAAGTTCAGAGTTCAAAGTAATTGAATCAAGAAAAGTTCTCTGCTAAAACTAAAACAAAAAAATTGAATTTTCATTTTGAGTTTTAAACTATTATTAAGTTACTAAAAGTCTCATAAGTATTATGAAAATCTATTTTAATCCTTAGAAAAGATAAAATAACTAAAAATAAAAGAATAAATTGAAAATCTAAAAAAAAAAACTGTTTATGTCAAAAACGTGGAAGAATAGGATACTCGTAGTGTAAAGTAAAATCAATTTTTCTTGAATCCTTGAATTAGTTTTTCTCTGAATTAATTAGAATTGAAATAATTTAGAGTGAATACAAATCTGGCATTAATTGACATTTGTCTATTGATGAAAATTGTGCTTGATTCTATGATTTAATATTAATTCTGTGATTGTGGTACAGTCTACGATTCTATGGTCTAAAAATTGGTTTAATAAATTCTCGATAAAATGTCGGAAAATCTTTTAGACGTACAAAATTTCGATAAAATTGAAAATTACGAACTTTCCTTTATGCTTTGATTTCCATTTTGCAACCTTGTTCTTTGTTCTTTACAGAGGTCGTACATTGCACGCCGTGGACTCTCATTAACCGTGGACTCGGGCACAATTTAAAGGATTTGTGTTTAACCAGTTTTCGTTGTCGACCAGCTGTTACCTCAGCACAACAAACAACAACAAAAACCACCACCACCACCAACATTCCAAGATGCGTCGTTCTCCCCTTACGCCTCCGGTTTTCAGTTTAGGAGGTACTCCGCAGGAGCCCTTGATTGTGGTCGAGGAGTCGCAAAGTCGTCACGAAAGCGGCGATGATGCTGAAGGTGCTGCCGGTGGAACCACGCCGTCAATTCGACGCCGTTCGAACAGTGACGACGACTCGGACTCGCCGGTTAATCCGTACCTTTTGTGTCCGTTTCCGGAGATGCAGCAGCGACGCAAACATTCGCTGCCCTCACTGCAGATCACCGAAGGCATCACCGCCAGTCAGGTGCGCCGTTTGTCCGATGTGGGCGGCGAGGGCGGCAGCGGCATCAGTGCGAAGGATGTGGAATTTCTGGCGACACTGTCGCAGAAGACGAATCCGGCCGCGGGCGGACGAAGACATTCGGTGGTGACAATTTCGGCCGTACCGCCGACACTGTTCGGTCGGAATCGACGTGAATCCATTTCGGGTTTGCCCTTGAGGTGAGTGAGAGGGAGAGGAAGAGGAAAGAAATAGCGCAAATAATACGAGCGTAGCAAAATTTTTCAAATTAATGAATTTTTAATGAAATTCCTAACGTCGCGTCGTTCGTTTGCTTCATAAATTGTTTGTAGGTTTTTGGGTGTTAATTTTTGCATTCATCAATTTCTTTTTCGTTTTTCTCCGTCACTGCAGTCGACGTGGCAGCGGCCTCCAGGGACCACCGCTCACCGAACATCGCGGCAGCATTCATAACTTGCAGCTAGACATCATGGACGGCCTCGTGCAGGTGCGCAAAATGCGTTCCGGCAGCGGCGTCTGGGAGGCGCCAGTGTTGTCGGAGGTGGATAGTAATGTGCCGGTGCGCACATAGAAGGTTACTCTCGTCGACGTTCTCACTCTCATTCATTCATGAGCACAATCATAAAATGTTAAAACTATTGTTAAAAACTTAATGAAAAATGAAATTGCAAGGATGGCAAAGCGAACGAAGGCAGGGGGGGAGAAGAAGAAGAAGAAGAAGAAGAAGAAGAAGATGCAGATGGAGAAGGAGAAGAGCTAATGTCTGGTACTATGAAAATCTGGTAAGGTTAGGAGATTACTTTTGACAATGCTCTTGCTTACGTCGCGTCGTCGCTTGGCGTCGCCTCCAACTTTTTATCGCTGCATGCGCTGCAGGCATGACTGCACGTGTGTAACCTTGTGCGAGTGCGATCAGAAACTTTTGTCTGTCCTTGACCTTTGAAGGCTTTACTTGTGCGTGTGATGATGGCTGCTGGCTGCTGCCTGTCGTTCATGGACGATAACGCGAGTAATGAAAAAGTTTTTATTATGATACATCACGCGCCGCGCGAGGTTGTCACTTTTGTGTGTTTGTGTAAACGCAGCGCAACATTCTCAGGCTTTGCCGCTTTTTTGAATGCTAATTGATATTGTTGTTGTTGTTGTTGTTCATAAAAGTGGACCAAAAGTGAACAATGACAAAAACAATGGAGCAATATGTGTAATAAATCCAAAAGAGTCCTGAGAGGTCTTGAGAGATATTTCTCTCAAGAGAGAAGTTGCTTTTTTGCACCATAAATAAAGTTTGTAACAAAAACATACTAATATTTTTTTAGAATATAAATGAATTTCTTTCAAAATTGTAAATAAAAGAAAAATGCATTCCGCCAAAAAAGAAATAAAAGCTTTTAATGTGGCGACGTTCAATGACGTCAAATAAATGGAAATAATTATTTAATGTAATAATAATTAAATTTATTTCTATTTTTACAGAGTCACTAAAGAGAAGGAGGGTCATTGTTGTTAAAGTAAAAAATTCAAAATGCGTAACAACAAATTAAAGAAGCGAAAACAATTAAAAAAGGAGAAAAAAAGGAGAAAAAAGGTCAATGGACAAAAAAAAAAAAAATATTGTTATAATTTTTAAGTCAAAATAATTCTTATAAAATCAGGAATTGATAAAATTAGTAAAAAGTTATTGTGTGTATTCATAAATTTGAATAAATACGATATTATTAAGATTTACAAGAAAAAAAATATAAAAAAAACCACTATTTCGCTGGAATATAAATAAATGATCTTCAAAAACTTTTAATGTTAATGATAATGAAATGTAAATAACGTTAAAATGAATTTTTTTTAATTATTTCATTAAATTTCAAAGGTAAATTCAAACAAATATAAACTAATATTCAACTAAAAAAATAAATCTTTAAGAGTAGAATGCAGACAGATATCTTAATAGTATTTAAAAAAGACATTTTCAATTTAAACGGAATGTAAAGAATGTAAAACAAAATATTATTTTTTCTACGTTTTTATTATGATTCGTTTTAGTAAACAAATAGTAAGCGTTCTTTTCAAACAAGTTACAAATTTCATAAATTCATTTCATTCATTAAAAAAAGAGAATGAAATAAAAGTCTTTAAATAGAAACAATTTCTCACAAAATAATAATTAATCTAAGACAAAAAAATCGTTTGTTTGTGTTAAAAAAATGTCATTGAGTTCATAATCAACGGTCTTCGACAAAAGGCTCACAACACTCATTATACGTAACATATTCAGACTTTTGGTTGAAAAATCTCTCTTAAATAACACTAAATTTTATATAAATTAATTTTTTTCTTGTTATAGTAAAGCCTGAATATGTTATAATAACTGTTGTGAGCCTTTTGTCAAAGACCGTTGATTATGACCGGCCTTTTTTTTCCATCATTGACGACAATTCTCTCATCGGTCTGTCCTCATCGGTCATGCGTGATTCGTTGATGCATTCTTAAATGACTTAAAGGTTCGGGAGCAGAATAACTGTGTGTTTGTGTGTGTGTTCAATTTGATTTACCACAAAGGAATATATTATTACATTAAAATCATAAATTAATCCACCACCAACAACAACAACTACAACAACAACCACCATCTATATACAATAGTAACAAGTTCAAAGAGCAGAAACAACAATAATCACATTTTATAGATGTTTATCACTTGCCCTCAGGTTTCGAAATTTCGCCCCACGATTGTGAATATGCACATATTTTTTTTTGTTATAAGCAAAATGATAATAATACTCGTATTATTGTAATAATGATGATAACACAATAATTTATGAAAACAATTATTGTTACTTTTAACTCTTTTCGATTGTTGTAATGTATTGTATGTAATTCTTTATACGATGCGACAGTGCGACAAAATGCCCAAAATGTGAGTGAAAAATTGTCCACAGTTTTGGTTTCTTTTTTGTATAATGAAAATATTAAGCCTGGGCTTAATTTTGTTATATGAAAGCTGCTCTTGAGAAATGGATGTAAAGGCAAAATAAAGGCAAAATTTTCGACATGTCGAAAATGTCGAAAAATCGACAAAATATTCGACATGACAACCCAGACTATTATTCTTAGGCAAAAAAAATTATCAATATTTTGGAAAACCAATGAAAAGAAGAAAGCAAACGAACAAACAACTAAAGCAACAAACAAATTTTGAAAATTGAAAGCAACAAAGAAACCAAAAAGCAAACTAAGTTTTTTCAGAACTTAAGAGAAGTTAAAAAACTTTTAATTAAAGAAAAGAAAGCAATTTCGGAAAATTCTATTTTTAACTACAAAATTTTCTTATTCGTAAATGTTGTAACGTAAATGATAAAAATCAAATAACACGAAATAAACAATACAAATAATGACATGATACAAATTCTAACAAATAATTATTATTTTTTTTTATAAAAAAAGAATAAATAACTTTCTAAGATTAAGAAACTAAACATTTTTCGAAGCTATTTACAAAACTAAATATTTAATCATCTACAATAGAAAGCAATATTTACTAAAAGCTTGGGCCATTTTTTGCAAGTCCTCTGCCCCCAACGCGGGGGTACAGTGGGCTAGCGAGAATTGTTGAATGGAAAAAAATGTAAAGAAAAGAAATTTTCTATTATAATATATTTATTATTTTCATTATGATACTCGTATAATTTTATATTATTATAATTTTTTTCTGTATAATATAATTTTATTATATGTAATATATTTTCGATATATAAGTAATATAAATATTAAAAATACAATTATTTATATAAACTATTTATTTGTACAAATAATAAAATAAATTTACTATTTATTTATTTAGTTTATTACTAATATAATAATTTATTACTATTAATATAGACTATACTATTTAAATAATGTTATTTAATTTAATATCTAATTTCTTCAACATTTTTCCACAATTTTCATATAATATAAAAACAAGAACTTTTCCTAATAAAGCAAAAAAGAGTTTTGCTAGAAAAATATTAACTAATTATAATAATCATTTTTCTATTCTTTAATCATATTAATTTTTCCTCTTTGAAGATGATTTGTTATGTAGAAAATGTGCGTATTTATTTCTTATTAAAAAAATAATAATAAAACTAAAATTCTCAGATTTTGCTCACAAAAAAAAATTAACTTTGAACAATCAGTGTTACAAGAATATCGTACGTGTAGAAAAAATATACATATTTTAAACTAAAGTATATACGTATATGATTAAAAAATCCTGAAATTTATAAACTGTTAGTCCATAATAATGTTTAGAGATACCTACATATATTTAACGCTAAGCTAATGCAAATATGTGTAGTTTGTGAAACGATTTAATATATTGAAATGCAATTAATATTCTTTCAAATATCACGCATAAAATAATCATAATCAAATCAAGGAAACAAAAACCAAAAAAATCATGCGAATTTAATTCAGTCATCATAAAAAAAAACAAACAAACAATAATACATCTGAATATATACTAAGAACCATCTAAAAATTTCAATAATTCTGGATTTGATGTTCAAAATAGAAAAAATACAATGTTTTTCGGAATTTTCAAAGCATAAACTAATTTAATTGGTCCCGTTAAATATAGAAAATTACCAAGAAAAAAAATAATGGTTTCAATTTTTTTCAAATTTTTTTTTTATTTTCTCAATTTTCATTAACTTTTACTGAAATGAGTGCACTGTAAGAGCAGGCGCAGTTTATGAGATACTGGGTAATTACAATAACTCTCAAAATGTTGTTTGAGGATCACTGTAATTATGATGGAAATACGTATCAGTGCAAATAAAGGCTGAACTAGGCAATGCATATTCATGTTAAGTTTCGAGAGAGAATTAAACGAAATGTAAGCTATTCATTTTATGCATCAGTACGACGACCAAGCAATGCATGGAATAGAAATCAATCAAAACAGCTGTTTGTAGCATTATGACAAAAAATTCTTCTACTTGTAAGGGTTGCCAATACTCACAAATAAAGTTAAGAATCGCTGTGTACGCTTTTTAGAAACTGAAAAAATCATTGAACATTGCATTAAATTAATTAAAAACTTTAAAGGGCGTCCTGCAGTATTATTTTTAACAATTTGTAGTACTTTTCTGGGACTTTTTAATAGGAAAACACTAACTAAAAATAATAAGATTTTACGTTGCAAAAATTCAAGTTGCAAATCAGCGTGTGGTTGGCAACTCTTTTTCCGTTGTTTGTTACGGAAAGTGCGTTCCAGAGCGCACATTTTTATGCAAGCTATGCATGGAAAGAGAGTAGGAACTTGACGAAACCATGAATGTGCACTGTATGGGTGCGTACATTGAAACCTGTGTATTCGTAGTTTTGCTCTTCACCACTTTTCTATTCCTATGCATTGCCTGGTTCTGCCTTAAGACAGATTCCGCGGTTTCTTTTATTTTCATTACCAGCGACCGGAAGGAAGGAAGAGCACATGAAAAATGCATTATACAAAGTAAGAATGCATCTGGCTTTATATATACATATATTGCTGAAGAAAAATCTGTTTTCTTCTTCTATAAATCGTCATCAACGATTTATATGGACAAGTCAGCACAATTCCTAAGCATTGATTAATTAACACGCGTGCGATTTGATTTGCCACGACAGGCAACAGTTCGGATAATACTGTATTGCATGACATACGGAGTAAACAGTTTGGAAGGTACTGTAGCTTCCAAATCAAAAGACACGAAGAAAGGTTTGTGCCCAAGTTCTGTTTTTAGATTTGCAACACGTCGCTTCGTAACATTACAAATGGTTTGTGTGCTTGATAACAAAAGTCCTTACTACGGTGATGGTGAAGCAGCTACACTTACTAAATTTTTTGAAGTTAGGGCTGTTTTTAGAAGTTTTTAATATGACATTTTCAAATGAGTAAAGAAAGTCCTCGCTTTACAAGCAAGAGAGTTGAGTAATAATAACTCTGATTGGATTCTTGATTTATATATATTGAGTTGTCCCATGTTTTATAATCAACTATTTAAACTATCTTCATCACTTGAAGTTCTTTGTATTTGAAATGTGTAAATAAACAAATATGTAATTAAATTTTTCTTAAAATTTTTGTACGGAACAAATTTACTCTTAAATTGCTGGAATAGGAGTACAGTATAAATAAGTCTCCTCTTCCCTTTCTCTTTGCATCACATTTCTTTACAATAGAAAAAAAGGTATCCTATCCTCTTTTGTTTCTACGAAGTGTGTATATACGATTTCATGTTAGTTTATTTGTTTGTTTCGGTTTCCTTTAGAACCGGTCATGATTTATTTGTTTTTGTTGTTTTTGTTGTCAGCTTCTGCTGTTGCTGAAGCTGATGATGTTTTCTTTTTATTGCTTACAAGTGCCAGGCACGAGTTTCCACGGTTAAGGTGGAAAATCCCGAAAGAATTTCGCTGCCGGTAGAGTATTTTTTAAAGCCAAATGTTATACAATGCAAAATTTATGACATTTTTGTTGTTTTATTTAAAAATTTTATTGTACTGTGACAATAACTCATATATGTATATTTGTAGGTAAAAAATAGTTTATAAATATAGTAGGAAGTGATTTGTTAAGCAAGAGTTAAATGGCGTATAAAATTTTGCATAAAATTCGCAACGACCTTACTTCTACAGCCTTGCCAGATGGGCGACGCCCAATTACGAGTTTCGAAAAAGATTTTTCCACGATTTGATTTTAATTTTTCTGGCAGCCCCATTTCTCCTTAACACAAGCAACATGTTGTTTAATTTAGTTTAGTTTACTCTCTCTTGCTAAGTCTTACTCTCTTTTTTTTTCTTTGATATGTCCTCTTTTCAATACTCTGCACGTACAGAAGCAACAATTGTCCCCGGCAATCTGTTCTACAGAAATCCTCATGAAAACAAACGCAACAACAGCAACGTGCTAACTTTACTCAAACAACAGAAAGGACTATGTAGTAAAAATAACAGCAACAACAACAATAACGTCGAGAGCGGATGAGAGCGGCAACAATAGCAATGACATGCATTTTTGTGTAGACTTTGCCGCCACTGCATGCAGCTCCAACCACAACAATACACTCGTATATCGTATAACAGCATTCGGGTTGTGAGCACGAGCAGAAACTCCAACCTGAACACAAGCCACAAGTCGTCCCCAGCCAACAACAAGCAAACAAAAAAAAATTAACAACAACAACAACAGCAGTCCAAACCAAATTACGAACTCCCCTTTCGCATTAAACACAGCTTCGTGTGTTGAAGCGGAAAACAAAGCAAAGACAGGTTCACGCGCAACAACAGCTTCAGTTGCTCTCTGAGCGTTGTCGTGGACGGTTATTGAAAGCGGAAGTGAATAGTGCAGGAGTTGTAGAGACGCGTGAAGAAGAGAAAAGCAGTTGTATCTGTAAATGCAATTAAAAATAGGAAAATAAGTAGAAAAAAAAGAAACAGAAATATGAACGGATTTTAAAATTCAAAGTTACGTTAACGAAAGTTTAACGAAAAAGGAAACAAAAAAAAAAAAAAGAAAGTGGCAGAAAACTTTCTTTTGCCAAATAAAAAAAAACACAAAACACAGTAGGAGCGGAAAAAGTGTAAGAAAATTGAAGAGAAAGAGAAGAAAATGGCTTCAAAAATATTTTGCGTTGCGTTGGGTGCGTGTGTGGGTGTGGAGAAAACATAAAACAAGGATAAACGAAGAAACAAGGATAGAAGAGCTTACGCAAAAACAGGAAATAGGAAGTGTTATTTTGCAGCATTTGAGCAATTTCTTGGCTTATTCTTACCATTAAATATTAAAGATAGCACAAATAAGGAACAAATTTAAATACAACTTTTCAGAAAGGATTGATTCAAGAGAAATTATAAGGATTTTTAAGTATTAAGAAAACCATAAAATCAAAAACCAACGGAAAATTGCGGTGCATAAAAATTAGGCATTAATTAAACAAATAGTTTATGAGGAAATAAAATAAAAAGGTGTACCGATCGATACCTTTTTTGCGAACTTGGTCTTTTATTTTCTTTCTGGAAAGAAAGATGATTTGAAAGGTCCTTGAGATAATAACTAAACACTATACTCTGATAATGTTAATTTTGGAATGATATTTTGTGGTTAATTACGATTAAACTCTAAGATTACAAGCGATAGCCATTATTGTAATCGATCTCCATGATTATAATATATTTTCATGATAACAATTAAACTCTATTGTTACGATCGAGATTCATGATTACCATCGATTTCCATTATTACCATAAAATCTTAATGATTAAAATCGATTTTTATGATTATTATTGATCTCCAAAATCGATTTCAATGATTATTGATCTCCAAAATCGATTTATGTGGATGCAAACTTTGGCCATCATTATCGTTTTCTATAATTGTGATCAATTGATCAATCAATTGTAGTTGTTTTTACGATCTTTACGATTGTAATGAAATGTAATCTACGATCTACGATTTACGATCTGTACGATTTCGATAAATTACTAACTCCATTACACCATTTTTTCGATCATAGTGACGGTTGATGGTGATCTTATTTATCGATTACTATTTCTCTCTCTTTTTCTTTAATTGAATACAATACATTTAATCTTGCCGTCTCTTCGGTTTACGTTTAGTCTTTCGAGATATTCTATTTTTTCAAACACAAACCTTTTCAAAGTTAGCAATCGATAAATTACTGTCGATTATACGATGTCTCGTTTTTTTTTTATGAATAATAGACGTACAATTAATGAAATTATTATTATTTTGTAAACGAAGAAAGTAAGAAAAGAAATTGTATAAATTGTTTTGTAATTCTGATTAAAGTAAGATCTAGTTTAAATGATGACGTTTCATGTAACGAATTGCCGTCAACTCGTTTTAAAATTAAAAATTTCTGCTTAGACTTATCAAAAAAATTTTCCTATGAAACTTTTGCAAAAGTTTATTGCAGAAACTTACTAACCTTCGTCATGTCAACGACAGTGGAAAAACGTAGAGCGGGTGGGGCGAGAGGTGGCTGTCGGGGGATGTTATTGGGAGTCTTCATACTTTCCACAGAACTCAGAAACACATTTACGGCTTGCGCTCATTTGCATTAAGTTGCTCAACACCGCACTAACCGCAAGATTCGTAAAGTTCTCTGCCTCTTTCTTGCTGCTCTGTGCATCTTGTACCTCTACCTCGCCTTCTTCGCTTTCTTCGCCGCACCAGCAGCCAGCTTCGCTATCAAACCGCTGCAGCGCGCTACAAATTCAAGTAAATTTCTATTTCCAGCTGCCAAAACTATACAACTTGTGGCTTCTAGTTCGTGTTCGTGCTGCTGCTGCTGCTGCTGCTGCATGCATACCATCAGATGCAGTAATCATTTGCGCGTATCTGTCTCTGGCTGAGCACGTACCTGTAGCTGCGGTTGTGGCTGGCTGTCCGTCTGTCTGTCTGTCCCGGCGTCTCCGTCTGTGCTGCAGGCAGTAGAGTTGAATGCAAAGTTGTCTGTCTGCATGAGCCAACGATGTGCTACAAAAGTTTAACATCCAAGCCACGTTAGTGGAAGACGACGCGCCGCAAGATACTCGCTCGCAACAACCAAGCGACGGACCAACAAAGCGGATTTACAAAGCAGCGAGAACGCCGGTGGTGCAACGAGGGAGAAAAAGGCAAAGACGAGAAGAAGAAGAAGAAGAAGAAGAAGAAGAAGAAAAAGAAGAAGAGGTGAAAGAGAACAACTAAAATGCCAAAAGAGCCGAGCTTGTTAGTTGCTTGTGCTTAGCGCTGGTAGAGAGAGAGAGAGAGAGGAAGAGAGAGTGAGTGTTTGAGCAAAAGAAGAAGAAGAAGAAGAAGCCAACAACTTCAAATCCACTTGCGTTGCACCGCGCCTCGTACCGCACCACACCGCACCGTTTAGCCGTGCCTGCGCGGTGCACCTAAAGAACAGGAACAAGAAATTGGCCTGAAGACGACGACCCGCTTTTCCATTTATTTCTTTTTCTTTCGTTTTTCTTCTACGTTACTACGTTACTTCTACGTCGTCTCGCCACCAGAAAAAAAAGAAGCCACCAGAAGTCCACACCAAAGCGCCATAAAATAAGAGAAAAAAGAGAAAAAATTGAACACAAAACTGGAATTATTTGAATGCAACTCAATTCAACACGACAAAATTAATGCGATCAACACAACTCAATCCAATTCGCCTCAAAACAATTTAACTCAGATTCGATTCGATTGGACTCGTCATCATTCTATTTGTGTGGAAAGAGCAACAGCCACAGCAGCAAGGACAATTTATTTTTGTGGCGATTTCATGGCGGTTTGCTGTTCACACATTTCGCCGCTTTCGCTGTCTGTTCGCTGTCCAGAGCTCGCCGCTCTCAGTTCGTCGCTTCAAAACGAAAGACTTCAACGCCAGACTTGTTTCTGCTTCCATTCGAAACGTCGAGAGTGGTCGGTCGAAGGCATGTGACGTTTCTTTTTCGAGTTAAAAAGAGAAATCTTTTTGCTTTCAGTGTGTTTTTGTGTTGCTTTTTTTATTTTTGGTGTTATTTGTTGATTTGTTGTTTTTTAGTGTAAAGTTCAGAACCAAAAGCAGTTAAAGCGTTACAAATTATTATGAAAGAAATATGAAAACATCTCTCAAATTCTTAAGTATCTACTTATGATCGACGGGCAACTCCTTGATTTTGTTTATGTAGCATTAACTTCGGAAATATTGTACAACTACAGAAAGTCTGTTTCAAAACATAGAAGCATACACGAAAAATACGAAATCCGTTGTGTAATGTTTTATGATGATATTTTTCATTAAAAAATTGAACTGTTCAAAGCGTTATGTGCATTTATCTGCCAGATACCGGTGAGATTTCGAAGGTATTTCAAAGCCTGAGTAACCTAATGCTGCTTTGCTATAAGCTATGAATGCAATTATTATGTTTAATTCTTTATTTCTTTTGTAGAATAATATAAAATATCATTCAAAAATATTTTTATATGAAGGAAATAACAAAAAAGAGACATTACTGTAGAGAGTAATCATATAATTACAAAATATTTCGTTAGAAAAGAGTATTTAGTTGGCAAAAAAAATTTTTTTCCCCAAAATTTCCTGAAAATGCTCTAAATCGTGTTTAACACTTGCTTTCATAAAACTCTATTTCTCTACGAAAAAGTCAAATTATTCACTCATTAACCCCCCCCACACACACACCCACCCCCACCCACACCTACATATACGAACATCGAGTGAAAAATATTAACGTGTATAATAAAATCTCGCGAGAGAAACGTATACAATTGGATTATGACGAGTTAGCTCGTAGGTAAGTAAGCTCTCCAGAACTTATTCGTATCTTATTTTAAGAGCAAAGAATAATATTGTAGAACTACGCCTCGATGACGTAATCTTAAATTGGACTATTCCCGGTATTTTTTATTTAGCATATATTCGTAAGTAAAAACCAAAAGGTTTGCTGAATACGCTTGCGAGCTAAAGCTGAACGCTGAGCGACTTGCTGAGTGGCTTGCTGAATAGGTTGCTGAATAACTTGCTGGATACTCGTAACTAGCTGTTAGTTTGGTGGCAAAAAGAGTTACGTACTAGCTCAGAAATGAGATTCTGATGGTTGACGTTTAGACAACGTAGGTACATACGACGTTTGTTATCATCGCCCAAATAATGGCTTGACCGGAATCGAAGCATATTCAACACGTTTAAGACCAAGAACAACAGCAGCAACACGTTCCAGACGTTTAAGAGTGAAAAAATTGAAGATTTTTAAATTTTTCTTTGGCTTTCCTTAACGTTGTTTTTTTTTTCCTATCTTTTAACTTTTGGGTTATACGATACTATATGTTGCCCTGCTTCTTAAAAAAACTGGTTTGTTGCTGATCGGTCGGTCGGTCGGTCGGTCGGTTGGTCGGTTGGTCGGTTAGTTTGGTCACAGGCTGACACATATTTGTGTACGCTTATATGATTCTTCACAAAGGAGTAAGAGTGAGCATAACTGTAAGTCCCGCCAAAGAGTCATAAATCTTTGAAGACTTACAGACAAGAAGAATTCTACAGAAATATCTTACCCACATCATCATCATCATCATGGAATCATCCGGTACAAATGAAAAATGTTACTAATGATGATGATGAGAACGAGGATAATCAGCACTTGATTATCGCTTTAATACTCAGACATTGTTTTTAATACTCGCGAGTCGCGACGGATGAGGTTGATATCTCGGTAACCGTATGTGGCATTTTTTTATGAATAATGATGAATGTAAATTACCATAAACAACCATAGATGATTATGATTTTGTGGAAAGATTTATATAATTTTACTCTTTTATATTAACGAGATTCATAGGAAAAATCTTTTGTGTTTTATAAAAAGAATCTTTCCTTTGAAAAGATAACTTTAATTACAAAATGTAAAATGTAAATGATTTTTTAAAGATTTTCAATTTATTGTTTATTTATTGGTATGTTTGCAATTGAACAATTGACAAAAGCAATTAAATTTTGAAACGTGGCGATCTGATAACGTTAGTAAAAGCCGATCTGATAAAATAATAAAACCAAATAATAATGGCAGCGCAATATTGACAATACTGCCTACTAATAATAATGAGAGAAAAAAACAACTACAATGATTTTTAGGAACGTCAATGCCACGGAATGGCATGTCATATGCCAACCGACGGCAGTAAATAAATAAATTGTATATAATTGTAGAGATTTTAATCTTTAGAGTTTAACAGAGAAATAAAACAGCACGTACTTCATTACAAAAACATGCCAGGAATGGCTTACAATAAAGAGAAATAAGGAAAAATGTACTAAAAGTTCTGTAGTTTTAATAAAGTTTTTGAAAAAGCTGCATACTTTAGCGATGGAATTTATCATGAAACGGAAGTTTTTTTAAAAATTATTAAATCGATTTAAATAAAAAAATTATAAAAATTAAACAATAAAGATTACAAAATAATATAGCAACAATTATTTCTATCAAAGCATGCCAGACCAAAATGCATTTAAAACGTGCCATGTTTGAAGTTTTTTTTTAAACGTACCGTATCAGCCACGTAGTATCCAATAGTCACCTACTGCGCTAACAACTGCTAACAAATACGATACCGCAATACGTACATACATACGTATCGTATTATTTTGAAAATAATTTTCAGTTAAGATCCAACGTGAACCGTAAAGCTACTGACTATGATTATAATTTTTAAAAATATTTCAGAAAAAATATTTACATTTTTATTATAAGTAGGTACTCGTAATTCCAAGAATTAGCAGAATATTATTTAAACATTTTCTTAACTGCACACCTTCAGCATCATCACCATTATCAGCATCGTTAACATTTGCACTTCGTGATTAATTCTAAAGATGCGCATCTTCGATAAGATAATTGTTTTTTCTCTTCTGTTTTTATCACATCACACAGTAGATAAACTTGACAACGGCAAGATAAATATGTACATACATACATATGTGTCCACACATATAGTGTTATATTTGAGCTCAAGAAAAATATGTACTATATGCAATAAATTACACCTAAAGAAATTGTTAAGAAAGTAAAGAATTCGGTAGGTTTTTATTCCGTCTGCTCTGTTAAGAGGGTTAATGCTGTTATTAGACTGACTAAACTCTGTTAGTGGACTAAACTCTGTTAGTGGACTGAACTCTGTTAGCGGACTAAACTCTGTTAGTGGACTAAACTCTGTTAGTGGACTTGATTCTGTTAGTGGACTAAACTCTGTTAGTGGACTAAACTCTATTAGTGGACTAAACTCTGTTATTGAACTTGATTCTGTTAGTGGACTAAACTCTGTTAGTGGACTGAACTCTGTTAGTGGACTTGATGCTGTTAAGAAATTAAAGAATTTGTTACTCGTAATCCAATAAATTTTAGGGGATTTTAGGGAATAAAATCCCTATATTCTTTCAAGAAATTTAACTCTGTTTTCTCAAAAATTTATACACTGTTAAGCCCTAAAAGACTGCTAAAACATTAAGAAACTGTTAAAAGTTAAAGGATGCCTGTTAAGAGATTAAATTCTGTAAAGTGTTATAACTCTATCAAGAAATTATCCCTTTACTATGTTGACAGATATTATGAGATATCAAGAGATCAAAATCGATTCCATTTAAATTAATTTCTTTGAAATTAATAATTAACATATCATGATATTTCAACTAAGTTTTTGGTTTATCCAAAAAAAAAAACACATTAAATTTTTTTTGGCATATTTCCGTTGTTGCCGGTCTTTGTCACTTATTCTCTATCTCTCTCTGTCTTTTTATCTCTGTCCCTTTTTCCTCCTGTTGGTCTGAATTGCAAACGGCAACAATGTCTTATTGTTATTATTTTCCCGAAAATATCATAAAAACCTGAGAAAGGATTTAATTTTGTCTTTTTTAATATTTTCTAATATTTTTAAAAAATTTTTTGGGTATAAAAAATATACATACATACCTCATAAAGGCTTTAATAATTCCTTGAAAGGAATTCGAAAAAGAGTTAAAGAGTTTTTTAAAAGCCAATGATTTTTATTAGAGAAGAAATAAAAGAGTTTTCGAGATTGAAAACGAATAAAAAAAACAAAAAACAAAAAAACAGAACAAGAAGCAGTAAAAATAAATCGAAAAAAAAAACAAAAATGTTCTTAACCTTAAAAAGGTTAAGTTCCGGTCAGGGATGACGCAAAGGTTCCATTACAAGCAAGAATGGCCAAAATTTGGGTACATTCCTGTGGCATAACCTCTCACAACAACCTTACCCAGTATTATCACCACCTACAACAACAACACCACCCCAATAACAACAACGTATTGACATGGTATTAAACATAAATTGTACTTGAAAAATATCGTATTACCAAACAAATCGAGATTTGCTCAAATAATGCGCCGAGGGTGGTGCTAATAGTTGTTGTTGTTGTTGTTGCTTTTGGTAAGTGGTAACCCTAAACAGAGCAGCTAGAACATGATCAAAAACAGAAACAACCTAAAGGTAAACATTGATGAACAAAGAGAAAAGGCTTCATTGGATGGAAAAAGAGAGATAGACCGACCGACAGACAGACAGACATATTGACAGGTGGACAAATTAACAATCTGGCGCACAGATACACACACACACACACACACTGGTACTGATTCAAAGAAGGTCAACAAAGAAGGAGAATACAAAACGTACAAATACGCTAAGGCTAAAGAAGAAGCCGTATCGGTTACTCTGGTGTTAGAATACTGAATGAAGAAGAAGAAGAAGAAGAAGAGGAAAAAGAAGAAGAAGAAGACGACGACGAGGATAAGGGCACCTGACACTAAAGTGCAACAACAACAACAACAACAATAAACACGATAAATAATGGCACATAACAGTTTGTGGCACAGTTAAAATATCGTATACGCGTATAATATTGTACAATACCAAGAATTTGGATTAAGAAAAGGTTCTTTCATTCTTTTGGAAATGAAATCTACTCACTCTTTGACTTTCTTTCGTACCGTTCTGTTCCTTTTAATATTTCTTCTTTTTGCACTAACGGTATTAGGAGTGTTGTCGTCCGTTGTTGTTGCTCTTTTCGACAATTTATAGCAATAAATATTTTATTATTGTGCATTTTGATGGTGGTTGTTGTTGTTGTTGTTGTTTTCATTTAGAACATTGCGTTTGCATTATCAATCGATATTATTATATTAATTCTAAAGGGTTATCCATTTTCTCTTTCGGAAAGTGAAGTAAAGAAAAAGCACACTAAATATACAGATATCGATTGAATTTTTATTTCAATATAATGCTTGGACTTTGCCATTATGCGTGAATAACAACAATATCTTTCAAAAGTCCGCCACGTGACCTTTTGCAGGCCTCAATCCTTTTGAGGCAAGTTTCGATGACTTTTTTTGACACAAGTCGGGCAAGAAATTTGCTTCAAAATTATTATAGAAAAAAAAATATCTAGATTTTCCATTAATTTCTTCCTGTCACTGCATATTCAAAAGAAAAAGAAAAAACTTTTTATGTTTTTTTTTTGAAATTGACAGAAAGACGAAATGTTTTAAAATGCGCCGAACCTTGTACGTACGTGAAAAAGGTCAGCAAAATTTATGTAAAAAACGAAGAAGAAAAAACGAAAGAAAGAAAAAAAGAAAGAGCGCAAAAGAAAGCAACAGAACTGGCAGAATTTTTTTGACTCTAAAAGAATTACAACCTTCGTAACAATTATTCTAAGTCAGCGGATTATGACAAATGTCGAGCGACAGGGTCGCGTCGGTTGGACGGCCGTCGCAAACATTAAAATATATACTCTTAAATGTAATTAAATGAGACAAAAAAGAAGAAGAAGAGAAGTAGAAAAAAGTAGAAAAAGAAAATAGTAGAAAAAGAAATAACAACAATGTAATACATTAGCTGCTTATTCTTTATTATATTTTTCATTGTCAAATTAAATAAAAAAAAAGAATGAAGAGAAAGCAAAAAGAAAAATGGAAAATTAAAAAATGCAAAAATAACATAATAATGAAAAAACAAAAAAAAATTATACAAAAAAAATAACGCCTAATATAAAAGTAATCAAAATAATTTTGTGTGGTTACCGTTTATAAAATCTATTCATTACTTTAGCGATTTTCGTGATTTGTATAGCGCTGGAAAGAGAAAACAGCGGAGCTTTTAAAAAACCTCGAATGTGAGCTGTTTTTAGTACTTCGAATTAATTTAAAATTGGTTAAAATGTGACATTTCCTTACGCGCCTTAAGATGTGTATCGCTATTTTAACCCAAACTGAAGGTAGGCCCGTAAAATGGCACGAATGTAGTAGAAAATATTATTTGGAATAATATTTGGATTAATAAAATGTTTGTTGTACGAGTATGTAAAAAAAAATGCTGTATCTCTTTACTAAAAAAAACGCCGAATACTTTTTCCCCAACCAATCTAAACGTAATGATTTTTCTGTTAATTGAATAAATTATGTTTTAAATTAGAGAAATATTCTTTTTTTATATTAGCCACAGTCTTTTACTTGTTTGAACATACTGATTAACACACAGATTTCGAACGAATGCGGTATATACGGGTCTATCTATCCATCATTCCGTGGACTAGTTATACAATAGTTAGTTAGCAGCACAAATCCTTAGACAAAGATTTATGTATTTCTGCATTCTTTAATGCATGCCATTCATGGTGGAATAAGAAGCAGCATTCATTCCAAAGCGAGGAAGGAGAATTAAGTGAGAAAGTGAAGTGAGATGTGGGCAATTTTATGTATGTACGCGTATTTCCGGCAACAGAAAATACTCGTATAATTTCTAAGCATTTGGAATTTAGGTGGTGGTATGAGGAGGGGAGCGGGAGGGGTCGTGGGTAAATTGGGAAGTTGAAAATCAAGCAGATGAAATCACTGGGAAATATTGTTTTCAATCTGATTATCTGAGGTCATCGGAGGAGGATATTTGTGTAATTTTAATGAAGATTTTATGACCTTTTGTTAATTTTTTTTTTTAAATATTATTTATCGCCTAAACAAAATACGTTTGTATGCACTGAGAACTCGTACGATACTTTGAAGTGAACAGTATTAACCCTCATGTGATCCTCCAAATTTACTTATGAAAGTCTCTCTGTTGGAATGTCAAAGATAATGAGTGTATATTCACGACGTTACAACGATACAATTAATATATATTTTTAAAAAGAAAAATTTTTGGGTTTATTAATAATGTTTTATGATATTTATGGACACTCTTGCGGGCAATTTTCTTAATAAATCAAATAATTTATAAATAAATATTGGTATTATTTGATAAAAAGTCGGGCTAAATTGTATTAAAACATACTTAGCTACAATATAATTTCGAGATTTGGTGAAAATAAGCATCCGAAGGCTTTCATCTACGTTTAAAGAAAGTGAAAAATTTAAATTGCACAAAAATACAATTTTTTTTTTTTGCACAAAAAAAGCAAAAAACCAAAAAAAAAAAAAAATAAAAACGACCTGCGCAAATAAAGTTTCATAACCTTACTTATAGTTATATTTAATTTTATTTGTATTTGTTTTTGCATTTAAACATTTGTTTTAATTGTTGTTGTTGTTGTTGTTGTTGCTGTCACGTCTGCTGTACGACGACAAAAGCGGAATGCATTCCTTTGCATTTCGAGCGTTAAGAGTCTTACATTTAGCAATTTAACAGCGTAATAAAATTATAATTTCCATTGTTTTTCATCGCACACACACACACTCCCACACACACACACACACACATACACACAGCCACTCCCAGCAATTTTCCACACTCTTTGAGTATGTAGGTTTTTTTTTACAAACCAAAAAGCAAAATATTAAAAGAAAAAACCACATTTTATGTAATTAACTTAAATAAGATACACTTCATTTGAAACGTTCTCGAAAAGAACACACTTGCTGCGAAAATAGGACGAACATTTTCGAGCATAAAAATTAAATTAGTTTCGAGATTAAAAGAAATAAAAAATACGACGGCTATGCATAAAAGTAAAATTGAAAAAAAATATGAGCATTACGAGGCAGACCTCCAGACCGCCAGACCAATAGGAGACCTTGGGCTATACAAGGTTAATCGCTGGGTAACATAAAAACCTCCATCAATACTTTATGTAGAATGTACGAGTGAGTACTTGGTCTTGTACCAGTTTTTCTTTTTTGTGCTTTTGAATATAATTGAAAAAAAATTTACATGCCCATTATTTAAACATAATTCATTCAATTAATGGTCATTTCTTTATTAATGCATTCGTTCAGTCGTTCAGTCGTTCAGTCATTTAGTCGTTATTCGGTTTTTGTGATTTTGTAATTCATTCGAATTTGAAAAGTTGTTATTTATTAACTAATATGGAAAAATGCAAAACTAATTAAATAATCTGCAACATGATTATTTGTAAGATCGTCTGAAAAGCTGTTTAAAGTATTTTAGTGTATTATAAATAAATATTTATTAGTTCATGATTGCTTAATAAATGTTTCTTTTGCAAATTAATTATTAATTTTCAGTCATCATAGTTAATTCTTAACTTTTTGAAACCTCTTCTTCTTCTTCTTCTTCTTCTTCTTCTAATACTAATTTCTAATACTAATACAGTTGAAATTCGAGATTCCAGATTTGAGGGAGAAAATTGAAGGTTTTAAATTTGTTTAAGCTTTTGTTTTTTGTTGAGAGTAACAAGGTTCAACACTTCAACAATCCATTCTTTTGCACCCTCTTCCCTCCTCCCTCCCTTCCTCCCTCACTCCTTCTTCTCTCTCTCTGCCCTCTCCCACCCCTCTCCCACCCTCTATAAAATTGTTTAAGAACTTTTGCAAACTAAGAAGCAGTTTGTGGTTTTTTTCTTCAAAAAGTTGAAAAAGTTGAAGAGTTTTGCGAGCGCAGAACAGAACAGCGAACATAACCTTACAACAGTAGTTCGAAAGAACAACAACAACAACAACAACAACATTGAAAATAATAAAAAATAACAACAACTAGGACATAAAGGATGTATTACTTATAAAAAATATGAACGCATTAACAACACAATCCTTTTTGTTGTGTAAAGTTTAAATATTAAAACGTTAAATTTTAAAAGTACAAATTTTTTGGCGGAAAAAAAATACGAAATTTTAAAAAAATTAAACGGTATTTAAATATGATAATACCTTGCTATAGTTATTCAATTAGTTTTAGTATATTGTATTTTTAAAAATTAATAGTAATAATAATAATAAACATTAAGAAACATAGAAATAAAAATAATAATAAACCACTTCGTTTGTATTCATGACCCTTGAGGGGTTGCGTCCGCGACCGAGTTGTACACTTTAAGAATCGCTGCCTTAACACGAGTCAATCAAGCCATTCAGCAGTCAAGTAAGTCTGTCAGTCTGTCAGTCAACGAATTGGCCAAGTAAGCCACCTTTTTCTCTTAGCCACTAGAGAGCAAAGGTAGTAATAATAATAACAACAACAACAGCAACAACAACAGCAACAACAACAGCAACAACAACAACAATGCCAACAGTCAAAGGCAAAGTTAAAAGAGCAGACTTTTTTTTTTAGTAAACTGAAAAATACTGAAGAATAACTAAAGAGAGAGGAAATAAGTAATCAGCAGGGAATCAGGCAAAGAGAGAAAATAAGAGATTGAAATAGAATGCTGCTTGGCGAAGGAGGGTGGCGTAAGGGGAAGGTTTTAGGGGAGCGTGGGGAGTAAGAAAAATCACTTAAAATTAAAGTTGATATGAAAAAGGTTGCTCTGCAGTCGAGCATAACTATAGTGCTTCTTCACGAGAGTATGGTATGACTCTATTCTACTACATTTTTTCCCTTCAGCTATCTCTGTCGCTGACTCTCTCTCTCACTCTTCAACTCTCTGGAACATGCAAACATTTAATATTTGAAGGAAAAAATTCAATTGACCTAATTAAAACCAAATTTTTTTTCAAAATTATGCAATATTAGAAAATTGCTAAATGCATGGAAATTTTCAAAGAATTTTTTTTTTCTTGAAAAATTGATTTTGCATTTTTTTTTCTGAATATTCATTTTAGATTTGATTTCGACCGACTTCAGTGAATATGAAACTTCTCTCAATGTGTGTGTGCAATCAAATTAAAATTTTCTACATTCTCTCTCATTATCATGACTTCCTTTCAGACTCTTCTTTCACGTCTGTCTAAAGTGAATGGAAGAAGCATGCAGTTGTTGGTCGATAAAAAGTGAAAAAAATTAACCTAAAAAAGGAAAATGCTCAATGAACCGAAAGAGAAAGGGAAGAAGAACAAGAAGAAGAAGAAGAAGAACATTGGTATGAACCGAATGAACTAATGGGTCATTCACATCATTGGCGAATTTATATTATGTACTCTCTTTCCTGCGCACCTCGCTGATGATGTGCAAAAAAAAAAAACACCAAAGAGAAAAAGCTAACAAAACATCTAAAAAAACTTTTAAAAAGATTTAAGTTTGATGACTGAATCTCTGCGGACAGTTGAATAGGCAGATAGACAGTTAGACAGACAGACAGGTAGACAGAGAGACTGACACAGAAAGTTAGCAACACAAGAGCAATACAAAACGCTGCAAAAGTACAATTTGAAAACTTTAACAAAGCAGGAAAAAGTTTTCGGTATTGCTGCTTTCCAAAAGTTCATACAAGTTTAAAAGAGTTCCGGGAATGCTCTGAACTCTTTGGCATGTAATACGTCGAAGTAACGTAAGATGCGACGTAAGCAAAAGGGATGAAATGAAAACGGAACTAGAAGAAAAGAGTGCGAAGGGCACGGCAGGCAGGCAGGCACGCGAAAAGGTTACATCAGTGCAGCATTAGGAAATAAAATAGGAATGAAAAACGGAGAAATATTAACAAAGGTTTTAAAGGAAAATAAAGAAAAGTGTACAGCAAATTTTTTGAAAGAATTGAAATAGATTTTCGGATAAAAAAATTCTATAGATAGATAGATGGACATATTGCAAAATATTTTACATTTTATGCTACAATGGAATTAATAAAAACAAATGGAATTAATAAAACACAACAACAGTAATATATTAGATTTATAGAATATAGATAGAATATTTACTAGTATTCTTTAACTAGACTTTAAAGAAAGTTTAACTAGAAACTGTTATTGTCATTCAACCCTCTCAAATAAAAGACCCTTTCGTGTCTGAAAGGGTTAAAATTTTTTAACAAAATAAAAATAAAAACGAAAAAAAAAATAATCTCGGGGAATTTTTGTCGTTTCTTTTTTAATTTAGAATTGAAAAAAAGAGTCATTCCTACTAAAACAAGTTCTAATTAAATCAGTTAAAAACCTAATGTAGACGACTCTGTATTAATTTATTTTTGTTACAAATGAACGACGATGATCTCACGCTCTGACCAAATGGATTAGTTAATTATGATAACAATATAATGCTAAATCTAAAAAATGAGCGAAAAAAAAAACAGGCCACTAAACATTTGTACAATTTTTTGTAAATATGTCTGTCTCCGTAACCTTAAAATTTTTCAGTTTTCTCGAAGTTCTCTGGAGAGAAACTCTAAAGTGGTTTCGCACAAAACTGAGAGCACTCGAAGAGAGAGAGCGAGAGAGAGAGAGAGTAGCTCTGGAAACAGTTGCGGCGTGCCGGGATAATAGGAATTACAATATTAAACGAGTACATATAAGAGTATTATAGGAGTTTTATATTATTAATTTTAATTTACTTAAATTTTTGTTTTTGGTATTTTTGTTAATTTGTTTTCTATTCAACATTGTTGCGTCTGGTGCGAGTAAATTGAAACGAATTAAACCTGTTTTCAGATGATTTCAACGCAAAACCGGCTTATTCACTGTTTGTGACACCACCTGCTTCGTCTTCTTCTGCCTCTTAACCCGCACTATTAATTTTTGCCTGTAGATCATACTCTCATTATGAGGAGATTCCGTGGGCGGGGACGAGTTCTTAATCATCAGCATTATCAGCCTGTTCTTCATAGTCCCTCTTCCTTTTAAGCTTCCTTCTTTCCTGTCTTCTTTCCTTCCTTCCTTCCTTCCTAAACAGCCTAAAACTTCTTCCTTCAACTCTCAAGAGTCTCTGCCGCCGCTATATCTCTATTTGTACCTACCTTTCTACGATACGGTAGAAAGATTCCACACGATTTCATCTCGATTTCATTCGTTACGTTTGGATTGTATTAATTTTTGTTCTCTTTTGAGAAAAAAATAAAACGCAATTCCTAGAATTTTAATAATAAAATATGAAATTAAATTGTCGTTTTTCGTAGATTTTTGTCGGAATTCTTGTAAGCAATTAAGTAATTAAAAAAAAAAATTATTGTATCGTTTTAAAACTTAACTGCCTGAACTGACGACGGACCGCGTAAATTAGAGTTTTGTAAGCTCGCTTCTTTCGTAGACTCGAGACAGCATTAGATTTCTTTAATAATATACAACTTATAGGTATTTACATTATTGTCTAAAGTACGATATTAAATATTATTCTTTAGAAAATTTCTGCTCTAAATAATTGTTAAACAAATTCCTTTTCTTGAGAAATATCGTAAATAAAATAAATAAATAAAATTCGCTTTGTAATTGAATGCGATTGTCATTATAGTCGTTGTTGTTGTTGTTGTTGTTGTTGTTGTTGTTGTTGTCAATATTAGTTTCCAATAATTGCTTTTATTTTTGAAATTTGATTTTTATTTTATATTCGATATTATTCGTAATTCGATGATATCCGGCGAGTTCGTTTTTTATATGAATTAAAATGAATTTTTTTGTGCATATGAAAAAAAAGTGCTCGTTTTTTCTATTCTTATTAATTTTTCGATCGATCTCAAATTATTCGATTGATTACAAAAGTCGTCGCTAATTTCTCGACGCTGCTATATTTTTTTTTTTAAATTAGAAGGTATAATCTCTCATTCTCAGATTGCAATATCCGCCAAGAGCTGACATTATGTTTATATTATAAAGAATTCTTTATTTTAAAATTCATAAAATATGGCACTAAATAATGTTAATAAAATACATATGTACATATTTTGAAATTTTCGGAAAGTAAATTTGATTTTTAAATTATGTTTATTTTTCTAAAAAACTTAATTATTACTTAATTAATTCCTTAATTCTTATTCTTATTCTTATTTATTTTCAGATTTTAATGCGAGAATTTCCAACATTTTCAAGGAATAAACAAATTTGACCATTTTATGCACAGAAAAGATGTTTTTCGAGAAAAAAATTGTCGTTAAAAAATTAATTAATTAAATTAAAATTAATTAAATTAAATTAATTTAAATTGTTTTTTTTTATTATATTTTAAAGTGATAAAAATAATTTTCAGTGCAAGTTCTAAACATTTTTAAAATCATATAAAATTCATTTCGACAAAATAAAAAAAGAAATGTAAAGAAATAAAAAAAAATATGTATATTTAATTAAATTGAAAAAAAAAAAATGATACAACAATGTTACAGAAGTGCTAAGAAAGTGTAGCAAAAATGTGTTGCTGAAAAAAGTGTTTTTAAAGAAAAGCAAAAAAAAAATTTTCAAAAGCGATAGTGACTAAAATTTTAATTAATTTATTTTTTCTTTCTTTTTTTTATATTCTTGTCATTCATTTCTGGCAATTCTGCTTAACTCAGCTAAGAAATAATACGCATAAATAATAAACGGTACAAAAAAGAAGTTACCGACAACAACATTAACACTTTACAATAATGGGTCCGCCTGTGGGCAATGGATTCCAAGCGAAAACGTCATCCGCTGGTAGAGCGAGAGCGACGAAAACAACAACAATAACATCGGAAGCGGCAGCAGTAACAACAACAATCGTCAGCAAGACCAAACGCAGCAGCCGCGAATTTGACAGGCCTGCTGCAGCAGAGCGTCGTCACGATTTCTCTTCTAGCGTTACGTTAAGTGTCCAACAGCAATGCAAGTCCAAGTCTAGGGCGAAACATGTCGCTGTATTGATGGGCGTGGCCGCAATTGTCATCTTGAATAATTTAGGCTGCTACAACACAATCGTTGCGGCGCAATTTCGGGAAAATACACGCATTTTGCCGCTACAAGCAGGTAAAGAAATAAAATAAAAATAAAACTTAACAAATTGAAAAAAAGTAAATTGAAAACTAAAGAAAGTTAAGGGGAAAAAATATTACAGGGTCACAGTATGATGACGTGCCTGCTCTATAAATGGCTTCTCTTCAAAAATAAATTTCTTAAATCAGGAACCTTTTCAAGACGTCTTGATATGGTAAAGATTTTTTTTTTAATTTACTAACTAGCATTTTTAATTATTATATCTTCAAGTGATACTTCATATTATAATTATTATAATTTTGTCTCCCTCTGTCTCGCTCTCTCTCTCTCGCTTTTGCCTAACCATATTTTCTTTCATCATGTTCAGCATTCGTTAGTGCTTCAAAAGTGTCGACAAGTATGTACTCGAATATTCGAATTGAATTAAAATAATTCTGTCAAATACTATGTCAACAATTTTATTTGATTATTTTTATTTTCATTATTATTATTGTTGTTACTATTACGAAAACAATTGCATTGTTGCTGCTCCAATTGTGTTTGGTTGCTTGTCATTGTCGTTATCGTTGGCGTCGTCGCCATCATCATCTTCATCATCTTCTCCGGCGACAACTTGTGTACACTATATAAGAAACAGATAAACAGATTTTTTCTGTTGTCGGTTTGTTGATTTGTTGTTTTCTTTTTTTTTTTTTAAGATCATCTTCTCATCACACGATAAATAAATCACAATGACTAACGACCTGAAATTATTCTAGATTAAGACTTCCTGATTATGTTTGTATTTGTAATATTAACGCTTCCAAACAACAAGTACCACAATAACACAAGTATGAGTATACTCGTACTTTACTATATAATAATGACATTTGCCGTTTGCCGTTCGAGAATGTTAGTATGAGAGAGAAGTGGCTGATGGTTCGATTTGTTCAACGGTCTGCCATTGGTCTGTCTATCTTGCTATCTGTCTCTTCGTTTGATCTGTTTTTTTTAGATGTCCATCAATCTGTTAGCTGTCATTCAAAACACTTGAAAATTGTCTTACGAGACTAAACGTATAGTTTTCTTTATATTAATTCAATTAATTGAGAAGAATTAGAAAATTATGAGAGGCTTTTTAAGTGGCAACATTGGAGCGAAGAGAGAATGAAGTACTCTAAAGAGTAACCTAGATTTTGACTAAATGTCAGCTCAGCAATACCAGATACTCTTCATTGTAGCCATGGCACACACTTCTTTTAATGATGAAAACTCCCAAAATTGTGAGAGAGAAAGAGCGGAAGAATGGTAAGTAAAAGGATAATGCTGGTTGACGACAGTCATTCCTCGTCGTCAAGTGTGGTTTGGAGACGAACCGATTTTTTTCGTTCTAAGAACGAAAATTCTCTCCCAAACCCTTCATCTTCCAACCCTGTCGGAAAACTTAACGAACATTAAGAAATAAAAAGATAATTAATAACTTTTAGCCGATGAAAAATTGTAGATTAGGTAATGACTTGAAAGTTATACTCAATACAATAAATCAATACTTTATCTATTGCTAAATGACAAAGTAATTAGTACTAAAAGTAAGCCAAATTTATAACGACATGCAGCAAAACATAATCGGTCCATTAACATTTGTGCATAATTTATTTAATCCAACAAAAACTAAATTTAAATATAATTGACAATTCAAATTAAGTTCGAAAAACCTTTTAAAAATTTACAATTTCAGCAAATAAGTAATTTTATTATTACTACATCAAACAAATTAACTAACTATAATTATTTTTAAATAATCCAACAAAACAATGGAATAATAATAAATAATTAACAAGTTTATCGTTAATGCATGAGATCAATGAATAAATAGCTAAAATTTACTAGCTCTGGGTATGGCCATAATGGTTCATGTGGTACTTGAGTATATGTATGAGTATTAGGTCACTGCTTTTGTATGCTATCAAAAGTATTCGTGTGTGTGTGAGTTAAGAAAATCAATATGCGCAAAATGGCTTTGTGCTAATACTTGTTTATTTGACATTTAAAAAGTGATAACAGCAACGACTTCGCCTTGCGATCGACCAACTGACTGACTGACTGACTGACTTCTGCTTGAAATTTGTTTTCCTCGTTTCTTTTTCTTCCTCTCCTTCTTCTTCTCCTTCCATCTTCTTAACTACCTGTGTAATTTCAATACGATTTTGGGATTCCACGATTTTGCAATTTCAATCTTCCACGCTGTCAATTTGTCAGTGAGACCAGATACTACTATACAAGCTACCGCCGATGCACTTCACAATGAATCAAGTTGCTGCAATTGATTTAGGAAATAGCTGTAGAAATGTTAATGATAGTGAGAAAAAAAATGCTTGAAAAACCATACAGAAACAACAATATGTAGCAACATTTTGAGAAAAAACCATCTAGAAAAACAACTTTAAGATGAGATGCTATGAGAATGCAGTAAAAAAGCCATTCTTGTTTATGCTCATTTCAGTTCATGCGTTAAAATTACCCTGCAGGAAAATTGTAGGTGCTTGAACACATTACGCGATGTAATGTACGAGTAAGACTTCGGTACAATTCGCAAAGAACTGTTTCTATAATCAGTTGTCAAACATTTTTGAAAATTTTACATGATTTTCTGACAATCAATTGACTGCTAAATTCTGCTGTTTATACAAATTGGTTAATTGGTGGATGAATTCATGTCATGCTAGGGTTTTAAATGGGTTAAATGGGTTTTAAAATGGGTTTTATTTTGAAAAAAAAAATATGCTAAAAGACCCTTCAATCATCATATTTAAGCGGGTTCGTAGACTGGAAAAATTGTAAAAAAAAATGTTTATGCCGTTTCCTGAAAAAGTACAATGTTTCCCTTCAAAGCAATCGGAAAAGAAACCACTAAGTACTCCACCTTGAAGAAAGCCAAATTTTTTCAAGTATCCGGCAGTTCTTAGGCAGAGTGTTTGAGTAGAAAACCTTGAGGCATGAAGTCGAAATATCATAGTTTGAAGAAAACGGATGTGAAAATTTGTACTTAAGCTTTAGCGTAAGTTTGAGAAAAAGTCCACAAATTTTTGAGAAAAGCTAAAAAAATTAGTGTTGACCAAAAAACTTTATTAAACTAAATCTTAATAGCTAAGAATTTGTTTAAAAAAAAATACAAATAAAGATTTTTGCTTGGTTTTGTTACCAAGTTAGTTCGCTTACATGGTAATGATTGAGCAGTTGATGCAAGAATGCTTTGCACTTTCCTTTGTGGATGCTTCGGTTTGTTTGTGTGTGTGTGTGTGTCGACGACAACTTTTCATAGTCAATGCCCGTTTATGTGTGTGACTGTGGGTTTGGGAATTAGTGCGCAAGTGTAACACACTTACTTCTTTTCCTACTCGTCTCATGTTTCACTTCACAGGCAGCAAATCTCTCTCTCTCATGCAAATGGTGTTCGATGGTGGTTCGGTATATGCTGTCTACCTATACCGAAGCGAATGCATTTTGTTCATTTGCTGCGGTGTAATAAATCGAGGGTTAACTGTATTTAATAGGATTTTGTTTTATGTTTTCTTGTCATTCTAATTCGGTTATTATTCGAGAGAAAATTTAAAATTTTGGCGCTCTCGTGTTGCTACAAAAAGAGATATTTTATTGAAATTTTTATGCTGAATTGATTTCTGTGAGAGAGAGAGATAGAGAGAGAGGGATTGTCACAGAGAGCGGCAGAAGGTGAAGCAGCAGGGCATTTCGTTGACATTTCAAGTTATTTGATTTTTTGGGGTCATCAGACATTGATACTCTTTTGGAGATAAACAAAAAGGCATTGTAGAGACTGTAGGGAGAGTTCCTTTTGTTTTTGTTGTTGTTGTTTTTGCTACTGTTTGTAAAAACTTTTGTTTTTTCAACAAATATCGACTTTTCCTGCTAATAAATTCTTAATTGATTATTTCTATTTGCTTCTGTCATTTGTTGTTATTGCAGTTAATTGTTGCGATATGGATCATTTAAAACGTTGGGAGCTCGTAAACTAACGTAGCTACATATATGTAAACTGTCCGAAAAGTATGTGGAAAAAAAATTACAAATTTGTTGTCTATTGAAGTAATTAATAGATATAGAAGTATTTGTGTAGAGATAATGTTTTTTTGTTTTTTGAATTGAAATAAAAATCTCTAGCAATATTTTATTCTCAACACGATTGCAATGTTTAGAATTAAAAACCGCTATCTCTATCGACGACCCTGAACGACGGTCTGTCATTTAAAAGTGCCTTTACAAGAATAACAATACAATTCGTGAAAAAAACGTAAAAAACGTGGCCAATACCTGAATATTAATGATCATGAAATGGCAAAATTAAAATTGCCGAAAAATTGGATTTTTATTAAAAGTCATTTTAATGATAGATTTATATTGATTATGATTTCTTCCGTTATGAATTGATTTTCTTGTTTTTTCAAATTGCTTACATTCGCGAGTAAATGGAAAAGGCTTGGCTTCATTACTAAAAACGGGCTTAAAGTCCAAAGTTAAAACCACACGAAGGCATACACACTTACACACGAAGGTAGGCAGCGGTGAGTAAAAAAATCCAACCGTACTCTATACGAAAAGCAAAAGAAGCAACAACAACTACAACAAGAATATAGCAATAACAACAAAATAACTTTAAGAGTCGGCTGATGAAGGCAAAAGTCGGTTGATGTCGTCGACGTCGTCGTCGTCGTCGTCGTCGTTGACGTCGCTAACGTCATCCGCATTGTTCAACCTCGCCGGCGCGCCGCTAAAGTCTCAGCCGGCTGCGGAGATCTCCGTGCCAGGCACGACAATTGTTGCAAGCGAACAAATGAACAGACAAACATACGAACTTAAAACTAAACAAACGTATATACGAAACGCAAGAGCAATTTGGCAGACAACGCGCGAGAGAGAGAGAGGAGAGGAGAGGAGAGATGATCATGGATTGCAGTGATGCCAGCAAAATCTGAACAACAGCAGCCAGAGCAGAAGCAAGCAACAAAAACGGGCTGAAGAGTATAACGCGCTGATCAATAGATTGTTGTCTGCAACAGCAACAATAACAGCAACAATAAGAACAAAGTATCTATAAAACTGTAGGAGATAAAAAGAGATAAAGAGCGAGAAAAGAGAGAGAGAGAAAGAGAGAGAGAGCGACACAAAAAATGATCACCGGCAATAAAATTAATGAAGGAACTTAAGCTGCCGACTGAGATTGAAACCGAAACCAGTTTTTGGTTATGCTTGAAATTTAATTCACAATGTACCGTCTATTGTTGCTGTTGTTTTTGTGGCTGATGGCGCTATACACCAGTATGTCCACTAGCTAGCTGATCAAGTGTTCGAGAGAGAGAGGGATGGAGGGGAATACCATACCAAGTGCAGGTAGAGTGATGGTAATTAAAAGAGATTGTAAGAAGCAAAGAGAGCTGGAGTGCGGGCAAGCCAATGAGACCCAACAAAAATGTGGAGAAAAAAAATATCATATTAGCCTCTCATGAGAGTAGCTTCTTAGGAGCGAGCCAATGAAAAAGCATCAGAAGAATTATCCCAAGACGAAATTTTAATATTAGTTATTGATAAAATGCAAAAGGTCAACAATTTTAGGAGTTTTCACAATCAATGGAAAGTGTTTAAAGCGAAGTAATTCTTTTCGTACGTATGAAGTAGAAGAAATAATTGAAATTACAGTTACTTTGATACTTTTTTTATTGAACCTGGTTTCTGGTATTAAATATTCACTTTAACATGTTTGCGTTTGTAACGCATTAAAGGGGGCATGGCAGGTATAGAAAAATACATATATATATATTCTGGCTCAGAATCACCTTCTCAGTCGATTTATCTATGTCCGTCCGTTTGTCTGTCTGTCCATCCGTTCGTCCGTCTGTGGAAATCACGATTGGAGGAGAACGAATAAAGATACTGTCATGAAATTTGATACGAATATTCTTTGTTATCCTAGGCTGGTTGGTATTGAAAATTGGGAACCAGTGCCACAATCGGACAAGTGCCACGCCTACTTTTAATAGCGTGTATATTTATATATATATATACACCCTTATCCTTCGGGTGTAGGGTATAAAAAAGGTAACTGAAGTAAACATGGAATTTACAAAAAAAAAAATAATTTAAAGATAGAAAGTTCAATTAAATAAATAAAGTGTAATAAAAGAAATATGAATATATTTATTGATATTTTTAAGAAATATGCCTTAATTTTAATGAAATACATTGCAAAACGATCTCAGGCCTCTTCGTCTCTTCAAAATATTCATGGTATGCATTAGTTTCCTTTTTTCTACTGGGTTTGTTTTGTAGAAAGCTTTTTGAAAGCCGGTTTTTTGTTTGGCAAAGAACCGAAGAATACGAAGTTATCGTCCGAAGATGACGAAGACGAGGATGATGATGATGATAGAATGGCACACAGAGTATGAAGAAAAAGTTGTAGAAGAAAAGAGTCACAACGTAGCCGTCATGCGCTGAGGAGGAGATTTTGGTAGAAGAAAATACATACTTTTTGTATTTATTATTATGGTTATTATTATTCCGTCAGTAACAATGATTGTGTTTTTCTACGTTATGCCTTCTCGCATGCAAACATGTTTCTTTACTCGATGCGGCTCAATGAAGTTTTTTTTTTTGGTGTGTTTTGTTGTGAATTTTGTTCAAACTGAGGTGGATTAAGGTTGTTGTTGTTGTTGTTGTTATTGTTGTGATTAATGGGTGCGGACATACCTATACATGTATATATATAAATAGAGTTATATGTATATAGTAAAATTATAGAGAAAAATGAAAAAAGTTTGCTGCTTGTTTGCTGCAAAACTTAATTTTATAACTACGAGAGCGAGTGTAGAAAGTTACTCGATGGGTTCATCGAGGCTGTTTTGTTTTCTATCATAAGAGGAGGTTTTTTTTACATTTTCCAGACGCGTTTTTTGAGGTTAGAACTTGTTCGTAGAGTAATCATAATTAATTGGCATTTACAATACTCGTTAATTAACATACGCCTCTGCAGATTTATGTATGTATCGTATATACTTGAAATGAGTAGCAAGAAGAAGATAGAGAAAGAGAGTGAGTGTTGGTAAAAGGAAGGGTAGGGCGATGAAGGGGTGGGTGGTTGGAGTAGGGAAAAGATGTTGTGAAAGGAGGTCAAAATCTGTGCTGTGTATTCTTTAACCTCGATATCTTTAAACTTTGGAATTAGAAAATGATAAAGTTTCAATAAAATTTAGAGTAATGAAAAGCTTTAATAAAATAAAATACACTTTTAATTTAATTTAGAAAAAAAAACTTAGCAGTTTTTTTTTGAAAAAATTTTTGGTTCAGTGATTATCAGTTTTTTTGGGCAAGAAAAATTTAAAAATATTTTAACTAAATTTAATAAAATTACCACAAACAAATAATACAATTAAAAAGAAAAAATTGAAATTTTTTATAAAATAATAATTTCAAAAAACAAAAAAATTCGTTTAAAATTCTTTTGAATTAGCCTTTAATGAAAATTGTTTAATAGTTTATTTGCAAAATGTTCCAATAAATAATTGAAATATTCAATTAAAACTACAAACGACTAATAAAACATACAAATTGATTTTATTTTGTTCGTTTTCTATCAGCATCATCATCACCATCACAATCACTATCATCATCTTTCAAAATGAATAAGTGATAAAATATACATATTGTATGTACATAAAATTTTTTTTAAATAGTTCCGTGTCTAATTACGCTTTTGCGTTTGATAAATAAATGAACCTTCTAAACGGAAGTATCTCACAGTATAATGAGAAAATTATACGCCACTGACTACCGGCGTAATGAATAATTCATTATTTTTATAATAAAAAGCACCACGACTCATTATCATTTAAAAATGGCAACATTTAAATTAATATTCTATCAAAGAAACCAATTGATTTTACCGGTAAAAAAGTACGTGGTATTTGTAATGGTGAAAGTAGTAGTAGTAGTAGTAGTAGTAGTAGTAGTAGTAGGAGTAAGATAAGTAGTAGGAGTAGTAGTAGTAGTAGGAGTAACATAAGTAGTAGGAGTAGTAGTAGTAGTAGGAGTAAGATAAGTAGTAGGAGTAGTAGTAGCTGGGTTGTCATGTCGAATACTTTGTCGAGTTTTCGACATTGTCTACATGTCGTAGGTATTCGACGGTAGACTACCAAATAAAATTGGAGTAGATTACACAAAATTATAGAAAACTCTAAAAAATTTACCTTCATGAATTACAATAAGAACACACGAACGCTACAAAGATTTTTCGATGAAAAATACATCAATTTAAATTTCTTTTTGAGTCCAGTCATTTCTTTGTGAAAAGATGGAACATTTGTGGGATGACAATGAATTTTATTCCTTCAAAGTGCTGAGTCTTGATCGTCACTTATTTCGATGTCATCAGACTCTTCCTCTATTATTCTTTTACTATTATATTACTACCTGGGCTCTCGCTCTCGCATACATTCATAAGCCGCAAATAAAAATGTATTACAAGAAACAAGAGAAAGAGAGGTTAAGTAGACTCTTGTTTCCTTTATTATTTACACTTCAGCTCGCGCATTTTGGGTATAAACAAGCTGGAGAATGTGTATGTCGATAGATTCTATACTTCACGCGAGTAAAAAAACCATATTTGAATAAAGCATTCTTTAAGTTCTTGAATGTTTAAGAGTTTTCGACAAGTTTGAGGTTTTCGACAAGGTTGAGGTTTTCGACATGTAGAAAAGTACTCTACAGTTTTCAACGTAGACTACATACAAGGTCCAAACATTCTTGTCGAATGTAATTTTTTATTTTTTTATTCATAATCAGTCATTCTTTAAGTTCTTGAATGTTTAAGAGTTTTCGACAAGGTTGAGGTTTTCGACATGTACAAAGTTACTCTACAGTTGTCGACGTAGACTGCGTACCAGGTCAGAAAATTCTTGTCGAATGCCAACCCTGAGCAGTAGTAACAATATGCTGTATACAAGTTCGTACTGTGTATATTTTTTTAACATTTAAATGATAATTATGTATTTTGTTGAAAAGACATTTTATTAATTTTTTTTTTCTTCAATAAAATTCGTCAAAAATTTAATTGCAATGACCCTTTCACAAAACAGACAATTTCTTTTATTAACAAATAAGAAAATATCTTCTAAAGAAAAACTTTCGAAGCAGTCAGAGTTTCTGTATAATACTTTCGATATAAAAAAAGGCATTAAAAAAATCTCTCAAAAGTTTAAATTAGTTTTTTTAAAGAATCTTCCATTCCAATCTATGCTATTGCCATTAGTAAAAATTTTATTTAAACTTCCTTATTATTTCTCGATCTCGACTTTTCTAAATTATTTTTTTTTCTTTATTTTTTTCAGGTAAGCACTAAACCACAAGCTGCTTAAAATTCGACAAATTTTCGATGTTGGTGAGTTCAATGAAAGAAAAGTTGGCCAAGAAACTTTTGCGTTACTGCGATTCGAAATTGGCAGCTTTAAAATTGTTAAAAAACAAATGCTTTCGGTTTGCAGTGGCTTTTTCTCTCTCCATCTTTCATCTTTTTTTTTAAGCGGACCCAAATTTATTTGGTCTTGCCCAAAAAACTATCACTAACTAAACATTTATGTAGATACGATTATCTGGTATTGCACGCGAAATCGCCGAGTGCACACGCCCAGTCAGTGAATGACAAAGTGAATACAGCGTTTATGAAAGTGTTTGTAAGAAACAGGACAAAGTCACACGAGAGCTTCCGGAACTGATGGAAAGAATGGAAACATACAAAATTTCTACCATACACAGACAGGCAGACGGACAGACAGAAAAAGAGACACAGCGAAGAAGAATAAATTGTTGTAGTTGGTTGCACAAATCGGCCAAAATAAAATGAGAGCAAGAAAGCGCAACATCAAAAAAAGTGGTTACACCAGATTTGACATTTCTGTGCGTTTGTTTCTTTTCCTTTGTAGTCTTTGAGCTTTTTTCCTTTCAGGAAAACGTTTTCTCACTTCCTCATACTTTTTTATAGCAGCATTTTGTTCTTCCTTTTTTTTCAACCTAAAGCATGCTTAAAGCATGCATAAATACAGAGTGCGCCTTTTATGTCGGTATGTGTATATAGAATAACATTTTTAAGAAAGCAACCGATTTCTATATATAAGCTATTTTTAGTTCAGCTGGTGCTTTCAATATCAATCAAGTGGCCGCCTCTATTGGCCAAAGCAAAATGTGCCCTTTTTGCTGCGTCTTCCACTCTATTACTTTTTGGAGCATCTTGGACGGTATAGCGATGATTTCGGCACGAATGTTTGCTAAATTGTAAAGGATCAAATTATATAAAAATACCTCATATTTGGAAATCGGTTGTTTTTTTTTTTTTTTAAGTTGTTCAATATTCACATACCGACATAAAAGATGGCGCAACCTGAATATTCTTGTGAAATTGAATCCACATCTAATCTTTAAAGTTAATATGAATACATCTATTTTTATGTATATTATATGCAGAATTTTCTTCAATTAACCAAATTTGTAGAAGAAGATAAAGTCGATAATGTAGTATAATGATCCAAATAGAGGAAAGATAGTCGCTAAAGATCCAACTTATAAATGGTTATCGTCTTATGGATTATGATTATACGAGTATTATCTATTTTCTTTCATTCATTTCTTTATCTACGATATCTATTATGTATTATCCATTATACTTTGTCTATTATCGATTACACTGTTGCTCTTGAGCCGTTCTCTCTCTCTCTCTCTCTCTGTCTTTTACTAGAGCACAACAAAAAAGGCAAAGCCCTAACAACCATTGCTCCCCAAGCGGTGCGATTCCCATTTTTGCTACTTTCACACCAACTTCGTCGCTGTTGTTGAAGCTCGATTATTATCGGAGGAGTCTCTCTCGCTCTCTCTCTCTCTAAATAAGTTTGACTGACATTTGAGTCTGTAAACTCGCAGAAACCGTTGTTACGTGTTGTTTTTTTTCATGTACCGAACTTATTTTGGTTTTTTCGAAAACTAGGGCACTGGTTTTTCTCGTTGTCGCCTCAAAAGTTGACTTCTGATTAGTTCTACAGAAGTTGGAAGAAGTTGCTTTTGCAAATTTAAACAACTCTTTCTCCATTTTTAGCATTTCAATTTCGATGCGATGCCTTTTTCGTCTTCTTTTTGTGGTTTTTTTATTAAAAAAAAAAAAAAAAGTAAAATAGAGACGCCAGATTTTAAACCGAGACCACTTGACGCAAAATGAGTTCGTTCATTACGTACGTTTTGGTACATATAGAAATTTTTTTACCTTCTTTTTTTTTTGCATAATTTTTTACATTAAAAAATGTTCATTAGTGAAAAAAAATTAATAACTTGTTTTTTTTTTGCGCTTTTAGTAATTGTATGTATTGTTTTCTATTTTACTGAATACCTTTCCAAGAAACTCTCACTTTCTTGTTATTGTTATTGTTATCGTTATGAGAATCGCTCACTGGGCATGGTTCAAACGGGAAAACGGGCTCATTTCGAATAATTGCAATTTTTCTCATGACTCTCAAGACGGCCGACTGACTGCCTGCTGACTTAATTATGAGTAACATTGTTGGCCCATTAAAAAGCCCACCGTCATTCATTTGCTACAACAACAACAACAACAACAACAACAACAATGAAATATTACAAAGCTAATTATTATTTTCCTTTCTTCTATAACATTTTACTTTTCATCTTTGTTGTTGCTATTTCAGTGATTGTAGGTTGGCTTGATCTCGTGAAATGCACACGCTTTATTTAAGAGATTAGGAAGAAGAAGAAGAAGAAGAAGAAGAAGAACAAGCAGCAGAACAATGAATATAACCTAAAATTTGAAACAAAAAGAAAGAATTACGAACAATGAAAAGCGTCTGAGAAACAAAACAATCATTAAAAAGTGAAAATAGAGAAGAGAATGAGTAATGCCTTATTAAATTTGTTGCTGTTGTTGTTGTTGTTGTTGTTGTTGTGCTTTAGAAATGTAAATGATTATTTTATAATATTTTGTATCGGTTTGGTCTGCACTCAAAATGATTAGCGTCTGACTGTTTGTTGTTGTGGCCAATCTGTCTCTTTGCTGCTCTCTGTTAACTACATCTCTCTCTATCTCTCGTTGTCCAGCGTTGCATTTTCATTATTTATAGCCCTTCAAGCGCTTTATTGCTTGTTCATCGGTACTCGATCTTTTTTTCCTTCAATTTATTGCCAAGTTCATTGAAATTCATAATTAAATTTTCAACTCATATTTCGAATAAAACTCTATTGTAATTTCAAAGGATTTTCTTTAATTCTTCGGGCATGCTAGAAAAAAAAAATATTCATTTTTGCCATTGTTCGAATATGTTTTATTGTTGTGGCTTGATTACTGATCGTTCGGGTGTTGGGTTGGACGGTTGGTCGATTTGTTGGTTGGTTGATTGGTTGTTAGGTCGATTGACTCGATATTCTCATCACTCACTCTCTCTTTCTTTTATCATTCGTTTACATTTTATTTCGTTTTATTTGAGTTTATTTGGTTTTATTTGAATTCATTTCGCTTCGCTGCGAGAATCCATTTCATTCAATGATTGTACAAATGATCTAACGACGAAACCACTTCGTGAATGGACGTACAGACAGACTCAAGTCAATTCAATTGTAGACATCATCTTTCCGCTCTCTGTAATTGAATGAGTCTTGTATTGTATAATTTGTACAAAGAACTCCAGGTTCGAGTACATCAAAGAAAATTCAAATTTGATTACATTGTAAAGATCGATTGAGTAAATGAAAATGTTCAGGTCTTTATTAGTCCTTTTGACAAGGTTTTTTTTTCAGTTATCAATTGCCAGCGAATTGGATTTTATAAATGCAGTTTCCTAAAAATGTATCAAATATTCTCAATAAAGTCAATACATAAACTCTATTAAAATTATCACCAGTTAGTTATTACTAGACGTTGGTTTTTTTTGGACTTAAACTTTTCTGAAAGCAAAAATGGAAGTTTAAATCAAGCTTTTGATTTAGATAAGTTACTCTTTTCCGTGTTTTCTTAACAAAAACTTAAGATTTCTTTATTTCATTGTATTTATTGTAGTTTTTTATTACTATACTTTTAAATAGTATTTTATATACAGAGCATAACATATATGAAATGCTTCTATAAACCAAGTATGAATTGTATTACCACAAAAATATAGCACAGTAGCTTTCATACTGTTGTACTCGTACATACCATTGCCTTACAAACTATCAGGATGTCCAGTGCGTTATAAACTGAACTTTTAACTTTTATAATTTTTAAATGGAAAAAATATTTATTAATGTGGATTTTGCATTTAATTTTTGTTAAAATTATTAAAAGTAAAAAAAAAAACATAATATACAAAAGGCAGTGACTTCTTAAATTACGGAAAATATTCCTGTCTATAACTTCTCACAAATTTGTATTGCTATATTTAGACTTTAATGCAAAAATAAACTCAATGATTAATAATAGAAAACATTAACTACGCTTTAATCCGTCATTAAATCATAGTCACATTATTAAATCAGAGTCAATAAATCATTAGTCATATTGGACTTGAAAAAGGTAACTTGAAAAATTAAATTAAATTAAAGTTAAATTTGAAAGCGTTAAGAGAGTATAAATTCCCATCCATTTGAAGTCACTATGGGTTACTGGTTACTGGTTATGGGTTACCCGCCTACACATTTTAGATCAAAATTATTCCATGATAATGATAATGATTGATTACAGTTAATCGACGAGTAGAAATATCCAAGAAACATCCAAGGCGTATAAAATTTTATGATATTTTTTAATCCACAAATCTTGATTAAACTTTTACCCAACAACTAGACGTCATACTTTTCTGCAAAATACGAATAGATGAAGGGATGGATGAACCGTCCATCAGGGACGAATGGACCACTTACCGTTTCTGTCTTCTGGCCTGAAGCCTTGCGCTTCCACCTGAACGAAGCAGTTTATGACTCAATTAAATCTTTTCTCTCGAGAGACGTTGTTGAAAGTTAACGTTTTTGCATCACCCGCGTTTCCTGATGCGCCCAAGGAAAGTTATTACCAAGGCCATGAAAGAATTTTATTTTATTTCCTTTTTAGGACGATAATTATGCATTAAAGTTTCACCGAAGTACTCAACTAGCTCGAAGGATAACTTCAAAGCTTCTTATCCTTCAAGAAAAACAATAAAAAAAAAAACAAAGCAAAAAATCCAACCAAAAAGGAGAAATCACAAGAGGAGAGGGAGAAAACTTCTTAAGATCTTCGGAAAATCAATTGAAAAGCAAAAATTGGGTACTTTGAATAACGCGCAGCTACGAAAGAAAGTCTTTAGGAGAAATCAAAATTGAAAGAAAAGCTGAAAAATTGAGCTCTTCAGAAAGTTTAAGTGGCTCATTAGTGGCTTAAGGTTGTTCGGCACAACAACAAACAACATCATAAAATCATGCAAAATCTATATGAATAATTGGAAAATTTTTTTGGAAGCCTGAACAGATTGAAGAAGTCGATGAATGTACATAAAACAGAAGGATGTATACAAAAAAAGATGCAAGATTAAAAAGATTTTTCTACTTCTTACAATTTATGACATTTTACTCATAGTAAAAGTTATAAAACTTACCTGCGTTTATGTGGTATCGTCATGTAAATATTATCGTCAAGGTATTCTTAGATCTAGGATCTCTTCCAAACAGCTTCCAAACTTGGCAAACCGTTCCTTTTTCATTAAAAACTCACTAAAAAGAACCCTTCAACATAATCTCTAAAACGTATTGCGCTATAAACCATGATTATTCTGAAAAAATGGCAAAGTTATTGATTCCTTTTCAATATTTATCCTGAATAATACAAGTATTAATACCTTTATTAAATAATGAAAGTTATTAAGAGCTGATATCGCTCAAATGTTACATGTTGCATACTAGTATAGTACTCGTATGTATACTAATGCCACAATGAAACCACAATTACGACTTTTTATGGTTAAAATTTGTTACTAATAATAACGACAACAACAACAAAAATAACACCAACAGCAACAGCAGCACTAAATTGATGCTAATTAACTTTTGTTGATCAAGGACAGAACGTGTGAGGGGGCGCTGGAGGAGGCGTTGTAAATCGAAAACTCAAAATAGGATAAATCTGGCGGTAGCCGTTGGTAGGTCAGATGGGTCCAACCGACAGATCTACCGACCGACCGACCGACAGCATTCATTTTATTATAACATTAAACTCGCACTGCATTGAAATTGAACGCATTACGCTCATACGTAATTTCATACATAATTTCTGCGGAAAGCTGTATCGTACCGCATCGTATTGTAACGCATCGTATCGTATCGTAAGGCAGCGTATGTAATAAAGTGCATTGAATTGAAATGCACTGAATCTGCTGCTTCATTTTGTCTGTGTCAGGGTTGCGTTCCAATTGCGTATATCCGTATGTAAATACATACATTCATATACTTTACACAAGCTTACACACACACACATAGAGACGCACACGCAGCTACGTATATACTATATGTGCATACGGAATGCTTTCAATTTAAGCGGATTTAATATCAATTAACGAATACTTAGCAGATAAAATTTTTCAAGTCATTGAGCAAAATGAGAAAAATCTTCATTAAAGCAACATTACGACGGTAGTGTACCACCATCGTGTACCACGATTATGATAACGGTTGAGAAGCGCTGAAACGGTTTTCTCACAGAGAGTGTGAGCGAAAAAAAAGAGAGTCAGGAAAATGTAAAGAAGAGAACGGATGAAAGACAAACCACGCAAGAAGAAGTCAAAATCAGATCGCCGATACACAGAGGCGCTTGAGTCGAGAGATAAATAAACCGATAGAGACAGATACAGTCATTACAGATTCAGATCAGGCAGACGAGACGGTCTTGAGAAGATGGAGTCGAGCGAGCAGAATAGATTGATTGAATTAATGCGAGATGTACAATACCACACCATTCGGATGGACGTACATATGTATCATTAAAAGTACCCACGGACCTTCTTTAACGAAGCCTCAAGTGTGAAAGATAGAGACAGAGAGAAAGAGCAATTTCAATTAGCCAGGCACATACTCGTAGAGAAGACAGGTAGCATAGTCTAATGTATCGTGCATAACCACAATCTATTTTTAAGTTAACAGAAATGCAAAGAAGAAAAGTCTATCGACATGCAAAAGTTAGAGAGCGAGTTGGTAGAAGAGCGACAGATATATGTATGTATGTATGTATGTTATTAGCATATTATATTACTTTCTTTAGAAAAAAACATACATTTAAATAGAGACATAGTGGAGGAAGAGAGAGAGAGAAAGAAAGAGAGGCAGTAATGAAGAATTAGAGGGGAAAAAAGAAGAACATGCAAACGATAGCGAAGAGATACAATCTATAGATAAATATGTAGATATGTATGAAAGAAAAGGAAAAACTAAAGTTAGTGAGAGATAGTAATAGAGATTATTGGCGGAGTATTCTTCAGCGAAGTGTTGCTCCATTGATGCATTTTATTCATGGTCACCATAATCATCACGATCATCATGATTGACTCAAGTGCCATCAATATCTTGTTCCGGATATTTCATATTTTTTACACGTTATTGATTGATTTTCATTTTACCGTTATGAGAAACATAGTCATAAACATTATACGATAATTGCGAGTACAGCGAGTATGTATGATTATAGAGCAACTCTTCTTTTCCTCCACCCCCCTCCCTCACCGTCCCTTGCAACTGCCCTCATCTCACCCATTACTTACAGTACACCTACTGCTTTTATACCTTCTCTCTTATTGTTGTTGTTTCTTCTTCTTCGAGCAATTATGAATTCATTTTTATTGCCGTCCGTTGCCGTCAATCGATGCTTGAGGAATGCCATTGAACTTCATACATACATACATACATATGTACATACGTTCATAACGAGTGAAGCGCACTCGTTACACACTCTTACGTATTACGTATGCATTTGCATCAATAGAAAATGTTAGCTAGAGCATGCTGTCTGCACTCTCTTCGCTACTCTCTCTCTCTCTCTCTCTCTCAATTTTATCTCTATGCAAATGCTTGAAGAGGAACGTATGAGAGAAGCGTTTGTCATACAAAATCATTTCCTACCGCCTCTATCGCTATCGACTGAGAGTCAAAGAAAGCCAAGACATTTTATGAGTTATTTCCTACTCGATGACGGTGATTATGATAATAATGTTGATCGTAATGTTAATCATAATTTTATTTAACCAGGTTTTTAATTTTTTTTTTTTTTTTTGGTTTTTGTAAACGACTTTAATGAAATTTTATATTTTTCTAAAAAATTTAAAAAAGCAAAAGATCGGATCGGACGAGTATAGTATTATAACAAAATATGTACGTGATTGTTATTCAAGTGTGAACAACGTGCTTTCGGAGAAGGTAAGGAATATTTTTTGATAAAAATTAACGACCAGCTGCATAAATTCCTTACAATCAATCAACGCTCTGCTGATGACAGATGTTTTTTTCGCTGAAAGAATGTCATTATTTGAAAATTCTTGTTTTTTTAGGAAAGATATAGGAAATAAAGCGTCATATTGTTTTAGTAAATTTCAGAATAATTCTAAAATTGCAATGCTATAAAAGCTTAAAAGATTACAAAAACCCGATTTCCTTTTTTTAATAGTTTGCTCAATTAAATTGAAAGAATGTGTTGAAAAGATGATGGTACCAGGTTTTTATGCACAATTTTATTGCGTTTTTTTTTTGTTACAATCTGATGCTAAACTTTGCCATTTTGCATAGTTTTGGTGCTAATAGTTTTCTTCGTTTGAGATCGTAAATTATACATATATGTACATATATTTTGAATGCTGTGCTGCTGCCGCTGCTGCTGCTTCGTATGGTCTAACCAACTCTGGTCAGTCTAACCCACATTTCAACATTTTAAGTGCTAGATTGTTGTTGTTGTTGTTGTTGCGGTTCTTGTGTGCATAGTAAAACATTCAGAAGAAAACAAAAAAAAAACACTAAAAAAGACATACCAAAAAGTGTCCATAAAACGCAAAAACCAAACAGAAAAAAACAACAATTAAATACTTAAAACTTTAGTAGGAAACAAACAACAACAACAACAACAACAACCAAAAAAAAAGGCAACGAGACAAGCGACGAACGACGGCGACAACCGACGACCGACGACGACTGACGAACGACCGTATAAACGCATAAAGGAATTCAAAACCACAGCAAGCAACTCTTGGAAAAAATGGGAACAACGAACTCCGCAATTCAACTTGAACTTCTTCACACGTACTCAATCTCTGTTGATTGTTGAAAAAAAAAACAATTTCCAAAAAAAAAGTTATGAAAAAAAAAATAAAAAATAAAATCAAACTTCTTGAGCAAAATATTGCAGACCAACTCTAGGTTTTCACTGCACTTTTTTCTTAATTTTTTTCCCAGATAATACAAAACTAATTCAATATTGAAAAATATTAAAAATATAGCAATTTTTAATTTATTTTCAATTTATTCTATTTATTTATTTACTCAATTTTATTTGTTTAATTTAAATAATTTTGTCTTTACAAATTTTTATTACATTTTTAATTGTATTAATTCGGAATTATTTTCAAATATCTTAAAGTGATTTTACTTTTTGGATTACTATTCTTGCACATAATTGTATTATTTAATTGCTTTTAGTGGTACGGTTATTTTTATTTAATTTTGCGCTTCTATAACTATTATTTCTTTCTATTTTATAAACGCTTTGTCGATTTTGTTTTATTCTTCTTTAATTATTTTTGTTATTTTTGTCATTATTGTTTTTGATATTTTTTAAGCGATTTTGTTTATAATTTTTTTTGTGGTTTTTTAATTTTTTTTAATTTCTTTTGATTTTTATAATACATCATATTTATTTATTTATTTAGTTTTGGTTTCAAATTTTTTACATATCGTATTTTTTTAAATATAAAATATCTATAAATAGATATGTACAATGTCGAAATATACATACATAACATCCATACATATGTCTGTGTGTCACAAGCGTTACAATCATGCAAAGTCTCATGCAAACTTTTTTCAATTTTTTTTCGCTTCTGCAATTAAATTACGCAACTTCCGCGCGCTGACGCGAGTACCGCAAAAACCGAAACTATCCGGTTATTTAATCAGCTAACCATGAATATTGATTGGTGTCAGTTTGAGTGGACGGATTTTCGACGGATTGAACGGACGGACGGAAAACACACGAGACGCGCGGCGACTCGGTGCAACGTGTTATTTGAAAACAATTTCAAAGCAATAACAATTTTTATGGTATACTTGATATACTAAGATTAGTTAGACAGCAACAACAACGACAACAACAACAACCACAAAAACAACAACAACTTTGCTATTAAAAAAATAATTACTACATGCAGTATACGAGCATGTACCTACGTTAGGGCCATAATACCGCCACAATCAGCGCCGTCAACTCTATTATTATTATTATTGCATAACAACAAAAACAACAGCAGCAACAAAAACAACAAAAACAGAAGTAGCAAGCCTCAAAACTATATTAAAATACCCTTAAAATAGACCACTTTTAACTAAGTATAATATGTTAGTAAGTACGTTCAACGCCGAACACCGAGGCTTCATTGCCCGTCTCGAACCAAATTCGAAAACTTGTCTCAAAACCGAATTAAATTATTTGTCGTTGAAGTGGATACTTTCAGCTTTTCAGCAATAATTAGCCTTTTCACATATGCCTCAGCAACTTGACGACATCAGCATTATCATCATTACCATCACCATCACCATCAACATCAACATCACCATGACTCTCATAATCTTACACTGTACTATTACCGCTACCGTCACAAGCATTTAATTAGCTATTTTTTAAAAGCAATATATTGTATGTATGTACCGTTTGGGGCTGGATGCACCAGCGGTCAGTAAGACGACACGTTAGGTGTCGGTTTAGTTGACTTGGCTTGACTTAAATCGCAATAATTCTAATGATAGAAACGTTATCCGCATAGTTTTTCATTTGCCAAAAGAGGCCATTGACTCTTCCAACGAGTTCATGTCTTTTACCAAAGGAGTCATAAAGGAATCATGCATGACGTGCATGAATCGTGCTGACAAAGCGCTTAAAAATTTCAACTTGAGGCAAAGAATTGTTGATTTTTCTACAAAAAAATCTGACAATCTGATAAGAAAATTTTATTTATCGTTGCTGTACTTAATGTTTGTTAATATTTGTTTGTTAATATTTGTTTGTTAATATTTATAATAATTTATATTTGAACTTTGAACTGTGAAGAACAAAAATGATGACAACCAAAAGTGTAGCTTTTCTAAAATTTACATGCACTGCATTTTCGTCACTGCTGCGACGATTCGTGGACGATTTAATGACTGCTGTTGTTAGTGATTATGGTGGATGCACACCCTCACACTCACGCTCTTACTCACACTCACACTCGTATATACAAGTATGTTTAATAGTTGCTAACATTAAATATTCGCAAAATTTATTCATTGGTCATTATATTATTGGTTTGTCTTATTGTTGTTGTTGTTGTTGTTGTTGTTGATGCTGCTGCTGCCTCTGTTTTTTTAGATCAGATTAGTTGCAATGGTTATTGCTGCTGTTGTTGTTGTTGTTGTTGTTGTTGTTGTTGTTGTTGTTGTTGTTGTTGTTGTTGTTGTTGTTGTTGTTGTTGTTGTTGTTGTTGTAGCATAATGTGTTGAGATTGATGCGGTTACTGTTGTTGTGTTCGTATTATATCATTATTAAGTATGATCTTTTGTTGTTGTTGTTGTTGTTGTTGTTGTTGTTGTTGTTCTTGTTGTTGTTGTTTTTACTTGTGTCACCATTTATAGTTGCGATTTTTGCTCTTGCTCTTTTTACGAATATACACACACACACACACACGTACATACACACATACATACATACATATCTCGTCTAACAACGTTGTTTTTGTTAGTATTTTTTTCCAGTTTAGGTAATGAAATTACATGGTGGTGGTTGTTGTTGTTGTTGTTGTTGTTGTAGTAGTAGTAATAATAGCAGAAAAGTAGATGTCGTCGTTGTTGCTGTTGTTGTTGTTGTTGTTTTCGTTGTTTATTCAGCTAATTCTACACATTCTTGCATTTATTAACACGCTGCAAGTTCCTTGTTGTTGTTGTTGTTGTTGCAACTTGTTGAACTAAATATTTCTGCCCACGTCAAGCAGCAGCACTAACAACAACAACAACAACAACAACAACAGCCACTAATAAATTGCTCTGAATTTAAATCTAGTTTGGTGGCGTTTATGTAGAATATATATGAAGTATACATATATATTGTGTTTGTGTGTGTGTATTGGTGTGTGTGGATGTATGTGCATTTGTTTATGTCACTTTTGGCTTTAAAATGCTTTTGTCGTTGTTGCTCTTTTATTTTAATGGCTTCGAATTGTGTGCATCGAAAATTAGAAATTTGATTTCTTAGCGTGAGCTAATTTCGTCATGATGATCATGATGATCATGATGATATTGAAGCAGCCAAAATAATTCTGTCCTAACATTTTTGGCATAACGAGATGGTTATAAATTATGTTATTTATAGACAATATTCGAGATGGATATTTGTGTATATCTATGAGTCGATGTGTGGGAGTGTGCGTGTGTGTGTGTGTGTGTTTTTGTGCCCTTGAATATGCAGAGCAAATAAATAAAACAAAAAATTTGTAATTACCCAAAAAAAAAAAAAAAAGAAAAACCAAAAAATAAATGACAGAAAATTAAAAGCGCCATCATCGTAAATTCAAAGACGTCGAATACGTCGAATACGTCGAATACGTCGTAGACAATCTATTTTATTAGCATCAAGACTCCTACATTCTGGTCTAACCCGCTTCAATACGGTCTGACCTGCTTCATTTTTATGTATGAATTATTTCTCTGTGTTCTAATTTAGCGTATTTCATTTTGGTCTGATCTGCGCCTACTTTGGGCCATTAATTGTCCATTCATACCGATCTAATCAGCTTTATACATGTTCTGGACCATTATAGTAAGACCATTCTGGTCTGGCCGAAATTCTGGCCTACTTTAGGTTTTGGTATCATTGTTGCGGAGTCTTTCGTGTAGCTTGATTCGGCCTGGTTCGTTTTGGTCTGACGTATTAATGTATGTTTTTCTAGACCGATTAGTTTTATTTAATTTGGATCTTCTATGACACTTTATACAATAAATTATCTGTCTGCTGATTATTTCGGGCTTTTTCCTTCTATAGAGCTTCTCTATTGCGCCTTTTTCTCCATTCTGGTTTCTTGACCTTGCCTAAACTGGTCTGGTTCTGTTTTTGAACGTTTTCTTTTATTGCCTCCCTTCTGCGTGCATTCTGTGGTCCATTTTGACCTCATTGAGTTGGCCAAAACTACTTAGGTATGTCTCTCTTAGGTATGAACTCTCTTTTGAGTGCATTCTGAGTTCGTTGCTTTTTCTTTAAAAAGCTTTCTGATCTGTTCTAACCATTATCTCGATCTGCCTCATCTTTTGAATAAATATAGTATACCAAAAGATAAAATCCTTCATCGTCTTTTGTCCTTCTGAAGAAATGTTTTGTGCGAAGAAACTCTTTGTTCACAAATGTCACAAATTCTAAATAATGTATGATCTATTTTTGAAATCATGATGACCTGGTGACCATTTTGTATTTCTGAAAAAGTGTATCATATGCGTCTATGTACAGAAAATGCATTCACTTGACTTCGTCCTTTGGTTTGCTGAAGTAGCGCCTTGCCCCAAATGTACACACAGGACACGCAGTGTGTCGTTGAAACTCTTGCAACCACTTTCGCATTCATTCATTGCGTCATTCATTCATTCATTCATTCATTCATTGCTTTGCCATCTATGGCCTCGCTGCTGATTTGTATATATGTACATATGTATGTATATGTACGTGTGGGTGTGTGTGTGTGTGTGTGTGTAAGAGTGTTTGTGTATGTTTCTACGCATTCTGCACTTTTTACTCTTTCTTTCTTTCTTTTAATTTTTTGTCAGTTTGTGGTTGTTTTTTTTTGTGTGAACAAAAATAGTTTTTTTAAAAGAAGAAAAGAAATTTTCGCCATCAATTATAAACGTACAATATATTTATAAAATTTTTTTTTTTAAATTTTTTTTTTTTAATGTTTTGTTTCAAGAGTTTTAACCTGATGAAACTGATTCTTGTATTCGCTCGCTCTAACAATTTAAAAATTTTCGATAGCAAATATCGATAACGCTCTTGAAAAAAGTGAACTTTTCTCTGCGATAATTTCTATGATCATTCAAATGAAAGAACAACAACAACAGCAACAACTGGGAAGATCTTAATTACAACAGCAGCAGCAGCAGCAGCAGCAGCAGCAGCAGCAACAACAACAACAACAACAACAACAACCACAACAACAACAACAACAACAACAACAACCACAACCGCAACAACCACAACAACAACAACAACAACAACAACAACAACAACAACAACAACACCAACACGCTGCAATTCTACCGCTTTGTTGTGCGTTCTTTTCGGCTGCGTTTTTTTTTTTTTGTTGTTCAATTTTCATTTTGCATGCGCGAAAAATGTCAATCATAATAAAATGATTGCGACACGAAGCGTCTAAAAGGTTAAGAGACATGAGACACAAACGCAAAGAATCGGTAGCATTGATTGATTTATTGCTTTATTGATTTATCGTTGTCATTGTGGCATAGATCGTCTGTCTGTCCTTGTCTTGCCCTTGAACCGAAGTGAACTGAGGCGAACCGAAGCGAATTGAAGCGAACTGAAGCGAACCGAATTGAACTGAACCGAACCGTTCGTGTTCGCTGACTTTTTGGCACGAATCATAGGTCAAAAAAAGAAAACGAAGAAAAAGAGCAGCCCGCCCTTCTGAAAATTTTCATTTTCAAATACTTGGTGGCCGTTATAATTCATATTAGCTTTTTCAGTATATCGTTTAGACTTAATTTCAATGAGAAGACTTTCAAAAAGTGAAAGAAAGAAGGTCTGAAAGATCGAGTTTCGGCCATAATGGGAGTCTTCCCCCTTCCAGAAGTGTCCCATCAATCGTTCAAGATTAAAAAAAGGGCCCCGAAAATACGATCGCGTTATGTTATTAAAATGGTGTGTTGATTTAGTCATTTTAACAAAAGAAAGTAAGAAAGAAGAATAAGAACACGAACCGTGCTCAAGACCGTGAGATCGTGCTGTCGAAATCGTTGTTAGAAAAGTACCAAAGAAATTTTTAAAAATTACCGAAGGAGGATCGGTTACCGCCATCTTAAAGCAGCAATAAAATTGTCTGCTGCTTAAATTTAAAATTTAAATTTTTGTCAAAATAAAAAGAGCGGTAATGTTCGATCATTTCGATGTACAAGTATAGACCATTTTGTTCAGCTTCTCATCTCTTAATCTTTCAGTTCAATTCAGTTCAGTTCAGTTCAGCTCCGTTCAGTTTAGTTTAGTTCAGTTTTATCAAATTTCAGGGATTTTAATGGTACCACTAAAGCAAAGTCATAAGCTTCGAATTTCCTATTGTTCCATTTTAATCACAAATCACATGCATTTTGAATTTCAGAAAATTTCGAATTGATTGCTTTTTAAACTAAAATTGTTTCTGTTTATTTATAATACTAATGATTACAATAATAATGATATGAAAATTTTACGATACAATTATTGAAGCTGGTTGGTTTTTGTGATGGAGAAGGCCAAAATTTGCCATCACCTCAAGTAAGTTCATTGCACGAAAACTGTGTCTGATCTGTTAACCTCAAGATGATCAAATTAATTTGGAAAACAACAACAACAACAATGAACAATGAACAATCTCCATATATGTATGTATGTAGGTACGTACACACATATGTCATTAACAACATGATGACATTTTGCACTACAAAATTTTGCATCAATAAAATTCAGACAATAATGATTAAGCCGTCAATTCAATTAAATTGACAGTCAAAATTTATAAAAGCAACAACAACAACAACAACAACAACAACAACGACGACGAAGAAGACAACAGCAGTAACAACAACAACAACAACAACAACAACAACGACAGCATTGCGAGAGCTTGATTGAGAGCATTTTCGTGCTTCGCCGTGAAAGGAAGAGACTTCAATGAATTATTAACAAATTTTGGGGGGAAAAAAATTCAAGACTCCTTAAAAAGATGACCAAAAATAAGAAGAAGAAGAAGAAGAAGAAGAAGAAAAAGACGAGGAGTGAAGAAGAAGAGTGAAGACAATGTTGAGGTTTCATCGTTGAAAAAAGAAGTACAAGAACTATTAACAGAGCAAACAAACAAGAAAAACCTAAAGCATCGTCGACGCCATCAAAAACGCACATCTTTTGCACAAAAACCGCTAAAGCGACATTTTGCAAAATTGCAAAGTGACCGAGAGTCGGCGCTTTTTTGGTCTGGCTGCATCTTTTGTCGATTCATTGCTGTTGGCAACATACGTGTGAACAATAAAAATGTTGTTGCATAACCAACAACAACAACAACAACAACAACAACAACAAAACTGGTGATGGTGGCGTTGATGGCGGCACGGTGGCGCATTTAGTTGCATTTTATCACAGCTCCGGCCATTAAATGCAGCAACAAAAATACAATAAAAATACAAATAGAAAAATAAACACAACAACAACAACAACAACAACAACAACAACAACAAGTAGAACAACAACAACAACAACAAGAACAAAATTAAAACAAAATATTTAAACAAAAAAACGAAACGTAATGGCCAACAGGTAATGGCCAACAACATTAAAATTGCAGAAACAACAACAACAACAACAAGAAACCAATGAACAAAGTGAATGACCAGCAGCGATTGCAGCGAACGCGATGGTAACAACAACAACAACAACAACAAAAACATTACAATACTGGCCGTAGCGGTAGCTGCAGCAGCAGCAGCAGCAGCAACAGCAACAGCCACAATCAAAGCATCATTAGTGGCAGCAGAGAAATAAAAGTGAAACAAAAAATTTGCAGGCGCAAGAACAACAACAACAACAACAACAACAACAACAACAACAACGACGACGACGACTTAATTAAACAATTTCACTTGATCCAGCAGCAGCATTCGAAGCGTTCGTCCGTCCGTCCGTCCGTCCGTCCGTCCTTCTCTTCGCCTATCATTTTTGAGAGAGACTGCCTTAATTTTCCCACAATTTATTTGTCTGTTTTATTTTTATACGATATAATTTTTTCCTTGTTTTTTTTTTCAAGTTTTCAAATGCATGAAAAACCAATTTTTATTGGTACTTTTTTCTCTTCGTCTTTGACGCGAGACGATAACAAAATTGATGTTACGCTTCCGGCTGAAGAGTGTAATTTCCATTTTCGAAATTTGCTTTTGTATTTTATTAAAAACTAGTTTTAAAACCAACGAAGCTGAAGAAAATGCTGAACAAAACGCAAAGGAAATGCTGCGTGATTACTTATATTTTATGCTGCTAAGAAATTATAGCGACATACAAAACACACAAACACACACACACACACACACACGCTCCTGCTACCCTCAGTCTGACAGCAAGTAATGCCGGCAGCAGCACCGACTTAACCTGTTTCTTCGTTGCGTTTCGGTGTCAAGACTGGTTCATAACGTTGTTGGCGAATATTGATTTTTAAATAGTAATTTTTATTGTTATTATCATTACGTTGCTCTTGTTGTTAACAGTAACAGTAGCGTTAACAGTGACTGTAACAGTAGCGATAACGGTAACAGTAACAGTAACAGTGCGCAAAACAGTTTTTTCTGACTTTTGGTATTTATTGAAAGGTGTTCAACAATTCAGTACAAACAAACGCCTCTAACAACTCTAACTACAATTGTTGGCGCTATTGTTGCTGTTGTTGTTGCTGTTGTTGTTGTTAACAGTAATCAGTAATAGTAACAGTAACAGTAGCGTTAACAGTAATAGTGCGCAAAACTCTTTTTTTGACTTTTGGTATTTGTTGAAAGGCGTTCGACAATTGAGTACAAGCAAACGCCTCTAACAACGCCTGCAATTGCTGACACTTTTGTTGTTGTTCTTGCTGTTATTGTTAACAGTAATAGTAACAGTGACTGTAACAGAAGCGTTAACAGTAACAGTAACAGTGCGCAAAACTGTTTTTTCTGACTTTTTTTTATTTATTGAAAGGAGTTCAACAATTAAGTACAAGCAAACGCCTTTAACAACGCCTACAATTAATTGTTGGCGCTTTTGTTGTCGTCGTTGTTGCTGTTGCTGTTGTTGTTATTGTTTTGTGTCTGCACATTATTTCATCACGCAGCAAACACTTACTATATTCTCACGAATCGATGGGAAAAATCGATAGTATAATAAAAAAAAAACCGCTTTGCTTTTTTTCATAAAGTTTTTTGTTAAAACTTGAATTTTTAAATTTTTTATTTGTAGTCGCGCCAATGCAAAGTTTGCAACTGGCTTGAAAATTGTAATAATTTGCCAGACTGAGGCAAATGACCGATGATGATCATTAAAAAAAAGAAAATTATTTAAAAATTATGCATACGACGCGTTGAACATTAATTAGCTATAAAAACCTTTTCCTCAAAGCGGAAGAGGATGAGGCTTATAAAATTATATCATTATTATTATTATAAAATAAAAGAGAGAGAGAGCGAGAGACAGAGAGAAATAGTATAACAATAATAAACAACTCAACGTTTTAAAAAAAGGGCAGATAAATTTTTTTAATACCAAAAAAAGAGTAGTTTAAGAAATTGTACTAGTTCCAAATGGCGAATATAACACGTTGAAGAGGCACCCATACACACGCCAACACTCCCACAAACGGCCCGCCCAACTGGAAAAAATTCACGATACAAGCGCAAAAATACAACGAAAATGTCAATGGATTTCTGTTGCAGTACATTCGTTGCATTTTACCGTCGCGCGCGTGCAGTAACTCTTCACGCACTGACTGACGACTGACACATGATGGATGAGAGTGCTTTTGATTTACTTCACGTGTTCTGCACTTGTGTTAAACTGTGCTAAGTTGAGTTGTACTTGTCAGGGCGGTGCTCCTCGGTTCTGCTAACACAAAGCAGTTTGTAATAATAATCTGTTGATGTCAAGCTCGAAACTCTTGTGTGTGCTTTTGCAATGTGCCACAAAATATTTTGTATTTTTTATAGCAAAATCTTGGTGAAGTCCGGTGGCGCACACTCGCGTACATTCGTGTCATATAAAGAAAAAAACCGCAAACTCTTTTAGACCCAGTGCAAAAAAAAAAACAATGTAGCACTAACTCGGTGGAAAAAGGTAAAAATTATTGTAAAATGCTCAAGAGAGAAGTTTTGAAAACAGTTTCGTCGTACCTCAACTAAACTAGCGAAAAGCTTCTACAGTTCAGCCGAAACGTATCGTAATATTTTCAAAAATGTATTCCAGCAAGGAGATTTCTCAGAAGTTATAAGAAGAAATTCTTCAAATGTTAATGGAGCAATAGATTTTAGCTTTAAAACGTTCATGGAACTTCTCTTATTTCTTTAAAATAAATTGTTAAGATTAATTAATAATTTCAATTTGAGGACATGCATCGAAAAAGGCATTTTAGATGTCAAAAATTGTATTGTATTTTTTAAACACTTTTCAAGAGCACTAAATTTATTGAAGAGCACTTCAAATGGTCTTCAGAAAGTCACTAAAATGGTCTTCAAGAGAACTTCAAATACTCCTCAGGAGAGAGAGAGTATACGTACTTCAATCGCCTTTTAAGAGAACGTTAAATGCCCCTCAAGAGAGAGAGAGAGAGAGAGAGAGAACTTGAATTGCCCGTCAAGAGAGCGTTAAATGCCCTTCACCAGAATTTTAAATGCCCCTCAAGAGCTTTTCAAATGCCCTTCAAGAGCACTTTCCTGATGCACGTAGCATAATAGAGCAAAAATATTATGACTTGTATTATGATATTCGTGATATTCGTGATACGTACAGAATTTTAGAAGCAAGAAACGTTAAGAACAATGATCGTTAGCTCAATAAAAAGTATATTCATATCTCTTGATCCATAAACAACTTTTAATCAATAAAACTCGTTACTGGATTGTGTGGAAAAAGGCCCACAAGATTTTGAAAATTCTTTTAAGTTCGTTTTTTAATTTTTGTAACATTGTGATAAATTGTGCCTATATAAAAAGTAAGAAGTCATAAATGCTGAAACTATAAAATGAACACAGCAACCATTCGGAAGAAACCATTTGGCGGAAGTCAAGGAAAACATCAAGTTCCTTTAAGCAATGTCGAAGTCCTTGAGGGCAACTCTTTCGATGCAATCGCTAAAAGTGTGTCGAATTAAAAAGATACGCAGCGGTTTTGCGATTTTTCTTATTCCAAAAGACAATTACCAGAGATATGAGAGACTCTCTCTTTGAAGACCAGTTAAATACGAAGAACTAATAAAAAGCGAATTTTTAAATTCCAAGAAAATTGTTAATTAGCTCTTGCTTACTATCCTTACTATCTCTTTGCTTACTATCCTTACTAACGCTTTAAGAGCGAAATGTCCTTTTGCTTCCAGCTATGCTTAAAAACTTATTCTTACACTCTTTGAAATTTTTCTCTTTGAAGTTTTATGAAAATTACGAGATATGAAAATTTAATTGGAATGAAGCAAATGAAGCTCTAATGAGAAGGCTCAAGTGAGAAAACTGTCATTGACTTAAAAAGTTTCTTTAACACTTTACGATTGCTGTAAATCGATGTGCTCGTATTTGTAACATAACCTCAAATATAGCGAAAAACACGAGATTTTCGGCCGCTAAGAGCAAGATATCACAGAAAAAACGTGAGTGATGAGGTCAAATTGTGTTCCAGTAACGCAACTTCTTAGAAAAGTAAATTAAATTCTGATGTTCTGAGTTGAAATTTTGTCGGCCCATCTTTTTTATGTTATTTGTCGAAAATTTTGAAGATAAATTTATTTAGAATACGACTATGTGGATTCCAAAAATTTGTCTCTAAAATAATAAATTTTGTGTGGTGAGCACAATTTGAATGTCTATCTGCTTAAAAAGCCATTTGGGTTACTTTTACACTCTACATATGTATATGTATTTATAAAGACCCTCACACACACACACCCATAAACACACACACACAGAGAGAACACTAGAGACTCTTGCAATTGACTCTAATCAGCAAATAATCTTTATTCCATGCTAAAAGAGTGCATTATTTACGTACGCTTAACAGAGAAAACTTCGGTTATCATCAGGACAACGCAAATTGACAGCAATAAAAGTAACAAAAGGGCACTCTTTGGACATCAAATCATCGCTCCGAAAGGACGAAAATCTCTTCTCCGTTACTCTGTTGCAGTATTGCAAGAGATACTAACTATACTAACTCGTTAGAGAAATGATTGAAAAGGAAGGAGTAGAAAGTAAGGAATGGTGAAAGAAAAAGAGCCAGAGGGGGGGGGGGGGGTAAGAGGGGGAGCGAAAGACAGAATTAATGAACGATGCTCAAGATACGAGCAGATACGAGCTCAAAGCAGACTTGGCAGACCAGAAAGCAGACCAGAAAAACAATCAAACAAAAGTACAAATAGATGGACCGAAAACTGTAACTCTCGGTACACTTTGTTATACATAGACATATACAGACATGTATATATGTATTTATGTTAGCCATTGTATATATCGTGGAGTAGTGTGTGTGTGCATATGTGTGTGTTACGTTTATGGGTGTCACCGAGCCACACAAAAGAACCTCTAAACGAATTTGTATGTAAGTCGGAGCATTAAGAGTTTGAGGGGGATGGTGTACCCCTCTCCACCGAATTTCCTTTAAAAAAATCATTCGAGAGTTAGTGATGAAAACTCACACTCACTCATTCTGTTAGTTCACTCGCAGCGAGTGATTAACGACGAGTCGAAACACAGAATAATGAACAAATGAGAAGATTAAGAAGAAAAAGTAGCACCAATAATAAGAGCTGAGAAAATAAAGAGGCGTAAAAGATAATCTATATATCTTTTATAATCTCGTACTATAATAAATAGTACGTTTGAGACTTTGCCCAAATCTAAGTCATCGATCTAAGTGAGAATCTCAATCTCGTTCTTGAATCTCGAATTCTTCTTGCATTGAAACTCGTCTTATTCTCGGTCTTCTCTTGTCTTGTGTTCTCGTTTCTATGTAGTACGCAGTGAAAACGGATTTATTGCTTTCAAATCTCGTCTTGTCTCGTGTATTTATCTCACTCTCAATACATAATTGCTAAAATTGACACCTAATGTTAAATGAAATGTACGCCTAGAAGTATGCAATATTTTCACTCTTTGGAACAATAACTCAAAGATTATACAATAGAACAAATAGCATAAAAACTTTCTTATTAATAACGACCGTCTCAGTGAAAATTGCTTTGTGCTTTATACCAAACCCAATTTTATATTATTCTCTAGTCTCTGCTCTTATTGAGTGCCTTTATGTCTCGTCGTTATGAGTATGAGTGTCTTCTGGTCCCTTTTTCTATTTTCTTAGCTCTCAACGGGTGCGCTATGCTTTGCTCTTTGCCCTCATTGAGTTCTCAAATAGTTTTGGGTTTTTTTCCGATCGACAAAAACAGAATTTTTTGTCTCGCTGTCAATACAGTTTTATTTTTTTTTAATTACAAAAGTAACAATAAAAAAAAGAAATATATTGCAAGCACTTAAAACTTGTTTTTGTTGAGCAAAAAAAAACCCTGGGAGAGAGAACTTTAAACTTTGCAAAGAAAACTAATTTCCAACAATTCGACTACCAGAGAATTTGACAAAAAAAATCCTGGTAAATGCGATATTTTTTTTTTCTTTCCTCAACTTTATTTGCTTCGTTTTTCTTTTAAGTCTTAACTTCGAGAGTTTTTCAAATGCTCTCTGCACTTTTTTGGCTTCGGTTTTCTTTTTCTTTTCTTTGCCGTTTTTTGGTCAATCAGTCAGTCAGTTGGTAAATTCGTAAGCTAGTCGGTCTGCCAGTCGGTCAATCTGGCCGAACCAAGTTGAGTTGGCCAATCAGTTAAGCCGTCAGTTAAACGGATTCGGTAGTTTTTTACCCGCTCTCGCCTGAAATATTTAGGTCAATTTCTTAACATCCTCCTTTCGGTTACAGTCAGAAACTTTTCTAGGATTTTCTTTTTCAGGAAAAAGTACGAGTATTAAAAAATTTCCTAAATTTTCTTGCAATTTGATGCAGCTCAGTGAATACGCATAAAGATAATCCTTTGCCGCCCTCGCTCTTGCCTTTCGGCTTTGTCGCTCTGCTTCTGTGTATTCTTTAGGAAGACTTAAATAGTTTGAGAAGAGCCCTTTTAAATGAGCAGATTTTTCTGCTTGAGTGCTTTGGAAGAAAGAAAGATTTTTCCATTAGAATTTTATGTGTTCAAATTTTCTAGTTTGAAATATTTTACATTTGTATTTTATTTTTTATTTTTACCTTTGTCTTTGTCTTTGTCTTTGTCTTTAAGTGTCACTCATTTCTTGGTATGCGACATATTATCTCCAATTATTCTTTACTTTTTAATTTTATTATATTGTAATATTTCTCGGCGTTTTATGCAGAAAAGAAGAAAAAAAAATAGAATTTTTTATCTTAACCAAATTCTTTTTAAGTAAAAGAAAATCAAGAGAAATTAATTAAAACTAAAATATTTTTTTATCCCCCTTTTGTCTCCTTTATCAGCGCTCATGCGACACTTAGAACGAACATATTGCATACTTTTTGGCGTGCTTAAATAACTCTTCCTGTGTAATTTCAAAATAAGTCTTCCTTTACCGAAAATTCAAAATATAAAATGTGAAGAAAATTTAAAACGTTGTATTATCGTACTTCAATCATTGAATTTAATTGCATTTCGAAAAAAAACACAAGAGAATTTAATTTTCTACGGTAATGAGAAGATCAAAGTGGAGCGAAAAATTATTCTTCAGTATTAATTTAAACAATTAGGATACAAATAAAATAACCTGATTGCATGATAACCTAATGAATCATATGCCATACTTTTTAATTCTTTATATTACATTGTCCCTTTATGTATGAACAACTCTTTAAACCTGCAGTCGTCATCCAGTCTCGAGTGTTGTTTTGTTACCTCAATTCCTTCTTCCCCCTTTAAATCTATCGATCTCTGCTTAGCCCTTCCCTCAAGGACCTTTGCAATTAAGAGTTTTCCTCTGCCACCTTTTCAATGAAGACTTTTGCTTTGTGGTTACATTACTACCTCGTTTGCACGGTAGAATTTTGCCATTCCTTTTTCTTCGAAAATAAATTTTTTCCCTGGGAACGGTCTGTCTGTCTGTCTATTTATAATACGAGTGTCGGCGTATGTGTGTGTGTGTGTGTGTATGGTGTGGGCTGCATTGGTACGTACAAAGACCTCCGTTGTTTCGGTGCTTTTTCTTTTTCGTCTCCGCTTTCGTGTCTGTTTCTGCTGCTCGTTCTCGGTCTCTCTTGATTGGTAATCCGTTCTTTTTCTATTTACTACTCGCTGGAAAAACTTTCATCGTTCAACGGACGGAAACGGATGTGTATTGTTCTCATGGTTGCACGTATTTACCGCATGTTGTCTGCAAGTTAATCCGATTTATTTTGTGTCAGACCACACTTAGATGCTACAAATGGAGTAAAGAGACAACTTTTTTGATTAAATTCATGAAGGGTTAACAAGGAATCAATTATGTAGATACGTGTGTATTTATTGGAAAACTTAACGCCCTCATATTTCGTAATTATGAAAAAAAGTTCTAAAATAAAAGAATTAATATATGAATACATACATTATTAATTACAGGGATATTTTGCACAATATATTGCACAATGTATTGCACAATATATTGCACAATATATTGCACAATATATTGCACAATATATTGCACAATATTTAATAAAAAGTACATACATTATTTTCCGTTATTTATTGAAAAAATATTTGATACTATGCATTGCACAATTTATTGTACAATATATTGCACAATATATTGCACAATATTTAAGGTTTAACAATATTTAACATTTTCTCATCATATGATTATTATCGATTTATGATTTGGAGCAATAAATAACACATATTTTCATCATCTGAAATACTATATACACAAAGGCATACAGGCTTAACCCTTTTATTCCATTTATTATATCATTGGAGTTCATACCCAAAAGATCGCTAAATGACATTTCTGCTTTTCGCTGCTGCTTCCGGTGCTGTTGTTGCTATTGTTGCCGCTTCCTATTTATCAAACATTATTCTTCACTTCCTCTATACTGCCTCTACACTCTCGGAGGGGGAAGCACGTATGTAACTAGTCCTTTTAATCCGTCGGCATCTTTCAACTTGAATGAGTCATGAGTCTGTGTTTTGTCAGGCTCTGCTGAATTGATTACAGATAGTGTGTAAATGAATTATTGCTCGTAGTAATAATAATTCCATTTGAATTTTCTGCATTAGTTTAACGATGACGCTAATCTTCCTGATGACGCCAATCTTCCTGATGACGCTAATCTTCCTGATGACGCTAATCAAAAACTTCCTTCTGAGAAAAGAGTTCAGAAGCGAAAAATTTATAAATGACTGTGATGAATATTTTTTGTCACATTTTGCGTCTTTTGCGAAAAAAAACGATTAATTATAAGTTGTTAGAAAAAATGGATTATGTTAAGAACTCAAGCATTTCTTAGCATAATCCAATTAAAATAAGAAGAAGAAAAAAAAGAATTTAGAAAAGAAAATTATTTATCTTTTATTATAAAAATCAATAAAGAAATAGAGTTTTAGAAAACTAAACTAAAAAAAAAATAATAAAATTATTAGGAAAAAACGTGAAAATATTCTTTAAAATTGTAAAAAGAATGATTGAAGAAATAAATATTCTCAAGCTTTCTTGTTTTCTTTGAATGAGTTGTCTATACCTTGAGATGTATACGAGATCTCAATTCATAGAAAAATAACTCTAACATTGTTGCCAAGATTATAATTTGGAATAGTTACGCTATCATTAAATTCAAATGAAATGTCGTCCAGAAGAAAGTAACAATAATTTTCTGCATTATTTCCTCTTCTATTCGTATAGCTCCCAATTCTCTGCTCTTCATCTTCCACCAACATTCTGACATTCTTTAAGACGTATTCTTCCATTCCAAAGTCTTCCTCTTCTTCTTCCTATCAATGAAATTGCTCTCATTTGTCTAGAAATGGGTTGAAATTTTCAACAATTTTGGCAACAAATGAAAATGGAAATTAGGTGTACCGTCGTCGTCGTCGTCTATCATTTGCATGAACAATTTCATGCAAGTTGTCTGACAATGACTGTGGTATTATTGTTGTTGTTGTTGTTGTTTTCGCTGCTGCTGCTGCTGTTCCTGCTAACAGTCAGTCGTAATTATCTTTGCCAAATGCGAGTAATTACCAGCATTTTTCCACGTCATCAACAATAATAATTAGCATCAGTGTACAGCGCTTGAATTAGGTTGAAAAATATCATGAAATATCAAAAAATATCACGAAAAATATCAAGAATATCAAGAAAAAATCTTGAACGAAAGTAAACGCGGGAAAATCTCATGATCTTATTTATGATCTCATGACGATTGAAACATCTCTGCCTGGACTCTTCTCGGGCTTTTGTTTGGACTAAAAAATATTGTGTGATAATGATAACTCATCTGGACCGAAGATAATCCTTGATCGTCAATTTTCTCGAGTGAGACAGAGATTTTGTGTGATTCGAGACGATATCGTCATTGTGATTACATCGTAACTAATGATGAATAAATTTTAAAAAAATTGACAATAAAAAGGGCAATAAAAAGGACAATAAAGGCAACAACAACAACAAAAAGAACATTGTTTGTCGTGGTTTTTTAATATAAAATAATACCAACGACGACGACGACGACGACGACGATAACAACCACAACGACAACAAAAACAGAACTGATTATGTGGCTTGTGCGGTTTTTAAATCCTTTAAATAATTACTGCTCATACACGATTAAAAACTAACAGTAAAAAAAAATTACTGAGAATCTTCAGAATTTAATGCCATCCGATTGGACCAAAGCCACTCAATTCGAATTGTTACGCCCGCCTGCACCCAAGCCTGCGCCTGCTTCCGAATGATATCATTAACAAATTAAAAAAAAAAAACAACCACAAAAAACAAAAAACGGCACGGAAGGAACAAGCCGCCGAAAGGTTCATCGCAGTAGTAGTACGATAGTAGCTGGTAGCCAGCCACATTTTCCAAATTATAGTCAAACAAGAATTCGTTGCGGCGACAATATCTCAATTGACTTGTGGCGAAGCAACAGAAAAGAAAAGCAGAAGGGAAAAAGAGAATAAAAAAAGGGCTCAGCTTATAGTTAAGAACCGCACAATAGACGGTTTGCAGAGAGTGAACTTGGCTTTATGTATGCCATGCTATGCCATCGTATATTCGGTATATGTACTATAGAGCTTTAGCAGAGAAGCGCAGAGACCCAGAAATTGAAGAAACATCCACACAAACACACTGTTACCTACGACACATACATACATGCATACGGATAGATAGAAGTTGGTTATTTTGCTATTTTGGCTAATTTGCTATTTGCTATTTTGGTTTTGCTTTGGTTTTTGCTATCTTGCAAAAGCATGATTACGTTTCGTTTGAGTAAATATAAATAAGAATGTAAAATAAAATACAAAATAAAATAAAATATAATATATATCGTACTATTAATTAATAATATTCGTAGGTATTATTAAATTATACAATACTATGCAATAGTATGGCAAAAGATTTGCACTTTTCTCTTTGCACATTTAGCTAAAATTAAGCTAAAATGAGAACATCTTCTTCTTCATTCGAATTCACCAAAACGTTTTCACACTGTGGCTGAATTAAAAGACAATTAAAAAAAGAGTTGAGCGTTATTTTTTACCATAATTAACCAAAAAGTGCAAATAATTTATCACCAAAAATAGAGAAACGACAAAGTGTTACCGCTGTTTTCTTTTGTTGTTTTCTCTCCATTTCATTAGGAAGAGGAAGGCCTTTAAGTGCCCTCATTTTCATCAACGTTTTTTTATTTATTCTCAAACCAACAATAACAACAACAACAACATTTAAAACACTTGTGGCTATAATGCCATAATGCCGTTCGTTATGGCAACAATAGTAACTAACTCTTATCTCCAGTTGGAAGCTGATGCGGCCAGTGTGGCCAGTGTTGCCAAAGATGTTGCCAGCTGTTGTTTGTTTGTACGTAGTGCTTTCGGTCGGTCCATGCATGCCAACAAATAAAGCCATTTCTTTGGCAAAGCATTTGGCAAGCTGTTTTCTAGCTGTTATTGCTCTTGTCAGTGGATTAGTTGGGCGGTCAGCCTCTAAGTCAGTCGGTTAGTTGGTCGGCCGGTCGGTCGGTCGGTCGGTCGGTCGGTCGGTCTTTGTCTGCATTAGTTAGCTTCTAATATTGGTTTCGTTGTTGATGTTATTCGTGTTTGTTATTTCTTTTTTTTTTTTTTTTTGTTGTATTTTTTAAATAATTTGCCGAGGTTAGCTTTAAATGTTGCTCTTGTGGGTCAAATCCAACGAACCATTTTCACCGGAGACCCGCCAAACGCCGCAGCCCAAACCGAAACGAAAGTAAATGAAATCACTGCTAACTAAAAAACATAGAAAAGTTGTTAAAACAAAGCAAAAGCCAATTTTTAAATTTTTTTTAAATTAAAATTAAAGCAAAATTTTTTATTTTTTAAAATTATAAATTTAGAAAGTTTTGAGTGCTTTTTTAATAATTCTTTCATTTATTAATGTATTAATATTTGTTTAAAGAGAAATAGAGTTTTTTATTTTTGAAGTAATTGCCTCAAAATTTTTATATTTTCAAACAAATTATAATGTTGTTAATTATTATTAAGAATTAGTTATATTATTTAAGAATTAATTGTTATGAATTATTTGGAATTAATTATTAATGCTTTTTTTCGATTACATAAACTTTATTATATTTCCTAACAAAAATTATTTTTATTTTATTTTTAAGCAATTTTTTATTTTTAATTTTTTTGTTTTATTTTATTTTTTATTTATTTTACCAATTATATATATTTTATTATATTTCATACCAAAACTAATTTTTATTTTATTTTAGCGATTTTTTATTTTTATTTTTTTTTGTTTTATTTTATTTTATTTTTAGTTTTACCGATTACATATACTTTATTATATTTCATATCAAAACTAATTCTTATAACGAGAATTTATGTTTAATAGAAATTGAAAAAAAATCCAAAAATATCGCATATAATACTCGTACTCGTACTTGTACTCGTATTTAAAAAACAATCCTTTCAAAAGCACACACAAAACAACAATTTATTTAAATATTGATAAATTAAGAAAAGTCTTATTTTCTTGCCCTTTCTCTTTCCCTTTTTTCACTCCTTTTTTGGCTCAAAAATTTGTATGACTCTGTATGACTTGAGATAATCAAAACGCAAAAAAAATACAAAATTGCTTTGCGTCCTTTTCTAGTTTTTTCTCTTTCTTCTTTTTCCTCTTAATTTGCAAAAAAAGTAGTACGAATATCAGCAGCAATAATCTCTTGCCGTCTGCCAGCACGAAACGCAGATGGCAAGAGTGTTGCCAACATTTTGTCTTTCTTCTTTTTTTGCGACTGCAAAATTTTTTTAATTTTGGGTTTTTTTTAACGAAGTCGAAGGAAAAATAGAAAAAAGAATAGAAAATAGTAAAAGAATAGATAAAAGCAATAGAAAAATGATTTCTGTGTAAAACAAAATTTGTTCATGTTGACAATTTTTTGTATTTATATAATTTAAATAATTTAATATAAATTTGTATTTATATAAGATGTTCAGTAAATACATTATCACTTTCTTGTTTGTACATACATATTTATTTTTATTTTCGTTGGAAATACTTTCATTTAAATTGGCCAAAAAAAAATCGCCGGAATTTTTAAAACAAAAAAATTAAAAAAAAAAATTAAAAAAAAAAAAAAAATTTATAAAAAAAAAATTTTTAATTTATTTATAAGTTAATTACAAGTCGACATTATACTAAATTATTTTTTTTATTTATTGCGAAATTTTTCGTAAATATTAATAAATATTAATAAAACATGAGGTTTCTGAGGGGTGTGCGTATATACATACATATGTTTGTGTGAGCGTGGATGAGTGGGCATGTGTGTGTGTGTTTATGAAGAGGGAGGTGCGTAGGGGGGCATTATTTTGGGGTGTAAAACATTCCTTAAATAAACCGAAACAACGCAGCGAAAAATGTACGTTTGCCAGAAGAGTTACCGAATTGATGGAAACAACAACAGCAACAGTACCGCACAATACCAAACAATTTCAATTGCAGAAAAAAAGTTCTTTATTTAAACTTTGAAATGAAGTTTCTCAAGTAATGAAAAAAAAAACAACTTTTTTTGTGGAAAACACCGACAAAATCGACAATAAAAAGGAAAAACGAAAAAAAACCAAAAACTAACTAAAACTCAATAAACGTATTTTATTTTATTTAACTTGGCAATGAAAACTTCAAAGTAATTTAATAATTCAGCTAACGCTCAAACGGAAACGGAAACGGACACGGAAATTGAAATACAAGTGAAAGAGAAAATGGATGGAAGAAAAAAACCGCACAAACAATGCATAAATTTCCACAAAAATGAAAATAAAAGAAACTGAAATTGAAGGTTGAAAGAAATTGAAAAACAAAAATATTCCTCTGTAAAAAATCAAGGCAAAATTCATCGAGTTTCGAGTCCTTTCACAGCAAAAGAAACCAACATTTTTATTTTCAGTTGAACTAATTTATAGTTGCTCGAAGTAGTTCGCGTGAATAAATATAAATAGCCACAACAATAATGAGACGGAGAAGAAGAAGAAGAAGAAGAAGTGTAGAAACACGTCCGTTTTTACAAGAACAACACTCAACGTCAAAAACGACGTTGACGAAAGGACGACTCAAAAAACAAGTTCTGACGATAATCCCGGAGACATTATCGTAATAATAATGTCGGCCAAAAGCAGTGCAATTTATTGTTGTAATATAGAAAAGAAGTACTGATACAACAACAACGATAACGACAACGACGATAATAATAATAATAATAATAACAACAACGACAACAACAGCTAAAAACAAGCTGCCGCGAGCACAACTTCGAAAAAAGGGGCAAAGATTGCCAAAAGAGTGTCGGCTGTAACTACGATAAAATATGAAAAAAGGCAGGACAACAACAACAAACAAGCATTCATGTTGCTATCACTTGCTGCAAACAGAAGAATAAGAAGAATGACAATAGCAATATCCGAGCAAAATCGAAATTTTTTTCGTAACAAATTTTTTGGTTTTACTGTCTCTTTAGCGACTTCTCATTATACGATATATAGTATGTACTCGTATATCATGATGCCGCAGTCTGTGAGCAAAAATTATATATATATATATATGTATATTTATCGTATATATGAGTGTGTGTTGGTTGCGTGTGTTTATTTGAGGCGAGATGTATTTGAGAACTAACGTCTTTCGGCGAAAACAAGTTAAAAGTATTCATAATTAATTAACTTTGATTTGATGCGAGTATAATGAACCGTTGATTTTTAAAGTGCACAAGCCAATTTTTTTTTCTTATTTATTATTATTATTTCGAGATATTTACAGGTTTTTTAATGGTTTTAAACCATTTTAATTCTCTTGATAAGCAAAAAATTTCGTTTAGAGATAAAAAATAAATAACAAACTTTCTGCCGATTAAAATGGCTTTATCAACAATTTGTATAATATTGAATTTTTTTTAAAATAAATTAATTAATTAAAAATAAACTTTATTAATAAATAAATAAATAATTAAAATTGTTTTGAGAAATACGAATTAATCATCTTTAGAGAATTAGTTTCTTATAGGAATTAAATCTACTAAAATTGTCACGAAAATGACCCGAAAAATTATGTTTAAAATAAATAAATACGTTTCGACACCAACAAAGGGCCTCAAAGAATTGTCACCGCAAATGACGTGTATGTACGTGAGAAATTCGCGTGAGGTCGCCATTTATATCGTAGTTTGGTTCATATGGAGACAGTGTAATGGTCCATGAGAGCTAGTAGCGGACTAGTTCCGGCCTTTGCTGACGATGTTCTGTTCTCAATGAGTATACAGTAACGTCCGTGTGTGAGTCTGTTCGGCTTCGTATGTGTTTGTATGCATATTGACATAGCATGATATCCTCGCACGAGAGTGTGTGTGTGTGTGTGTGTGTGTGAGGGCGTAGGGGCGTGCGGGAATGCTTGCTTTTAACTCGTTCCATTTAATTTGTTTGCTGTTATAATACATGCTGTTGTTGTTGTTGTTGTTGTTATTTACCCGTATCATCATACATACATACATAATATTGTTGTTGTCAAAGAAGAAGTTGCAGTAGTAGTCGTTTTTATTGTTGTTGTTGTTATTATTGTTACTATAATGGCATAATCCGGAAATGCGCAGTTTAAGCGGAAGAACGTTTGGAAACTGTTGGAATAATTAAAAACTCAGCATCATTCGACATTTCTTCATTCGATATTTCGCGCCCTGATAATACAATACATAACTTCATTATCTCACAATAAACTACGTATAATGAAAATATTTAATTTTAATTTTTCAGCAAACAAAAAAAAAAAAATAAGTACAATAAATATTAATTACCTACAAAATTGACAATTACAATTTTTTTTCACATTAAACTAGTTTATTTTCCATTAAAATTGTAAATAATTGATTACTTAATTACAATAAGAAATTTTCTTTTTCTTTTCAGGTAATTTTTCAACGTTAAAGTGATTTGTTTCAACAAACCAAAAATATCATAAATCATAAAAAGGTATAAAAATAGAAAAAAAAATCATAAAAAGGTACACTTTATTAAATTAATGTAAATAAATTTTTTTTTTTAAATTTAATAAATTTTTAGTCTTATTTTCTTATTTTATAATATAATCTATTGTATTAAAAACTTCAGTGAATGCATATGAATATGAAGAATAATCTAAAAAAAAAATAATTTTTCTACTCTTGTAAAAAAAGTGTAAGCAAATTGTCCAAAATTCGTGGCGTTTCACAAAAAAAGGGAACGCTTTTCGAACGGCGTTTCAGCCAGAAGGGAACGCATTCTTATACTGCGGCTGTTTGTTAGCGTAGATAAAGCTAGCTAGAGAGAGAGACAGAGAGAGAGATGGATAGATTGTGTATAATCTGCTTTCTCTTTTTTGTGTTGACATTAGAAAAAGATCTCAACGAGAACATAACGATCATTATAATAGAAATAACAACAAAAGCAGTAACAATTCCATTCGTTCGAAGGACTTCTGAAGTGTTTATGTAGCATGTTGTTGGTTGTGTTGTTGTTGTTGTTGTTTTACCTGTTTTTCCTTACAGTCTGTCTGTCTTGTCAACAATAGCAGCACGGCTGCGGCAACAACAACAACAGCCATTCAAATAACGAAATGGCAACGCAACAAAAAAAAAAACATAAACGAAAAGCGCAGTAAAAAAGCTACGCTTGAGACGCTAACAATAACAACAAGGCAAAACAAAACAAAACATCTACAACAACAACAAACAAACGAACGAACGATAAGAGCCTTACTTTTTCTCTTAACTCAATCGAGACTTCGAGTTAAATTAACACGTTTTTTAACTTAAGTTTTTAACTTTTTTTCGTCTACTTCGTCTTTGGCTTTGTTGGCTTCATTGAAAGTGGGTCAAATCAAAGTGGATTGCATTCGAAAATGGGTTAATAACAATGTGTGAACAAATAGTGAAATGTGAAAATAGGCTGTGAAATATTTCAGAATTTCAGGTTTGAAAAGCTAAAATATTATAGAAGTAAAAGTGTAGAAAAAGCAAAGCTACGAAGTAATATAGAGAGAATAATGAAGGAAAAACCCTTTTAAGCACTCTAAAAAAGTAAACGGAACCTTTCACCATTTGAAGGAGGGGTGTGGCGAGGGGCGAAAAGGCGATGAAAATTGCAGCACTTCATTGGCAACCATTTTAAAACCTATCCATCCATGATTTAATGGTTTAATTGATAAACAACCGAAGCTATTTAAAGCTCTTTTCTTTTAATACTATAAATTTTGGTTTCGATTTGCACAAATTTCGATTATTTCCTTCCTGCACATTAAATGAAGGCCCGTAGAAGAGAAAATTAGCAACACAACAGTGCCGAAGTGCCCGCCAGTGAGTATCTGTTCAACAATGGCATTGTTCTGTCTTTAGTGCTATTGTTGTTGCGGCTTCTGACATTATTGCCACTGCTGATGTCGTTGCAATTAATTAATTTCACCATGATTACAAATTACAAATTCAACGAGAATCCGTTGCGGAAGCGAAATCGAAAATCGAAAATCGCAAAGCGTAATCGTTATAAAACGTGCGCGTAAACGCAAACGCAAACGCGAAATCGTTATTGGAAAATTGGAAAATATCAGCAAATTCGGCTTCCGAATGAAAACGGATATAGTTGATTCATCCACACACACACACACACACATACACACGCAAACATGTCACATGCCTGCAAATAGATTAAAGCACACGCACGCACAATCGCCCGACAGCAGCCAGCAGTCATTTATGACCGGTGTTTGCATCCGACATGCATTTTTTGACCTTGTATGTAGTCTACATTGAAAACTATAGAGTACCTACTTTTGTACCTGTCGAAAACCTCAACCTTGTCGAAAACTCTTCAACATTCAAGAACTTAAAGAATGACTGATAATGAATGAAGAAATAAAGAATGATATTCGACAAGAATTTTTGGACCTTGTTTGCAGTCTAACGTCGAAAACTGTAGAGTACCTACTTTTGTACATGTCGAAAACCTCAACCTTGTCGAAAATTCTTAAACATTCAAAAACTTGAAGAATGACTGATAATGAATGAAGGAATAAAGAATGACATTCGACAACCTCAACCTCAAACCTCAACATTGTCGAAAACTCTTCAACATTCAAGAATTTAAAGAATGACACATTCTAATATCGTTTTTGTACTCGCGTGAAGTATAGAATCTATCGATATGCACGTTCTCAAGCTTGTTTATATACAAAATGCGCAAGGCAAAGTGTAAATAATAGAAGTAACAAGAGTCTACTTCTCCTGTCTTTCTTTCGTTTTTTCTAATACATTTTTACTCGCGTTCGTTTGTTCTTATTGTAATTGATGACGGTAAATTTTTCAGAGTTTTCGACAATTTTGTGTAATCTACTCCAATTTGGTTTGGTAGTCTACCGTAGGTATTCGACATGTCGAAAATGTCGAAAACTCGACAAAGTATTCGAAATGACAACCTAGTTTATGACGAATTGTTGATGAATCAGTGATGAAAATTAGTACCCAATTAATGATGAAAAAGTAATAGAAATAAGAAAGAAAAAAAGTAATAACAGTAAAAAAAAATAATAGGTGATAATAAAAATCTCCTGGAAATTAAAGAAAAGCTGACAAGATTTTTGTTGAAGTTTGAAAGTTTTAAGATCAGATCAAGAAAGAGGTTAAAGGAAAAATAAAATTGAGACACGAAAAAAAGCCGTTTGACGGGCAAGAAGTATGAGGTGGAGGTAAAGGTTTGAAGCCAACTAAGTTAAGAGACTACGAGGTGTTTTCCGTTTTTTTCATAACTTCTGCCCAAATTTTCAACGCTTCTCCATCATCTTTTTTAGTCTTAAAAAATTGCTATTTTGTTATTTTTCGCTGCTGCTTTCTCCGCTAATACTCTACTTGTCTTTTCCACTTGTTATTCTTCTTCTTCTTCTTCTTCGTTCGGTGTAAAAAAGTTCACTTTTCCGACCATCGCGCCCGTCATCTCTTGGTAAGAAATCACACTTTAACCGTCAACTTGGCCTCTTTACGAAAGCGGAAATGCTTAAATGAAGTGCTCAGCATTAAAACCGTTATTTTCATTCTGCCCCCGCACTCATTTCCCGCACCCTCTTGGTCGATAAAACTACTAAAAACTAGCGCAGGGTAATTTCGGTTCGCCTTTTTTTCTACTTTTAAACTCGTAGGTTTTAAATTGAGTTGAGTTTAGTTTAGTTTGAGGAAGTGTCAAAAGAGGGCGGAGTTTTGTGAGGGGAGGGGGGGGGGGTGTGGAGAGGAGTGAAAAGTGGTTAGGATGAGTGGGACTATAATAAGACCATAGAAAATTGTGCTAAAAAAGAAATTCCAATAGACTGAGAGTCCTTGAAAATCCATTGCGAATGGTTTCTTTTCTGTTACTTTTCTTGCGGTTTTGCATGAACTTAAAGATTTTCTCAGTTTTTCTGAAAAAGCTATCTCCATTTTATGTATTTTTTAAATATTTCTGGGTTGGTTTTTCTTCGTCTTCTTCCTTTTTTTCGCATTTATTCATGCCATTTTTTACTCCTTCGGAGTCGGCGTGAAAAGTCGGCGTTTGTCTTTCGAATGGAAAACTTAAGCACACTCTTCTTCTCTTATTTCTTATTTTTCTTGCGCATTTCATGATTAATATTGTTTTGTCAAGAGGCACATTTTATTACGTAGCAACTTTTTATAATTTGCTGATGATTTTGAAGCTATTCTTGTCTCGCCGTCTTAACGTGTTACTCCCTCACATTCAATCCCTTCGGTATTCATCCTTTCGTCATCATTCCACATCCTTCTACTTTCTTTTTCTTTCCAAAATCATTCTTTGTTCAGTCAATCGTTCGTGTGTTGTCAAGATTTTTCACTTTTTTCCGCATCGTTTTCGTTTTCCTTCAAGTTTTTGCCTCCTACTTTTTCTCTGCTACTTATTATGTTATCTCGCTCTCTCTCCTTCTTTCTTTTTTCTCCTTTGTCGCCTTCATTTTTTTTCTTCCTATCTCTTCTAGGTTTTATTGCGTTTGTTGGCCGCGTGCTGCTGCTTCATTCATTGCGCGGAAATTTTTTCGAGTGCTGTTGAGTGTTCTACAACAACAATGCAATTATTGACATTTAGCCATTTTATTTTCAATGCTTCTTCTTCTTCTTCAACGGATACTGTAACTAAATTTGAGCTAATTGAGACCGAAGCGACAAAAGTTTTGATGAAAGGGGATTATTGACATTCACCTGAATTTGGCTTTAATTGAAAAATTAATGAAGAAAAATTATTTTTATTACAAAATTTTCAATGTATTCAATATTTTAATTTGAGGATTTTTGTTTTTGCTTTAAATTTAATTTAATATTTAATTTAAAATATCTTCCAATTTCAAATTTCAAATATTTTTTTCCAAAAAAAAAAAAATATCTTCCAATTTCCAATTAAATTTCACTTAAAAATTGTAATAAATTTTTTTTTTTTTTTTTTTGTTTTAACCTATATTTGACCACTCGTGCGTTACAACCCCTTTTAGTAATTTTAAAGTGATTCATCTAAAACACCAGGGTCTGCCTCTGTCCATTTATGGACCATATATGTCCATTTTATGGACATAATTTTATCTTTGACCAAACAAATGTTCAATAAGTTGTTTCTTATAAAACAATCGAAATTTGAAAATGCATGAAAATGCAGCATGTATCGTACTTCATAATTAATATTTTCAATGAGATTGTTCGAATATGAGCCAGAGACATTTCCGAATAAATGCAATATGATACTAAAGTTTTTTAAAATTTTACATTAATAAAAAAGTGCGACAAAAAACTAAGGAGAAAAATGCGGAAAAATTCTGTCTATAGAGCAATTGCCTCGACAATTTAATCATTTAAACACATGCCATTTTGCACGCACACACACACTTCATACTTACACACTTACACACTTACAACTCACACACACTTACACACACACACACACACGAACAAATGTAGCTGTATGTGTCGAAATTGTGAACCATCTGGTACAAAGAATTCAATTTAAATAAATAGAGTAAAAAAAAAACAAAAGCAGCAAATCAGGTAGTGCGTGTGTGTGTGTGTATGTGTACATGTACATTAAGTTTTATAAATTTTGAAGGAAAAAAAACGCTAAAGTATTTCGAGGACCAAACTGTTCCAAAGGCACAGCGTAAACGGAATGCTTTAAGCAGATTCTGATGCTGTAAAATTTGAAAAAAAGCAGCACATTATTAAACAACTTGATACAATTTTTCTAAATCGTTCTTTATGTTCTTTCAACAAAGAGCGGTCCACTATTGCTGCTGTTGTTGTTGTTTTTGCTGTTGCTGTTGCTTTTGCTGCATCTGCTCTATGAAGAGAAAATCAAAGAGTTTGCTAGTTTTTAATTAATTTTTCCATCGCGCCGCTGAACACAAGCCACTCTTCACGCGAAGCTTAACAAAATTGCTGTCGGTGATTAAAATTGCACCAGCTTCGAATGTCGCAGCCTTGTCGCGGCCTCTCTCTCCCTCTCTGTCTATCTTTTCTGCTGCTTACTGCAGCATTCATTGTTTTAAATGCCGTTATAAAGGCCGCTATAACCGCGCCGACCGCACCGAACGAACAAACTAAGTTTAATTCATAAAAATACAAAACACTAAAGAATGAAAATATTGAATGAACGCCGGAAAGAAGAATGAATGAATGAATTGAAAGAGAAAAGAGTCATATTTTATGTATTCATCTCTTGCCAGGAAGGAAGGAAATTAAAATGGAACTCCCTGCGAGTCCCGCTAAACAAACACGCGCTGTGGCAACACTGCCCATGGTTGACGGTGCTTGGTGGCCGTCGGTAGAGCGGACTTTCAGTCGTTTCAAAACTCATACAAATTTTTTTTATATTTTCATGTGGCGTGGTTTTCCTTACCATGTCTGTGGCCTCACTTCCTCCAGATCCTTTATCTTCTTTCTCCTTCCGACGTTCTTTATCATTTCGCTAAATTTTTGTTTGTTTTTTTTTTTTTTTTTATAATAATGCCCATGATTTTAACAATGTCGTAATTCGTAACAACGGAAAAATGGAAGCGTCGAAGATGACGATCGTGTGATAAAAACGTGTCTGAAAAAAATTAAGGCAGACACAAAACGTGCTAATTATTTCTTTGCATAATTTAAAATTCTAAAAAATCTAAAAATTAAAATTCTGTTTAAATAAACTAAATAAACGCAATAATTAAAAATGAGACCAAGAATTATAAATTTTAAAGTTCTCTAAGATTGAAAGACTCCAAAACGTCAATAGAAGATAGAACACAAGTCTAAAAGTACATTAGACCAAAACTAAGAGGCCGAAAATTCAACAAAAAAAACGGTCCAACCCTAAGTGAAACTTAGACTAAAAGAACCCTAAAGATTTAATTATATAGAGAAACTTCAAAAATATATAAATTTAGTTAATAAGCTTTAAATTTAAAGTAAAAGTGCCCAAAATTGCGAAGAGCGCGAGGCTAACGTAAAAGATTTCCAGGCTAAAAAAGTTTTAAAGAACTCAATAATGCTGAGGAAAAAAAGGTGAGGCTGGAAAATGCTTTTTGTCATTTTGTACGCCAAAAGAATTTGCATATTATTTCTCTGCGAAATGATTTTATTTTTTTCTTTTTAATTATTCAAAGGAGTACTTTTCAATTTTAATTTTCATTGGAAAAACATGCATGATTTTGTAGCAAAAACTAGAGTCCTTTCTAATAATTAACAAAGAGGATCGAACTAAAACGTACAACCATTTTATCCGAAACGGTATCGAATGCGCAGTGCCACAAACAAAAATCCTGGTTCGTTTTACAAATAGTTACCAAAAAAGAGTTACTAAAAAAAAGAGAGAAAAAACAACCAAATAAAACAGACAAAATCTATTAACCTTAAAAAAATGTTTTTAACAATGGCAGAGAGAGAGAGAGAGAGAGTGCTGGTTGTAGTAGTTGTTGTTGTTGTTTCTATTGCCATTGAAACATTGAAACTGAGACTGTAATGTTTTGCGCTCTGCCTAAAATACGAAATTACGTACATACATCTAAAAGCCAATACAGATCTACCAACGTTCCCGGTACACAAACCCAAACCCAATATAAAAACCATTTCGTCCCCGAGCAGCAGCAAAAAAACATTGATAACACCAACAAAAAACTGCGGATCGAGAGAGCATTTTTTTGCGAAACTGACTGCGATTTGCTTTATATTTCTCGCTTTTTGGATGGTTTTCAATACCAATGATAGTGGTTGTTGTTGTTGTTTGGTATTTGAATATTTTACTTTATACAGTAAAAGCTCGAAAAGGCAAACAAAAAAATAATCCTCGGGTCTATTCATCTTTTCAAAATATTTGTTTATCTTGGTGAGTAGAAAAATTTTTATTATTGTTTAATTCCACTAAAGTTAATCCATTAAAATGGTATGTACGAGTATATACAGGGTTAGCAATTCGATAAGAATTTTTTGACCTTGTATGTAGTCTACGTCGAAAACTGTAGAGTACCTACTTTTCTACATGTCGAAAACCTCAACCTTGTCGAAAACTCTTTCAAACATTCAAGAACTTAAAGAATGATTTATTCAAATATCGTTTTTTCACTGGCTTTCGTTCTCCAGCTTGTTTATACCCAAAATGCGTGAGCCAAAGTGTAAATAATAAAAGAAACAAGAGACTACTTCTCCTCTCTTTTTCTTGTTTCTTCTAATACATTTTTTTACTCGCGTTTGTTTGTTCTTATTGTAATTGATGAAGGTAAATTTTTCAGAGTTTTTGACAATTTCGTATAATCTACTTCAATGCGATTTGGTAGTCTACTGTAGGTATTCGACATTGCCGAAAATGTCGAAAACTCGAAAAAGTATTCGACATGACAAACCAGAGTACATATATGTAAATACAATACAATAAATAAAAAAATGTTCTAACATTAGAAGGTAAATAGAAAAAAATTAGAAGGTATCTAAATAAAAACAAAGAGTTGCTTTGCAGTCCTAAAGTTTTGCAATCCTGAAGTTTTCTGGTCGAAATAAACCTTCAAAATACTCGTAGCAAAATGGCGCAAAAAGCATTTAAAGTGACAAACTTTGTTAGAAATTTAGAAATTCGGTTTTTTCGAATAGTTAATCTTTTCGAAATTATACCCCCCTCAGTCCATCCCATCTTTTTTCTCGTTTTGATGTACTTTTATCGATATGTTGCATGTTCGTTTTCCGTTTCTTTCGTTTCAATTCTGTTGTTGTTGCTTTGTTGTTGTTGGTACTGTTGTTTGTTGTTGCTTAGTTAGTTTTCTGTTGCCTGTCGACATCATCACCAACAGCTACAACAACATTCTTCGTTTCATTCAACGATTTGAACGGGCTTGAATTGAAAATCTTCTGTTAAAACAACAGCAATAACGAGCATGACGTTAACAACAACAACTACTACGAAACATAAAACCCAAAAACGGCGGCAACAACAACAACAACAAACAACACAACATAAACTACAACAACGATGACGTAAAACAACCGAGACTGAAAAAAACTTACATAAAACCATTACATCGTCCATTCGTTGTCCGTCCGTATATGTTGGCAACACTGTACTCACGCGCCAGTGCTGCCATCATTTTTTGCAAGTGGTGAATTTGTTTGTTTTGTTTTCCTTTGGTGTTTTTTATACCCTGCACGTTAAGGGTTAAGCATTCGTTTTATATACACTTCCATTCTTACGTTTGTAGTGCATTAAAAAAGGGGCGGGGGTGATATATGTGATATATTTGCACTAATTTATAGAAAGAGACAGACATACTCGTAGAGAAATAGATGCATTCTGTCTGTCTGCTCGTTGAAATTACGATTAAGCTGAAATTGTGCTCTCAAACGGTTACGGTTGTTGGATTAATGTATCTTTTAAAAACGGGGCGTGTCCCCCTCCCCAGATATGTTTTATCAGATATAACGGTTTTTTGGTGGAGAAAAGCGATGTTTAAAGCTCGATAGGCCCATATTTTTTTTTTTTTTTTAAATGATAATAAGAAGTAAAATGGGCGTAACCCCTCCCCTCCCCCACCGACCGTTTTGGTGTAGACACCACAGACGTAGAGTATGTCAAACCGAATTTAAAGCTCTAAATTTTTTTGGCATTTTGTTTAAGGCCGTTTCTGTTTTAGTTTCCGTTTGTTTTGACTGCTAAACTATCCCCCTTTTCCCCTCCTCTTTTTTTCTTCTTCTTCTTTTTTTTCTTCTTTTTCTTCTTCTTCTTCTTTTTTCTTTTCTTCTTCTTCTTTATCATAGTCGTCTACTATTGTTGTTGCTGCAAAAATATTTCTTGTAATTGTTCCGTTGGTTGTTTCGTCTTTGCCGATTGTTCTTGTTCGTTGTTGTTGTTTTTGTTGTTTGTTTTATTGTATTCAGTTCGTTGCACTTCATGGATTTACATTTTTTCTAAAATTTACGCTTCGTTTCGCGCATCATTATTGCAAATTTTTCTGCTGATGATGATTGTTGCATTCAGCATTAATAATACATCATAACAACATATAATAATCATAACAGCAATGGTGACGATGATGATGATTAAGTGATGAGGTGATGAGAAGGATGATAATGTTAACAATACGATGATAATACTAATAATAATGAGAGTAGAGTAATCTCATCATCATGTTGTAAATAAGATTATAATATATAATAATGTATAATTATAATGATGATTATTTCATTAATAAAACAGTAAGAATAATGAAGCCATAAATTTACTTATAAGACATTGTTAATGATATATAAAATAAAATAAAATAAAATAAAATAAAATAAAATAAAATAAAATAAAATAAAATAAAATAAAATAAAATAAAATAAAATAAAATAAAATAAAATAAAATAAAATAAAATAAAATAAAATAAAATAAAATAAAATAAAATAAAATAAAATAAAATAAAATAAAATAAAATAAAATAAAATAAAATAAAATAAAATAAAATAAAATAAAATAAAATAAAATAAAATAAAATAAAATAAAATAAAATAAAATAAAATAAAATAAAATAAAATAAAATAAAATAAAATAAAATAAAATAAAATAAAATAAAATAAAATAAAATAAAATAAAATAAAATAAAATAAAATAAAATAAAATAAAATAAAATAAAATAAAATAAAATAAAATAAAATAAAATAAAATAAAATAAAATAAAATAAAATAAAATAAAATAAAATAAAATAAAATAAAATAAAATAAAATAAAATAAAATAAAATAAAATAAAATAAAATAAAATAAAATAAAATAAAATAAAATAAAATAAAATAAAATAAAATAAAATAAAATAAAATAAAATAAAATAAAATAAAATAAAATAAAATAAAATAAAATAAAATAAAATAAAATAAAATAAAATAAAATAAAATAAAATAAAGTAAAATAAAATAAAATAAAATAAAATAAAATAAAATAAAATAAAATAAAATAAAATAAAATAAAATAAAATAAAATAAAATAAAATAAAATAAAATAAAGTAAAATAAAATAAAATAAAATAAAATAAAATAAAATAAAATAAAATAAAATAAAATAAAATAAAATAAAATAAAATAAAATAAAATAAAATAAAATAAAATGAAATAAAATAAAATAAAATAAAATAAAATAAAATAAAATAAAATAAAATAAAATAAAATAAAATAAAATAAAATAAAATAAAATAAAATAAAATAAAATAAAATAAAATAAAATAAAATAAAATAAAATAAAATAAAATAAAATAAAATAAAATAAAATAAAATAAAATAAAATAAAATAAAATATTTATGGTGATAAAATAATGATACTGAGATCTCGTTTATGTTCTCGTCTTGACGCTCGATTTTCTCCTTAAATCCTTCCTTCTTTCCTTACTCTCTTCCCTTTATCTCACCTCACTATTTCTCTATGTTTCATTCTTTTCTGCCTTTTTTGGCAATAATAAAATCAATTAAAAGCATCATCGAAGATGCCCGACAACCAGAATTAGCGTATCAGGATCATCAGACCTCTGCAGCAGCAGCAGCCGTAGCATCACCAACCAGTAGCTTCTAATCTCGTTGGCGGAATTAATTTGAATTCGAAATGCTGCCTCCCTGACTTTCATTTACATTTTCTGAAGTGACTCGCGTTACAGACGTCATAGACAGCATTCCCGGAGTTCGCTGCATTGCAGTTTTTTCCTCCCTCTCTTTTCGGTTAGTTTAAGTGCGATGCGGTACGTGCACGGTGCACCGACGAGTGTTAGCGCGAACGCTGATGGCGCTCACTCTCGTTGTCACACACTTTCATGTTGTTCCGTCGCGTGAGGAGTTGTCATGCACCGGACTGTGACAATGACTGACGGATAACCGATGTCAATTGAAACCAAGGACCGCATTCAAAGCATGTTGTTGTTGGTGTTGTTGTTGTTTTTATGAGTAAAAATGACCCATAGTCGCAACCACCAACAGTTTGACGAAATATCTTACAAAGAATGCATTCATGACAAATCGTTCATAAATCATTGACGAAAAATTATGCACTAAGTTTTTTTAAAATAAACCATTTCGACCGTTATATATGTATATATTAGTTAATATGAGTTTATAGTTGTCTTTTTGTTTAACAAACAATACTAAATAATATAAATTTTTATTTAATAAATAAATAAATTCTTATATAAAAACGTTTTTGAGATAAAAGTTAAATTTTTGTTCTCCATTCTTTGTCTTTTTATCGTCTTCCCAAAAACATTACATACTTTTATCATCATAAACGCCCCCGTTACCCGCCCCCCCTTCCCCCGTCTTCCCCTTCAGCGCTTGTGTTAGAAAGCAAAAATAGGTATCTTGTCATATAAACTTTCTTTAACAAAGTAAAACATGTCGATCCTCAACTAATCGACAAATCATGTCAGAAGTAATGTAATACCAAAAAAAAAAAGTTCAAACCAAAAAAAAAAAAAGAAATTGACAACAGCATTTTGTGTTGGCATCATAAACGCCACAAATACTTCAACCAGAAAGACTTTAGGCTTCATGGCTTTAAGAGCACATGAACGAATCATGCCTGACATTTCTCCAATAAGCTTCAGTTATGCTTATATTTGTCCATAGAAATAGTCGCTGGGAGACTGTGCGACATGGATATTATTCTGTCGTCTTCAAGCATTTGTATGTGTTACAGTGCCTTTGTTTGCGTGGCAGTGCGTGTGTATGTGGGTGTGATGCTGTCAGCGTTGTGCTTTGTGCTGGTGTGTATATCCTTAGAATTCCAAAAGAAATCATTTGCCATCATGTAAATAGTTTTTATGGCAGTCGGTCATTATTGCCGACACTTTAGTGTTATCCATTATCTCTTGGGTAACATAAAACTCGGATGGACTATTCTTTTACCATCACGATATCAAAGGCTTTTCCTATTTTTGGTCATTCTCCTTCACCTTCTTCCTTCATCTTCTTTTCGTATTATTATTATTGTTATTATTTTGGTTTGATGCTTCTCTCATCATCAACATGTTATCACTTTGATATAATAATATGTAACACACTAAAAATACATTACCGACCGATTTTATAACAATCTTCTTATACTCTTACCTACTATTTCCTCTTTCGTTATAATTCGTGCCGTTTTGTTTTATCTTCTTAATGGTTTTATAGATTATTAATGTACAATAAATGTTATTATTAAAAGGAAATATAATCGTTAAGGGTGGTTTAAGTTCGTTTATTCTTATGTCGGAAAAGAATACGCGTTAAGGACTCAAAGAAATGGAAAGAAAGTGAAAAAAAGGGCTCCAAAAATGGATTCAAGAAAATTAAGATTTAATTTCAAGATTTTTAAGATTTTATTTTTATTTTTTTTTTTTTTTTAATTTTAAATTTTAATTTTAATTTTTTTTGTTTTTATTTTATTATTTTTTTTTAATTTTAAATTTTCATTTTATTTTTTTTATTTTTACTTTTTTTTTTTTTTAAATTTTAATTTCGACTATTACAAGTATTACCTATTAAGATTTTAAGAAGAAAAAAAAAGAAAAAAAAATAAAATAATTAAATTATTATGTATATGAATTTAAAATAATCAATTTTATGCTGGCTCGATTTTTTTTTTTTTACTCTAAAACGTAGCTTTCGTCATAGCAAAGACCTTTCTTTTTTTGGTGAATTTAAAAAAGCACAATATTTTATTTTATTGTGCAGAAATATTACAAAATTTATTTGTGCAAAGAATAGATAACTAACTCTTGCTCTCTTGGCCAAAAAAAAAAAAGAAAAAAATTCGTATTCAAAACGGAAACGGATGAGCAAACAAATAATTTCCATTGTAACGCTTCGATAGAAACCGTTTTTAGGTTAAAGGTGGAAGAAGGGGGAGGGGGGAAGGGCTGGGGGCTGGCTTGGCTCTCTGCAGGGATAAATTCGGGCCATTTATGGCTTTATCTAAACATTTTAGCAATGATGTAGCTTTTTTTGTTTAATAAAAATGGATGAAAATTTGTTTTATTTTTCTTTTCCGGAATTTTCCGGAATCTCTCAAAGCTTTCAAATAACTAAATTCGGATTATTTCGGATTTTGGTGCTGAGTGTGGTTTTTTTTTTGTAAAAAAATGCAATGAAGGTTTTTTAATGTTTTTCGGAAATTTTATTATTTTATAACAAAAACTTTTTTTGATCTCACGATTTCAAATTTTTATATATGTATAATATTTATTGCATACTCGTCTTCTTCATGGAAATACCTTATTTTTATTTCTGAAAATTAACATAATTATAAAGCATCCTTGTCCCAACATCGTCAAACATTTTCTTCCTTGTCATTTTTCGCTGGGTCTTGCTTTTTCTTGCTGCGACCGACGACCGACGACCGACGATCGGTGATCTACGTTGTTGCAAAATTTCTACTCAAACGAATTTCAAATTCTTTACCCCGAAATAGAAGTTCGTTAGAGTTAAAATGTATTTGCATATTCACGAATTTGCACGTTACTAAGCAAAAGACACAAAAAAAATGTCATGATAGAAAATAGTACTATAATTCATTCTTCGTTTAGTTATGACTTCATGAATAATAACAAAAAAAGCATATTTAAAGTAATATATCATAAACACAAAAATTTTGGAATTTCTCTAAGAATAAAATGATTCTGTAGAAATGATATGATACAAGGCATATCTTTTGCGTTTTAATTAAAGCATTTTCTATCATGATAATGTATGTATGTATGCATGAAACATGTTTAAATTATGCAAGGTTTATAAAAATACATGCAGGTTTAGGTAACTCGGTCAATGAGAAGAGATAATGTCAAAAGAAAACATGTGCCTGTATGTTGTCTCCTCGCTTTCGCTCTAAGAGAACAGAAGACAAGAGCGGAGAAGAGTTGGTGAGAGATAAAATGGACTAATGAAACGTTTGTAATCCAAGGATAAGTTTATTTGCAAAGAAAGAGAGACACAAAAAAAGAAGAAAGCGGAGCGAGAGAGTGGTGAGTTAAAAGGTGGAGTGGTAGGAGGGTGGTGGGGCGGTAGCAGAAGAGCTAAAAAATGCATAGAATGCATAGTGTTCTCTCAATACTTCAGACTTCATTCTATATTTTACCAATGCATTTCTCATCTGATCTCATTCCATCTCATCAGAAAGTAACAGAAATTTAAATACTATTTTCATAAAAGTCTTTTGTTTGGTGTATGTTATGCTCTAAAAAAGGTATACTCCAACACAAAACGAACGTACAAACAGTCTAAACATTTATTCACATCAGACATCAACCGCACAGAACTTTGCACTGTCACTGACTACAACATTGGTTACCATATTTTTTGCTGGGTACTTCTCTAACATCTCTAACACTAATACACACACACACACACTTTCTCTCTTTCATATTCGAGTATATACCTTCATTTTGAAAGCTTTCAATCTAAAAAGAATATAAATTGCATTTCCATTCATATAATCACGTATGCACGTTTTGTCGTATGCTGGCCGCTGCGTCTTATTCGCAGTGTGTGTGTGTGTGCGTGTGTGTGTGTGTGTGTACTCGTATAGGTGTGCTTCTGTGCCCGAATTTTGTATGCACTTAGAAATCGCTTAAAAATCCATAGAGATAGAAATATTTTATTTGAAATATTCATAAAAAAAGTGCATACACTTTTTTGTGTGTTGTCTTCTTTTTTTTCTTTTTTTTATTCCTATTTGTCTCCCAAAAAAAGTATTATGTGAAAAATAAATTAAAGTCTACTGTATTTTCTTTTACCTTTGCAATATATTAAAACATTCTTTTTAATAAATCGAAATTTTTCACTTTTTAATTTTTCATATTTATTTAAATTTTTATTTTAATTAATTTACACTCAAATGAACAAAATACCAAATGAATTTCATTTAACCTTGCATCCAGTTAAATAATAAATTCTATATAAAATTTTTGCTTAATTGCAATTCTTAATTATTAACACGTTGACGTTCTCTCTCAAATTCGTGGCGACATGAGAAAAAACGCGGGCGTCTGTCTATAAGCGTTATTTGTTTTTCAGGCAGGCAATGAATTTAATAAATTTTAATAATTTAGGAGTGTAAGACATCGTTTATAGATCGCTGAACGTCAAAAAAGTTAAGAAATATTAAAAAAATTTATGATTTTTTAAAATTCAGTTTTAATTTAATTTTCTTGTTTTTTTTTTTTTTATTATAAAACAATAATTTTGTCAAAATTTTTCGCTTTTAAAAATAATTTCTTCTCAAAATATGTGAATATTTTGAAAATAAATTGTTAATTTTTTGCAAATATTTTCTAAAATTCCAACATTTTATTTGCATTTCTTAAAGGGTTAATATAGTAATCCTGTAGTATCCTGCAGTTTTTTGTTTATCATTAAATCTAAACTGAATTTTGAAAAATCTTAAAATAAACAATATTTTGCTAAATCACGGCGCTAAATGAAATGTTTATGCGTCTTGTAACAATATAATAAATTAATGGGTTTTTAGTTTACAAATTGTCAACGAACAAATAGACATATGTTGTTTTGGTTGTGGTTGTTGTTGTTGTTGTTGTTGTTACTATTGTTTCATCGGAGAGACCTAATAAAAATAAACAACTCACTCTCGTTGCAACGATTTTGTTCAACGTTTTACCAACGAAGGCGGAAAAAACTCGTAACATGCAATAAAATGTAATATAACATATTGAAGCAACAACAACAACAACAATTATTAAGTCGTTGCTGCTGCTGCTGACTCGGCAACTTTAGCAGACACAATCGAAGCAACAAAGAAAAAAAAAGATTTTTAAAACTATTGTGGAAACAATTTTGCTGTTGTTGTTGTTGTAGCTTTTGCTGTCCCTGCCTTATGCATCATCCTCATATTTTTTAGTCATCACAAAAGCTCCTACCAGTTTTTCACTGAAAAATAATTTTGGGCGCTTTTTGAAGCTCATTGACCGCACGACCATCAACCATCAAGTAACCAACCAACCGGAAACCACTACAGATGCGGCAGCAGCAGCAGCCTCGGCAAAAGCAACAAACATCCTCATCATCCGTTGAAGCAGCAACCACAAAAACTAAAACAAAAGCAAGAGCGAGAGCCAGAGACAACAAAAATGACAACGACACCGCCAGCAGAGGCGCTGCTTGTGGTTACACTGACTGAAATTGGCGTCGTTGACCGACGCTGTACGAAAAATGTACTCTATTCATCTCTGCCTGAATGAATGAATGAATGAATGAATTTACGATATGATGCGACGCATCGTCAAGACGCGCCCGCCATTGCGTTGCATTTTATGCCATCAACCCGGTCACGATGAGAAGCCAAAAATCAAGTATGAAGCAATTTTAGAGTGTTGTTGTTTTTTACTGTTGTTGTTGTTGTTGTTGTGGCCTGTGTTTTAGTGTAATCGAGTGTTACAAACATTAACCGAAAAACCAGGAAACACAATCTTTTTTTCGGAATTACTTCGTGATATATTGCATCACGTAATGATAAACTAATAAAGCATGGTAGATATCAAGTGATGGTGAAAATGACAGATTCATGACACGTGACACGTGAGTGAGAAAGAAAACAACAATTTGGAAGAAAATTTAAAATCGACAGCAAACAAAAGTACAAAAATTCGTAAAAACAAAAACCAAAAATCGATGTATAAATAAATAATAAATAAGAATATATAAAAAAATTGAATATAATGAATATATTATTAAATTGAAGTAAAAAAAACGGAGTTTTTAAAAAAGGAATTTTAAAAAATGCGATCAAAATAAAATCATAAATGCGAAACATGCTTTAGAAGAACTAATAAATGGAAATTAGAATGAATAAATATGGAGAAAATTAAATCAAAATTAAAGGAGAAACTGATAAGCTAATATTTATTAAAACAAAATATTGATAAGCCACAAATAAATTAAAAAATAGCTTGATAAACTGAAACAAAATTGATGTGAAAAAAGTGAAAAATCGAAATCAACATAAAAAATTAAAAATAAAATGGAATTAAAGAAAAAGAAGCCAAGTATATTGATATTAAAAACTGATATATCGAAATAGATTTGAAAAAAAATTAACAAACTGAAATTAAATAGAGCGAAAAATTGATAAAACAAATTGAATTGAGGAAAAAATTGATGAACCACATAGAAAAAACCCATAAAATAAAACACCAAATTCATAAAAAAACTGCTAAGTCGCAGTAGAATTAAAGAAACAACTCAAATCGAATTGAATAAATAATTGATAAATGAGAGTAAGCTGATAAACTGAAACAATATTGAAGGAAAATTGAAAAATCCAAATAAAATTGAAGAAACAACTAAAACGAACTGAAATATAATTAAAGAAAACACTATATTGAAAGCTATATTGACACAAAAATCGATATAGAATTAAAGAAAACAAAAAACCGAAATTGAATTAAAAGAAACATAGATAAAATGCAACGAATTGAGGAAAAAATTAATGAATCAAAACAGAAAACAGAAATTGAAAAATAAACTGATATGCTAAAAACAACTAAGTCGCAGTAAGATTGAAGAAACATCTTGAAGCCAACTTGTATTGTCTCAATAACTGATAAGCTAAAGAAATATTGAAGAGTAGGCAAATAGAAACTAACTCAGTTATACTGACAAAAACCATTTGTAAAAAAAAGTAAATTACGAAACAAATCAATACGCATGGAATACATTAATTTCTGGAGATCGTAGAACTACCGCACACGCAATCAAGCAACCAATCAAGCAACCAACCAACCAATCAACCAACCTCGGTATCATTCAACCATCAGGCGTTTCCATCTCTCAACAATTCAATGAAGCTCGAATCCAATTAAGAAGTGTGAGGAGGCGTCACTGCGTCTATCCTCCATCCGGATGCTGCTACATTTCTATCACGAATACTTTGTTATTTTATTCGAGCAGTCCTTGTGGTTGCTGTTGCTGTTGCTGTTATTTTGTTATGCTTGTGCGGTGAAAATGTCAATTAAAAAATTGATTCGAAGACGAACTTCGCTAAACGAAAAGATCTTTTTTTTATAGATTTATCATCCGCCGCTTCGTTGTTGCTCTCGTTTGGAGTTTGAATGAATGGAATGGAAATATATCGCATAGCAAAAAATATGTAACCATTATTACATTATGGATGGTAGCGTTTCGAAGCGTTTCGAAGCGTCTTCTTAAATCGTCTGTTAAAAACATTTTACGCTCGAAATGAAATTCAAACAAGATCTAATGATATTGTAAAATGACGTATGTAGGTTTAAGTGAAAAGTGTTGTCAACCCGTTTCATTGCAAGTGAACAACGTAAGTGTAAGCACACACACACACGCACACACACTCGCTTGCAAGCAAGCTGGCAGAAGAAAAGAAGCACTAGCACAGATGCATCCATTAACCTTTTAATGATGCTGTTGCTGTTGCTGTTGCTGTCATTATTCTTTTCCATAGTTCAGGGCTTTAGGAAAACATAAACGAATCATGCATGACATTCCACCATTTCATGCATGTATCGGGCTGATGACTGTGCTCATGCAAAAAGCGTTGCAATGGTGGCAATTTCGCACAAATATGGCTTCAATAAGACTACAGCAAACCGACAAGAGAATAGACCCATGAGGAATGAGAGATGCAGCGCACAAAGACGGACCGATGAATCGAGAACTATCATCATGCATCCATACCATTTATACAATCTTACGCGCGTGAAGCCGCAAGCATGACTCTTCGCCACTGATTCATGAATGAATGAATGTGTCTTGAATGAATGTGTCTTCGTACCGAAAGATTACTTCAGCTGCAACGCAACGGAAGCATGTGGAAGCTGACTTCCGCTGCAAAAGCAACATGGCGTCGAAGAATTTAGAAGGATTAAGAGTAAAGATTAAGTTAATGTGTCAGTGAGTGCGTTGCATGTTTCTTAAGAGCTTAACAGCAGCAGCAGCAGCAGCAGCAGCAGCAAAATGGTACGCATTACGTACAAAACGAGTATCAAAGAGTAAAAAAGTTTCTAGTGCGGTTTTCATTCCTTATGTTCGTTTGTGCATACGAAAACGCGATGGAAGGAAGAGTGTACGTTTGTAGGAGTGTGTATGTATGCATGCTTGTGGTTATTCTGTAGCAATTCTTTAAAAACTTCCGCCAGCTTTTCAGTAAAACAGAGAGAAAAAAAAGTAATGAGAAAAAATTGTATACATACTTGTACGGTGTACTTTGAAGGTAAAGGAAGAGCAATCAAACTTACACACACACACACACATAAGAACCTCTAGCTCTCTCTGGGTTAAGAAAGGATTTGTGCTTCGTTTGTTTATGCAATACTTGCGTACGTAGCGTGATGGTCACCTCCCACTTGGTCACCTTTTCTACACCCTTTGCTCTCTCCTCTCTCGTTGTCTCTCTCTCTCTTTCTCTCTCTCTGCCTTTCTTTCTATCTTATATGTCTTAATCTCATCGGCAACGTGTCGAGCATCTCAAGAAATGCTGTTGCTTGCTTCTCGTTAATCCTGGCGATTGAGACTTGATAATGGTTTTCTCTCTGTTTATAACGTTTTTTTCCTCGTCTCTTTTATTGTATACGCGTATGAGTATGTGTATATTTTATTGTTGTTTGTTGTTGTTTTGTTAAAGTGCGTTTACTTTGCCATCATTTGAGAGCACTTTGCTCTCTTTTATTTTGCCGGAATGTTGTGCTTCTCTTTTCTGTTTACAAATCCTTTAAATGCTTCTACACACACACACACACACACACACGCACACACATACACACACAAGCACATTATAACAGCAAATAAATAACAGACGGTACTAAAGATTGTGTAATCGAGGACACTCACGAACGCACGCGTACACATATGTACACTTACGCGCATGAAATCCTTGTAAGCACTTTTTTCATTTTTTGCTTATTTCTCAATGAAATCTTATTTAACGGCTTCTCGAAAATAATCACTAAAATAAAATAATATCAATAAATGATAAGCAGGTAATTTGAAAAGAGAAAGAAATATTGAAGCAATAATTTTTATAAATAATTATTAATAGAATCATTATACGAGTCTATGTCAAAAACAAATCCTGTGTTGAAATTCAAATACGTCTCAAGATATTAATCTTCTTGTTAAGATCGTTAAGTTTTTTGAAGTATCGTACTAGAAAAAACATTTATTAAATTAAAACTACGTAAAAGTTGAGGAGTTTATTTTTGCAAAACACAATGCAGCAGCGGCAGCGTCAGACCTCTGACGTTTCTTCAGCTTCTCTCTCTCTCTCTCTCTCTTGCTGCTCAGCAAAGTACAATGGAGCAGTGACAGCAGCAGCAGCCAGCTTACCTGTAACATCCAACCATTTTGCTATTTCCGCTCAGCATTTATCTTTGATAAGTATATTTTTATAATTTGCGTTTCGAAAATAGTATATTACTATCTTTAGTATAATAGTATAGCAAAATCAGATGGTTTTTGTTTACTTTTTCCCTAAATAAATAGTTGGCAGCGTTTCAATTATTGTATAGAATTTTCAGTAAAAAGTGGCAACATTTTGAATGGAAAAAAGTGGAGAGTCAGCAAAGCTGCCGTAATAGAATCTATTTTTCAGGACAGCGGCAGTTCTGCCCTAAGCTTCTTTACGCTTTCTGTGAGTTGTCGCTGCCGCTGCCGCTGCCGCATTGTGTGTTTTGGCTGTCACGCAGAGCGAACAGATGAAAAAAGTGCTTTGTGTGGCGTTAGTTTTATAGCAAATATTTAAAACTTGACAAACTCTTTACTCTCCGAATTAATTCGATTCTCTCACACGTAGAAAAAAACAAAACATTCTCTCTGTGTAAATTCTATTATGTACATTTATTTCGCTTCAAATTATCTCCTTAACCTTTTCGTTATTCATGATCGATCGATTATCTTGGATCACTTTGAAAGTTTGTGGCCTTAAAAACATCACAAGTTTTACTTTCTTTCTTTCAAATACGAGTACTCGTGTTTATTCTTACTTGTTTTTAATGCCATTCTTTTTTCCTTTGCCGTTTGTTTCCTGCTGTACCGTGCTGTACCATGTTGTACCAATACCCGGAACGGCTTATACGGAACGTTGAACAAAAAAGGTCACGCCTCCGTCACGTCAACTTAATATATTTTACAATATAATAAATTTCTTGCGATCGCTTTAGAGAATTCTCATATTTTTCTTTGCACTTTATTCGGATTGCGGTTGGTTGGTGGCTGACGGTTGCGGCGATGGTTCTTCTGGTTAATATTGTTACCTTTTTTTGTTTTTTTTTTGGTTTTTTCTTTCTCGCTCGCTGTTGTTTGCGTTAACGTCGTCCGTCCTATTGCGCTTATAATATTGACAATTTTGTCACGTTCTATCAACTGCTGCGACGTCATTAAAAAATGTGCAAAGTATTTAAAATTCGTTCGTGATTTGTACGTTTTTGTTTGTGATTCTTGTTTGTTTTCGATTTTTGTGTTTGTTTCTTATTTGTTTTTGTTTTTGTTTTCTTACTGATTGTTATAAACGATGACAAAGCTTGTAAAATGTATTCATAATGACGCGCTGAACACTAACATCGAATGGTACACGGTGCACGGCATTACGGTAATGCTTTAGACGGAATGGCTTAGACTCGCCGTCTAAAAACGCCTAAAAAACGTCAAAGCAAACGAACGCGGATAAAGAAAACAAAAAAAAAAGCGGGGGGGGGGGGGGGGGGGCAAAAAAATAAAGAAGGAAAAACCGGTTTTCCTTAAGTTCGTTTTAAAAAATCAAGCACAAAAATAGATAAAAACAATACACAAGTTTTTATCTATTTTTGTTTTCAATTTTTAAAATTTTATAAATAAACAATTTAAAAAATTTATGTACATTTTTTTTTTGGTTTTTTGTCTCTCTATTGCTTTAAGTGTCGGCCATAAATTTCCTGAAATGAACTCACAACCACGAACGATTTTTCTTTTCACCCTTTTTTATCAGAACTTATTGTACTAAAATATAATAACATCCACAAAACGTATCCCATCATCAACTTTCATCAACTTAATGGCTATTACGTGCCACGCCTTCATAATTGACCACGCTACAATAAAGAGTAATAATTTTTTGCATTCTTCTTTACGATCATTGAACGTTTGTTAAAGTACAAAGGATTACATTTTCAGTCATAAACCATTAAACGTAAAGAGACAACGGCGAAAAAATGTGGTGTGTGTGTGTGTGTGTGTGTGTGTGTGTGTGTATGTGTGTGCGTGCTCTGCTGTTATTTCCTTCAGCGTCAGAAGATGACAAAACACAGCAGCATCAACGCAGATCTACCGCCCGCCTACCCACGCCTACGCCTACGTACGCCTACTCGCCCGCCCCTTCAGTGAACCGATTGTTTGACAAAATGGGAAAATAGTTTGTGTGATTGTTCGATTTTTGGCGCCTATTTTTATACCCCACACACACACACACACACGAAGGGATGAGGTTATTTTCACTTTGTTCTTCCGTTTTTAACGTATTTAAGAAGGCGTGGCAGGTATAGAAAAGTATATAAAAGTTGTTGTTGTTGTGATTTTTTTGTTGTTGTTATGTTAATTATTTTGTTAGGAATTTAATTAGTTTTTCAATGAAACAGAAGAAAGTAAAAGATTAGAGAAGAAGAAGAAGAAGAAGAAGAAGCACTGGGATGACCAAATTGTCTTCACCACCTCATCATTATGCCATTAATTTATACCTACTATACCATTATTTATAGCATCAACAACAACAACAACAACAACAACAAAACACTTAACATCACTTCCCAGATGGTTATAGTTATGGTTATGGTTATGGTTATTATGGTTAGTCGCTGAAATCTGGGCTGAAATTATTGTAGAGCAAAAAACAAAAAAAATAAATGCTAGGATTTAAACACGGATGAGCATAAAAGCACTAGAGCGTTATATGATGTGTCATAAACATCAAAGAAGAAGAAGAGGAGCAGTATTAGTGTGTGTGTGAGTGCGTTTGTTTGATTGTTCGAGAGCGAATATAGTGGCTACTATGCTTTTGACAGCAAAACACTTAATAAATGTCATAAAAATTTGACATGCTCTTCTTCTTTTATTAAATATTTTTTATGCAATGGATTGACATCGCATCGCAAGGATATGCTAATACTGAAGGATGATAAATAAATTAAAAACGAAATTAAAATGAAACTCACTTAAATTGTGCAAATTTTTAATAAAAACTTGTAGACTTTAGACATATTGGATTTTCAAAAAGAATATTTGATAAATGATAGATAACAAGCACAAAAACATGGCGCTATAAGTTTACCGTTAGCCAACCTTCGTGGACGCAAAAGGTTTTCAATTGAAACGAGTTTTCGAAAAAAATGAAATGCTCGAAAGTTCAAAAATTTTTTAACTGCACACAAAAATATTTTATGTATAACGTAAATTTACAAATTTTTACTTGAGAAGATATAATTTCGATTTAATTTCAATTTTCTGACATTTTTAATATTTTGAAATTCGAGAAAATTCGAAATTCTCTCAACGAATGATTACTATTAAAAGTTTTATGTTTTTAATAATGTTTAAATGTTTAACGTTAATGTCAAAACGTGCCATTCTTCTCTATTTCTCTCTTCTCCTCTCTTTTCTTCTGTTACTTTTTGTTTTGTTGCGAAATAATTTTTGCAAAGTACTCTTGGTCTTTAAAGGACGACAGTATAATTCCACAAAAGAATATTAACGAAACTTTTGAAAAGTTAAGAAGTCTCATGCATTTTAATAATTTTATAGCTTTTACTTTGTTTGTTTGTTCGTTTTTTGTTCGTTTGTTTGTAGTCTTTCAAACGAGACTAGTAAGAGATTTTAAACAACAAAACACGAGAGACCATAAAACAGCAAACAACAACCAAACTAGAGACGGACCAACGCACACACACACACACACACACACACATACGGACACTGAAACAGCGATAAAATTCCCCAAAGCCACCAGATCACCGACCGACAGAACCACAGAAGCCCAGATCGAGGCAGCGACCAAGGGACGGACCAATCGATTCGCGCGAATAAAACGACTAACCAACCAACCAACAACCTCCGACCATAACAACAACAACTGCCACTATTAACCATTTAATTTTCTCTTAATATGGTTTCAGAGAACGGTGCAAAATCTCTTGCCATAGTTCAGCGTTAATCTCGCGACTAAGAGCTGTTTGCAAACACAAGACAAAAAGAGAAAAACAACACCAGCCGTTACTTTTAGCTCAAGCGGAAATAATCTGAAAATCCTACGCAAAGGAATTCAATTCAAGCTAGTCCGTTACCGTTACCATCACCGTTACCACTACCATTATGACAATTCGTTCATAATGGCGCCTGTTTCCGTTTCAGCAGTAGAATCCGTTCAGCATCGTTGACACAACGCACACAACGCAACGCACAAAAAAACACACACACACACACACACACACACACACTCACAGCCATTTCCATTCAAGCATAAAAATCAAACACACAAACACAAACACAAACACAAACACAAACACAAACAAACAAACAAATAGTAAACAGCAAAGGATTTGGGTGGAAGCAAAGAATCGGTTTAAGGATCGAGAAAGAAGAAGCAGAAGAACAGGAACAAGAAGAAGCAGAAGAGGATGAAAACAACAACAACAATTAAAACAACAACAACAACAATTAAAACAAAAAACAACAACCTCCTCAACATTGTGTTAAACCGTATAAATAAAAAAACAAAACGGTTAAAAATAGTAACAAAGAAAATAAAAATCGCGTTAAAAGCAATAAATCCAAAAAAAAAAAAATCAAAAAACAAATAAACCATAAACCGAAAACCGAGAGACGGTAAAACATAATTAAAGCAATTGTATTTTACGGTGATTTTTTGCCACACTGTGCTTCCTCTTTCACGCTTTCTCTCTCTCCCATGGTTAGGTCATATTTTTTTTTTTTTTAATTTATTTTCTTTTTTTTTTTTGGTGCATTTTAACTCATTTTTTTATGGATTTCTTTTGTTAAGAAAAGGAACAAAGAATATACTATAATTGAATATTCATAGCAAAAGCTATCCGCAGCTAAAAGATAGAAATGTACGATATTTAAAGTAAAACAATAACCATAAAAGGGACAAAAACATAGCACTGAAATCACTGCAGAAATAGCAACAATAATAACAATAACAATAACAATAACTATAACAGCAATAATAAAAAATTATTCACAAAAGGTATAAGAAAGAAAAAAAAAACACAATAGAATATTGTAAAGATTGTACGTTCATACGCCGAAAGGGCCGGCCGTATGAACGAGACGACTGTGCAGGCTGGCTGTAGGAAGAGCTGCTTGCTTACACGGCGGTGGAGCGAACTCACGCTCGAATTATCAAGATTTGCTACCGTTTAAACCTACTAAGGATTTTGTAAATGTGGTTTAAGAGCTATCACAGCACAAGCACATTTAATTTTGATTTAAAGTCTAGAAATCCAACAATCATAATCATAGAATTTTTCTAATTAAATTTGCTACAAATTATTATGCATTAATAATTTCTTCTTTCTTCTCCTCCTCCTTCTCTCTCAACAGGCGTTCTATCGGATGATGGTCGCATTGACCCCGCTCTCGGCGGGGAGGCCACACTCGTCAGCGCCCCCAACGTGCAATGCCCCACCGGAATGTTCCGCTGCAACGACGGCAAGTGCATAACCTCGCTGTGGGTGTGCAACTACCAGAAGGACTGCGAGGGCGGCGAGGATGAGCAGCAGTCGTGCCGTAAGTACTCTCAGCTCATCAACGCTCCGCACTCAATTCTTCTAACACTGCCGTAAATTATATGTATCCGCGTCTTGTCAATGCAGCGACGAAACCCAGCGGCTCTTTATTTCACTTGCTATATCGGTATCTTTTGTCTTTGACAGCGCCCCCCGAATGCGAGCCTGGCCAGATCAGTTGTGGCCAGTATGTGTTCAATAAGACATACTGCATACCGCCACATTATCGGTGCGACATGACCGACGACTGCGAAGACAAGTCCGACGAGTTGCAGTGCAGTAAGTTTCTGAGATATTTCGTATATTAGACAGAAAAAAAATATAGTATATTTTGCACAAATTTAATACTATTTTGCAAAAATAGTATGTATAGCAAAAACTCTTACATATAGTAGATTACTAATAGCTTACCATAAAATTCTGTTATATTTACAATAACAATACTGTTAAGAGTGTCTGAGAGAAGAAAGCAGAAAGTCGCGATGTACTTTCGAAGTAAATTCAATTCAAATATCAAATAGCAAATAAAGAAGACTTGCGTTACATAAAAAATTTAGTAAAAATACTCTCTAAAATTCTCCGGCAAAATAAATGGACTGTTAAGCTATTGATTTACGGATGAGAACAGCAAGGGTTGACCCCGGAATGACCGGAAGAAATGACTCAATGAATATACTCGTACTTTACGTATAATCTTTTACTTCCGCTATTGTTGTAATAGCGTCGCCGTCTTTTTCCAACTTTCTTTTTCAAGAGAAAGAGAAAAATTCTCTGTCATCCATAGAGCATTTCTCCCCCCCTTTGAACTCTCCTGGTCGAACTTGCTCTCTGCAATCGATGTTTAAGCATCTTTTGCTTCGTATATTTTAGAAAAACGAAATGTGTAGACGAAACAATTCAACATTATCATCAGCTTTCAAAAATAAATACCAACCCATTATATAGTGTGTACAACCACCAGCTTTCCTTCTCCAAACAACAACAACAACAACAACAACAACAACGGCAACAAGGAGTTGCTCATTTATTGTACATACTGATAATTGTAAAAGTAACGAGTAACGACAATGACAACAATTTGAGAGCGCATTCCAACACAATAATAATAATAATAATGGTCTTTTATAGCTATTTGTTGTTGCTGTTTTTGTTTTGGGGGGTGTTCATTTGTGAAAGAAGAAGAACAAGAAGAAGAAGAAGCAGAAGAACCCATTTGAAAAGTTTAGTAATTAAATACGTAAGATTATTTTTCGAGTAATATAAAGAGATTTGTCTGACCTTTTGTAATGACATGAACCGTTTGAACCATTTTGTAATGACATGAAATTATTTTTAATTGAAAAGTTTTATGTTAATTAAATGAGGATACGCCAGTATAAGCCACAAGAAATGTGATATTTGGGCTATTTTTAATTAAAACTGAAATTTAAATCGGTAGGATGTACCGACGACATTTTGAGCATTAAAGCTAAAGCTAGGGGGGGGAAAAGTCTACTAAAATTATTAACAAAAATTAAAATTTAAATATTAAAACTATAAAAAAGTATAATATTAAAAAAGCTTAATATGGTATAAATACATAGAAGTACATACATATATACTATGAGAAGTATAATATTATTACACTTTTGTAACAACATCTAAACAATAAAAAACCGTGATATTTCAAAGAACAGAGAATTTTTTGGAAGAAAAGAAAGAAAAAAAAAACGGTCCAACGTGGGCCTTATTTCATTTTAAGAAATTTTGAAATTTTTATCAAAAAATGAAATAAAGCCCAAAAAAAATGAAATAAGGCCCAATTTTGCGATAAATGCTGAAATGGGTTAGCTACGAAGCAGCTGTTGGACTTACTGGACTGATTAATATACAAATACTATTCAGCAAGGGGACGGTTTTTCTGGCTGAGGGTTTTAATCCCTGCCACGGCCGAAGGCCGTCACGCAGAAGGACCCTGGATAGAGGAAAACTTTTCAGCAAAGATGGTTTTTTTGGCTGACGGTTTTAATCCCTGCCACGGCCGAAGGCCGGCATGCAGAAGGACAGTTTGCCTGCGCAGAAGGACTCTGGATAGAGGAAGTCTTTTCAACAAGGAGATGGTTTTGTTGGCTGAGGGTTTTAATCCCTGCCACGGCCGAAGGCCGGCACGCAGAAGGACACTTTTTGCCTGCGCAGAAGGACCCTGGATAGAGGAAGACTTTTCAACAAGGAGATGGTTTTGTTGGCTGAGGGTTTTAATCCCTGCCACGGCCGAAGGCCGGCATGCAGAAGGACACTTTTTGCCTGCGCAGAAGGACCCTGGATAGAGGAAGACTTTTCAACAAGGAGATGGTTTTGTTGGCTGAGGGTTTTAATCCCTGCCACGGCCGAAGGCCGGCACGCAGAAGGACACTTTTTGCCTGCGCAGAAGGACCCTGAATAGAGGAAGACTTTTCAACAAGGGGACGGTTTTTCTGGCTGAGGGTTTTAATCCCTGCCACGGCCGAAGGCCGTCACGCAGAAGAACACTTTGCCATCAAAACCATCTCCTTGTTGAAAAGCCTTCCTCTATCCAGGGTCCTTCTGCGCAGGCAAAAAGTGTCCTTCTGCGTGACGGCCTTCGGCTGTGGCAGGGATTAAAACCCTCAGCCAACGAAGCCATCTCCTTGTTGAAAAGTCTTCCTCTATCCAGGGTCATTCTGCGCAGGCAAAGTGTCCTTCTGCATGCCGGCCTTCGGCCGTGGCAGGGATTAAAACCCTCAGCCAACAAAACCATCTCCTTGTTGAAAAGCCTTCCTCTATCCAGGGTCATTCTGCGCAGGCAAAAAGTCCTTCTGCATGCCGGCCTTCGGCCGTGGCAGGGATTAAAACCCTCAGCCAACAAAACCATCTTCTTTGCTGAAAAGTTTTTCTCTATCGAGGTTCCTTCTGCGTGCCGGCCTTCGCCCGTGGTAGGGATTAAAACCGTCAGCCAACAAAACCATCTCCTTGTTGAAAAGTCTTCCTCTATCCAGGGTCCTTCTGCGCAGGCAAAGTATCCTTCTGCATGCCGGCCTTCGGCCGTGGCAGGGATTAAAACCCTCAGCCAACAAAACCATCTCCTTGTTGAAAAGCCTTCCTCTATCCAGGGTCTTTCTGCATGCATTAAAGTTCTGCATTTCTGCATTAAAGTTCAGTCGACGCCGTAATTTTGGGCGTTATTTCATTTTCAGAAACTTTAAAATTTTTACAAAAAAATGAAATAAAACCCACAGAAAATGAAATAAGGCCCAACGTTGGGCTTATTTCATTTTCAGTTTTTGTTGAAAATGAAATAAAGCCCCAAAAAAATGAAATAAGGCCCAAATTTTACGATTTCAAATCTTCATATAAAAAAAAAATTGGGCCTTATTTCATTTGGGCGTTATTTCCCGGAGCCAAAAAAAACTAGTTAGCCATTATGATATTTTTAATTTAAATTTTTTAATTTTTTTCTAGACACAAAAAGTTCTTAAAAGACTACTTCTTTCTTTGAACTTCTTCATTCAGAATTCTGTTCTTTCTCAAAATTTTCAAAGCAGAGAAGAAGAAATAAAGAAAACGGAATAATTGATAAAAAGTAAATATACTCTTTCCTTATTTCTTTCTTTCTTTTGAAGATAAAAAAAATAGCAAAATTTGAAAAATGTCCTAAATGTTTCAGACTTCAAGAATTTGTTCAATATATTGTATATAAAATTTTATTCCTAAATTTAGGCCAATCCAAAGCAAATGGCGTAATTAAGTTTGAAATTTTTTCTCACTTAAGTAAGAAAATTGCGATTGCTTTAAAATTTCAAATTTCAAAATCTTCAGATTAACTTACATACTCGTATATATATGTATATATGTATATAGATAACATGATATATTTTCATTTTCAAAAGATAGAATATTTTTCAGGCGTATTTTGTATCATTCAAAGTTCAAAACGGAACGACTTAATTATAATCAAACGGTATAACTTTCAAATTTAAAAGACAGTTTTAATACATTCGAATTTAAATCTAATTCGAATTCAATTCTAATTCCAATTTAATACTAAATCGAATTTAATTCTTATTCGAATTTAGTTCTACTTCGAATTTAATACTAATTTGAATAATAATTCATTATATTAGTTACAACGACACGTCTTAATATTTGCTAAACTAAATGACCATTGCCATCATGTATTGACATACATATGTATGTACAATAAATATTTGTATGATTACATTTCGTATCCTCCGGGCATCCCTTTTCGCCTTTCTACGCATTTGCTACTCTTCACCAATTTGCTGCATCACTGAAAATGTTACATATAAACTAATTACAGACAAACGCAATTGGGAAGAGACCAGAGACCTGCTTTTCTTGAAGTATTTTCTTCGGTATGTATGTACCCACTACTGAAGGCACTTTAAGGCTTCATTTTATAGAACACGTTCATTTTACCAACGATACAAATTATTAAAACCACAATACTGCAATATATTTCACATAATTTCTTCGATGAAATATCGTTTTTATAACTGAATTATAATTCTTTTATATTATACAATAATTAAATATTATACTTAGTAAAAGAAAGGAGAAAAGAGCCACAAAAAATTGGGTTTCTAAAGACTCTGAGTGTAATATTTCCTGTTTCGTACAATACTTTTAAAATGTTTTATAATACTTTAAAAACGTTCTTTCTCAAACCACTGTAAATACAGTCACCGGAAGTGGTTCGTAACATTCTTTCAAAGCAAACGCGCTTCACTGATTTCTAAACCACAATGACCGCCTAAACCACTTACAGTCACTGAAATAAGTGCTCGCATACCAAAGAAGTTATGAGTAAAAAAGAAGGGGGAAGGAGGGAAGAGGCTTAACAGTGATGGATGATCATGCCTCGATGGTTAAGACACTCGTTACAAGCCTGCATAACTTCCCGACTGCCCTCGGGACCGATTGCGAGCTAACCAATTAACCGTAAATATTTACTTACGAAGCAGCAGATAGTACGAGATGAGCGACAAGGGCTTGCGTGCAATGAAGCTTAACAGAGGCTCAGCCAATGTACCAAGCGTTCAACAAATCAAATACAAAAAATCTCGATATTCGATATGCAATACATATCTCGGAATTGAAATATTTGTATTGGTTTGTTCTGATAAGCAGGCATCATCAACCGTCCCGTTTTGGGACTCTTCAGTGGTTTGCTTAATTTTATTGCTATTTGTTATTATTCGCTGATTATTCTCTCGGACACTTTAACAATTACAAATAGCTCGAAAATTTTCACAGACTACTCCTGCTTCCTTGAAAAAGTTTATTTCATACTTATTTATATATATTTATATAATTTTCTTTGCACTTTACTTTTTTCTTCTTTATCCTTTTATTGTACTTTATGTTGTTGGCCCGTCGTTATTGACAATCACAATTTGCGATCTGAATTTCTGAAAAAAACGTATTTGTCCTGCCATTTCCGTTATGTCGATAACGTGTTCCATTGGTTCCTCCTTCCCTCTTTCCTACCACACACCAAAACACTTCCGCCCCGAAATGCCCCGCCCATATGCAGCCTACAGAAAATGCCAATTCACCGATGTATTTTGCAATGCCCCGGACGGTGTTGCTCCCTACCATAGCCGTTTATCCGGGCCCTGTGTGCCGAAAGAGAAGCACTGCGACGGCTATCTGGACTGTCGCAATGGACGCGACGAAGAAGGCTGTGCCGGCAAATCCTGCCGATTGGATCAGTTCCGTTGTGCCAACGGTTTGAAGTGCATCGATGCAGCATTGAAGTGCAATCACAAGGACGACTGTGGTGACAAGTCCGACGAACAAGGATGCAGTAAGTACCGATGCGGAATGCGAAATTGTTTTAAATCTGACGGTTCAATGATAGCTCAATGATGGAAATGATACAAGTTGCATTGTGAATGACCGGATTTATGTACTTGCTCTCGCACTCTCTCTTTCTCTCGCTGTCTCGCGGAAAACAATCAAGAGGGCCTCTGATTGTTTTCTGAAGCTGTATTCACTTCACTTCAAATCAATAAATAAATAAATTGAGAGAGCGCTAAATAAACTCACTGAGAAATTAATAATTCTGCTGAGAAGCGTTTACCAACGTATTTCTTTAAACTTTAAAGAGAAACGAGATAGAGAGAGCATTTACAATTTCACTCTCAACAAAGAGCGAATAGTTCTTAAAGTGAAGTATGTACATATATTCAAAGGAATAAATATGGCTAAGAGAGTATATATGTAATTTCGATCAAAGGGGCCTCTCGCCCGATTTTAGTAATGCCTACCAAATAGTTTATTAGGTCAGCTAAAGAGGTTAAGGCCCTTTAAGGACGATTCTTTTATTCCATCGCCAACCACCGACTTGATCACTCTCCTCTTCTCAGACTTTCCTCCCTGCCACCATGGACAATTTCGATGCACTAACGCCCTGTGTATACCCTCCAATTTCTACTGTGATGGCTACCACGATTGCGCCGATGAAAGTGACGAGGCCAACTGCACGGCCATTGCGTGTCCTGACAACAAGTTCCTTTGTCCGCGTGGCGGTCAGGGCGGTACTCCCAAGTGCATTATGAAATCCCAACTCTGTGATGGCCACCACGACTGCGACGATGGTAGTGACGAGGAGACAGCATGCTGTAAGTACCCAACCAGTCTTTGTCCCATTAATCAACATCGTACGAGTATGTATGTGTCCTCATCTCATTTAATTATATCGTTCTTGCTTCCCTCCACAGCCACTGCTTCATGCCCTGCTCTCAGTTGTGAGTACAAATGCGGTCCTTCACTAACGGGCGGCATCTGCTTTTGTCGTGCGGGACAATCCCTCTCTGCGGACAACCGCACCTGCATCGATATGGACGAATGTGCCGAATGGGGCAATTGCGATCAGCTGTGCACCAACACCGAGGGTTCCTACAGTTGCCATTGCGCGCAGGGCTATACACTTATTAACAACTCGAAGTGCATCGCCCCGGACGCCAGTAATTTGCAGCTGATATTCGCTCACGACCGAGCAGTGGTGCGCATGTCTTCGCACGGCGACGACCCACGCATTGTGGCCAATGCCACGGCGGCGACTGGAATCGCATATCATTATCAGCGCAACACCTTATACTGGTCCGATATAAAAACGCGCAAGGTGCAATCACTGCCGCTGAACCTTTTTAACGGCGCCATTGCACCTCTGGATCTTACGCTGCCGGGCACATGGGCGCCGGTCGCTTTGGCTGTTGACTGGGTGGGCGATAAGATTTATGTGGCCGATTTGGTGGGCCAGAAAATTGACGTCTTCGAATTGACCGGTAACTGGCACGCTGTGGTGTTGGGCTCGAATCTCACCGGTCCCGCCGATTTGGCGCTGGATCCCACCAGCGGTCTGATGTTTGTCGCCGACGGTGGTCAGGTCTTGCGAGCCCACATGGATGGCACCCACGCCAGATCGATTGTCTCCGAGGCCGCCTACAAAGCTTCCGGTGTTACCGTCGACATCATCGCGAAACGTGTCTTCTGGTGCGACTCGCTGTTGGATTATATCGAAAATGTGGACTATGATGGCAATCACCGTGTCATGGTGCTGCGGGGGCAGCAGGTACCGAGCCCGTCTCGTCTGGCGCTCTTTGAGAATCGCATTTTCTGGACAGATGCCACAAAGCAAGGCATAATGTCGGTGGATAAATTCGAGGGTCCTTCGTCAATACAAGTCGTTTACAAAGCGAAGGATATACGGGAGCCCAAGGGTATTGTGGCCGTGCATGGCCTGAGTCAGCCCCGTGTTTCGAATCCTTGCGGTAACAACAACGGCGGCTGCAACCACATGTGCATCGTAACAGCCGTGAAGGGTGCTCCCACCGGCTTGGGTTACCGTTGCGCCTGTCACACCGGCTACCAATTACAGTCGGACCTAAAGAACTGCAAACTGGTGCGTGAGTTCTTGATGTACTCACAGCAACGGTTCATTAAAGGAAAAGTACTCGAACCGGTAATCGAGGGCTTCAGCGACGCCATTCTGCCGGTAGTTTCCAGACGCGCTCGTTTCGTCGGCTTGGACTTTGATTCGCGCGATGAATTCATTTACTATTCGGATGTGCTTCAGGATGTGATTTACCGCGTACATCGCAACGGCACCGGTCGCGAAATAGTGCTGGCCTCACAGAACGAGGGAGTCGAAGGCCTAGCCGTTGACTGGGCCTCCAAAAACTTGTACTACATCGACTCGCGCAAAGGTACCTTAAATGTGCTCTCGACACGCAATGTTACCTACCGGCGCACTTTGCTGAAAAACCTAAAGCGTCCACGCGCAATTGTGGTCCATCCGAATCGGGGCTACATTTTCTTTTCCGAATGGGATCGTCCGGCGAACATAACACGCGCGAATGCGGATGGTTCCAATTTAGTTGTCTTCAAAAACGTTACGCTTGGCTGGCCGAATGGTCTGTCCATTGACTTCAAGGAGGATCGTGTCTACTGGTGCGATGCTTTGCTCGATCATGTGCAACATTCTAATCTGGACGGTACTGACATTAAGACGGTGAACTCACGTTTGGTGCGTCATCCATTCTCCATAGTCATACACAATGACTGGATGTACATTACGGATTGGCGTCTGGACGCCATCATTCGTCTGCATAAACTGACCGGAGAACAGGAAGAAATGATGGTACGTGAACCACAAACGAACCGTTTGTACGGTGTGAAGGTATACAGCCGCGATGTGCAGACGATTGTTGAGCGGCAACCGTGCCATATCAATAATGGCGGCTGCGAAAAGATTTGCTTTGCTATACCGCGCAATGACTCTTCCGGGGAGTTGGAAGCGAGATGTTCCTGTCCCTACGGCGAACGTTTAGCTGACGACGAGACCACATGCGTGCCAGACCCAAGCGCAGAGCCTCCCGTGCAGCCGTGTCCGAACTCCTGGGATTTCACATGCAACAATCAGAGATGCATTCCGAAATCATGGGTGTGCGATGGTGATGACGATTGCTTGGACAACAGCGATGAGGAACAGAACTGTACAAGTAAGTAATTTAGACGACCTTGCCGCGGATAGTTTCCATTTATGACAAACGATTTACGATTTTATAGAACCAACCTGCGGCTCAAACGAATTCCAGTGCAAGTCCGGACGTTGCATTCCTCTGAATTTCCGCTGCGACCAGGAGAACGATTGCGGCGACAATTCCGACGAATTTGAATGCGGCAATGTGACTTGTGGTGCCGCCCAATTCGCCTGCGCCAACGGCCGCTGCATCCCCAACATGTGGAAATGCGACAGCGAAAACGACTGCGGCGACGGTTCGGATGAGGACGACTTTTGCGCGGAGAAGACCTGCGCCTACTTCCAATTTACCTGCCCGCGCACCGGCCATTGTATTCCGCAGAGCTGGGTGTGTGATGGCGACGATGACTGCTTTGACAAACAAGACGAGAAGGACTGCCCGCCCATAACCTGCTTGGCGAACCAGTTCAAATGCGCCGATTTGCGGCAATGCGTCGAAGAGTCCTACAAATGCGATGGCATACCCGACTGTAATGACGGCAGCGACGAGCTGGGTTGCCCCTCAATGGGTCCGAATCAGTGTAATCTGGAGAAACACTTCCGCTGCAAGTCTTCCGGATTCTGTATACCCATCGCGTGGCATTGCGACGGCTCCAACGATTGCTCCGACCATTCCGACGAAGAGGACTGCGGCCAGATTACATGCGCTCCCAATTTCTTCAAGTGTGACAACACCAATTGTGTCTTCAAGGCTTATATATGCGATGGCAAGGATGATTGCGGAGACGGCTCCGACGAAAGTTCACAGCATGCATGTGTACCGCCGCCGTTTAAGTGTCCTTACGGGCAATGGCAATGCCCCGGCGTAACGGAACGATGTGTTAATATGACGGCCGTGTGCGACAACACTCCAGACTGCCCGAACGGTGCTGATGAAGGCGAAGGTTGTGATTTTGCTGAGTGCGAGCACCAATCAGGCCTCTGTTCGAATGGGTGTCAAAAGACCCCGTTGGGTGCCACCTGTGTCTGCCCGCCTGGCTCTGAGATTGGTCCGGATACCTACACGTGCGTGGACTCCAATGAATGTGAAACTCCTGGACTCTGTTCCCAGCAGTGCACAAATACCAAAGGTTCCTATTTCTGTTCCTGCACCGAAGGATATATTTTGGAACCGAATAAGCATAACTGTAAGGCGGTTAATCACAGTGCGGCCTTTCTTATCATATCAAACCGTCATTCCATACTCGTGGCTGACTTAAAGGAGCAGGGCCTCGAGCGAGTGCCCATCATAGTGGAAAATGTAGTAGCGACCGCCTCAAACATGCACACGGGCACCATTTTCTGGAGTGACATGAAGCTGAAGAAAATTTCACGCCTTGATCGTGGCATGGAACCACAAGAGATTGTCACGACGGGCCTAGATCTGGTCGAAGGCTTGGCCTACGACTGGGTGGCCAAGAATCTGTATTGGCTGGATAGCAAACTCAACACTATTGAAGTTGCGTCTGAAAATGGTACAAAACGTTTGGTTTTGGTTCGCGAAAATATTACTCAACCCCGAGGCATGTGCCTGGATCCGGCGCCAGATGCGCGTTTCATATTTTGGACCGACTGGGGTGAAAATCCACGAATCGAACGCATCGGAATGGATGGGACCATGCGTCAGACCATTATAAACACTAAAATATACTGGCCCAATGGACTGACTCTGGACATTTCAACGAAGCGCGTTTATTTTGCCGACTCCAAACTGGACTTTATAGATTTCTGCTATTACAATGGCACGGGAAGACAACAAGTTTTGGCTGGCAGTCACTACCTGCTGCACCCTCACTCACTCTCTTTGTTCGAGGACACCCTGTACTGGACCGATCGTCAGCTAAACCGAGTTCTATCGGCCAATAAGTTCCGCGGTAAAAACCAGACTGTTGTATCGCATTTGATTAGTCAACCGCTTTCGATTCATGTGCACCATCCGTCACTGCAGCCTCTATATCCGAATCCGTGTGCCACTTCGAAATGTCAACATCTGTGCCTTTTAAGTCCCAGTGCGCCGGAAGGTTATTCGTGCAAATGTAAACCGGGCTTCCGGCTCCTGAATGAAGGACGCTGTCTCGAAGAAGAGACTCCATTCCTGATGGTGGTTAAAGGAACGCAAATGGTAGATCTTCCATTGAATGGTGGCGACGCCCGCGCCGGTTCGCTGGCGCCAGTAATAGGCATTGAAAGCAGCACCGGGCTAGACTTCGATCGGAAAGGAGAGACCCTTTACTGGATACAAGGACGAGAAGATGATGACGAAAACTGCACTATATTTACCACGCCATATGGTGGCGGTAATAAGACACAGTTTTTCGGCTTGGACACGGGCATGGTGGGAGCACCCTACACCTTGGCTTTCGATTGGCTGGGCCGGAACCTCTACATGGGCAACCACATAGCGAGCAATATTGAAGCCGTGCGAGTGGATGGTAAAATCAAGTACCGTACTATTGTGCTGGCCAACGACGGCAACAAGACCTCGGTCTCTAAGCCGAAACAAATTGTCCTTGATCCCTCTGAAGGCAAACTGTTCTGGATTGACGAAGGTGGCTTCGGAGTGCCCGTGAAAATTGGTCGCGTGAACATGAACGGCAACAATCCCGTTGTTCTAAAAGAAGACATCGACAGGCCCGAGAGTATTGCACTTGATTTAGAAAAGAAGCAGATCTACTATAGCACGCGGCACCCACCGTCTATTTGTGTCATGAGCTACAACGGAGAAGACCACCGTGCCATTCTGACGGAGGAGAATTCTATTGCCAGGCCCAAGAGTTTAGGTGTTCTCGATTCTAGGCTCTACTTCCTGGACCCGGTATACGAGAAGATAGTGCGTGTCGATCTACCAAGAGGTGATAATCCAAAAATCGTTATCGACAACGAGCCGGACTTGAAGAGTATGATGTTATACAAAAAACGTTCGACAATGCAACATCCTTGTCAGACTAATAACGGCGGCTGTGAACATCTCTGCATCCCTGACGACGGCTCGTCGCGGACTTGCGCCTGCGGCATGGGCTATCGCAAGGAGAACGGCATTAACTGTGTTACGTACAAGACCTTCGCAGTTGTTTCGCAGCTGGATGTGACACGAGGTTACAGCCTGAGCGACAGCTCCGAGGCAATGGTGCCCATTTCCGGCTCAGGCCACCATATTCTGCACGTTGATGTTGTCTTCCGCGAACAGTGGATTTACTGGGCCGAATATAATCGCGGTTACTGGAACGGAATATTTAGAACGCGCCCGAATGGCACTGAACTGCAACATATCGTCAAGGACGGTATCGGCAGCAACGGCATACGTGGCCTAACCATCGATTGGGTCGCTGGCAATCTGTACTTCACGAATGTCTATCCGCATGAGAACTACGTAGAAGTCTGTTGGTTGGACGGAAGCAATCGGAAGGTCCTGGTCAAAACCACCAACGATTCACCGCGTGAATTGGCCGTGAATCCCATTAAGCGCCTCCTATATTGGATTGATTACGGCCAATACCCACGCATCGGCAAGGCTTACCTAGACGGCAGCAATTGGGTATCGTTGGTCACGTCCGGCATCTCCAATCCACGCGACCTCTGCATCGATATGCAAACGCATGACGTGTTCTGGGTAGATTCCAAGCTCGATACCATACAAAAAATATCCTTCTCGGGCGGAAATCGGCAAGTTATTCGGCGTAATCTGCCGAATCCAATGGGCATCGCTGTGCATTTGGGTGACGTGTATTGGGTGGATCGGAATCTCATGACTGTTTTCAAGGCCTCCAAGTTGCCCGGCAATACTTCTATACCGACCAGAGTGCGCACCAATCTGCAGAAGTTGCGCGACATCGCCATATACAACATCAACAACCAACCGCAAGATGAGAACAATCCGTGCGCCCGTCTCGGCAACGGTGGCTGTGACCAGCTCTGCTTCAGTTTTCCGCCGGAGTCTAATAAACCGTCTCGCCTGAACTATCGCTGCGACTGTGCTACCGGCAAGCTCAGCAGCGATGAACGCAAATGTGAAACCGTGAATGAGTATCTAGTTTTCTCCACACGCACCGAGATCCGTGCCGTTAACCTGGATCCACACTCGACACAAGTGCCCTTCTCTCCTTTGACCAATTTGACGAACGTGGTTGGGCTCGATTTTGACTTCGCCGATAACCACATGCTCTTTACTCAAATCCGTCCATGGGCCAAGATTGCCTACACCAAGGCCGACAATCCCACGACCAGCGATCTAACCGTGGTGCTGAATAAAGGCATCAATCCGGAAGGTATTGCTTATGACTGGACCCAGAACAAAATCTACTGGACCGACAGCGCCAATAACTCCATATACGCCATGAATTTGGATGGTTCCGATTTGGTAATGATAGCGCGCGTAGAGCGGCCGCGCGCCATTGTTCTCGATCCCTGCAACGGCACGCTGTTCTTCACCGATTGGGGACGATTCGGTACATCTGGCAAGATATTCCGCACGACGATGGCCGGTTCGCTTAAGCGTGCTATTGTCGACAAGGAGTTGTCGCAACCCAGCGGTCTTGCCATTGATTACGATGAGCGAAAACTGTACTGGACTGATGCAGTGCGCGAGAAAATCGAGCGTGCCAAGCTGGACGGCAGCAGCCGGGAGCTGTTGGTGGCAGCCACCATATATCCCTTCGCTATATCCGTCTTCAGGAATTACATATACTGGACTGATCTGCAGCTGCGTGGCGTCTATCGCGCTGAGAAACACACCGGCGCGAACATGATAGAGATGGTTAAGCGCTTGGAGGACTCGCCACGCGATATACGTGTCTTCAGTGCGGAGCGTCAGAAGTGCAGCGTAAATCCCTGCCTGATCAACAATGGCGGCTGTGCCCAGAGCTGCCATCCGGCGCCGAACGGCAAGGCCGAGTGCAAGTGCGATGACAATGCGAAGGTGGTGAATGAGGGCCGAATGTGCGCACCACGCAATAACACTTGCGAATCGAGTAAGTTCTACTGCCAGAACGGTAAGTGCATCTCGCGCATGTGGTCCTGCGACGGCGACGACGACTGCGGCGACAACTCCGACGAGGATCCCAACTACTGTTCGTACCACTCTTGTTCGCCGAATGAGTTCCGCTGCAACAACGGACGGTGCATCTTCAAGACCTGGAAATGCGATCACGAAAATGACTGCAAGGATGGTTCGGACGAGATCGACTGCACTTATCCGCCGTGCGTCGATGGCGAGTTTACCTGCGGCAACGGACGCTGTATACCAATGTCGCAGGTGTGCAATGGCGTTAATGACTGCAAAGACAATGCCACCTCCGATGAGACGCATGAACGTTGTCCGACCAACACAACTTGCCCGCCCAGTCATCTGAAGTGTGAGAAGACCAACATCTGCGTGGAACCGTACTGGCTGTGCGACGGCGACAACGATTGCGGTGATAACTCGGACGAGGATCCGCTCCATTGTGGACAGCGTACGTGTCCGACAAACAGTTTCCGCTGCCCCAATCATCGCTGCATTCCGGCCACTTGGTATTGCGACGGTGACGACGACTGCGGTGATGGGGCTGATGAGCCGCCCGAATACTGCAAGTCGGAGGGCCGCACGTGCTTCGGCGACTTGTTCACTTGTGACAACGGCAACTGTATACCGCGTATTTACATTTGTGATGGCGACAACGATTGTTTGGACAATAGTGATGAGGATAACCGGCATCAATGCAGTGAGTATTACGGGCAACTTTCATTGTGCAAGCAACAATGATACTAATGTAAATGCATTCTTCTTCAGATGAAAGGAAATGCGACGAAGAAACAGAATTTACTTGCGTCGAGAACAAGTCTTGGGGCCGTGCTCAGTGCATACCGAAGAAATGGATTTGCGATGGCGATCCGGACTGTGTGGATGGTGCGGATGAGAATACCACTCTGCATAAATGCGCCACACAACAACCCTGCGCCGAAGATATGTTCACTTGCGGCAACGGTAGATGCATAAACAAGGTAAATATTAGCAAAAAACTTGAGTTATGAATTAATAAAACACCATTTCTCGACTTACCCTTATTCCTACCCGAAGGGCTGGATTTGCGATCACGATAATGACTGCGGCGACGGTACCGACGAAGGCAAGTTCTGCAATTCGAAGTACAAAACCTGCTCGCCGCAAGAATTCACCTGCCAGAACTTCAAATGCATCCGCAACCAGTACCGCTGCGATGGCGAAGATGACTGTGGCGATCACTCGGACGAGGTAGACTGTCGCAAGGAGAATGTCACTTGCAGCGCGGGCCAATTTGCCTGCACAAACGGCCAATGCATCGATATCAATTTGGTGTGCAACAAGGTAGCCGATTGTGCGGACGAATCCGATGAGCCCGCGCATTGCAATGTGGACGAATGCGCCAAAGTGGAAATACATCAGTGCGGTCACAAGTGCGTGGACACGCCCACCAGTTACTACTGTGATTGCAATCATGGCTACAAGTGCGTAACTTGCTGTTAATTGAAGCTCTTTCTGAATAACATATATACCTCTACCCAACAGACTCCTAGCCGACGGAAAAGCCTGCGCGGATATTGATGAGTGCCTTGAACTGCCCGGTGCCTGCTCGCAGCACTGCTCAAATACACCCGGCGGCTACTACTGCAAGTGCGATGAGACCTACTACGAACGTCAAACAGATGAGCACACTTGCAAGCGCCGGGACAACATACAGCCGTGGCTGATATTCACCAATAAATATTATGTCCGCAACATGTCCATAGATGGGCGCCAATACAATCTGATGCATCAGGACCTCATGAACGTGGTGGCTTTAGACTTCGACATGAAGGAGGAGTACTTCTATTTCTGTGACGTCACAGCGAAAACCATCTTCCGCTCAAAATACACCGACACCGACGGAAAACCTGTTCGGGAGCCTGTCATTCGACACGACTCGCATGGCTTGGAGGGCATTGCCATCGACTGGGTGGGACGCAAGCTATATTGGCTCGATCGACACTCTAAGAATCTGGATGTCGCCGAATTGGACGGCACCAAACGCAAGACTTTACGCAGTGGCGTAGTCGATCCCCGTGCTATAGTCGTCCATCCGGGCATCGGCTTTCTGTACTTTACCTCATGGCATTTGCAGGCTTACATTGCGAAAATGGGCATGGATGGCTCGAATTTTACGCGCATCTTGACGTGGGACGATGATATTGCCTGGCCCAATGCTCTGACCATCGATTACTTCACCGATCGCATATATTGGGCCGATGCCCACCTCGACTATATTGCGTATGCCGATTTGGAGGGCCGCCACCGACACATTGTGCTCTCTGGTCCTAAAGTTCCGCATGTTTTCGCCATCAGCATCTTTGACGACACCCTCTATTGGAGCGATTGGAATCTGAAGGCCATCGCGCGTGCCAACAAATTTACCGGTCACGATTACACGATCATACGCAACACAACGCACCGCCCCTACGACATACATATCAATCATCCGCTGCGCCAAATCTCATACAATAATCCCTGCGGAACGACGAATGGCGGCTGTTCCCATTTGTGTCTGATTTCGCCGCCGCCGGAATCCACCTATCTAAATATTGAGGGCTATATTGAGGAGGGGGCACCCAGTTACAGATGTGCCTGTCCGAATCAGTTCTATTTGGCTCGCGACAGCAAGACTTGCATTGCTAACTGTACAGCCGGTCAACATCGTTGCGGCGGCAATGATGAGAAATGTATTCCCTGGTTTTGGAAATGCGATGGCGAAAAAGATTGCAAAGACGGTTCCGATGAGCCGACAACCTGCCCTGTCAGGCACTGCCGTGCCGGTACCTTCCAGTGTAAGAACACCAACTGCACTCCGTCGGCCACAATTTGTGATGGCACCGACGACTGCGGCGACGGCAGCGATGAACAGAACTGTGACTTACCATGTCCCGATTCCGATTTCAAGTGTAAATCGAGCGGACGTTGCATTTTGGATAGCTGGCGCTGTGATGGCGATGCAGACTGCAAAGACGGAAGCGATGAAGATGCAGCTGTTTGTCGTAAGTAACGCGACCCCCCCCTTCCCCCGAAATGTTTTCTGTATATGCTTATACCATTCCTCCATTAAGACAAACGCGCTTGCGATCCACATACCGAGTTTAGCTGCAAGAATGGCAGATGTATCCCTAAGTTGTGGATGTGCGACTTCGATAACGATTGCGGCGATGACTCCGATGAGCCGGCTTACATGTGCCGCCAACGAAACTGCACTACCGGCTGGCAACGTTGTCCGGGACAGTCAAACTATAGATGCATACCGAAATGGCTGTTCTGCGACGGCAAAGACGACTGCCGCGACAAAAGCGATGAATTACCCGAAAACTGTCCGAAATGCTCGCCCGAAACCGACTTCAAGTGTGGAAACAACCGCTGCATACCGAAGTACGTGAGACTCGCGCAATTATAATCTAAGCTTGTTTTGGGTACTTCCAGTTAACCTTCACCATTTTATTTACTATATTTAGGCAATGGATGTGCGACTTTGCCGACGATTGCGCCGACGGCAGCGACGAAACCGAGGCTGTCTGTAAAGGAAAATACCGCGAATGCTCCGAATCGGAATTCCGTTGTGGCAACGGAAAATGCATCTCTACTCGTTGGCAATGTGACCACGAGGACGATTGCGGCGACAACTCGGACGAAATGAATTGTGAGGGCTACCAGTGCAAGAATGGTACCTTCCAGTGCAAGTCCGGCCATTGCATTGCTTCGTACTTCCGTTGTGACGGCGACCGTGATTGCCGCGACATGTCCGATGAGATTGATTGTCCGCCTCGCTTTCCGGGAGGCCGCTACTGCCCCGAGTCACGTTTCCAGTGCGGCAACAATCTGTGCGTTTCCACGTCAGACATTTGCGATGGCACCGATGACTGCGGCGATGGCTCCGATGAGGATCCAAAAGTGTGCAACGACTTCAACTGCGACACCTTGCGCCGATTCCAGTGCGCCAACCATCGATGCGTGGCTCGTTACCAGATTTGCGACGGAGTGGACAATTGCGGTGACGGCTCGGACGAAAACAACATGACGTTGTGCGCCAGTAAGCAGAAGCCTTGTGACCTGTACACACAATATCAGTGCGCCAACAAGAACTGCATTGAGCGCTCTCAAGTTTGCGACTATTCCGACGACTGTGGCGACGCTTCGGACGAATTGGGCTGTCATCATACAAGCAGTTGTTCGGAGGCAACACGTGGCGGCTGTGAACATCACTGCCACAATCTCACAAATGGCTACATATGCGCCTGTTATCCCGGCTACATCATTGCACGGGGCAACAAGAAGAAGTGCAATGACGTGGACGAATGCGCTACACGCCAGCACACCTGCTCCCATCAGTGCCATAACCTGAACGGAACGTACTCCTGCTCGTGTCGCGAAGGTTTCCAGCAGGTTGAGGGCATGTCGGGTAACTGTAAAGTGGAAAAGGGCAACGTGGTGCTAGTTTTCGCCAACGGACATGAAATACGCGGCCTGGATTTGAAGCATGCGGACGAATTTGATGTAATAACGTCGGAAAAACGCATAGAGGCTTTGGATTATGATACCACGCAACAGATAATCTTCTGGGCTGACAGCTATGATAAGACCATCAAACGCTCTTACATGGTAAATGCTGTTGACGGTCAAGCCAAAATAGGCTTCGCTCAAGACCTAAACATGAAGGGAGGTTCGAAGCCGACAGCTGTTGGTGTTGATTGGCTGGCTGGTAATCTCTATTGGACGGAGGTCGATCGCACCGGCTCAAAACCGCGCGGGCGCGTTATGGTAGCTAAGACGGATGGGCGCTATCGTCGCTCGATTGTGAACGCCGGTCTGGAGGTGCCAACTTCTATCGCTGTAAATCCACAAATGGGCCGTATTTATTGGTCCGATGCTGGGTCGGCGCCCAAAATTGAGGTCTCCTGGATGGATGGCTCAAAACGCCGCCCGCTCATCACCGAGGCCGTGCGTCATCCTGCTGGTCTGACCATCGATTACTCACAAGATTACATCATTTACTGGGTGGACACTAAGCTAAACACCATCGAGTCAATACGCATCGATGGTTCATCCCGCAAAACCGTTGCAAAGGGCGAACAACTGCACCATCCGGTGGCGTTAGACATTTTCGAGTCCAGCATGTACTGGGTGACACGCGATACTGGTGAGCTGATACAGCAAGACAAATTCGGGCGCGGCGTTCAAGTGGTGCTACGTCGTAACTTGATCAATCCGTCGGGCCTGCGAATTTATCACGAGAAAAGATACAACACTTCACTGCGCAATCCGTGCTTCGAAAGCAGTTGCTCTCATCTGTGCCTACTCGTTCCGGGCGGACATCGCTGCGCCTGTCCCGACAGCACCGGCCCGTTACCATCGCACCGGAGCACTGCTGAAGTGATTTGCGATGCGGCCGCGGAACGTCCGCGCCAATCGCCACGCATCTGCCCCTGCCAGAACGGCGGCTTCTGCCGAGAGAGCGAGCACGGCGATCTGATTTGCGACTGTTTGTCGAATTTCAGAGGTGATCATTGTGAACGCAGCATGGCCGGAGCTTTCGGGCCGGGGGGCGCTAACGTGGCGGCTGTTGTAGTTCCGATTATGGTAATCTTGTTGGTAATGTTGGCTGCTGGCGGCACTTGGTATATAATACGCAAGAAACCATTGTAAGTCATTTGGAATAACAAAAAGAAAAACCTTCAAATTGTATTGTCGTGTCTTATCCTTCTAACATTTAGTGGCAAATTGGCTCGTCTGCCCACACTGTCTTCTTCGCAAAGTGTTACCTTCCGACACGGTACTAATGTGGAGTTCAATGCACCTGGCTTTCAGGGTGGCAATGCAGCCGGCGGTGCACCGAACGATGTCGCTCCTCTCGAAGGCTATAATCTGCAAACTGTTAATAGCAATAAAACGCGCGACTTTTCCAATCCAATGTACGATGCCGTACAGTCGGGTACAACAACAGATCCAAGCATGGGCAATGGATCAGGTGAGTAAGACGGGGAGAAAATGACCAGCTGTCCACCAACGAAAATGTTCGTGGGAGGGAGGGAGGCCGGTAGAGCGCAAAAGGACAGATTTGGTATTAAAATAATATATTGCAAATCTTAAATACGATAATTGCGTCTGAATATATACATTTTTTGTTAAATTAAGGGCACCTTACCACTTCCGGACTTACCAAATAACCCTTTTATTATATTTCTTGGCGTTTATAACCATAAAATTATAGGCAAAACCCCACCAATGTGAACACTTTGACCCATGAAGATGCCAAGAAAAAACAAACTTATCCTTCCTATTTTAGTATAGTTTCGCTATCGTATAGTATCGTATCGTTAAGTCTCATTTCAAAAAAAAAAAACCTAGAAAATTTGTTTTGTAACAAAAAATCGTACTTAAATTATTCCAGGAATATATGAAGTGCCACACGACCCGTCCAAGCTGAAATCGATCGGTCCTTTCACCGAACCAGTATCGGCCATTTTAGCCCCAAGCAGCATAACGCACAAATCTTCACCGCAGCTCCAATTACGCACTCGGGAACTGGATCCTTCGGCGGATACCGGCAAGGATACACAATATCTCGTCGAAGAGGACAAGTCTGAGTGCTGATATTAAATGTTAATGCTAATGCTTGTACCACCAGGCGACGATGTCGACGCAGGCGATAGTCGAAAAACGGAAGTTCGGGCGCGAACGATTGCGCATCAAATGAAGACCGCACCGAACCCAAAACAGAAAATATGCATATCCTTTCTACAGACCCTCAAGTAAAAGAGAAACTAATGCAATTATTTAATGGTTAAGTCTTCATTAAACGAAATAAGAAACAACTAATATTTTCACGAAATGTCCTGCGGATTAGATGCAATAAAACAATGTACGAGTATATATGCACCAATTTAAAATATCACGAAAAAACACATGCATATATACTGTACATACATTTTCCAAATGCTAAATGACAATACTACAAAAATAGTATGTATTAAATGTATGTACTCCGTTTTTAACAAATATTTACGTTCTTGTGAAGCGCTGCTTAAAAGTTTTAATGAACCGCAAGCGGCTACAAAATATCATATATTTTTGTATTTAAGGCAAGCAAAGCAAGAAGCAATCTTATAAAACTTAGATTAGTTTAACGAACTAACAGACACACTTTCAATCGAAATGTTATTTTATTATTTCTGCAATGTATAGTTACGTTAAACATTTATGTATGTTATTTTTTTTTCCATTATTCTATATTGTTTTACTACACATTTAAACAAAGAAGAAGACGAAGAAAAAGATTAAGAAGAAATGCATTCGTTTAGTTTTTTAAATTTGAAACATTCTATTGTGCAAATGCTTGAATCAGACAACGTCTTAACAGTTTGAGAGTCAGTGGCCGACTTTCAGTCCTTCGTAAGATGCGTTATTTGAGATGTTGCCACCTTAATAACACGAAAAAAAAATAATGGCATTTTTTATAAAGCATTACCGCATACGTTGACACAACAACAACTAATGACTAATAACTTTCTTTAAAAACACAAAAAATAAGCAAAGCTTTTACTTTAAGGAAATGATTTTTTTTTAAATTAAATTTTATGTGCTTCCCTTCACAAAAGCAGCTAGCTAAAATTTGTGCTAAATCAATTCAACAGCAACAAATTAAATTTAAATTTAACTTTTTTTAAATATTGTTTAAAGTTATTGTTGTTTTTCCTGTTTTTCCAAGTAAACATCATATAAAATGTTATAAATAAAAAAATAAAAAATATTTTAGATGTAAGTGAAATTAATTTTAGATTATAAAATAAACTACAGCAAAAACAAAAGAAAAGGAAAAAAGAGAAACTAAAAAAAAATCACATTAGAACAAAAATTGTACTAAAAATATATTTATGTAATAATGTATAAAGAAGATTGAGAACTTGAGGAAAAAGTTTTATATATTTTTATATACAAAATAGGATGAAAAAATTGGAATATTGTATCAACTTTAAATACCAACGCCATTTTTCGCGCATTAACGGGAATCGCTTGTAGTGTGAAGCAGAATTAGATAAAGGTTTATTAATGTTGAACATAAAAACTACTAACTACAATTGTAAATGTAAAAATTGTATAAAGGCCGACAAATATGAAGGACAAAGTATACAAATATTATTGTCAAGAGACACGAAGCGAAAAAGTGGAAGAAGCGAGAGCGATCAATTAAGTTTCAATAAAATATCTCTATAAAATATAAAAGCTTTTCTATTTAAATTTTTGGTCAAGAATTACACTTTTCGAATTTTACGAAAAGTTTATAACCACAAAACTTGATATAAAAAAATAATATCTGGCCTGCCTCTTACTATTGGATCTGATCTGATTATATACATCTTTGGTTAAGTCCTCAGTCAAGATAGAAAGTTACTCGTGTTAAACTTGTCCCTTACGACAGGTGCTGGGGCCCCCTGTAAGAATAAATGAAAAAGCAAAAATCAGTATGCGCTTCCCAGAAAATAATTATTTCTCTTAAAACAATAAAAAAGATAACCCTAAAGTGTTTTACAGCTACGTTCTGAAATTTTGACGTGTTATGTGAATCCGTGTTATACTAGTACAAAAAACTTCCAAAAATTTACGATACATTCCGAAAATTAGAAAACACCTATAAGGAGACTGTCCTTGTAGTATTTCTCTATGTACTAACAGTTGAAAGAAACCATATTATAAGAGTACCGTGTTATACGGGAGCTACCTGTATTGAAACTGTTTCAGTGATTCTTGTTTCAACAACGTTCACTATTGAAAAGAATTGTGAACGTTCCATGTTCGTATTGAGGATTTGGTAGCACTATCGCTGAATAGTTGGCAATACTATCGCTAAAGTGTTGGTAACACTACTCTGCAGAGGCTGCTGTTTTCTGCTCAGCTGTTTTTGTGTGTTTGTTTTGTTTCAATTTGTCATAAGCCCAAGCAGTGTTGTTGCCTTCCTGCTTATATCAGTCGTTGTTGGTTTTTCATGGAAAACAGTGTCGAGAAGGAAGGTAGATAGAATAGAAGACAACAAAGTTGTGGAAGATATCAAGGCAAAGTCGTGGAGGAATTCAGTAAAAAGAAAGAAATATAATAGGAATATACAGAAAAGACGAAGGCAGAGGAGATAAAATACGATTTCGTAATTATTTCTTTGCTCACTACCAGCAGTTATCTCTGCTACCAGTGCAAGAAGACGACGAGCGAAAAAATTCTGTTTCCGTTCCTTTGATTTTATTTGTAATGTTGAAAAATCTGTGAAAATTATAATGAAATATTAGAAGTCTGCTGAAAACGTCAACAGCATATTTTGCAGCCAAGGAACAACCATAACAACAGTTTTGTTTCTTGTTTAAACTGCGAAAGGAGCCACACCATTTGGTGAAAAACCAATACGACGAAAAGATACGCACAAGCAGCAAGAAAAAATTATGTCGCAGTTAAAGTAAATAAAATCAACATTCAAATTAACTATAGTTCAAGTACTTAAGCGAAGAACAAAGTGTGGAATAGAGAGACGTAGTGACGGTGTGTGGCGGCCAGGTTGTTTAGAGTGGGCGTGGTTGCTTTCGGTGGCAAAAAAGTCCAGAGGTCAAGCTAAAACAGCAGCCGTAGCCAAGAGCTCAAGGGCAAAGCTGAGATTGGTTTGTTCAACCTGGGACATTAAAAAAAAATCAATTTCGCCGTTTTTTCTAACAATCTGAATAATGCAATAACAAAAAAAAAATCGAAGCAAAGGCATCAAGTTTAGCCATCAAGAACACATCTCGTTCTGGCAGCTACTTGGAATTCTCGGAAGTAGACTTTAGGGCTTCTATCAAATGTAAGTTTTCGCTGGATAAAATTTTTGTTAAAATCTTTGTTGAATTCGTTAAATTTTCGTTGGAAATTTAATTTTGAAGTTGTCTAAAAATTGGCAAAAAGAATTTACCTTAAATTTTGAACTTATTGAGAAAAATAATGTAGGTACATAAAATAATAATGTCCGTGAGATAAAATTTTTAATTCAAATTTATTTCTAAGAAAATAAAAACAAAAATATAAGGAAAAATATAAATATTTAATATTTCATTTTATGTATTTTATATTGTTTGAGGAAAAAGCATCCGTGTTACAAAAAAAAATCGGAAACCTTCAAAATTTCGTTTCTGTTTCTTCTGGCCTTCAAAATTTTGGTTTGGCATGTACGAAAAGAGTATGTATGTATATATGTTTGTATATGTGCATATATTTTTTTTACTTATTTTAGCTTCAGCTTCTAATTTTTTTTCTATTTTAAATAATTAAAAGCAAAAAAGAAAACAAACAAATAAGCATTAAAACGGAAACAACAACAATTGGACAATATTGACATATACTACATACTTACACACAAAACATATTCATAAATATGTATGTACACATATGTATTAAAAAATCATTAATTTAATTTATAGAGTTATTTTAAATGAATTTAATTAACTGAAAGCTAAAACCAAAAACGGTTTTAGTCTTATTAGTTTTGCTGTGCTATTCTTGTTGCTGTACATAATACTTGTACTTCGGATATTTGCCCATGTATTGGGTGACGAAGGACCACTGTCGCCCCGATCATTGTTTGTGGTTGTTATTTTTGTTTGCTTCTACACAAATTTGGTTTGGTTTGGTTGATTGTTTTTATATGAAACTTGGTCATAGTTGATATTAACGTCTCCAACAACAACAACAATCAAAATAAATTATAAATTACAATATAAACATTTATGTATGTATGTACATACATGCATACATACATATATGTACGATATAATAACCCAGTAGTTCAAAGCTTCGTCGAAGACATTGTCCTCGAAGACATCTTGCAAGACAAATTCCTATTTGTCGGCAAAATTTTTCATTGGCGACATGTTTAGGGACACGGAATGCAAGCTGTCCCCAATCGGACATTGTGAGGGACACGTCCTGCAGGTTGTCTTGTTAGCAACCAAAAATTGAAAATTAAGCATAGCAACGAGCATTTGTTATTATGACTTTTCAAATATACTTCAATTTTTTTCCAATTTTTAGTCGTTCGTTGATTTTCAATTGTGATTGATATAAAAAAAAAATATGACAAACCAAGCGGCTCTCAATAGCCTAGTGGAGTAAGTGCTCGCCTAGTAATATTGAGAGTGAGGGTTCGAATCCCTCACGCAGCGGTCATTTCCAAAAAATTATAAATAAAATTTAAATTAATATTTGTCTGCAAAATATCACAAAATAAGGTCCAAGGGACGATTCTGGTGACATTGGCGACGTTTTCCTTAATTGCCGTCGAAGACAATATTGAGGACACTGTCGCTCTTGCTGTCGTTGAAGACAATATTGAGGACACTGTCGCTCTTGTTGTCGTCGCAGACAATCGAGACATTCGTATGAAAATGTCCTCTAAGACGAACATAGGCTTGTCTTCCAGGTGTCCTCGACGACGGCTATATGTCTTGCACGCGTCTTCGAAGATGTCTTCGAGACATGAACTACTGGGAAGTTGTGTATACGCGTAATACACAGACTATAAAAACAACTTATAAACAAATTTCTTTACCTAGTTCTAAGTAGAACTAGTTTTATACTGGTGTCATTGTAATACATTGGACCAAGAGTGGTTACGGACGGGAGAGTACGAAAACAAACACAACGATTGTTTCTAATTCTGTTGTCATCAGTTAGTAGTTATCGGAAATTTGCTTGGAAGCTGAATTGAAGTGTAGTACATATAGTACAGCCGTAATCTGGCTGATTAACTAAGCTCACCACATTAACAAGCGCACAGGAAAATGGTTAAGAATTAACAGCTGTTAAGAGCTCGTATTCTGGCAAAAAATTGAGAACTGATTTCTTAACTGTTTTATTAATCAACGAGTAGGTCTTAACAGCAAACAAAATTCCATTTAGTACATGTCCAATTAGGCAAATATCAAAAAATGGAAGAATATTTCTTGATTTTATTAATTTGTGCAGATAAACGAAAACAAAAAATTAAAAAAGGCTTTATTATTTTCATCTTATATTCTACAATTCTTAAAACATTTACGTCTTCGTGTCTTCCAACTTGCTATTTGGTAAAGATATGCAACCAAGAAAATGCTGAAAATGTTATTCAGATTTGTATTCACCATTGTGGGTAACTCTAACTAATAACTCGTTGTTAGTTGTTAATGTATTTTGAAAATACCAAAATGAACTAAACTTAACAACGGCATTAACAAAAACTCCTTAACAAATCGGCGTAAAGTTAACAACCAGAACAGGACCGATAAAGATAGATAGACAAATATAGAGCTTTACATATTGAGAAATATCCAAGTAGATCCAATAAATTAAACAACAAGGATAACTCTTAGAAATTATAGTCACAATTTCTTAACCACGGAAGACCAGAGTGAAACTAGTTCGTTCGTCCCATTTGCGCTACGAAATCAACAGGCGATTACAACGAAAGCAACAGCAGCTTAGTTGAAACATTTGTAAGACTTTTTAAACTGTTGTTGTTGTCTTGTAGCTTTTCAATATTTCATGTATGTATTATATTGTTTACTGCTTTGTTATTCTTTTTTAATAAATACATATTTCTTTTATTGTTGCTAATGCATACATTAAATTACATACAACTAAACTTTTATGTTTACTTGTATACTTTTCTATTTAACCTTTATATTTATTCGATATTTATACACTATACATATGTATTTGCATAAATACGTACATATGTGCCTACGCCTATTAATTTTGATTACCTTTACTTTTGTTTATGTTCATGTTTTGTTTGTGTGTGTGCACATATCTTCACTTTGCTGTTCGCAGCCAAGTACAATGCATTGATTATTTAAGAAGATTTAAGAAAAGTCGATGACTTAAAAGTAGCCCACTAACAAACAAAAAAATAGAGAACATTTGTACGTATGTATGGATTTATGTGTATATAAACGGTGCACGGATGAAATTAAAAATTTCATACAAAAAATTTTTCTTGAAATATTTTTTTCTGATTATATTATATCAGAATTATTTATTATCATTCATAAGTAATGATATTTATGTGTTTTTCTAAATTTAGCTTTATATTAATTTGGCATTAGGTTCACTCACTAGAGAGCACTTTATCTCTGCTAGAGTGTCTTTAACCTCATGATTTTTTATATATTATTTGTCTATTTGATGCCCTCCCTTTCCCTCAACAAAAAAAAATCTTTAATTTGCATCGATTTGACATTCGTCATTACTAAAAAAAGTTCTGAATTTGCATTTATCTGATTTATCTCTCTATCAGTCTCTCTCTCTCTATTTCGACTGCTTATCCGTTTTCTTTATTCTTCTTTCTATACATTTAAATTCTTTGTTTATTGAACTTTTTCCATTCTCTCTTACATTTTAAGCATCATTTTTGTCAGTAGGATTTTATTTTTGGTTCCACTTTCTCCTTTGCTCTACTTCTTCTTCTCTTCTCATCTCTTATAGCAACAGTGCGCAATAGCACATCCAAAGAATGGTGAAAATTATAAAAAAAGCGACCACCAAATAATAAAAAGATAGCTCCATTAGTAAAAACGTTATGAGAGAGAGAGAGAACAAGTCAGAGAGAAAACTAGGTAGGGCTGGTAATTCTGAATCTCATGGTGTACAATAAAAAATTGTTGAATAATGTATAAATAATTGATCTTTAAATTAATTCCTTGTTTTTCTCTTATTTTTCTGATTTCTTTCTCTATTCGCTCTTTTATTATCCATTCCTTTTATTATACATTCTTTTGCATAGAGTTCACGGTTGCAATTGAAGCAAATGCATAATGTACGGTGTTGCCACATAATAGTTTGCACTTGTGTGTGATAAGGTGTTTCCATAAAGCGGGTTTCTTCGGTTTAGCGCAAAACTGGTTTTTACAACGAAAATCATTATAAAACTAAAAATTTTCTTCATTGAAATTATTTCTTGTAAGTTTAGCGCAAAACCAAAATAGAAAAAATAAAAATGGTTTTGTCCGGAAACAGTTGACACTTGATTGATATTCGAAAGCCTAAACCGAAACCATTTTATGGAAACACCATATAAAAAAGCTTTGAAAATAATTTTTTTTTAAAATTAAGAAGTGTATGGAAAAAGTTTTTTGACGACACTTTGGCCTTAAAGCTCATTAGTAAAACATTGGTTCTATACTCATATTTTATAACATGCGTAATATGTGTAATAATAAGGGTAATAATAATAATAAGGGAGGAAGGGTAGCTCTGGACCCACCCCTGCAATAAGAAATGGGAAGGAAAAATTAAGGGCTTGCTAAAAAAATTTCAGTTTCTTGCTTTCTTTATTATATTCTTTATACATATTCATTAATTTTTGCTTAATATTTTTTTTTTTTTAAATAAACATCCAAAATTTTCTTAGTTAAAATGACTTTGGACCACACAAAAGCGAAAGCCATATACATAACCCACTGAATTTAAGTAACCAAGAAAAATCTGTAAAAAGTTTTTTTAAGTAAATAAACTTTGTTTTCTACAATTTACTTTTATTTTACGATTTTGTTTTTTAAAATAGATAAAAAAAATCCAACAGAAAAAAAATTAAAAAGAATTCGACGAAGAACAATTAGAAGAAACATATATATTACAACAATATGGCAACACCGCTACTAATGACTTTTTCTCTTTTCTGTATGTATTTTTTCTGCATGGTAATTAGCCGTAAAAAAAGTTTTCAGACGTGTTTTATCTTAACAACTTCTCACTTTTCTATATTTTTTTATCGAACATTTGCTCATCGTCCCATTTTTGCTGTGATTCATCACCAGAAAATAATGTACATACATACTTTGCTATTTGCTTAAGTTAAGTAATGCATTTATTAAATTGTTCGTATTCACGCTTCAGTCGTCGCAAAAGTCATAACAAAAGCAAGGAACTTTTCCACTAAGTAAACAAAATACATACGCATATGTATAAAAGTGTGTGTAATTAATTGTTACTGTCGATAGAAAAAATGGAAAAAAACAAAATTAAACGCTACAAATAATAATAATTAAAGCCAATTTAGGTAATATAAGAGTTTTTTAATTATATATATATAAATATAAACAATACAACTACAACAAGAGAGAACAGTTACAAGTTGTTGAAATTTTCAACTCACATTGTGCAATTTACACTGTGTACTTTAATATTTTCTGTATCCCCAAAATTGCTACTTAATCAATATTTTTCGCATTGAGTCTAATACCAACAACAACAACAAAGGCTTATTACCTCTATTTATTTAACTCTCAAGGAAATCAAGTAAAAGAAAAGAAATCATCTGATTTCTGATTTGACAGTAAAAACAAATAGCGAGTACATAAAACACAAACATGCATACACACATGCATTCATGCGTCAACAAAAAACAGCTGACCCACAAACAACAACAACACAAAACAACCAAACATACACAAGTTCTTTTGTTTATATGCGATAAATATGAATATTAAACGCAGATGTGTGTCGTCTATTATAGTTGGTCGTTGTTGTTGGTTTTTTTGTTTGCGAGAACATTGAATTGAAGAAAAGAAAAATAATAAACAAAAGAATTAAGAAAACAAAAAAAGATTATAAATAAACAAGGTGTAAATGTGCTATAAAGTAAAAAGGAATAAACAAATAAATACTCGTAGCAGAAGAAACACAGCTTTCGGTTGTTGTGTCGATCAGTGAAGAAATTCAATTACTGTGCTGTGTAAATGTATGGGTATATATTGTATATGATTGCTTGTTTTAATACACATAGTATGTGATTTTATACAATATATACACAAACCTCGATCAAGCGATTTCCCATTCTCACATCCCATTTCATCATCCCTTCTTGACCACAATTAAAAGTAAACCCAACAATTATTCAGACAGAGGCCTATTTTAACGCCTACGTATACGGTCTACCAGCGCCCGACAAACTTGTCCTCAGCGAAAATCACACGCACTCATGCATGATGGCCTGACTTGAAAACGGTTTGAACCTTTTTTTTGTCGGCTATCTTTACAATTGATAGCAGTGAATTATCACCGACAAGCATCACAAGTGCTCGTCTGTGTCAAACACTCGTTTGTAGATGGTTATGGTAAATATAATGGTTATAGGTAAAATGTTCATTCTATTCAAATGTCCATGAATCTTTTTACATATTTCTCTTTTTTACATTAATTCGTTCCAAAAAAGCTTCTCGCATTAGTTTACTTCCTTAAAAATAACGCTCAGATAACACCGTCAGTATATATAGTTTTCATACGTCCCGAACGACGGCTCGCTCGTCTTCGAAGCGGGGTAACCGCAACGCGTCATGTCACGTAATGTAACGTAACGCGTAGTGATCACATTGAACGTATTGTATTGTACTTTGTACATAGCCTAAAGTGAGTATAGTTTGATATGGCGCAGTAAGTACTCGTATTTTTTTTTGCACAATATGTTCGGTACGTGTAAAATAATTATTATAATCTATTAACGATACAATAGTCACAAATTAGACTTGAAACTAATACATTTGAAATACGAGTAATAGAGCAATTAAGACAAATTAAGATTCTACTGCGTAAGAGGCACAATGAGTAACGCGAGAACGTATACCATTAAAATGTGCATATTTATAGTGGTTTAACAGTTTTTTTAGCCCCTCCGCATAACCATACCCATCGCAAAAGTCTCACAAATTCTCGCCCTTTACCACAAGCGTAAAAATGAGAAAACAATGTCTTGTCTCGAAATCGTAATAGCTTTGAGACTCCAAAAGTCGTGTGTTTTTTTGAGCAAAAGCGATTTCTTTAAATTTGCTAAGAAAATTCCGGGAGATTTTAAAAATTCTTTTAATTTATTTGCTAAGAAATTTACCCACAAAGCAGATTAGATATCGAAAAGGTCAAATTACGCCTGGATTTATAAAAATTTTGGTGCTCATAAAAAATTATACCCGATTACCTTCAACATATTTGTTGATATTTTTCTTTTGTGTTAATCTTTTTAATATTTATATTTTAAAATTTTTGTATTTTAAAATTTGTATATTTTTTTTTATTTTTAATTTTGTGCAATATTATTTCAATTTGTTTTATTTTACAATAATTTATTAAAATCTGTTCTTCATTGGATCTTTTCTAATTCTTAAATATATTCTTCATCTTTACTGAATTTACATATTTCATTACTGAAATCATTTATTTCATCAATTATTATAATGAAGGCATTATAATAAATAGATCATTTTATTTATTTATTTTCAATTATCATTTCATTTCATTTCAACAGTCTAAAGTTGACTATTTCAAAGTAAACAAATTAAATATTCACAAACGAATTGAGAGAATTGCAAAAAAAAGAGAAAAAATTTCCAAGCTTTAAAAACGAGAGTCCAAAAAAGGGAACGAAAAATTAATCAACCGTACAATTTACTTGGCATAATTAATGAATTAATTGTAAAGATTCGTATATAAATTTTATTTATTTATATTTATATTTACAACATTTTGCAAAAAAAAAAACATCGATTATAAAATATATTACACTATAACTAAACACTTTGGTTACAAATTTTAAACATTTTTAATTGCCTCATTAAATTTGTATAGTATGTCCTGAATACCATTTTCATGTTCTATACACTCGTATTAGATACTCGTCTTCTAAACTGTACCTTATTTAATGTTCTATACTATGCTATACTATACTATACTTACTATACTATTTCATTTTATTAATACTTGTTGCATTTTTCTTTGTTTACGTAGAATCGTTATTCTCATACGTACTTATTTACGTAATTACAATGTAGCTCATAACTTGTCGACTGTTTTCAATATATCGTACATATTAAGAAATTCAAATAAGAATTCTGTTAAGAATGGCACAGATGTTTTTCAAACTTTAGGAATTTCTTTATTCTCAAGGTTTCCTTCTTTTCTTTTAATTTTAATTTTGCTTTTAAAATTGAAAACAATTGCTTACTGATTATTAATTTATGTACGTATATGCATAGTATGTAGCTACTGATAAAAGGTTATCCAATAAAAACAAACATTGAATTTTTTGTTTAAAAGACTCTTTAAAAGCTCATTGTTGTCATCATTGTTTTCATTGTAATCATGGTTGTTGTTAATGTACATACAACATGGTAATGACAATACCAAAATTAACAAAACCTAACAACGTTATTAACAAAAACTCCTTAACAAATAGGCGTTAAGTTAACAACCAGAATAGGGCCGCAAATCAATCGATTCGATGTACATATGTATGTACATATGTTCGAATTTTCTTAGGTACCATGAAAATTTGCGCTTTAAATTGTTGCAACGTGGACAGATTCTTCTGAAAAGATTTGTTGATACAACGATTACGATTACAATAATACAAAAAACTATACAACGAAACGAAACGATTATTATAACTGCTCTGCTAACAGCTCAAATTCATTCCTTTCATTCATTGATTATGATTTTATCATCCATAACTTCTTAAACAATTTCATGATTTATATAGTCGTAAAACACGTTATACTACCCGAGTACAATTACTACCACGAAAATAGTACAATACATAGTAGTATCGTAGCTACTAGTATTAATTTTCTCTTGTACCCACTAATATTTAACTTATCTCATAACCTGATGAATAATCAAGACTTCTTGGTTTAAAAATATAAATACCACAATTAGATATAAATACTACGTACGAATATATGTATGTATATAAGAAGAGGAATTTGTATACATACATATATTACGTATATATAATTTCTTTAAACTTTTTCTAATCATAGTCAGTCCACTTTATTTACCAAACGTCTCGTCATGAGAGCCTGATAATGATGAAATACGTATAATTATTGTATATTGTATTAAATATATTAAAGCATTACTAAACACAACTGTTCCTATGCATATACAAGTACTCGTACTTACTTGTATACTACATATGTATGTACATACATATATCAGTTGTATAGACATTGATTTTGTGGGTAGAAAAACAAAAATCTTATTATAACAATCTTAATTTACAAAGCCAAGAAATTGTGTGTTTTATACAGAAATTGCCACCTTTTTAGAAAGTGGCCAATATTTTTTTTGTATTTATTCAACATTTTCCTTACATTTTACTTTTTTTTTTAGTTAACAAATTTTGAGTGAGGTTTATAAGTTTTAGTGCAAAAATAATTTTCAATAATTTCAAAATCTTTAAATTGAATTTTAAAATCAACACCGAAAAATTGAAACAATTTTTTATAAACGATTTTTTATTTGCATTTAATTATTTATTTATTTATTTCCGCTTTCTATTTATTCTTAACAGAAAATTGAGAAAAGAACAAGCAACCAAACGCAACAGACAGCTTGTCTCCACCGCCACCACAAACAACAGCAAACTGTCACGGCAACAACAAACAAAGAAATCAAAACCACAATAAAAAACCTTACTCTTCGCATGACATAACGAGAGAGAGAGAGAGACGACAATTTTAGCGTCGCAGAGCAGTTCAAAGCCATTAAAACGCACACTGTTGTGCGTTACGAGCTGCGAGCTATCTCTCCTTCCAGCAGACGTAACACTCCATTGGAGTCTTGACACACATCATCATCATCGCGGTCATCATTATATTCCAGCAGCTTTGCATGAAATCTCTTACATACTTGGAAGCAGTTACGACACTAAACGGAATAGATTAACAATCACCAGAAAAAGAGAGGGCACCACAACATAACATAAACGACAACAAAATAAGCGAAACCAACAACAACAACAACAGGAAGAAACCATAATGTCTGCCGATTCTCCACGACGTGGCGCCAGCGCCCGTTGTGGCGGCCATTCTATACCTTGCGTTGTGCCGCCACAGATAGTTAGCGACCGTTCCATTCTGGACTCGGCAATCGGCTTCATCAACGATGTCACACTGGCGGCCCATCAGCCGCACAACGATCCCAAGAACACTATCACTTGGGCCCGCTTCGAGTCGATGGCGGACATCAGCGACCCGCGTCACGGCGAAGATTGGGAACTGGAGGGCAATGTTGCTCCGCCCCTGCTGCTTGTCTTAGGCTACGGCCTGGGCGTTCAAGTGTGGGCGATACCCGCCAATGGTGAGGCGGTTGAGGCCCTCTCTTGGCGTCACGGTTCCGTATCTGCTCTACGCGTATTGCCTACACCGTTGGCCACATGCCCCGAAGATGCCGAACGTCGTGCCGACGAATTGGCAGATCTTTATGCTGAGAAGCGTCCGTTGATAGCTCTATGTGATGGTGGCGGCACCAAGTTGGCCGGAGCTGCACAGCCGCAGTTTTGCGCGGTAAATTTTGTGTCACTGAAAACGGGCGCTCAAGTAAAGACGATCAAATTCAAAAATCCAGTCCTCGACATACTCGCGAATCGCACATCCATTGCGATCACCTTCCATGAGCGGATCGCTGTGTTCGATGCGCGCACATTGGAAGACCGTTTGTCCATAACGTCGTGCTATCCAAGTCCAGGGTAAAGTGGAACAAGAATTGCGATTATAACAATGGTCTGATATGTTTTGACTGATTGTTTGATTGTTTGTTTACCTTCTTTCAGGGTCAATCCTAATCCAGTGGCGCTAGGTTCGCGCTGGCTGGCGTACGCTGAGCACAAATTGTTGCACTCGAAACGCAGCGGCGGCGGCTGTGATGGCGAGGCTGTCGCCAGCTACACGGCAACGGTCCTGAATGCTGCCAAATCGTTTGGAAAGGGCTTGCGCGAGTTGGGCGAACAGGTTGCAGCTGGCCTTACAGGTGCCGGCTCTGGCGGGAGTAGCGGCAGCAATTCCAAGAGCAACAGTTTCGATTCCAACAGCAGCGGTGACATGCGCCAGCCGGGAATAATCACTGTTATGGACATAAAGGTAGGAAATGAGGGCTGCATGTGATCAGAGAGAATCGAAGCAGATGTTTTAATGTCTTTCCCTCTCGCCTCTTTTCGAGTTCAGCATCCCGTCAAAGACTTTAGCCCCACTTCCGGCACTCCGGTGTCGAGCAGTGGAAGCGATCCATTTGTCGCGCACTTCATTGCTCACTCCGAGGCTATAGTGGCCCTGGAATTCGACAACTCCGGCATGCTTCTGGTAACGGCCGACAAGCGCGGCCACGACTTCCACGTGTTCCGCATACAGCCGCACCCGGTGGGCTCCAGTCTGGCGGCAGTGCACCACCTGTACGTGCTGCATCGCGGCGACACCAGCGCCAAGGTGCAGCATATAGCCTATTCGTTGGACTCGCGCTGGGTGGCGGTCTCCACTCTGCGTGGCACGACGCATGTGTTTCCAATCACTCCCTACGGCGGTCCCATGGGCGTGCGCACACACACGTCTCTACATGTCGTCAACAAACTGTCGCGTTTCCATCGCTCGGCTGGCCTCTCGGTCGAGGGCCGCTCCAGCTCACCGATATCGCATTCCGAGAGCACCACCTTCAGCCAGTCACTAATGCCGTATCACAATCCAACACTGCCGCCGTACTCGCGGCCAACCGTGGTGCTGCCGTTGGCGCAGTTGCGTCAACCGTTCGCTCTGGGCTCGCCGCCCGGCTCAGCAGCGTCGGCGGCGTCGTCGTCGAAGTCGCCGGCCAGCGCCTCGACTGGCGGCAGTGGATGCTCACAACGGCAACGATTGTCCTCGCTGTCCGACGACAACGGAAAGCCTCTAAGTGTGTGCGCGATTTTTGCCAAGTCGCGTTCCTGGTTATTGGATCCACCGAACGCGACCTGGGAGGCACCACATCGCATGCAGCGCAAAGCGATGGACTCGCTCTTCGTTATGGCCGGCCATGGTGCACTCATACAATACGATCTGGATACAAGGCTTGCCTTGAGTGAGTATCTACGGAGGCAGTATGGGTTGAGCAGTTTCCAAAAAGCACGCATCTGATACCTTTTGAAAACTTTTGTTATAGACGTTGCCAAAGAGAAGATTTGTGATGAAACTCCAATCGAACTCGAGGTCGAGGCTAAAGCCCAGTGGAATCTGGGGCGCAGGGATGGGGCTCAGGAAATTGTGCCACCGCTTTCTGCGGACAACTGGCTGATCAAAGATCGCAACTCGTGCATGCTGACTGACAGCTCACGGCAATTCGATGACGCCGACGATCGTGCGGACAGTTGGCTGTCTCAGGTGGAGATTATCACGCACGCCGGACCACATCGACGCCTCTGGATGGGCCCACAATTTTTATTTAAGACATACAACACGCCGAGTGGGTAAGTCCTTCTGCGTAGCTTCGTTGATTTTGTTCACAATCAATGAAAAACATTGCCCCAAGAAATCAAAGCATTGAATTTCTAGCGCAAGCATAATCTTCTTTTCTTCTATTCTGTTCCTCCGAGCAGGTCTAACCTCAGTCATATTGAAGCAGAATCGATTGAGATCGGAGTCGCTGCTGCCACGTCCGCTGCTGCAGCACGCGCCGAGCGCTCAAGCCCTCTGAATATGCCGCTAAGTGCAACTGGACGCGCCAGTGTACCGATCCTAATTGAATCGGGTTCATATAGTAAGTGCATTTTTAAAGCGCTTTCACTTTTCGGTGCAGCAACAAGCATTTCGTTCAATGTTAATCGTTCATTTTAGGCAGCATCGAACAGAGTCCCAAACTAATGGACCGTTTTCATCATGAACATTTGAATTCGGACTACGCCGTGGCTCATGGCGATACACGTTTGAAGGAGGATTTGGCCGACGCCATGCGTGAGTCGCCCTCAGTTCCGAAGCCGAATGCCGCAGCTATGGGTAATTATTTAGTTACAATACATATTTATAAAATTGGCTGTGCTTGTTGTTGTTGTTGTTGTTGCTGCTGCAATTTTGTTGTGTGGTATTTATTAGTCGGCAAATTCACAATAGATCGAAGAGAAATCGATTGACGAATCGATTGAAATCGAAGTGTTTAGCGGTCGCAATTTGTTGTCGAGATGATTTTCTGGTTTCATTTTACTTTTGTACTAATACTTGTTGTTATTTTGCATATAATTTTAAATTTTGTACATAATTTAATGCGTTTTGTAATACTTTTAATATAAATAAGTAAGGAATTTGTGTTTTTTTTTATTTATAAGTGATCAATTTTTCTTTTAACGCTTTTTCTTACGTTGTACTATACCATTTTCAAGTCATTTTATACACCTCAAATGTTACAAGTCCCGATTTTTGTGAAAGAACTTCATTTCGGTTTTCTGAAATTTTCTACTATTTTTTTGAAACATTTAAAATGGTAAAAATTGAGAAATTCTAGACTCTAAAGATCGACCAATAACTGTGGCCAAAAAAAATTTGTAGAGAAGCATAAATACTTTCCAAGAAATGTTATTATCTATACCTCGCGGAAATTTAACGACGATAATCTCGGCAATCTCTCGCTACCTTCATAAGTTGATAAAAAAAAAAATACAATAAATCTGGGATGAATCGAAGTTGAAGTGAAATTGAGATAATTCCGAATCTAATCCATTAAACTGGCTAAGAAACATTTTTAATAAAATCATATGTAACAAATATCACTGTACGGTATGATAAGAATACTCCATGTGCTGCTGCATGCTTGTTGCTGTTCGATTATAGCCTAAACACAGTCAAATTTCGTTGACTACAAATGACGTTGCTAGTGTCAAAACTACATTGGCTCTTATGGGAAACGAGAAAAAAATAAAATTTCCCCTCCATCGTCAGCGAAAACAACGAAAGCATCGTTGGTGGTCGCACTATTTCTATTTCCATAGTCACATAGTTCGACTTGTTCTTCTTTTTTTGTTTGTTTACAAAAATTGACAAGACTTTTGACAACTCTTATCGCTCATCGTCAACGAAATGACTGTGTTCAGGCTATTATTCTTGAATGTTTTAATTTTTATAAATAAATCCATATATATTTTACTGCATTTACTCTTAGGATTTGGTGTTCTATGAAGTTGCAGCTACATAAAATTAATCCATTAATCATTAATGTATTAAATCTAAACAGCAATTCTTTATGTATTTATTCAGTAGCTGTAACTATTTATAAAGCTTTCGGAGCACTTTATCACGAAAACAACAACCTCATCTTGTCATTCTTCCTGTCAGAACACACAAATCAATCTATCTATCTATCTATCATCATGTAACAGCGCGCGCTCTCACTTTCTCTCTTAACTTCTGTGACAGCAGCTTTGAATTAATCTTGCCTTTTAGCCTTTTAATCTAGTTACAAAAATAACCAAAGTACATACATAGTTACCATTGGTCACTAGCTATCGAACGACGGAGGTGGGTGGTATGGACCGTCATACCTCAAAGGGTAAAAATACCATTTCAAAATGGTAACAAATCAAGCGAGTAATGGGAGGAATCGAATCGTCAAAGCTAAAAGAGAGGGCGGACAATTTCTAATGCCGTTTCGTTGTTTCCGAGAGAATCTTCACTCCCGAAGGTACCCCTTTCCATAAGGCCAAGTTAGGGCCTGTGTTCTGTTCAGTGCCTTAACGTTGAATATTTTGCCATTTCAATTTATCTGATTTTTATTACTTTACTTAAAAAAATATTACACGAATATTTTTAGTCTTATTACCTCTCATTATTCAACACACACATCCACACACACATTCTACATCTTCTTTCGCTCTGAACTGTTGTAAATTTCATTCGCTCAAAATCACTGTAAGTGAGAGAGAGATTAAGGGAAAAGATAAAGAAGAAGAAGAAAAACGGTAGAAAGAAAAAAGAGTTAAAAAATAACATTTGTGTAAAGAAAATGATAAAATCAAAGGCAGATTCTGTGCGCTCTTCCTTCAGAAAGAGTTCATTCTAAAAATTTATTATTTCGCAAAAGTCTTCTCAATACCAGAAGAAGAGAACAGCTTCAGTTTTTTAATACTCCCATCATTTTTTCGTTTCTATAAAAACTGTTAATTCCAAAAAGGCACACACGCAAGAACGAAAATTTGAAATTAGTCCAAGAATTCATCAACATTTTTCGCATGTCGGCCTATTCCTATTTATTTAATACACCGCCCGCCCGCCCGCCTTCGCTCATTGAAGTACGTTGAAAATATAAAAATTAATAAAAGTCATTATAGCGTTTAAACGTTGCTTTTTTGCGTTTCTCGCATTAGTTCCTTTTTTGTTTGTTTTATTGCGTTGTTATTCGTTTGTTTTTTTTTTGTTCGTAATCTTCGTGTTTTTACTAAACATTTGCACAATTTTGTCGAAAACTTGCTGATTGATGCTTTTGAATTCAAAGATTTCTTGTGTTCCACGATTTTGTTATTAAGTCCTTTAAAAATCCTGCAAATATTTAAATTTCGCCAGAGCCACACACACAAAATCTCTCTCTTAAACAACACTTGCTGCCTGCGCCTGCCTTTGGCTTTGTCGCGCTCTTTTTTCCGATTGCTGAATTTTTCTCTTTTTCTTTCTTTCTTTCTTTTCTCTTGCTCCCGTTGTTTGAAAACCTTTTGTGCGCACCTATAGAGCGTTTGCTGACGGATTTCGGCAGGTCAGATGAAATGAGGCCCGTCGGGGTCTCTTTCGCCGAACACGTTGGCGTCGACGACGACGCCACCAAAACGCGCCTGTCTTCAGCAGCGGCTCTGGCCCGTGCCGTGCCGAACATATACTCGTATGCAACGCATTTTAACGGAGAGGAGACCGCAACGCGCACCGCTTCCATCGAGAAGGTGGTCAATCCTTTGGGCACGGTGACCACCATCATAGCGGGCATGTCAACAGAGGCCTCGACAGACATACTCGACGAAGTGGTCTCACAACTGGCAGCCGAAGAGGCTGTGATACATGAAAATTGCGATGAGTCGCTCTTTCGTCCGGTGGTGGCTATCTTCTGCGACGAGAAAGGCGGTGTAGGAGTCCGAGGTGAAGAAGCTGAACTACGGCAGGAATTGTGCAAACCCCCGGAAGTGATTGCTAACAAATTGATAGTGCCGGTGATTGAAAAGGAGCTGGATGAAGAGCTCTCCAAGAAGGAAAGGCTCAAGTTGGGATTAACCGCCAGAGGGAGAAGAAGCCGCAAAGGGAGTGCAAATGCTGTGGAATGCCAAAATTATGGCAAAACTAAAGAAAGCGAACGCTTGTCCACAGAAGATGGACGACGCGACGTCGCCGAGTTAGAACAATTGAGTAAAAAGCGTGAAGTTGAAAGCGATTCCAAGCAGCAAGAAGATATTGCTCTTGCAGAAAAATTCCCAGAGGAACGAAAACAAAGTGTGTCTATTATGTTGAAGGAAAATGCAAAGGAAACAACGCCCAACAGAATGGAATTATTATCCACTAAATCTCATGAGAAATGCTCCGCTGAAAAATCAGCAAAGAAAACGAAAAACGATTTAGAAAATGTAGCGGAGAAAAAAACCAAAACAAACAAAGAAGTTGGCACAAAGAAGCCTAGAGATAGAAAGTCCGAGTCTAACAAAACTAAAGAGATTATGACGAATGAGCCACAACGGATTAACAAGAATCAAGAAGACAAGTCTAACAATGCGTTTAACGATGATGAAAACGCGCGGACTGCAAGAGAAAAAGAAGAAAAGAAAACTGTCGAATCCAATAAGAGCATACACAAGGAGGAAATTGCTGGAAAGGGCCTGAAAAGGAGCCAGCAACAACATAACCAAGACGAGAACCATGTCACCAAAAGCGAAGAGACTAAAGAAGCTAAGAGCACGATGCTGGATTTAAAAAAACAAATGCCCGAAAAAAATGCTGAAAAGAAAACAAAGAAGACAGAAACAAAGCAGCCTGACGAGAAAGAACTGGTTGCATCTAGCTGCGAAGATGCTTCTAACATCGAAGAGGAGGAAAAAGAGGAAACCACAAAACCCAAAACCACTAAAAATCGTCAACGCCTAAATCAAGATGATCAGCGTGAGGATGCAGTTACTGGAAACCAACAAAGCATAGAAGAGTGCTCTGGAAAAGTGTCCGCCGAATGCCGAGAAGGGAGCGCCACAAAAGAAAGCTCTGTTAAAACAAAGAAAAGCGGTGGCGATGATGATGATGGTAAGGATGAACTCGATTCTGTGCACACAAATCAATACACGAAAAGTTCGAGACAGAAGGAAGGGCAAATTGGGAGGGGACGACGACAGCATATAGAAGAAAATGAAAAACCATTTAATGCAGACGAAAGGAAATCAAGGGCAAAAGTCCAAAAAGAAAATTCACTCGAATCTCTCAGAGCAACAAACTTTCCACAAGAAACTGAGAAAAACACAGTCGCCGAAAATGTAAAAGCTGCCGCAGATAAAAGAACGCTGTCCGACACTGCGACTGTTAGTGATTCCGGGACTAACAAAAAAATTGTTGAAAAATCCATCAAGATCGCCGCAGAAGAAATCGAAGCCACAGGCAAAATTAGAGAAGACTCTGCGGACTCTGTAGGCAAAATTTCTTCTAATGACATCACAGAATTGAAAGGAAAAGTCGATGAAGTCGATACGCCGGACAAAATACGGAGCTTGGAAAAAGCAAATAAATGCGAAGAAGGTCTCAGACAATTTCAACGTAACAAAACTAAAAGTGTTCAAGCGAAATTAAAATTTTCCGCTGCAGCAGAACTTAAGGTTCCATCAGAGGTCATGGTACTAGAAGCAAAAACCGGCAAAAATGAGAAACAAAAGCCAAGTCAGTCCACTTCAAATTCAGAATCGGAAGAAATAATTGAAGCTACTGTATATATCAAACCTAAAAAAGGACAGCGAAGGACACCGGCTAACACTCCTGTGGAGAAGTCTAAGGCAAGAGAAATTAAAACCACCGCCAGTTCTGAGGAGGAGACCTCTGCCGAGTTGGGCGATAATAAACGCAATATTGGCCCAGAAATGTTAATAGGTTTCAGTGAGGTAAAGGAGAAGGATGTGGCGGTGGTGATGGCGGTGGATGCAGCAGCACTGCCAGCAAATGACACAAAAGACTCTGAGCAAACAACTCCTGTCAATGATAGTAATACAGAAGAGAGTGTGAACACTTTAAAGGCATCATTAAAGGAAATTAACAACGAAACGGAAGACTCCAATCAAGCAAGCAAAACCCAGTTCAAGGACTTGCTGAAGAAGACGGAAAAAACAAGTGCTGAAAGAGATCACGATCAAGTGTGCATCCACAAAGCCAAAGCCCAAAATAATCTCACAACTAATGAAAGCAAACTCAAGAAATTAAATGAAAACAATTCAGCAAAAAATCAGAAACAAAAATCGAGATTAGTTAGAGAAGATGTAGCAATATCGTCATCGTTGTCGTTATCCTGCCAAATGCAGGAAAGGATAGCTGGAACGACAAAGTCGTCTATAACTATAACAGAGAGTGACGTAGTCAACAAAGAGTCTGAAGCTGAAGCATCGCTAAAATCCCCAAAAAACTCATCTGAAAGTGATAACGTCGATAGTGGAAAGGACTCGTCTGAGTCTGGTCTATCACAGACCAAAGCCAAAGGATATCTAATAAAAAGGAGCGATAAGAAAACCACTCACCAGAAAAAGGTCAAGACAGCTACGAAACATTCAGAACAAGGTACAGAAGCAATGGAAACGGACAACTTCGAAATTCAGGCACAAACCAACGCGAAGACAGAAGAAGAAGTATTATCAGACCGCACTAGTGCAGACAACAGTAAACAGCAAGCAGAAATTACAAACGTTGATACCAAAATAATCCCACAAGCCGTCTCCTTGGCAGACACAAATATAACCAAAAAATCTAAAACTGAAACGCAACTAGAGCAACTGAAAGGAGAAGATTCAGAGTCTTTGGGAGAAGACTTCAAAATTCAACAGAAGAGTAAATCTCTTCTGCGGGATAAAATCGATTCTGAGACGACAACAACAACACCAGATGATTCAAAAAAGAAGAAAAAGGATAACAAACTTAGCAGTGTTGAGAAATTAACGACAGCGAACAGTTCAAATGAGCAGAAGACAAAGGAAGAAGCTCTAATTTTCTTCGAGAAATTTTCGCCAGAGCATAAAAAATCGATGGTACAAACAAATTCATTGATGTCCTTCGTGAAACCAGTCTCCGTCTGGCAGGCCTTAAGTGGCGCCGATATGATCAATCAACAATTGGTCAAATCGGAAAGAGTGAAGAGTCGAGAAGGCGAATACTCCTCCTCCGCCAGATTAAAAGACTCTGAGGACAAATTAAAACTTGACTCGATTAAATCAGTGGAAAAGTACAGCAGCACGCCATATCATACACCATTAAATGCGGTGGCAGATGATTTTCCCGTTTTGAATCCTTCGGCTCCGCTGCCACCATTACCCCGAGCACTCCTCGAGCCCTTGAATTTAAGCGACGCTGCTGACGCCTCAACATCTTGCAATTCTAAGGATGCTGACATCAGCAATGCGGCTGATGCTTCTCCCGTAAGTCTTATCAACTTCGAGAGTCCACAGAAGGGCGGAAGCCCTACCACCACGCTCCGGCGATCTGAGATAATTCCACCACCTCGCGGTTTTACCGAACAAAATCTCATTTTGGCTCTCTGCGGCAGTTTGCACTATGAAAACGAAAGCGACCACTCGCGTTCTACGCCGGCCGGCACCGGCCGAAAATCCACGGTGGACTATAAAAGTCTCATTGAGAACATAAACGATGAACAATATTTGAGTTTAGAGCAGAGTAGCCAGGATACGCCAACGTCACAAGAGAACGTCACATCATCAACTTCGAACAATTCTTCCGAGTTCGAAGAGGTCAACGTTGCTGCAGCGGTCGTGAGCAAAAAAGCCAAGAAGCAGCAGCAGCAGCGTCCGAAGAGACAGAGGGATAGATCAATTAAAAACTCCAAATCCGTTGATGACGCAGATGATGATGATGGAGATGAGGACTGCAGGAATAATAGTGATGCTGGTAATGAGAGTGCTGGTAATGTTGACGATGAAGAGCTACAGCCATTGCTAAGCTTGTCAGAGTCCCAAATAGAGCCGGCTCGCCGCTCAACCATCGCAAAGCCTCGAACAGCAGAGACCTACGGCACAAGTGGCGGTAGAAGCGGTGGTGGTGGTGGTGTCACCACGGACAGTGAGGGCCCCATGGCCGCGACGACCACTTCGGATGATAACAATTATCACGCTTATACAACTGGCAGAACCGCGACCGCAGCGACGACTGCAGGCACGAAAATTAAAACGAAAAAATTGGAGCACAAAATTAATTTAATCGCAGCAATTGAGGCGGCAACTTCATCTTCTTCCTCCACGTCGTCGGCCGAGGAGAGTGGTGTCGAAGGTGGTGGCGTTGGTGGCGGTGGCTGTGTGGGTGGTTCGGATGGCTGCAGCAGTGCTGCCATAGCTGTGTCAACCGACAGCGCTGTCGTGACATTGGCCACATCAAATATTGCCACCGCCACCATGAGCAACATACAGTATCCACCCACGGTCAGCCAGCAGAGTGCATCGAAGAAGAAGACCAAACGTCGCAGAAGATAAGAATTAGCAATTTGTTTGATTTGTATTTTTTGTGTGACGACAACGTACTATTTGTATTTCATACACTTTGCCCACGACGTCGCAGATGGTCGCGGTGATGATGGTAGTGATATCGATGAACCATCATTTTTGGCAACAGCATCATAGAATTGAATTTTGAGTGCTTTAAAGTTGGAAAACGGGCAGTTTTTTGAGAGTTATTTAATGTAGGTGTAGGTAGTCAGCGGTGGGTGACCGTTTTGCAAAGGCCGCTTGCGACGAGTAGATATTGTAGTACGAGTATACGAGTACATCGTCTACCTTTTTGTAAATCGTAGCCGTTCTCATCCTTTGACCGAAAACTCCTTTTCGAACACGTTTCCGGTATTTATTTATTATTCCGGTTCTATTTAAAGAAGAAACCAAACTCAATCCGTAGGAAATCGCACACTTTGAGCAATTTGAAATTAACACTTTATCACCTTTTTATACTTTTAGACTTTAGGCAAAAAGTGTCATGGTAAATTAACACAATAGTACTTATAGAAAACTCGAAGAAATTGTTCGCTTTTAAAGTGTTAGCATGAAAGAGTTATGAAATAAAATTCAGAGACACCAAAACTAATAGTAGTCAATTACTGTCTGTCGTGCATACAAAAAATACAAATCGCCACAATGTTTTGATTATTCTGTGCATGTACTTAGCAGAGAGATATATCAGCAACGAGTACTTTTTGTGCGTGAGTATACTCTTGTATGTACTCGTACTCCTATTCGTGAGTGTACAGGCATACGAATCGCATTGAGTCAGTCGTCAGATGGTTATGATTACTTTGCCGAATATACTCTGCGGAGAGTGGGACAAATACTCGACTCGTCTACTTTTTGGGGCGGCTGATCTTGACAAATCTGAATAAAATTATGACTCGTTCCAGATCTCTAAGCTGAAAATACATGCATAGACCTAATTTAAAATATATATATATATATATCCATTGCCTTGATTCAAATGATTATTTATTCAATGCAAATACGTTCTAAACTAACCCTTTGATAAAATTATTAGCAGATTTATTTTATTAGAACTTATTGAAACTTATGCACATTACATAAAAGTAAGAATAACCAGTAAATGTCTGTGTATAAGACTCGTATTCTAATTATTTAACCCAAAATCAAAATTTTAAAAAAAACGAAAAAATTAGACAAAATTCAAACACACAAAAAAAATAATAATAAAACGATAAAAAGTTGTATATTTTAAGAATCAACAAAACTATAAAAAAATATATATCTAAGTAAATGTAAACGAAAAAGATTTATACTATCTATTTTAAAATCACTGCGCGGCTTGTCAAACAAAGTAAAAGTTGTATAAGTGTATATTAAGAGACGGCTCATACGATACAGAAAATCGTACATTCTTGTGTATGTGTGTATTAGAGGGCTGTATGAGACGTCTCGAAAGATTCGAAACTGACATAGAATCATTTCGAATCAAGCCGCTTCCATTTGAATCATTTCGAATCAAGCCGTGACTATCGAAAGTATATGCGGTAATGTTAACAGTAGCGCTTCCAAAAGTCACCGCTTGATTTGAAAGCAATGAAAGCAAGCACTGCAGACAACCCCTGAAACTTTCAAGACGTCTTAAACAAGCCGTCGAGACGTCTCCTGCACCCGTCTAGTATGTATTTCTCTCATCGTTAACACTGCTGGTGTTTTCCTTCATCTTTTCTCCTCCATAAAAGTGTTTCTCAAACACTGATCACTTTAATTGGGACACAAACCACTGAAATCAATTTAAGTGGCTTGTGCGTATCTTGTTCGACAACCACATTATAATTTATTTTTCTCTTTCACTCTTTCAATTATCGTAACTTTTTCCAAATAGTACCTTCATATAATTGAGATATTTTAAAAACTGTTTTTTCATAACTTATAAATATTGTACATTATTGTTTATATTCAATCATTTTGTATGCGTAACGTATATTTTGAAATTACCTTTCTTAAGTAGCTAAAATTAAATCAATTAATTATGCTAACACATTGTTATTTAAATAAATTGTATTAAAATAAAACAAAACTTACCAAAAAAAAAAGAATATAAATAACGTAACAGTGAAATTTTATTCAGTATTTATGATTTTCAAATCTTAAACTACTCAGTGATATTTCAGAAAAAAACTCGCTTTAAAAATGTATTAAAATATATGAAACTATTAAGATAACTCGTAATAATAACATATTATTAATAGTTTAATTTTATTCCAAAAATAAAAAAAAAAACAATAAACACAAACTATAATGTAATGCAAAAAGAGAAAAAAATTAAGAAAAAAGTATAAAAATAAAAAAATATTTAAAAAATTATAAAAACCAAATTTTAAGAGTTTTATTTTTTTTTTGTTTAACACAACAAAATCTCCTAATCGGTTTAAAATTTTCAATTTCGTTATAATTTCCCTTTCGAAAACTTTAAAAATGATTCTCTTTGTTGTTTTTAAAACCTACTACAACTAAAGAAATTTGGGAACTTCAGCTGTTTCTGGTGTCGTCCTTGCATTAGAACTTTTGTATGTATTGCATTATTAAACTCTTTCCTATATCTTTTTTATTAATTTACAGATCGTGAAACCGTAATGAACAACGTCAGTAATTCATTGAATACAGAAGGGCTGGCAGTAACTGATCGGCGACTAAATAAAATCGATATCATCGATATTAAGTCAGTCACTAAGAGTCAGAATACATCAAATTGTAACAATAGCAGCAACAACTCACTTGAAAAAAGTGTCACACTTCATCAAAAATCTTCTCAAAATGAATCCGTAAAAAAGGAACCGGCTGTAGACAATTTAGACATTTTCAAAGCTGATGATCATCTGCATCAGTTGAACACTGACGATGGCATTAGTTCAAAAAATCACAATCATTGCATCGACGCAACATCATTATCATCGTCATCCTCCTCTTCCTCCTCCACCTCCGACTCACCAACAACAACAACACAGCTGAATGGCGGCGAGATCGATGTTAATTTAATGCATTTTCCAATATTAGATGCCAACAATAAATCGAAAAGCAGCAGCAATTGCAGCAACAAGAGCGGCAACAGCAGCAGCAGCAGTGTGAATGGAGCCAGCAATTCGGCTGATTCGACGACAAGTGGCTCCTTGTGAGAGTTACTGAAGCATCCTGCCTTGGCCAGGACCACAATGCGAAATAAAAACTTCTGTTTAAGTAAAGTTTATCAGAATATGTTCAATAAATAAGTGCGGTGAGGTAAGAGCATTATGGCACGGCTGAGACATGTTGAGAAGATCATTGCACAGCCAGACACGCTTAGGCTTGTCAGAAACCAGACTCTATTTTCCCGAAGTCTTTGGAGTTACAAATTCTCGGAGAATAAAGAAAATATTGAAGCTATTTGCATTGGATTTTCAAGAAGCAGGACAATACTTTCGGTTGCCAGAGCGAGTATGAAAAGCATGATGTATGATGGAGAAGTCACATGAAGTCAGCAAATTTAGCGCACCTTCGAAAAAATATAGCCTGGTTTTTGGTTTATCGATTTGGTCGACCCGTGTCACGTACATAATATGGAAATTCTCGTTTTCGTATATTCGTGGTTCTTTTTTTTTCTACTTGTGATTTGTTTTGTGTGCTTCTTCTTAAACTTAGATATTAATCTTTATCATCTTTTGGATATTAGATTTAAAAAATATCTTAAAATTAAAACGATAAAAGTGATTATTGAATTATTCGAAAGTGATCATTTTGAACGTGATAGTAAGAGAGACAGAGAGAGATAGATAGACAGATAGAGAGAGAGAAAGAAATCTACGAATTTTTTTGTTATTCGTAGTTAGTATCTATGTAAGTGTGATAAATTGAATAGTTTTTTTTTCAAACTGAATTAGATACATATTTACTAATACATATACATATGCACACATACTAACATGCGTGTTATTTGTATATATTTTACGATATACATATACTAAATAATTTCATACCTTCATATATTATATATTTATTTATTGCAAGTATTTACAATAAATAAAAATGCATAGCAATTTTCTGCTTGATTTATCGTTATTTGTATAAATTTATAAAAGCTTATCCAATTGGAACTGACATTTTAAACGGATCCGGATGCTGCGGATCAGTCAGCATTTGATTTACACTTCAAGCTTAAATTTTATTGAAATGTAACCAAATTTGATCATTATTGCTGCTTGATTAAACTTTTGAGATTATTTAAGAATTTGTTAAGGTCGTCATCGCCGCCATAGGCGCATTGAATCCTTCAAACATTACATGTCGAGCTTTGTCTGCTTTTGTCTAAAATTAAAATCGACACATATTTTCGAAAAGTCGTTCTTTAATACATATATTAAAATGTCAGTTCTTGTTGAGTGATCTCATGCAAACTATTCATTTATCAAAGTGAAGATGAAATGATTAAATTTTTAATACACTGCAAAAAAAAATTATTGTGCGTTACTCTTTTTCCGAATAGTTTTTTTCGATTTTTATAAAAGTTCTATATCATTTTTCTTGATGTTCGTTAAATTTGCCAGAAAGGTTTGAAGATTTTGTTTGTTGATTTTCTAGAGCTACAGATTCAGAGCAGTTTTTGCTCTTTTCCTTTCTTTGATCCGCACAAAAAGTTTCGCTTGATTTTCATTTCATTTAAAATTCTATCTCTGTCTTTGAAAATGTTTTTTTATGATGTTTAAAAGAAAAATCCTTAATTAAAACACGTTTTTATTTTAATATAGATACTTTCTATATAATAATTTTATAAAATTTTTCAAACAGGGTTATTTAAAATTACCGCTAAATAGTTTTCAATAAAGATAAAAGAGAAGGTACAGTAGTCCTCAAAAAAAAAAACCTAGTTAATTTAAATAGCAAAAATATACTAACAATTTTTAATTTATAAGTTATAAAATTATTTGAAATTATAGCATACTAAACTAGAGTAACAAAAACATATAATAGCCATAATTGATGATATATTGTACGATATAAAATTTTAAAATTATACATTTTTTATGTAAATTTAAGTATGCTGTAATTGTACTCTACATTCTTTTCAGGTTTATACATACACTATCTACGTTTTTTAATGTTTTTTTAATTGAAATATTGCTACAGGTGCTTTACATATTTATCCACGTAGTTTAGTTTACATTTGACAAGAAATATTTGCCTTATGTCAACCATTTGTTATACGGATGAAAACAATTGAAAGCGATGTTGAATTTGCAAACACTCGCGCATGTCGAGTATATAAACAATATAGTACATACATTTATTTCCCAACGTAATAAAAAATTGCGTTCATCATAACCACAAACCATAGTAAATTTATCACTTACTCGTTTATATTGTACAATCAATAAAATTAATTTAATTCAATTAACTAAAAATATGAGTGAATGTGGAAATACAAAAAAAAGTTTAAATATCTACAATAATACTATATTCGCAGGAAAATGATTTTTTTATATTGCATATAAAAAAAATAAAGAGTAGAGGAGTCAGTCAATCCACAGAGTTTAATAAAAATTCCAAATGATTAAAAATCATTCAGAAATAGTAAAGCATTAATAACAAATATTCACACCTACAAGTATTGGCAGGTATACAAACTTCTACAAAAATATTTTTATTGAATATTTTTTGAATATAAAATAATGACCCCAAAAAAACAAGACCACAGCATTAATAATTATTCATAAATTAAATTAACTTTTATACTCATTATTTTTTTTCGCAAACATTTCCATACAATTAACATTTTTTTCATAATTTTACAAAAGTGTTGACCTAACGCGTAAACCTTTGTAAAAAAACCCAAACGGCATTAAAATGTTTACAATTTGGAAAATTCCGAGCATTTATAAAACTTATGACAATAGTACTAGAATGGTACTACAAAGATTTCAAATTTTTTACATACTTCCAAACTCTTCAGACTCTTAAAAATCGGTTTAAAGAAATCCTATAAGGACAAATTTTTCATTTTTTAGTTGAGCTTCTTTAAAATTCTCATTGACTGAATGCAATTATTTGAAATAATTTATTAAATTATACATTTCATTATTGTAAAAACCTATTGCACTAGAACTAATTTAATAATTGTTACCATAATAATTGAAATTAAAAATTTAAAAAATTGCCAAACTTTACACTAAAAATATAAAATAATTATTTTTATTTTAATAATGGACCACACAATATTTACAATCATATTAACTTTTAATCTAAGTAAATGTTTAGTAAATTTTCTGTCAATTTTAAATATTTTATTTACATTTTTTAAATTTGTTTTTTTGTTATTTATTTGGTTTTTATATAATTTCTGTTTTCTTTACATCTTTTTAGTTTGTTTTGTTTTCATGGAAACACTTTTTTATTTATTTTTATTTTACTTTCGAATTTAGAATTAAAATTATTTCACATCTTTTTTATGTAAATTTCTATAACTCTTTCTATTTCTAAAATTTCTATTAAAATCTTTTAAATAATTAGAACTAATTAAAAATTTTAATCACATCCTCCAAAATATTAAAATTGGGCAATGACTTAATTTCAATTCATAAGCATACGTTTAGTTATCTTTCGTTATTAATCTCTGCATTCGATTAAATTAGCACGGACTAAATTACAAGCGGTTACTTATATTCGATTAATGTACAAAATCTATTTGAAAATTATTACATTTTAGACATAATTTTTCAAAATGCAGAATTTAAAAGCTTAAAAATTCCGGTAGGACGAAGAAAACTTAAGAATTTTAGCATTGTTTCTCTAGAATATTCATGCAATAATATTATTGTACTAAAATTATTCGAAACAATTTTCAATTAACTTTTGATCTTTGTGCATTTCATTTTTATAAAAATTGATTTTTATCTTTCTATAAAAAAAACAAAATACAACTCGCATTTCCAGTTTTCTTTTTTTCAAAAATATTATAATGAATTAATTTTTATAAAACAGACAATATTTTTATACCAAAAAATAAAAATCCTCATCTTTTTTAAAAAATAACAATTTTTGTAATAAAATATTCCTTTACCGGTGCATATACTCGTACATACATATGTATATTTTTTTTTCTTGCATGCGAGGAGAAATCAGAATTTTACTTTTAAAAATGTTTTGAAATTAAAATTATTTATATATTTTTACTCTATCTATGGGAGTATAGATAGATATATGCAGAAATAAATTTAATTAAGAGAAAATTGTATCTTATTATTACTTAAATAAACATATTTAACAACTAAAGGCTAAAGCTTTTACTGCAAAAAAAACTTAATAAGTAAGTTTTAACTTATAAATATGTAAGTTTAGCACTTTAACGAAAACTAATAACAAAATTTTTTACTGGCTTCTATACGAATAAAAACTATTTTGAGAATAAAAGTTTGCGATATGACTTCTCATGATGTAGAAGTTTACTTTGAAGATGGTTAATGATCCATTGGAACACTTCATGTACTACATATACAAAAGAAAAGTGTATAAGTACATATGTACTAAATTTACTTTATAGTATATAAGTACTGGACAAAACAAAATTAAATAAAATTTAATAAATAATTACAAAATCTTTGAATATTTTTTAGCTGCAAATTGCAATGAATATTTAACTTAATAAAATCCAAGTATAATTACGAGTAATTAAACAATAAATAATCATAGTAATTTAGAAAGTGTCATATTTTTAGCAGAGAAAAAATAAAAAAAAAATTACAAACGAAAGCAAAATTCCAATAAATCAATTTCGATAAAAGTTTCGAGAAAAAATAATCGGACTTCAAGTAGCGAAATTTATTTATTATTATTGCTGATGTTGTACCCATATGACTGGTGATATGATATATTGATACGACATTAAAGCATGTATTAAAATATTAAGTACACAAAAACAAAATGCATTATAAGTCGACGCATAAACAAAAAATATACAAATAATATATTGAATTGTAAAATTATTTTTTATGAGTGAAATTTATACAAATAAATTTTTTGTGCTGGTAAATACCGAAAGCAGAAACTACAAAAAGAAGAAAAAAAAAACAAAATTTATCTTTTATTGTATGCAGAATACGGAAAAGGAAGAAAGGAAAGAGGGAAAGAAGGGCCTGAGTAGTATATGCCCCTGTAAGTATATTTACGAACATAAACAATCTGTTAATCTATTCGTTGACTGCTACATTCAATACTGAACTTATACTCGCTTGTTATACTTTACTTGACATTTAATAGCGACTGCTGTTTTAAAGCGCATGTATTTACGCATAAAAAAAGAAATTGAATGAAAAACAATTGTGAAAATAACATTAAACACAGCGACACCATTCAATAACAACGAATACGCATGTTTCGTCTTTTAGTAGCATTGCTTCATGTTGCTTTTCTCTGTCCAATTATATCGAGTCATGCAAATCAATTACCATTGATTAATTGACTGATGAATACGAATGTAAAGAGTAGAAACTTTAGTAGAAAGCTTGGAGTACTTTCTCCTGCGTTTCGAATGTCACTAATTGATGGATGCATTCTCGTTGCTACGGTTTTTTACTCTTTGCTCGTTCTTCCTTCGGAGAGTGAGACAAATACGAGTACTCTATAATTTCTATGAATTTGTATAGTGACTCTTTGGGCGAATCATCAAAATATGTATGTTTCGTAATTCTTGAAGGTAACTTCTTTTAGCCCAAAACCTTTATAAGTTCCGAATTATTTGTGGGCGCTTAAGGCCAAATTTTTGTCTCAATAATTAAGCAGCTAAAATTTAAAATGAAGAAATGTTGGCGAAAAGCCAAACAACCTGCCTTGAAAACGGATAAAAACATTACTTCATTTTCGGAGGTGAAATACTTCAGAAACATATTTTTGAAAATGTTTTATGTTTTTATATAGTACATATTTATATAAATTCGGTACTGCTTGCATTAAGCATTAATGCGTAAAAATTCTTCTTCGGTAACAATAGTCGCAATTAAAACGACATTTTTTGGATAATCATAGTCTTAGGCGTGGTCGTGGGCCTTGCGCTGCTTCTCGTCCGTGCGATCAAAGCGAGTGCCAACAACAAAACACTAAAGCAGGGCACTGGGGCCGTGGTATCGAACTGTGCTGGGTGTGCAGAAATTGGCGGGTCAGTTGATGAGCGATTAACTGCCAGTTTTCATGACAATTCTGCAAAATTGCCTTTTTTCTCTTGTAACTTGTAGGAGAATTCTTGCGGATGGCGGTTCCGCGGCGGATGCTGCTATAGTAACGCTCTTGTGTGAGGGCATCATACTGCCACACAGCCTGGGCCTGGGCGGCGGCTTCGTTGCGACCATATACAACAAGGAGTCCGGCAAAGTTGAAACATTGATAGCACGCGAAACAGCACCAGCGGCCGCGCATCGGGACATGTATATCAAAAGGGAAATTACGGGTAAATTAGATCGAAGTAAATACATACAGTAGATAGGTCAAAGGTGATCAATCGCTTTCGATCTGCTCAGGGGCCATTGCTGCGGCAACGCCAGGCGAAATCTGTGGCTACTGGCATTTACATGGCAAATACGGCAGACTACCATGGCGAGTACTCTTCGATGAACCCATCAAATTGTGCACAGAAGGACACACCGTCACGGAGCATCTGGCCAAAATTTTAACTCTAAACGCAAAACGCATAGAAAATGAACCTTCGCTCCGCGAAATCTTCATAAATCCAAATACCGGAGTATTGTACCAAAAGGGTGAAACCATGTACCGTCCGCAGTTGGCGAAAACACTCAAAGTGATTGCAGAAGGTGGTGCGGGCGTCATGTACGAGGGTGGTCGAATTGGTCAAATGTTGGCTGAGGATATACAGGAAATGGGTGGCATCATAACGCTACAAGATCTGAAGAATTACAAGTAACGTCTTGATAACGTCTTGTCGCCGACTGTCATTCTCCATTATTTACAAATTTTTTTAATTCCGTCAGTGTTCGTTGGGAAGAGCCCATTTCGGCACAAATTAACGGCGGTTATTCGCTTTATACCACACCGCTGCCCACAAGCGGTGCCGTCCTGGCCTTCATCTTGAACATAATGGACCTGCTCTACACCGACCAGTATAGTGTCTACTGGCAACGTCTCATAGAAACGTTCAAGCACGCCTACGGACATCGCACCAATCTCGGCGATCCATACTTTGAGCCACAAGTTAAGGAAGTACTACAGAAACTGACTAGTCCGGCGTATGCGACGTATATACGCCCTTTGATAAAGGACAGTGAAACCTCTGCGAGCTTAAAACACTACGGAGCCGATTTCACCAATGAGGAGGATCACGGCACCGCTAACATAGCGGTGCTGGCGCCAAATGGAGATGCTATATCCGTTACTAGCACTATTAACAATCAGTAAGTAGTGTTGAGCACTAAGTTAACATGAAGCAGATTTCGAAATTGGTTTTTTCTCGTTGTTTCGAACGCAGCTTGGGATCCAAAGTACGTTCACGACGCACTGGCATTATTTTAAACGACGAAATGGATGACTTCTCCACACCCGGCGTAACAAATACCTACGGCATTCCTTCGTCTCCGTCAAACTACATCAAACCCGGCAAATGTCCGATGTCCTCGGCATGCCCGGCCATAGTTTTTGACAAAACTGACAAAGTCTGCTTGCTGATTGGTGGCGCTGGTGGTTCGAGGATCACCACATCAGTCGCTCAGGTAATGCGGGCTCTGAAGTCAAGTGTGGCGAGACGACGATTTTTCAACCATTTATATTCGTTTAAGGGCAGGCTATTTTGCGTTATCTGGTATTCAATGATAGTATGAAAGATGCCCTGAACGCCGGTCGCATCCATCATCAACTGTCTCCGATGCATATCGATGTAGAACGCGAAGTGAGGAGGCGCGTTATATCGCATTTGCGGAGTATTGGGCACGACATTAACTACTTGCCAAGGGACAAAGCTTTCTCAGCTCTCACAGCCATCGGCTTGAAAAAAGAAGAGCCAGAACTTGTTTGTGATCGTCGCCGTCACGGTAGCACCGCCATTGTCTACGCGAAAAACCCAAACTTACATTTTTAGATCAGCTTCTTTTTTAATTTATGCTGAAATTCTTATTTTAGAGGTTTTTTTTCGCCTCGATTTATGCAAATTTTTCGAAATGTTTTCGTACATGAAGATCGAGAGATATTTTTTTATTTGTAGAAAAATTTTGTAGTTGTACTCGTGCTAAACAAACTAAACTAAACTAAAAGCTAAAATAATTTTTAATAATAAATTTATTTTTATTGTGAGCATTTTTTAATTACTTTTACTTTTTAGAATAGCCTTCCTTAAATATTTAAATATTAGAAATAGCTATATATTTTTAAAACTCGACTAAAAATCTTGGAAGCTATTAATATCAGGTAACAAAAGTGCAGATTCACTGCGAAGGCATCATTACAGATATTTTTACATCTCAATTAAAATAATAGGTGTACAAAGGTACACAAACTTTTACCTTGCACAATACTTGTCGTCAATATAATTATGACCAAAACACGTGGCCCTTTTTATGGACACATTTTGCTTCAGCGATCGAAGTAAAGAAATACATACATTTCGAAGGTAAGAGAAACAAATCAAAGGCGAAACACACCACCACCACCCCTGCACCCTTCAATGATCTTGAGGCCCGCTCTATCTCGCCCTTTCACTCTCTTTTCTTTATAACAACTTTTCTTCCTACAGAAAATTTTATCAGTGACTTAGAAGTGTATTCTGAACAAAGAAAACTGCCAATCTAATATCGCAGACTAGTAATGTCATTGTTGTTGTTGTTGTTGTTGTTGTTGTTATTATGGTTAGGTGCTAATTTATTAGAGTTCTTTCTCCCACTCTCTAACTTTATAGCTAGCTCTCTTTTCCATTTCTTATACTGCAGCGTCGTTAATTTCGTTTAATTGCTTTTGAATATAAAGTATATTACTAAACGTATTAACAGTTATTAGACAGAGCTCTCTCTCCCTCTCTTTATCTTGAGCTTTATAACTTTTGCAGCGTAGTTAATTTTTTTTAATTGCCTTTGAATATAAAATATATTAAATAACCGTCTTTATTCTGAGATCACTTTCTGTTGTATTTAGTCTTAGGCGCTTGCTGCTATGCCGCCGACGATGACGACGACGACGACGGTTGACTTACTAACGTCATGTCTGTTGCAAATGGGAGTTGATTGATCAGTTGCTTTCGAGGTGTTCACGGGTACGTGCGTGAGTGTATGCAAGCCAGTAAACGCGTTCAATGATATCGATTCGTTTGAATTAAAATAAAAACAAATTATTTAGAACATAAATAGTTTTAGTTGAAATAAATCGTGAAAGTTTTTGCTTGAACTAGTGTACATTATTTTAATCATCACCTAAACTCTTCACTGTTCAATCATTAAGATAATGAAGTAAGTTTAAAAATTAATAAAACCTAAATTAAATAAGCAACGGTCGTAAATGCAAATACTGGAATATAAAAACGTCATGTCAATGATAGTTGCAGTGCTGGAGGAACAGACCGAAAAGAAGAAGAAGAAGAAATAGTTGCTTGCGACAGCACTAAATTTAAAAGGCCACATTTACTTTTCGAGTGAATTTTGAATTAGTTTGCGCTTTTAATTCGCAGTTCTTCAAGTTTTACCTTTTGTGTTCGTTACTTGAATATATACTGACTATTTTTTTTATTACTCAAGCATTTTCATTGAATTGAATTGAATAAATTTAGCAACCGCCACCAGGGTCATTTTGTAAGCAGAACTCAATTAAATTTTCGTTTTTTATTAGTTACCTTAGAATCCAAACAGGCCTCTAATATACTATGTATATGTACATACGAGTACATATGTATGTACGAGTGTGTAATTTATCCAATAGTTTGTTTAAATAGCAAAATTCATTAACTTCATAAAACAAAAAGAGAAGAAAATTGAGAAATTTATGCACTAATGACAGATTCAGTTTTCCGTTTCTATTCTCGAATTTCATATAGAAAAATCGCGCTAATTATTTAATAATTAGTAGAAAATTTGTAATGATTTATTTAAATAATACGCGTAAACAGAAACTCAAACAGAAATTATGACGGCTGTTTATTTAACTGTTTATATATCACAAAAAAAAAGCAAACAAGAAAAAGAAAGAATCAAAAAATAAATAACAACTTTTTTCTCTAAACTTCTTAGTAGAAAAATCATCTCAGCAGCAAATATTCCGATTTCAATTTTACTCCCTAGTAATCTTTATTAAAATATTGCAGCAGAACAACTCATCCCTCCAGACCACTCACTCTTCCATCCACATTTTTATGATATTATAATTGTATCATGAGCAGATTCTGTGTAATTATTATATTATATTATAGCAGCTTATACAGCCATATATATGAAGAACAAGTATCAAATGTTACACGACATATACATATATGTATGCTTCTACCTAATCTTAATAGAAACCCTGATAGCTGTGTATAATATACGGAATTCGGAATACGTGGTATGTAAGAAATTCATTCTTTGATAACACTTACTAATTAAACCTTATGCTACAGAAACCCTCAGGTTCTAAGCAGAAGAAGCCAAAGATAGCGACCTTCACTAATGTGGAAGGAGCTTTATTAGAGTTCTCGCTTCTACAATTCGACCAAAACCATTTTAATGATGGCATGAAACAATTTGTTATCACAAAAAACTCTACCTCAAATGTCATTTATTCACGTTTCTGTATTAATCGATTTCTCCTAAAACACGTCTTCCTGAGATTTTAAGCTCGTGATCGTCTAAAATTCTGACTTGATACTTAAAAAAGGGAAGAACGGTTAGCTGGTTTTTTGCTCTTAGAAAACAACGTTTAAAAGTTTGCACCGTTCGGTTAAGCTACTCCGGTGTTCTAAGAGTCCACTTATTCAAAGAAATTCTCTTTGTATTACGAATACCTGAAACTATTGGTTGATAACAAAAATTGGAGGATACCAAGCAACAATTTGATTGTCAATCTTATCAATTTATATAAAAAAATCTAAAAAACATTTAAAATTTTTTTAATGGAACCAGTTTAATTAACTTTTAATCAATTTTGTAAGTCTATAATAATGTCAGTATTATAGACGATTTAAAATAAACGAGTTTTATACAAAAACTTCATTCAAGCAACTGTCGCTACGTACAGATTAGATTGATCATGGCAATTAATTCATAAATAGTCATTTGTAAATAGTTAATTCATAAATAGTAATAATACAATAATGCTGGTAATAACAATATTTTTGAAAATTACTATTTACGAATTAATTGCCTTGATCAATCAAATACATAAACAGTTTGGAATTAGTATAAGAGAGTGCTATCCATTGACCGACAATGTCAAGGATACACATTGATTGGCACAATTAAAGAATAAGTTTAAGGTTTTCTAAAGCATAAACTCCTCGGTCCCATAATCTATGAATAATGTTTTCGTCTCGGCTATAAGCTAAAGGTTTCAACTTTTTGTAATGAATCTTTGGTATTTCAATCGGTATTAATCAAGCTAATATATTATGATATGTTTTATACGAAATTTTAAAGGACATAGTGGCGAAAACTGCTCGGAGTAGGCTTAATTCGTTCTCGTTCGCCACATTTAAATCCATGATGATGCATTGTCGTTCCTTTTTCCTCCCCAAATAGTGTCCTATGGGCTCTTTTGTTTATAGCCATTAACTTTTATCTCCTGCTGGATTCGTAGAGAAAATTAAAAGCACATTTTTTCAGTTCATTTTTTCAATATCAGTTAATTGTGCCATTTTGGACGACAGATTTTATTTGATTTTATAAATATGTACGACTATTTGCTTTAATCGAATTTAAAACGTTTTTGCTGTATTCAACTTTTGTGAAAAGTTCTTGTAATGCTCTTTTCTTATTTACAGTTTACTTTTAACAAAAAAATCCACAAAATGGTTTCTCATCTCTGTGGTCATTATAACTGTGATAATACTAATCATAGTATTCAGCTTAAAGAGTGAAGGTGACAACCACTCAACCTCTTCTGGGCGCCATGGTGCGGTTGTTTCCAATGGACGCGGTTGTGCTGAAATCGGCAGGTAAATTGGCATCACCATCAGACCCACCAATTCTATTATACGATCGTAATACGAGGAGTAGCTAAATACATATACCATTTCATATTGTAGCCGTATGCTGGAGGATGGTGGCTCAGCGGTTGACTCTGCCATTGCTACCTTACTTTGTGAAGGTATCATACTGCCGCATAGTATGGGCCTGGGCGGTGGTTTCGTAGCTGTGATTTACACGAAATCTAGTCGTAAAATTGAAACCTTAACAGCTCGCGAATCAGCTCCAGCAGCAGCTAAGGAGAATATGTTCATCGGAGCAACATCGATAACAGGTTTCTAATGTTGATAATAATATGATTAAAAAATTAGCTACCATAAAAATTTAGAGCTCAAAAGTCCGAAAATAAGGTTGATAAATGCTATCAACGGTTGGCTATAAACTTTCGAATGATAAAATGAATTTTTAACTAATAATCTATCGCCATAAAAGTGTTTTTGTATAATTGCAGTTTATAGAAATATAAAGTTTGTGAACTATTCTTAGCTCATGGTATTTGCTTTAGTCCGTTTGATGTTTTTATCGAAAAATTATTTATGATGGTCACAAAAAGCCAACAAATTTTATATCGTACTCACGGTCAAAAAAATCACGGTCAATTTTAATTTATATTCCTTAGGTGCCATAGCCGGAGCAGTACCTGGCGAATTATTAGGTTACTGGGAATTGCATAAGCGCTACGGACGCCTGCCGTGGAAGGTACTCTTCGAACCAACGATAGAATTGTGCAAAAATGGTCACTGGGTGTCAAAATACTTAGCCGCAGCGCTAGCCTCCAAAGAGAAAGAAATACGCGCAAGTCCTTCCATGGCAGAGGTTTTCATTAAGCCCGACGGCACGCTGTACAAAGAAGGTGATTACATGAAGCGCACTGTATTCGGTCAAACGTTGGAACAAATTGCCGAGCATGGTGCCGGTGTTATGTATAATGGGGGCAAGATCGGTCAGATGTTCGCCGAGGATATACAAAAATTGGGTGGCATTATAACGGAAAAAGACTTACAGGACTACAGGTTGGTAAGCGCTTGGAGTGATGGTAATTAACAATGAAGGAGGAAGGGGGAGGGGGAGGAAAGGAATGAGTAGGGATTATTAGACAAAACCTTCTGCTCTGTTTTTTGTAAATTTTCTTCCTCCTATTTTTTTTCCAGAGTTACCTGGGAGGATTCACCTCGCGTAAAGGCCAATTGCACAAATGAATACACTTTGTATACCACCCCCTTACCTTCCAGCGGTGCTCTCTTAGCCTTCATACTGAATGTGATGAGTGAGTTATATACGGCTAATGAAAATGTCTACTGGCAGCGGGCCATCGAAACCTTCAAACATGCCTTCGGGCAGCGCAGCAACTTGGGCGACCTTCGAAATGAGCAAGACATGGCAGCCACCATCAATGAGACCTTTAACAATCTAATCAGTCGAGAATTTTCCGAAAAGGTTCGCTCATTGATACGCGATGATAAAACATTCACCGACTACCGTTACTATGGTGCTAACTTTACCGTGGAGGAGGATCATGGTACTGCAAATATGGCTGTTTTGGCACCCAATGGTGACGCCATCGTTGTGACTAGTACTGTAAACAATTAGTGAGTATGGTAGAAATAACTGTTTGTGGCGCTATAACATTGTTTCACACTTAGTTTCGGTTCCAAGGTACGATCCCATCGGACGGGTATAATACTTAATGATGAAATGGATGATTTCGCTACGCCAGGCGTTGTTAATGGCTTCGGCATACCTGCATCGCCGGCCAATTACATAAAACCCGGAAAGCGACCCATGTCGTCCATGTGTCCAGCCATATTACTGGACAAGCAGGGAAATGTCCGTATGTTGGTGGGGGCGGCAGGTGGCACCAAGATAACAACAACTGTAGCAATGGTGAGCACCGAAATATGCACCGAACCACATTCTTTGTGTCTATTTCACCGAAGCTCTTTCGTTTATAGGTAATAATCAAGTACCTGATATTCAATGAGTCCATGGAGCATGCCGTTAACGATGGTCGACTGCATCATCAGCTTGCTCCAATGCAAGTTGATTACGAAGCAGAGGTACCGCCGCATACAAGAGAATATCTGGAAAAAGTGGGGCATAAGCTTAAGCTGCTGCCGGTAGGAACCGGATTTGCGGCACTAACAGCTATCGGCGCACGCGATAATAAGCCGGTACCTTTCTACGATCGGCGGCGCGTCGGCAGTGTCTCTCTCGTTCAAGTAAAGAATAAAATGAATCATTGAGAAGAAGGATCTCCTCAAAAAATTTTCCGTATTTTCCAAATACTATTTATTGTTTGCATGAACAAGAAAGTCTGGTTCGGAAAGTCTCGTCTACAAACATTGAGACTCAGAAAATGTTTTTGTAATTGTAAAAAAGTTACCTCATTTGCTGTATTTGGTACTATATAGTAAACGGTCATACTAGTTTTATATTTACATACATACGTTGTTAATTACCTTTAAGGTCACAAAAGTTTCTTACCATATTGATGTTGTTGATATTGATAAGCCCATTTTATCATAGTATATAAATATTTTTTTTCTATTTTTTTTATATGGTAAGTTTTAGACTTGTAGTTTTTTTAGATCAACAGTTGAGTTTCAGTTTGTATAACTTTTAAATAGTAACCCAAAACGGTTATTACTCGTGCAATTAATAAAACCGTCCCGATAATAGTTAGTCGGATAAAAGATTACGTGAAGAAACAAAGTACATACATCATTATACATTAGGAATAAAATAAGTTGTAAGAGCGAATGTATTTTAACACTTCCTCTTTCTTTACAGTTTTTAATCTATTAAACGTCTGTAAATATTTATGAGTAGATCTACAATCTTTTTATACTCTGTATTTAGATAATACTTTCCTCAATCTTTTACGCGTAAATGAAATTCTTACTAATTTTCTTGTGTAAAATAGAAAGAACTGCTATTGCTGTTGTAAGAAAGTACTACATAGAATAAAATGTTTTTATTAAAATTATTAAGCTAAAAACATGAATTTCATTACATCATCATCATCAATATCCGTAATAATTCGTAATTCGTTAGATGTCCTCTTTAAATGCATTCCCATGGTCGATGCCATAAGCTAGCTCGTTGCCTTTCATATAAGCCCATGCCATTCGTTTCGATGTCCAATATATACCTATTTCTCCCTTAGAATCAATCGTTATAGCGCCTCCAGTACCCACTAGACGTTCCGTCATTTCTTGGCAAGCCGATTCGGTAGCGGCTTGAGCCGTTTTGCCCTGGTATCTGATTTTCTCCAAAATCTTTTGTGCCAAATTAAAACGCATAATAGTTTCACCATGACCAGTAGCCGATACTCCGCCCACTCGATTATCGGCATATGTACCACAGCCCAGCAGAGGTGTATCGCCGATACGACCAGGTACTTTTCCCGTTATGCCGCCCGTGGATGTAGCCACAGCAATATTGCCCAGAGCATCAATTGCTACAGCCCCTACGGTGCCCGGGTCAAATGGAGACTCTCCCACTTCCGAATGGCCACCTAATTCGGTGCGTGCAAATTTTGTATCTAAACCAAGAATCTGACTATTCTTGAATTGTTGCAAAGCTTGGCGTCCACTGTCAGTGACAAGCGAGCCAGCTGTTTGTATCTTGAAGCCTTGTTCTTGAGCAAAACGCATGGCAGAGGGTCCACCGAGAAAGGTGTGGTTTGTTTTTTCCATTACTCTACGTGCCACTGTAATAGGATGTATGATATCGTGCAAAAGGGTAACGCAACCAGCATTCAAGCTACCGCCTTCCATTATGCTGGCCTCAACTTCTACATTACCGTCCGCATTCAGACAGGAGCCGAAACCGGCATTGAAATTTTCATCCAGTTCCATGGAGCGTACAGCTTCTTCGACCGCGTCCAGAGCAGCCGAATCGCATGTTTTCTGTTCTATCAAGATTGGGAAAGCTGCACGCAAAGCCTGCTTCATCCCGTTCACTTTGCCCACGACGCGGTCATCGGAAATGCCACCAGCACCACCATGCACTAGTAAAATAGGTTCAAACATTTCTGAGCTCTGAGCTACTGTTCGTACTATTTCTGCGTAAAAGAAATATGAAATTTAAATTTAAATTAGATCTATGCAACTGTCAACAATATACAATACTCCACCTTTCAGAGCTGGAAAATAGAAAAATAATCTTGCGGGCAGTGCATTGACTCGCATTTATATCGCGCTGTGTTTTATTTGTTTTGTTTTGGTTCTAGTTTTGATAGTGCTTTTAATAAAAGAACTAGTTTCAAAAAGTAAATAAGGAAAAGACTGATAAAGGCAAACAGCGCTGCCAAATGAGATGAATTTTCCCGGGATTAGGAAATGAGTTTTTCCCACGCATTACCCATAAATAAATGAAATAAATTTATAACATTTACTAGTCACATATATACATTGGCTAAGAATAATAATTTCAATTGGGTTTTGCGAAAATTATTTCATATATTTTTTCTATTCTTGTGAATATATTTATATTTCCTTCATATTACAAAATTTACAAATTGTTTATTGTTTTGTATGACTTTGTTATACGTTCGCATATTAATTGATTTAGTATAGGTTTTAGTCACTAGATTCGTAAGATATAATCTTTAAAACAACCGTATCATCTAGCATGTAATTCATCCAACTTATTTCTAAACCTACAATCTGTATATAAAAACACATATTTTCCTATTTATAAAATTATAATAAAACCAGCAATATTTAGCCACATTTTGTATACGGACATACAATTTTTAAAAAATTGGAAACGAAAAAGTTTTTAACTTAATTATAAACAATACAAAGTTTTAAAATAAATGAAATGAAGAAAAATCAAAATGTTTTTGCGTGTAAGCATATATCTGTCGTGATATTTATTGCAAAAAATGCATTAAAACTAATAAGTGGGATATTTTTTAGAATAAATATTTGTTAATTATTTTTTTCTTAATATATGTACATATATTGTATGATATAACAAATTCAATTCTCTTATAATTTTGTAAAAAAATTTTTGTAAAAAATTATCTCTTTTTCCCATATAAAATGTTTATTACCATAAAACTTAAATATGTAGTTATTATGTGAGATTTTTAGAAGCCGTTTGGTTAAATTATAAAAATATTCCAGTGTTTTTGTTCTATTGTATTGTTCAGACAGACTGAGTAGAGAGCATTCGTTTATTCAATTCCATTTTCTATGCTTGCAGCACTAATTTTAACTTCAGATAACATATCATTAGTTGCCTTACAAAAATATTAACTTAAACTACGAACTATATTCCTTCGTAGAGCTACTAAAACTAATGGCCTGCAAGACCTGATACCTCAAGTTGCGATTCATGTGCTTCTGTCGGACCATAGCAATATTTCGCCGCAGGTTCACGATAACGGTTTTCATGTTGTACGGAATGTGAATTCGTCCGACACTTTACCAAACAGAGCTCAAAGTGATCTTCTACCACAGCATATACCATGGCCTGACGACCAGTAATTGTCCTAAGGACCTGCTCTAGTATTAAGCGCTTCGAAGGATGCAAGCAACAGGAAACGCAGTATTCGTAAATGCCACAGCAATGATGCTCGTTGCAGGTCTCACAGGTATAGTATTTAGTGTTTTTATGACTCACACTGCAACAGCCATTGGAGAGCATTTGTTGGCGCTCGCACAAATAGCCATTTTCATCTGCAATGAATATATTACCTTGAATCGTATTGCGACAGAGGTGTTTATGATCGTTAGTACGATTGCTGTCTTCCTGTTGAACATGTTCTTGTAGCGTGCGCCAAATAAGAGGCCGCTTACGGTGTACCACGAAATCATCATCGTCCAATATGCCCGGACGGCTCTGCAGAAAAAGAACGATATCTGTTTTCATAGAAGCCTTTTAAAGTAGAAGTTGTTTCATTAGCTTACTTTTCTCAGCAAATGCATTAGAATATATGTAAACACTGTAGCAAATATTAAAATTATTACTATTCGGCGGCGTAGATAGCGCTTTACCGCATCCAACCACATTGCCGCATGTAGCCCGCGCTAACATTAAGGATGCCATTCGCTTCCGGGTATAAATGCATATAAGGACCGGTAGCAGCTTACCTGTGCCACATGCATTGAAGCCAACACATTTATTTATTAAGTGCCTATGATTTCATTCACAGAACATTGGGTCGTTTCACGCCTTCAATTTATTTGTTTTCATAATTGCCTCAGCAGTTTTTCAAAACATCTGTTCAATGACATTAATTTCAAATTGTCAAATTTCGAACAAAATAATGGTTGCATTCAGAACGGTCAAGCCATGTTGGCTTTTTGCTTAATTTTTATCTGAGGGGGTAGAAAGGTCAGAAGGGCTGACAAAGCATTCGCCATTTTTTCTAGCCAAAAATTTGTATGCTGCATCTGTTCAGAACTTTCTTCTCTGTCCTCATTTTCAGTGTTTTATTTCCTTCTCGTGTGGCGGCCACGTGGAATTTGGCATAAAGTGTTGTTGTTGTTTAAATGTTGTTGTTTTTCAGCAAAGACTCACCAAACGTATTCAGAGCACATGATTTATTCTGACAAGAAAAAGCCAACACAGCTTGACCGCTCTGAATGCAACCAATGTTACCACCATATAGCTTCTAACTCGCCGAGGGACTGAAATAGGTATTACACCCGAGAAGGCAAGGGTGGGTATGCCGCTGGGTACCGGTAAGCATATGCTTATGGAGGGCAAGTTTGGCTTCTTTTTCATCTAAAAAATTCTAGGAGTCTCCTTTCACTAAGCAGAGAGAATATTCGGCGGCTGATAGGAGTTGTAACAGGGCATTGCCTCATTGGAGTCCATGCTAAACGATTGGGGCTATTCTCAAACGTTTTTTATAGAAGCTGCAGGGATGAGGAGGAAGAGAAGACCTTCCCGCATATGTTGTGCAGTTGCCCAGCACTAGCCAGAAGATATACCTGCATGGGGGCATACTTCTGAAACGACAATGAACCCAGTAACGGTCTACACGTGTCCTCTGGGACGGCTTCTGGGAAGGATTTCTTTGATATTCACATATTAGGGAGATTGAGAGATTGCAAATCGATCTGTCGAGGTGTTTTTTTTCGGAAAAATTCATTTTGGTAGGTTTTTCCCTTTATTAAAGTGGTTGATCAACAAGTGTGTTATTAATTTATTGACAGATATTGACATTGTTTTTTTTTTGTTTTTAAATTTTGTTCTGTTCTAAAATAAAATGTCAATATATATTCAAATATTATTGTTTTTTGTAAAACTTGAAGAAATTTATCAACCCAGGTTCTGGTTTTTTAAAAAAATAACTCTGTAAATTTTGTATCATATGTATTTGTTTTTACAACGAGGCATCAATGAGTTATTTCAATATTCTTAATGTTACTGACAATTAACTAACAGGAAAATTTGGCCTAATCACAATTTAAACGGTTGAGTATATGTAGTATAAGAAATTTTTACGAGGGAATCCTTTAAACGAGTACAATAGAATCTTTAAGGCTCAGTTTCATAGACTCCGTTTGCGTGCGCATCCGTCAGGAAAAAGGAAATCTATTACAACTATAACAATTGTTGTTGTAAACGCACGGACTCTATGAAACTTATCCCATATGTTTGCATATATTTAAACTTTTCTTGCGTGAGATTTCTGACGTATACGCACGCAAACGGAGTCTATGAAACTGAGCCTTTATATCGCCTATGGTCTTTGTTTCATATACATATTTCTTCTTCGTGAACAAGGGCTGACTGTGCATATTGAAATGAAAAGGAATTTCACAGTTCGCAAATTTTTTAAGTGGTCGCGTAATATCGCCTTTAAATGACTAATAAGAATAAATATGACTGCACCACTGACTCTTACCGGCTTAAAGAACGTCAACCAATAAGGAACGTTGAATTAACGTCTGGTTAACGTTATACTTTTATTGTAGAGTGTGGTATTTTTTGACTCCTGCCTTGACTCCTACGAGGCAGGAAGGCAAATGTTTGTGGACGATTTATTGAAGTTATTTTCATTTTAAGGACATCTATTATAGAAAATTATTATTAATGGCAGCAAGTACAGTGGCAGAAGTGTCTTCCGTTACGGCAGCACTGGATGAAATCACGCTCGAAGATATCGGGACGAGGCATCGAAAGGAGCGCAAAGAATTGCAGGCGAAGATACAGGCTATGAAAAAAAATGCTCCTAAATCAGATAAGAAAAAACGCAAAGAAGTGTTGGAGGAAATCGCATCCTTAGAAAGTAACTTGGAACAGCGTCAAGCACAAGAATTAAATAACATTAATGAAACGGTCTCAGAAAAGCCAACCGAAAACAACCTTTTAGAGGCTAAGAGCCCCTCTACTGAAGAACTGAAGGAACAGCCTCAGCATCGTGTATCAAAGGCGCAGAAACGCCGTGACAAGAAATCCCGTGAGGCTAAACAACGCGAGGAAGAGATACGAGCTTTTCAAGAAGAATGTCGGGATGAGCCAAAGTCCATGGAATTAAATACCATTACTGATAAGCTTAAAGAACGTCAATTGATGCTGCACCATATTCCGTCCGATGGAGATTGTCTGTATAACGCCGTTAGATATCAAATAAAGGCTAACTTGGGACTTGACTACACCGTCAATCAGTTGCGTGAAGAAACTGCAAATTATATAGCGGCAAATAAGAACTCTTTGATATGCTATATGACTAATCCGAAAAGTGGAGAGCTCCTCAGCGATTCTGAATTTGATAGTTACTGTGAAAATGTGCGCAGTACTCACGCCTGGGGCGGGCAAATTGAGTTAAAGGCATTGTCTTCTATTTTAAAGATCCCCATAGAGGTCCTACAAGCCACCGGCGCACCCACTGTGCAAGGAGCAGATGAGTATCCTGGGCCAAATTTGATCATTACTTACCACCGTCACATGTATAGCTTAGGCGAGCATTACAATGCTACGAAACCACTAGAAAGTAAAGCCGCCGAAGAAAAAAATTTAATAGAATGAACACTCGTTAAAAATTACTTCTTTCTGATAAAAATTTAAATATTGCGCAAAATTGGTGTTGCGGAAGATTTGGATAAATCAAATAGCCAACGTGTTTAACCAAAAATGACAAAATTTATTTTACTATTTGTTTAATGAATTGACTTGTAAAGCCTAAATTGGAAAGGTATTTATGTAATGCTTATATTTGATTTAGAATGAAAATAAAATCTGTATGGAGAATTTCTGAAAATGTTGGGAGCAACTAGATGTGGATAGGATTCCTTTCTTTTAACATATTAATCGCGTTAAAATATCAGACGATATATTATAAAACTTACACTTTTTAATAGTAAAGAAATACTTGAAAAATTTAATTTAAAGTAGAAAATGTAATTTTATGTAACCATCAGATAATTTCGTCTTTAAATAAAAACACTACTAAATTTTATATCGATCGGTTTATTAAAAATAGCTTATGATACAATTTATTATCAACGAAATGTTTTTTGCTTAAAAGATTTAACTAGTAATTTTAAAGCTAGCACGAGTAGTTTATCAGTGGAAGATTTGAATTATTGTCAAAATTTACAAATATTAAGCAATTCTATTTATATACATATGCTACATATATAATTATAGTTATTTCTTTTGCAATAAAAAAATTTGCGAACTCGCGAAAATTTCATTTGAAAAAATTGCAATTAGTCCTAGTCTTTGAGAGCGCAAGTGTGTTAATCATTCTTCTTATCCATATTGCCGGCCAATAAATTTTCTTGATCCTTTGTTGATGCGGATTTATTGCGAAAAATAGCAATAAGCATTAATTGTGCGAAACTCAAGCAGAAAAGGAAGAGATTTTGGTACTGTTAAGGATAATAAATATTAGCAACATTAATAGTTAGCTGCTGAATGGTAATACTACTTACTATCATTATAGAATTGCTTATGGAAATGCCGTATAATAACCACGATGCCGCCACAACAGTACCAGATAATACAAACGGGAACGGCAAACTTTCAGTACTCTTTTTCTGAATAATATCACCCAGACTTAGAAGTGGTGATCCCACTAACACCACTAGGATTCCACTAAGCAACATACCGAAACGAAATTCAATCTTTTTCGCATCTTCAAAATTCGCATACGCCAAGCAAGCCATTGTAAAAATGCCGGCGATGCCCATTTTTGCCCACAATCTTGTTTTATGTTGATTAGATGCATACCAATAGAAGATGGCCATGAAGACTACATTGATGGCAAAACCTATAATGTTCACTTTGATCATAGCCATGTCACCCATTAGAGAACCGAGCTTCAAACTCAATACGGTGCTGGAAATACAAATCGTTAATGGAAGAGGAAAATTTATTACTTCGAAATGAAAGACTACTTAGTGATAAATTAGCGCTTAGTAAAAATTTTAGTGTGTATGCTTTAAATAGTGCATACAAACCTTGACAAGTTTTAGAAAATTTTACGTGATTAAATTAAGTTGCTTATTGCATTCAGAGGTTGGTATAATTTATATGAATATGCATAAATAATATTTAACTATTTTGTATGCAAAAAATAAAGCTTAAGAAACAAGTTAAGTTTCTTAAGTTTAACAATGTTAAGTACATACTCAAAAGTATCATACAGTTAAAATACATACTCAAAATAATAGAAATAAGAATAAATATGAATATATGTACATATGTAAGTATAAGACTGACATATCATTGAAACCATTAGAGGTGAAATATCTTATATACCCTGGTAATTTAGTGCCAGATATTTTTTATTTTGCTCTCAAAAACAAGTTTTTCATTAATAACCTTTCGTATAAGGAGTTAACAGAATTCAATTGTTTAATTAAATCCATATCTTTAAGTTTCGTAAATATCAAGATAATGATAAAAAACCTTGAGTTGTAAACAGTGGCGTATTTAGGGTAAAAACCACGTGACACAACCCTCCTGTAACAAGAAATTAAAAGGCAAAATTCAGTGTTCTAAAAAATTTAATTGTTTTGATATGAAATGTATGTTTTTCCGATATGTACCATATATTAATTAATTATTTAATTTTGTGTCCTTTTTATTATACGAATATCATAAAATTTCTCCAAAAAAATGTACTCCCAACAAATCTGAAAGCTAAATACGCCACTGGTTGTAGAGCTTTTTTAAAAAGCTGCTCTTATTAGTTTTCTCATTGAGAATCTGCAACTCATGCGGTTATGTAAATTCTCTATAGACACAAATAATATTAAAACAAAGAAAATCACATACAAAGGAATCATATTCGTTTTAAATTCGACGAAACATGAAATTGTAATCTGAAGCTAACAATTACTTACAAAATTTAAGAAGAAGAATATCATTATCAATTACAATTTATCGAAATGTTGCTTTTAATATTACATGCATATGTACATACATATTTAAAGAATAACAACTGAGAGCATTAACTTCGGCCTGGCCGAAGCTTATATGCCCTACACTCGCATCTGTCGAAGCAATGATAAAAAGTGGGCGAATGACACCCACTTATATTTCACCTACAGATAGTAAATTTTGATTTAATAACTCATATTTCAACATCGTTTTTCTCAACAAACACCTCATTATATGATATGGTATATGTATGGTATATATGGTATATATGGTATATATGGTATATATGGTATGTATGGTATATATGGTATGGCAAACACGGCAATAAAATTTGAGCTACAAACAGAGAAATTCAGCTTTAAAATCGGATGCATTACACGCCTAGCTTTATGCGTTACAAACGGAAGAACAAATTAAATATACATCTTTATCCCTACGGGTGTAGGGTATAAAAATACAAAGCTTAACAACAATAGAATTCTAAATCATTGAGAAATTGGAGCAAAGAGTTATCAATTAACCCAGAAGAAATGTGATAACGTTTTTGAGTACGTTTTTATTAGCCCGTCAAAGTAATATAAATTATAAATCACTAAATTACGTTATGATTTTAAATCTTCTAACTAAACAAAACTACATACATACTTAGAAGTGTTTAGGACAGTAAAAGCAGACGAACGACGGACTTTTCATTCTATGGAATTACATAGAGTAGAGATCAGATATTTTTCTGCCAGTCCACCATCCATCAAATTTCCTTACCTTTTAATGCATGGTCTAATCGTATCTAATCTAATCGTATTTTAGGTGCATGAAAGAATGGGAAAAGCTTTCTACAAATACTTACAGAACAACTCCGCCAATTAAAGGATCCGGTGGAAATGCATCACTGCAACCTCTTCTTCGTACATCATTGAGTAAAAAGGCACCGGATAAGAATTGTAAACACGTCACGATGCCGGCAAACTTTGCGATCTCATCTGTATACGGTGCAAACAAATCGCCAAGGCCATCCATACTTTCCGTGACCTTGTACCGCTGTCGTTTTCCACTTCTCTTCGAATTTCAATGTGAATTAAGGCAATCTACAAACTTTTCTGGCCAATCAAACCTTACAATAGCAAAACCACTTTTCGTGAAATTGCCGTCGTTTTTATATCGGCTTTTATTAAATAATTTTTCTATAATTTACCAATTGCAAGGAATACAGCGAATTTAATATATTCCTATTTTATCTGAATTTCTGTTTTTTAAATAAATAAAATGTAAGTCAAAGCACACTTCTTTAAAATATCTCAATAAGAAAATTAAAAACAATAATAAAGCAATTTCACGGTAACTAACTAATCGATGAGTACTCGAGGCAATGCGTGAATCTCGACTGACTCGACTGTTTGCGAAACGTTTGATATGAAAGCAAGCTCTCTCGGTCAAGTCTCGCAAACAACTCTCGGTGAAATCTTGTCAAGTTAGTTGATAGCTGTTAGTGTGTTTGTAGCTGATGCAAATCGATTCACGACTGGATGTCTCTTATAGACCGCATTATTTTGAATACAAATTAAATGGACGCAATGGAAACAAAATATTTGCAATCAGTTTAGGTGGCTAAGCAAGGGCGTAGCTAATTCTACGCCAAGGTGGTTTCAGCTCCACCAAAAATGCTGTAATAAAACGATTTTGTTGTCTGCATGAAGATTACATTTTTTTTAATTCCTCTATTCAGTGAAGCCCTCTTTTACAAAAAAATATATATGTACATATTTATCTATCGGAAAAAACATATCAGCGGCAAATAGGGCGAACAAGCAAATTGCATAGAAACAATTAAAACAATTACGTATAACAATTAACTTAGACATTATTCTAAAAATAACTGGAGCCAATTTTATAAAAGAGGCAAAGTAAATATAAAAAAAATAATAATAGTAATAATTTCATGTTGGGCCACGTAAATATCGCAGTAGTTCCATATCCTTGACCGAGAGAGTCACTCGCCCGCGGTGCAAAGTCAATGTATACGCATCCTGCAGTTGGTACGTCACATACACCTCTGTCGACTCTTGTAAAGCATCCAAAGCGAACTTTGTAATATGAGTAACTTCTGTTCTCAGATCCATTAAAATCTCTTTTACTAATCGTGCGAATGGTAAACGTGGTATCAGAATTTCTATAAAATGAAATGAGAAAATGAGAACATTCTACAAACATACTCTTCATTCTTTGAAATTTGCTTACTTGTGGATTTTTGTAGGTGCCTTATTTCCTGAAGAGCACGCAGATTTTGACGTACCGGCGGTCGTGTTTTTCGACGCTGAGAACCTGTGGGTTGTGTCGGGGCTGGAGTCCGTTTTCCTACTTGCAAGCTTCTACGGCCACGCCTTGCAGTATTTTCCCGCGGTGTGGATGAAACTTCGGCAGTATTTCCAGCATTTAGGCTAGTTAATGGCCGAGTCGAAACTCTTCCAACCGGAGCGGACGTGTATTCCAGACCGTAGTTGGTTTGTTCGGCATCCTCTTCAGGCGATTGAAATTCATCAACTGAATCGGAGTCTGACCCATCGCCAAGAAGATCGGCATTTCTCAAAACTCTCCTAGGCATATTTTGTAAACCTTGTTTTCAATTTTAAAATTAGAATTATGTTTATAACTAAACTAAGTAAAAGAACTAAAACCGCGGTTTTTTGAATTTGACAACTTAATGCATACAGCAGAAAGTCATCGTTTTCAGCGGAAAAATCTGCTGAATGTCTGCTATCGATTAATGAAACCTCTGACAGTGGAAAGTTGAAGTTTTTAATGCTTTCAAAATACTGGTTGAAAAATGTTAAAAAAAATTATTAACATTTCAAAGTAAATCTGTAGAGTTGAAACGCGTAAGGTAAATATATCTTGGGAATATGATAAAAACTTAAAATACTAAAAAAATGTTGGGATATAAAATCTATATAATTTCAATTTCTTGTTAATTGTTTGTAGGATGGTGAAAAAATTTGGGCAATTTTCATCCTTTAATGCTGTTCACACGTGCGACGGATCGCACTTTTATCTGAAAGTGAAAGTAATATTTTACAGTGGTATGAAAGAGATGGGTAATAGATGGGTATTGTGTTGGTATGTTGTACGACGAAATAGCAACCCTGAATATAGGTTTTTTGAAAATCAAAAAAATTTAATTTTCTTTGAAGCGTTAAAATTCTTCGAAGAATTTACTTGAAAGATACAAAAATGTACTGATCAAATGAAATTTGTAAGAGATTTTGACGTTTAAAAGTCCCGATTAGCATTTAACCAACATTGTGAAATCAGCCCTAAGGTTCAATCACTATCCACACTAATTTTAATGTACATTCAATAAAATTAATTTTAAAAATACAAATTTATCCATCCTAACAAAAATAATATAATAGAGCATGTTTACACGAGTGACGGATCGCATGCGACGAATCAACCCCGACGTTCAATTATAAATTACAGATCGCAATGTTGCCTGGGTTTTTGTTGTTGTTGTGCCCAGTTTGTCATTCTAAAAAAGCTGATATATGCGATTCGTCACAAAATCTATATTATCACAAAATCTTATTATTTGATAATGAGATTTTAAAACTCTTAGCCTTCTCTTTCGTACTGTGAAATGGTACTTTCTCCTTCAGATAATAGTGCAATCCGTCGCACGGGTAAAGTTGCTCGTAGAGTGATTCCTAGAATATCCAAGGAAATCCAAGAAAACGCTATTTTCCCTCATTGTGTTGCCAACCTTGTTTTTGGTTATACTTTTTTGGTTGGCTTGTACATATTAGCATAAATCAAGAATAAATACTGAAATTTTACACATGCTGCTAAAAAGTACTGACTTTGTTAAGGGCACTCTAGACGACACAAAATTTTGAGCAAAACGGATGCGGATTTTGAAGATTTTGCAATCTTTTGTGTCGTGTAGGATAGTGTTTGGGTGATTGTGTAAATATCTAAATAATTTTGAAATTTTACGATTTGCGCAATAATTTTGTGTCGTGTAGGGCAAATTTTACACATATCTGATGAATTTATGAGGGTTGTGGACGTGTTACGGAAGAAACGCAAAACGCCCAGATCAAAAATTCGAATCATAATTTAAAGATTTATACAAAAATTTTAAGTTAATGTTGAGTTCCGACATTTTAGTGGTAAACTTAAAAGAAGCATTTTTTAATACCTGTCAAAGAGTCGAGCAGTACTCATCCCGCCCACTCAACCGAATGACAAAATTTTAATGATTGCGCAAAATTTTATGCGGCCTTGCCCAATAGACGGACAGCCGTTTTACGCAAAATTTTGTATCGTCTAGGGTGCCCTTTAAATTAAGAATTTATAGGACCTCTACTATTTGCAAAAGAGTTTATTTATATAACTTACCTTTGTCCAGCATTGTTGCAGTTACTTTAAACCAACAATAACAATTACAATAGGATGCATCTAAATTCGTTCTAATCCGGATATAAATTTATTTGAATTGTAATATCGTACTTTCTTTTAATTTAGTTTTGATTTTCACAGTCAGATTGTCTAGTTGCTTGTCCTTCTTTCTTACCAAAATGGTACTAACAGTATCGTAGTAGTACAAATTTGTTTTTTATAACACTTTCATAAAATCTTTTAAAAAACGCAAACAGAGGAAAGTGGTTATTAGTTCGAGGTAAAGTGTTGTATTATTCGAGATAAATAGGTTAATTTAATGATCCCTCACATTTAATAAGCAATCTGAATATATTTTAACTTAAGGGTTTGTTTATATTTAATTATTGTAAATAAATATCTATGTCGAAGTCTACCTCTGCACTCTTGTGTAAACCAATCTGATATTAATTCACTATTGTTGCTAATTTCACGAAGGTTTTTGAGGGTGTTTATATTTTTTCCAATTGCAGAGTGAAACTTTTTCAAGCTATCGAAAAGCAAAATTAATGAACACCTAAAACCGTAACTAAAACGTAAAAACTTTTAACAATGGTGCATAAATTATTATAATGGCAAATGCGAAAATTATTTTTGTCTAATGTGCTTGATAAATTAGTTGAAAGTCTTGCCATCGTCTTCCTTACCTTCAACGTCGACGATTCCGCAGTCTATATGGAGTATCGGAAAATGTGTTTGATATGAATGAAAAAAAAAATCTTCGTAGACCATCCTACTAATATAATATTACCTTAATAAATCACAATTGATTAAAATGTGTTTTAATTATAAATGAGGAAGATGGAGACGTATAGATTTCAATGCAGTCATTTGGAGTACCAAATATATTCTTGTTGCAGACATTAAGGTATATAATATAAATAAAATTCAATTATTTGTGTACTCGATCCTAAAGAAAAAATTTTTTAAAGAAATAAAGTACAAAATGTTTCCATTTCCATTAGGGAACAGGTAATTAATCAAGTGTACATGTGGATAAAATGGTGAAAGCTGTTGTAGAAAACGAATGAAGCCCCTTTGCCAACATACCTTTATTGCTTCACGACACACTCCTTCTCCCTTTATCAGATCACTTGTATGCCGTTTTCATAAATATACGACACTCCCCTTTCTTTAAGCTACTTGATTTTGCAATGCGATGCAATGCAATGTGGTGCATCAATGCGTCAAAATGATAAAAAGGCTATAGAGAAGGAATGCATTGTGGTACATTAACCGTATCACCATTTAACATATGTACAAATATGGACCAATATGTATATACCAATACGTATTAAATACGTATTATGGAAACTTTTTAGTTAGCAAACAAGGACGGTGGGAAGAAAAAAAAATATATATATTATCGTATTAAAATGTATCGTATATAATGTACATATAAAGTGTGTAAATAGGACTTTCTATTTTTGCATAGTCGGTGTTTTTTTAAGTTTTTTGGTATTATTTCTGGAAGTAACCTTTAATTCCTTCTCTGTAGTTTTCAATTCAACATAAATATTGAAACTTTTGCTTTCTCTTGGACTGATGTTGGCTACATATTGTAGGGTTAAAAAAACAAGTGTACAAAAGCAGCAGCACGTGCAGATATAGCACGGAAGATTTCATTCACAAAAAATTCCAGAATTAGAAAAACACTCAAAAAACACAAACGGCTTGACTCTAACATGGTTTGCAAATTAGATCCATGTATCGTATGTATGTGAAGATTAGGACAAGTTTAAGATTGTACTGAAGCTAAACAGTACGTAAAACCTTACAAATGAATACGTAAAAGCAATAAAGGTTTAATGAAATTTTATGTTATTCATAAAATTCCATATTAAAAATATACAAGTAATGTTTTTTTTTCTTCTTCATTTTTTGAACTAACTATTATACTAGCGTTTATACTACGGATTATACTAACCATTTCTTTGCTATAACCAGCGCATAGCCTACTACCGAAGGGTTGAGGCTATATTTACTTTGTTTATTCGTTTGTAACTTTGTTTTTACTTTGCGATGTGGCCAAATCAAAGTGCAAGATGTGATATTTGAAGAACCTATTTTTGGAACTTTCGACATTTTTATTTTGTCATTGCTGTCACAGTATAACGCCGTCTGATTTGTGATAACGTTTATTCACCTCAAATTTAAATTAGATTATTTTTGTATTATTTTCTGTTTTTATTTGCTATATGTATTTTTAGCTGTTTGTCAGTAGCGAAAGTGGTTCCGACCACATTCATCTTAGCTTTATGGCCATAGATTAACTTTTCGTTTCCATCACTCCGTTATCACTAACGTTATAACCACTATAATCGGTGGAATATGAAAACATTATTATAAAATACCATCCCATCGAAGAAATTATAGTTTTTTTTTTTTGCGGAAGCGCTCTCCTACCTAATAATCGAAATGCGACATATTCGTTCGAGAAATGTAGACTTGAGAGTTAGTAAAATATGATATTAATTTAAAAATGATTACTCATTATACGAGTGTATTTAGTTTTAAATTTTGCCTTCGAAATTCTGTGTATAAAAATGTAATATCGGTACGGAATTTTTATCTAGCAAATAAGGATTGTACTCGTATCAGCAAACTGTTTATACGAGTTTTTCTCACCGTTTTTCACGACACGTTTTCTGTTTGATTTAAAAACGATCGACATAAGTAAGCGATGTTTACTGTGTCGCTTACAATTTTGTTTGCACGCCCGAGGCACGCCTTCTCCAGCTGGCTGGCTATCTGTTCCTTCCTGCGTCCAGCGCTGCGATGAATTTCATACATCTTTGGTATTTTATTGTCGTTAAATCAATGAGGAATAATTTAGATTTAACCTGTCTTCGCACGCAGATATTTTATTTGGGGGGAGGCAGTCTAGCATCAGCAGCAGCAGCGGCAGCAGCAACAGCGATAGCTACAACTGTAGTAGGTGGTGCTGCCGCCGAGTTATTGAATTTTGCGTGTTGTGGGTTGATAATTTAGCTTAGCTGGTGGTTACTTGTTTGTTTCTCGGTTTGTTGTCCACGTATGTAACGTAACGCAACGCAATGTAACGGCTCGGTGAAATGTGAATTGTGGTCGTCTGTCCTGTCTGCCATTTTAGTCGCATTTTTCTGCTGCTGTTGTTGTTGTATAGCTCTTGTTGAGTATGTCAAGGTTATTTGTTCTCTGTGTGTTGTTGCTGTGTTCTTGTTGTTGTAGTTGCTGTTGCACATTTTAAAAGCTTCAAGTATTTGGAATGAATGAGCAGCGCTTCATGTGCGTTGTAGGACGAGGATAGAAGCTTTATTGGGTTTCATTATAGGGACGCGGGATTAATGTGTTCGTGTGTTTGTGTGGACAATTTTTAACTAATTTTTGCCATAAATTACTCTTGCATTTCCTACTTTTCCACCAAGCTCAGATGCTCCACATGAATGCCGATGATTATGTCATGATGAGCTTGTTAATTCTAATGGACTTGTAATGTGTATTTAAGGATGCTATCTGGTGTTTAGACGCTGGTGTAACTTGTGTTCAATAAAAGGATAAAATGGTGGATATTTGGAAAGCGATCTATTTCTGAGCGTGAGAGTGTGAGAGAGAGCACAAATTAAACTCCTCGAAAACTGAAATCAAATCGTCGTCACTCTGGTATAACGTGATTGCAGAACTCATGTTGTGCATTAGATAAATGCAACACTTCGCTCAACATTCACACACACCATTAGAGCTGCCCATTTCGCACCCCCTTTATCGTCGCCATGGGAGCTACGACCTCAACTGGTGGCTATCCTGTGGTTACCTCAGCCGGCGGCAGTGGTTCCGGCCTGTTCGTATCATCGTCAGCTGGTATGACTGCTGGTGCTTCTGGTCTGGCTTTAGGCCAAGGCAGTGGCAACGGCGGCGGCGGTGGTCCGCATTTTCGGGAGCAGCGTCGCAAACGCGTTACCGGATTTGCGACCTTAAAGCGTAAATTTATCCGTCGAAGACGTTCGTCGAAGGCCTGTGATCATGCGCGTGTTCTGCGCGACTTCGTTTCCGATTGGACACCTCTGGAGTTGGCGGCACTATGCGAGGAATACGAAGCCCTCGCTGCGCTGCGAGATTTATCGGTAAGTTCTGTTGTGAGGCGGTACTAAGAAGTTTATTTTTATAATATCTAGTAGTTACTCAGTAGCTTAATGTTTCGTTGTTGTTATTGTTGTTTTCGTTCGCATTAGGTTCAAGCGGAATTGGCCCGTCCTCCGGCAACCACTTTCAAACAAGACCTTGCAGCTCTGTACGACCTGAAGACCTGCACCGATTGCGATTTAGTGTTTCGCGGTTCTATTTTTCCCGTTCATCGTTCCATACTTTCCTCACGTTGCTCGTACTTTCGGGACCTACTCGCCGGTTGCCCGGGCTTCGGTGCGCGCATTTGCCTGGAGCTACCGTCTTCACCCATCGATGTTCAGATGTTCTCGTCGCTCCTGCGTTACTTGTACACCGGCGACTTATGTCCGCATGATCCGAGCATAGACATCAGTTTGCTGCGTCAGTTGGGCGATGATTTCGGCACGCCGAATCCTTTGGAACATGACTTGCGCTATTTGCTTGAGACCGGCGACTATGCCGATGCCGCGCTTGTGTTCACCGCGGAGGGAACTGATTTCCATCGTCTGGATTCGGGAAATTCCGAGTATGGCTTTCGCCCCAAACTGGAGCTGCCCTGCCACAAAGCAATACTTAGTGCACGTTCGCCGTTCTTCAAGAATCTCATAGCACGCCGCACTCGCAACCTGGACGAATACGCCGAACGTTCGCTGCATGTCCCGACGCGCATTGTGCTGGACGAAACGGTGATACCGAAGCGTTATGCCCGAGTTCTGCTGCATGCAATCTATTTAGATACTGTCGACTTGACGCTAATTTTGCGCGGTGCTGGATGCGGCAATGCGGCAGGCTCTTTGGGCGAAGTGCACGCCTTGACGAATACAGGTCGCACACGGCCGACGCCTTTGGAGGAGGCTATGGAGTTGTATCAGATCGGTCGGTTTCTCGAATTGGATATATTGGCGCAGGGCTGCGAGGACCTAATACTGGAGTGGCTCTCACTAGACACGCTTCCGACGGTGCTAAAGTGGGGCTCACAGGTAAACCGCTGTACATACATATATGTACTTGATTACATTGACTTCTAAATACATACTTCTCTTTTGGTCTGCTTTGCGTAACAGGCACATGGTTCTGCATGGGTTTTTCGTCAGGCCTGCCAGTACCTGCGGGAAGAGTTCTCGGCCGTCTCGGCTTCGCCGGTGCTGCATCAACTGGATAAACTTCAACTGGTGCACATACTTCAGAGTAACTTCCTGCAGGCCTCCGAACTGGAGGTGCTTCAAGCGGTACTCAAGTGGGGCGAACAGGAACTGATTCGCCGCATGGAAGACCGAGAGCCCAACCTGCTGTCATACACTGCCCACTCGGTGGCTCGCAAGGGCGTGAAGAAGCGCGACCTGAGCGACGTCGAGTTGCGAGAGATCCTCTCAGAGCTGTTGCCGCTGGTGCGAATGGATCATGTCCTTCCGCCACACAGCGAAATTCTCAATCAGGCTATTCGGCGTGGCCTTGTGAGTACACCGCCGTCACACATGATTGGCGACGAACGTGAGAACTTGCGCGTTAATGCATGGATCCGGGGCGGAAAGAACCAGGGACTATTCGTTCGTCCACGGCTGTTTATGCCGTACTTTGAGGAAGTCAAAGCGCTGCTGGAAGATCGCATGGCTTCGGCCCACCACCAGGTGGAACTAATGCGTATGCGCCGCTCGCGTCACTTGCCCGACATCCCGGACACGCTGTACATGGTGTCGCGCATGAATGCAGCGGTTAGCAATGCTGCTGACAGTGGCGGTTGTGTGGGAGGAAGCGCTGCTAGCGTGGACGTCCTTGCGGCTGCGGCGGCCATACCTCCACCCGATGCACAAACCATAGCCGCCATGTTGAAGCGAGAACTCAAATTGCGCCAATCACCGATGTGCCAGCGCGCTATTCTGCTGCCGCTTTCGTCGCGACACGAAATCAATCGGCAGATACGGCTGAGAGTAGTTCGCGAATTCAATATGCCGGATGCTGTCTCGGACTTGCTCGAGAACTCGCTTTTGAGCAAACAGAGCGGAGTGCTGGACGACGTGGGTGTCGCCACGACCACGCAAACTGACGATTGCATACTGGAAGATGACGAACAGAGTCCACCGCCCTCGCCCGCTGCAACTGTAGGATCGGGAGTGCACCGCCGCGCTGCGACCACGAATTCATCACCTTATTTCAGCAGTGCTTCTGCTGCCGCTGCTGTTGGGATGTCTTGTGGTAGCAGCACTCACGCTGAAACCAATGCACCACCGTGTTATAGTCGCAATTTGACATTTCCGCGACACAACGACGGTGCCGCCGGCGCGGCGGGGGGCTCAGGTATGATCGGGGTGGGCGGCCCTGGCGCCAGGCATACGAATTATGCGCGCCTGGCAGTAACGGCCCACCACCGAAGTGAGTTACCGGCACTGATTACTGAAGGGGATTATCGATTTCCGCACGGCGGTGGGTTGGGCCTAGACGCAGGTGCTGAAGGGGGTGGGGCAGATGGCTGTGCGGACGGTGGTGGAGGACTGTTGTCCGATATGATGCCAGATGTGGCTATGGCTACTGCGGCTCTCGGCCAAATGCATTTGGGCAGTGGTGGTGGTGGTGGTGGAGGAGGGGGAGGGGGAAATGGTGTGGGCGGGTTAATCGCAGGCGGTATGGGTGGCGCCGAGGTTGCTGAAAGCTTACAGCTTGATTTGGGTGATGGACCAAGTCATATGATGGGAGGAGGAGGAGGGGGAGCATCGGGCTCTGCTGGACCAATTGGATTACGTGGTTTGCAGGTAAAGAAAAAAAAAAAGTTTCTTCTCTTCTATTCAGTCACACTTAGCACTTAGCACCTATTGCTATAACTTAACAACTTATAATATTTCAAGACAAAGAACACGATCTATTGAGTGCATATTTTCATTGGTATTCTTTCGAATTTTGCAGCATCAACTGCCTACAAACAATTACCATCACTTTATGCAGCGTTCGAATTCTCCATTCGATATACTTCGGCAGGGCCAGCACTCGCCCGCTCTGCAACATCCGCCGCCCGGGACATACAACTCAGGTCCGCCCCGATTCTTATAGAGTTGGCGGGTGGCCCCCGACGAGGGCCTTTATTTTAGCATGCCTTTTTGAAACACTATGCCCAATATTTTAAACGTTTGGAAGAACATGACATGAAAGTACGCCACGCCACGCAAGGACGTTTTTAAATTGCTCCCGCTCTCCAAATTCCGAAACAAGCTAAAATAAGGCGTAAATAATGAGGTGAAGTTCAAACACAAAACGAAACACAAAGTTTAAAAAAAAAAACAAACCTTAGAATTTAAACATAAATATAAATATTAACATTATTATTAGCCAAATCATTAAAACAGTAAAAATTGAAACTACAGCAAATATACATACAAACATACATACCTACAAATACATTATACATACTAAAAACACCAGAAATGAACTGTGGTTTATTGAGAATTAATACAGTGTCGAAATGAGTTAATATGCTGTATTTAAAAATTAGTATGCTACACCTAATTGTACATGCCATAAAAATAAAAAGAAAAATTTATGTATAATCTCAGAAAAGTTCTCAAGCAAACCCAAGATAAGTTTTTAGAATTTCTCACTTAATAAAAAGACGTTGAAACATTTATTTTTCGTAATATTCGTACTTGCTAAAGTTTGCAAGATAATTTCTGATCTCGTAATTATAATTAAATTTTCGTTACAATACAATAATAAAATTGAAGAAATAAATCATTTCATTCTTAAAAATGGTCCTGCAGTTATCCAATCTATTTACTCTGAAACGTTTTCTATTGCTCCGGGATTAACCTTTAAAACAGCAACTTGTTAACATACGAGTGGCACCATGGTCAACAAATCTGCTGTGTCAAGTGAATAATTCTTCCTAATAATTCCACTTCAAGTGAATTAATCTTCCTGCAAAAGCCTGTTTTAGTTTGTTAGGTCATTCCGACCCGGTTTAGAACGAAAAAAACCGCCTAAATTTATAATTCTTTTCAAAATTTAATTTCAACTTACTTTTCGCATTACTACAGCGTATTACTACTTACTACTCGTATTACTACTGCTGTCTCCTTCAAATCCTTTATAATATTTCAAGTTAGAAAATCTGCGAATGGAAAATCCTAGAGACCTAAAACTTTTCATTTCAAAAAACATCATTCGTGTCTCGCATTTTCAAAGCTTTTATAGTGAGTCCGGTACTCTTATAGAGTCCGGTAGTTAGGATTATTCTGGAAATTTAATGTATAACATGTGAAGAAAAATGATTGAGCAAATGCAATACTTATGGATATTGTATACCAAAAACGTGTACTTGAAATTAATGCACAAATGAATGTCCCTTTCCGTTAAAAAATTTGAGGACATACTATATTTTTGTTTAATCAAAATGAAAATCATTTCTACTAAAAATGCACAGATTTTAGTTTTAAGCTGATTTTTTGTTTCTGCTGTATTTATTAAAAATCTTTTAGTAGTTAGTCATGCAACATTTATAATAATTTAATTAGAAAACTGCAGTATTGCAGTATTAGACCAACCCAAATATTAATAGACTGTATGAGTTTTCTTAAACTGTTTAAATATAATGAATATTTGTAATATGAACATACGTATATGTATATTCCCTGATATTCTGTAGTCTTATCTCTAAAAATACAGTATGTAGATTTACTCTCTCGGCTTTAAATTTCATACCATTCATTCAATAATTGTTTCCTCATAATCATAAGCAAAGAATATAGAAGCACATTTAATAAATCGAACCTACAGGATAAAGCCCCAATTTTGTAAAATACAAACTTAAACACTACACACTTCATACATTATGTATGTTACAACAAATTTGTAAATTTATCATATAAGGAAAGAACTTATTAATTTTAAAAATTGTAATGAATAATTTTATTTATATTTATTTGTCGATTGAGTAAAATTTATAGCATTATTCCGTACAAACGAAACGTAAAGTTCGTCCTTGTGATTTTCCAAACTTGTTGTTGTTTGCCAGCAAAATCCAAAGCAGAACGTACACTAACTTTACGTTTCGTTTATGCGAACATTTTTTTGTTTTCTTAATTAATATTAATAGTCGGTAATTAAATTAATTAACTACTACAATAAAGTCAAAGAAGTAGTGTATTTATTGTAAAATATTTATCATAAATATTCAAAGGTAATTAAGACGTCTAAGAAACACACAAAAGCGAAAAGATGCAAAATTCAAATGTGAATATAAAGCTATATAATTAATATTAATTTCATTATAAAACTTAAGAAAATAATGCAAAAATAATGCTTGCTGTTAATAAAAATAAAATTAAAGACGAAAACAAACAAGACAAAGTTTCAAAATGTTGTATTTGAAGATTAAATAAAACAAATAAAATATATGAAATGACAAGAGTATAATATTCCGTTGCTTGCCGGGAAATATCTATCGGTACGGATAATTTAGAAAAAATTCCAGTTTTTTTATAAATTTCGAAATTAATTCTTTTGTATATAATATATGTATGTATGTTATTGGATTCGAGAAATATAGCTGCTCTTACTTCTCACAAAGTGGTCTCTGCGGTCAGAGAAGACATTTCATGGGCTCACACTGAACCAAATTACAATGGCCTTTTAAAGAGCACCTAGAGTCTCCTAAAAACATTCTTATCAAAATACTACCTAAAGCCACGTTTTGCTAAACCCACAATTTTTAGAAAAATTGGAAAATCTGAAGACGGCTGAGCCTTACAATTATTTCTACTGATTTATCGGATAGAGCAATATCAGTCAGGTATTAAGCAAACGCTTCTGGTTGTTTTATAGGTTATAGTATGCAGAAAATAATGAATATTGAATAAAGGTAAATATTTTTCCAATTCGGTAAGTAAAAATACGAGAATTGATAAGTCGGACAAATATATACATATATAGAATTATTAATTAACAGAAAAATTTCTTAAATTTATTCTTCCTTTGGTAATGATTATTAATAATCTTAAAGACTGAGTTAAAATGAATATAAATAACTCTTCAAAAAAATAAAGCTTAGCAAAAGGTAGACAATAAAAACGACTGCTGGACTGAGTAATAGCAAAACAAGAAGCTGATGAGACATAGACTAGAAAGTCATTTAGACAGTCAGTCAGCCGCACTCTACAATATATGGAGTCAGTTACTTTTTTTGCAGTGAAAACTTTGCAGTGTCAAGGTCAACAATGTTGCTGCATTTACGTAGCAGTATTTTGAAAGCGCATCGAATTCTTTACATTAAAACGTACTGTAAAAAAATTATAGACGCATAATATAATAATTAATTATGTTACTTTTTTCTTGTTACAGCATAATAAATAATTTCATGTTTGTTATTTAAAGAACTAATAAATTATATTTCATTTAAAAACAAAAAAAGAGAAAAAATATATTTGGGAAAAAATAAATATATTAAGTATATAAAAGATATTAAATATATATAAGTTTTATTTGTTCACATTTTTGGTAGTTGTTTTAGTTTAAAAAAATTGTAAAAGTTGTCAACGTTGGAAATATCACAATGCTGTTATTTATTCGCATACAAGGAATGATTAACATAGTACCAATAACATTAGCTCTAGCATTATTGCGTTAACAGTAACACCATTAATAGCGGCTAGGCTTTTTTGGCGCCAAGTTAACATTGATACAAACTGTTTGTTGTCGCCAGACGTTAATGCCTGACGCTGTAAACTTGGCTTAATTGTTTAATGTGCGAAGTTAAAAGTGCAGTTCGCTTCAAATGCTGAAAGTGGTCGGTTTGACGTGATCGTGGCGCTCTGGACGTCTATATTGGCTACTACGACTACGAAGAGAACTAAAATAGAAAAATTTTACCTTCGCGTACAAGAAAATTACAAGTATTTGCTTCAAAATGTCTGTACTGTTGTAATTCTCATTTGTGTAATAAAACATGTGTTAATGAATTCAGTTTTTACCTTCCAAGAGAGAGAGATAGAGAAGCTGACAAAGAGAAGTAGGTAGAGAGACAGTGAGTGTTTAAATAAAGGTTAAATAAACGCTTCTGCAACGACGTTAGTGTTTCAAAACTTTTGTTTACATAAAAATTATCGTTAACAACAAAAACAACGTTTTAAATAAAGCGTCATAAAATGCAAAACTTATTGTCAACATTAATGCTGGCAACGTATTTTGCTGGCAGCCTTTTCAATTTGCATTATGGTGGTTGCTCAGCTTTAGCGCCAACAACTTCTCAACTATTGGAATTGGATTCTGGAGAATCTCGTCCTCTGCCACTTCCGCCTCAGGCTCATCGGACCATTCTTACAACCTATGAATTTGAATTGTTTGGCAGCGGCATAGCTTCGGTGGCAGGAATAAAATGCGCCCAGGATTTGAATCGTACTCTACGTGGTATACTCGATGGCGATCGCTGGGCTATTGCAAGTAAGTTATTATGTATTTGTCCGGAATCTTTTTTTTTGTTTCTAATAAATGGCTAACTTTACGTACAACAAATGGTTAAAATTTTTAGTGTTATTATGCTGAGATTTCTATAACAGTTTGCTGATTTATAATATGTAATAAGTATATACATACATATATACTCGTATATAATTTTTTTTCTATTTTTGAATAATTACTGATACGAGTATTTGCTTAATATGAATAAGAATAAGAATAATAAATTATTTTGGCTGGAATAATAAATGGCTCCTAACTGTGTGTTATTTACCATTTTCGGAGAAAAGTAAATAAAGGGTACTAATTCGTTGCATTTTTTTTATTCTATTCCTACCCGGTAGGAAAATTTCGATGAATGGCACTTACCTTTCTGGTTATTGACTTAGTTACTTATTTTTGAAAATTATTATATTTAATGGTTCATTGATCTGAGCCTCGCTCTCTGGAAATTAACACAAAAAGTTTTAGAGAAAATTACTCTCTTTTCTCCTATTTTATTATATTGTACGAGTATTTTCGGTACATATTCCTTAAGTCTTTCGTTTATTTCTTTCATTATACTACGTACAAACACACTTTGACTTCTCAAATAAAATTACTGTGGACTGATTTTTTGTTCTATTTTTAACTTGTAGTTAATTTTTTAATGATTGTAGTAAATTTTATTTTGTCTCTTTAAATATAGTATTTATATATACAATTGAGTATAGTCGTTATGTTGTTAACTGTATGCTTTACAACATATTTGTCTTCTACTTTATGGTCAAATGAATGTTGACAGAGCTGTCAATATTTTAATTATTCCGCTTAGACTTTACTTTAGTTTAAAACGCTACATGGATTTCAATCTTAACTTGGTGCCAAAAAAATTTTTTCAGTAAAACCCTGATTAACACTGATTTTGAATTTTCCTTTTGAGATTTGCGTTTAAAGTCCGGTGACCGGTTTTATTTTAATTAAGCCGTTACGAAACTAAATCATTATTTTAATAGGTCAGTTATTTAGTTCACACGCACATACTCATGTACATATATACATATGTAGGTGACCTTCGTTATCCATTGATGATACGAAAACTGAATTAACTAAAAATGTCCACATAATATTTCAAACCGGTTTAATTTTCAAATTATCTTCATAATCTTCATTTTAATGGCTGATGAGAGAAATGAATTTCTTGAGAAGGTATCACCACTAGATATTTTATATACAATATACATATGATTTATATACAATATACATATACATGCGTGACGTTTATGACGTTTATATACATATACATGCGTGGCACATTTATTTAGAACCACAACTTATTGTATTGTTGTGGCCTATAGAAGGTTTATAATTATTTGGGTCATAAAAGTAGGAGTAATAACTAATAATAGGCTTGCAAATCATGATGAAGCTTTAATTCATCATTCATTCGTTTACGCAAAATTATTAACTATGAAGGTTAGTAGTTGTTTGTTGTTGTTAGTAAAATAATTGTTTATATGATATGATATTCATAAAACTCGATGATTATTCCTGAAACTAGTTTTCTGCATTCTATTACGATAGAAATATGTAGTTCGTAGGTATGTCATAGATATGTACATTAAAACACACAAACGTGTGCGTTTAAACGAAAAGTCATTAATTAAAGTCGGTGATTAAAGTAATACAAAAGACCATTTATATCAATAGTTATAGTGCTTTCGATTAACTTTTATAAAAGTATATGTATTGTTATTGCATATGCATACTTTTTCTTTGTAGTTTATATTTCTATTGTACATCTATTGAAATGAACATTGAATAAGTTCAGGGCTGTTTAAAGGCATTATGTAAACGATTCTTTGGTATGTTCTAAGCAAATTTTTGTCCTCGATAAGTTTTCATACTCCTTTGAAGGAGCTGTCAAGAAGAACATTTGTTTCAGAAAACTCCGAGAAATCGATTGGTAAAATTAAATTGAAAGAATTCGAACATTCGGTATAGAAATGACACAGGTCGTGTGCAATATTGATTAAAATCTTAAAAATTATAGAAATGCTTGGACTATGGATATAAAATATAATAGCATATAATTTTAAAATAAACGATGAAATATTCGTAGCACGTAAATTTTATTTTGTAGACTGTCTACGGAGACAGCAGATATGTACATATGTAGTACATACATACATAGTATGTAGTATGTGCATGGCGATGTACGATTATAAATCTTTCTTGTCAATATTTGCAATTAAATGGATTATATTCTGGAAAACGATAAAAATATATTTTTATAATATGCAGCTAAAATGTTTCTTTTGATTCGGTATGAAAATAATTTTTTTAAAAGTTAAAGATATAAACATTCTAGATACAAGAATACCCGAAAAGCTCCAATTTAAATAAATTTGTTCAAATATGCCAAGAGTGATTTATTAAATGGCACCTCAAGTGTTTGACAATGATTGATTTATGATGGAAATTCGGTTATATATTATTTTATCCATAGAACTGAGAAGGTAGTAAAAAAAATAATATGCAAAGTGTTCTAAAAAATTGAGAAATGATTATAAAAATTTAATAGAAATGAGGTGAGATGATTCTCTTGACAGACTTTTGTAGATTTTGTAAAATACTATTATAGATAAAATCAAAAATTAATAAAAAATAAGAAAATTACATAGAAAATAAAAAACAGATAGGTGGTGAGTTTTGTTGAGAAAAAAGCAGATAAAAACAGATATTTCGAAATATTTGTATACTGACAAAAAATATACTCGCGTATATTGCTATATACACAAAAAATTTATAAAAAAGGAAAAAAGGGATAATTTTCTAGAAAACACTGAGTTTACCTTTTTCTTCCTTTCTCGAATGGGAGAAAGCTGTGGGCACCTTCTTGCCCAAAAATACGCAGCTGGATTATCGTATCGTATAAACAACTTTCAACATAACTTTTTCTTGAATTTTTGTAACCGTTTAAAATAGTACTCACTTTACGCTAAGTAGATGCTAAATGGTATCGTAAATAAAATGTTTGTCGTAAAAAGCATTTCTCGTGAATACAGAAATAGTTCCTATTTCTTGCCCAAAATAATATTTATTTAGAAGACGTCACCGAATCGTGTTTTCTCTGATTCATTATTTACTTATTGTAATTGTTATTACCGTTATTAGTACACTATTATAGGAAATGTATTCTTACTAATGATAAATTTTGTGACTATTTGTTCCGCGATACTGACGGAAAAAGGAAAATCCATTTTGCTTATTTTGTTAATGGTTGCTTAAATATTTAGTAAAAGGAAAAACAGAGTACTTTAGAGGTTTTTTGCTAATTTTCGTGAACGTATTTCTTTTCTTTTCTTAAACATTGTAAGCATTGTAAATATTGTTTTTTTTTTAGCGGTGTTGAGCCCAAGGCTCAATTCGTTTATGTATTGTTACATAAATACAGGCTCTAGGGAGTATCATTGTCGTAATTACTCTACATAAGAGGTCCCAAAGTATTCGAATGCGTTCCCTATTATAACGTCTCCTTTTTAAAAACTCTTCCGGGTTTCACCCTGAAACATGAGACGCGATTAACAACCTCAGACTCAGCCTACAATTCGTAACGGCTCGATAGGTTTTGAAGAGAAAGCTCAAAGAACTAACATATTACAGAGCTTAAAAATTTAAAGAGGATTTCTCTTTCATTATTCATGCTATTGTCTTTTCGTGTTAATAGTGTTGAAAGTAATTATGATGAAATTTCCTATGATCTACACCTCCAATTGCTTACATACATATATACTCTTTATAGTGTATGATGCAACTGTCAAATCAGCCGTTGGCCTTGAAAGTGGAGTGGCAGATCAATTTGGCCATTACGATGAATGCGTAAGCCAAAAGAAATACATAAACCACGTAAACAAGCACAATTTGAATAACCATAAAGGGGCCGAACCGGTACGTGCTCAATATTGTCTGACAAATGTGACTATGAATGGAATGTCAACACATAATATAGCTTCCAGAAAGAAAACGGTATGTATTGAACAAATGTTGATAAAAAAATATGGTAATAATCTTATTCAATTTAAGACTGAATATCACTTTATATAATGCTATTTATTCCCTGATAAAAAGATGTAGCCAACCAGCGTAAAATTATAATCATTTGGCCATTTCTCATTAAAACTGGTTTTAATTAATTGCATACATATTACAATATGTATGAATTATAATTAATTATGAAATTTATGAATTTATGAATTACTTACAAAATTATATATATATGTATATATATGTATATTATTGTATATTATTGTATATTATTATTATTTATACATATAATTATATATAATATGTATATATATAATTATGTATATAATTATTATGTATATGTATATAATTATATACAAAATTTATGAATTATAATTAATTTATTAATATCTTTAAACTTATTTGTAATAAATTATAAGCTTGCTTACATTTGAGGTGATTGTTGTCGTACTAAAACGAGCTAGCTTATAATGATATTTCACTATGATTTAATAATCCCCGGATTTGTATTGTATAACTGAAATCGACAGAGAAGGGCCCTATTTGTTTTTTTTTACTCACAAATTCATTAAGATTAGCATTTTTAATCAGATCGATAAGTTCACACGAGCCTTATTATACACGCATTAATAAATAATTTAATAGAACCGCTTTAAAATCGGCACGTAAATCAAAACACAGCAACAAAATTTAAAAAGTAATTATTTCGAATATTTTAATTAGCATTTAACACAATCTCGTTCAATTTAATAGAATGTTGTGAGGAGCTCTTTTAATACAATCCATGCGGGCACTACTTACTGTATTACTATATACAATACTATCTGTTTAAGATTTTAGTATAAATTGTGTTTTATTATTCTTTGTATCGTACGTAATTTTTTTTATTAGAATTATTGTTAGTTTCTCTCTTATTTAAACTGCTAAACTGTTAAATTTATGTAGTTATAGCTTGAGCTACTCATTAACTTATTTCATTTATTTGTTTTAATTTTGTTAAAACATTTGAAGCCATTGAACATATTTATGGAATAAATAACTGAAATTTACACTTTAATTGACCTAAAGCTAATGCACGTTATGTCGTTATAAAAATAGTTAAACACATTCAACATTGTCAAGTGATTATAAATTTGTTTTTATGATATGAGTTTCTTACTTAGTGAAATCTAGTGACGCACAAAAAATTCGAAAATACTTATAAGCTCAATTCAGTATATATTGAACATACATATATGTACATATGTACGAGTACAACTAGAAGCCCAATTTATATTGTGAATTTATCAAAATCATTCAAATCTGACTAATTGTCAGATAATGCCTTTTATATGATCCAGAATTTTGGACATTTTTATTTTCATTTTGTAATTTTTATTTCAGTTAAATACAGATCGTATAACCACCACATCACGTTGGGGAGCGTGTCTTCCGGCGAGCTGTAGAAATAGCGATGTTGCAACATTTTTACAGAATTTTCTACAGCGACCGGTTACTGTTAATGCCAACGATTGCGAGGTGCATGTAACAGAGTTATCCGTGACAAATGCAATGTTCAACTATGCGTAAGTAAATTTTTTAAAACACGATATGTTGTATATGGATTTTTATACGAACTAACTAAATCAATAATTATTCCTTTTTTGCGTGATAAACCATTCACGTTCGAGATTTCCTAATCATTCGAATACATTTAAATCATATTGATTTGTCCGTCCAAATTGTCGATGCAATTTTCATACAAATGGCCAGATTGTCTTCAGTGATACATAGAAAGACCGATGAGGGAGTAATTAATTGTCAATGACAAAAAGCCACACTGCTATAGTTATTGTCGTTGATGTTTGAAATACAAGGCGATGAGGAAATTTTCTTTGGCGCACGGTGCTGAGTTTAGTACAAAAATAAAAAACATATGAGAGATATAAAAATCCCCGAAGCTTTAAGCAAACATTTGCTTATTTGTTGTTTTTCAAAATGATATAAGTCCAGCTTTTCTTATTTCGGAATATTGTAGGCAGGTTTGCATTATAAGCGCAATCAAATGTCTGCAAGTCAAAAAACGGACGAATTTTTACAATTTTCTGAGCTATTATTATTCATATTTATTTAGGTACTATCCAAGTTCATTAGTATACAATTTACAAAGCGATGGAAATAAATAACCAGATGAAGCTTAGATGGGATTTTTAAAACTTGCTATGAAGACTTGGAGAAACGATTGGGACTTCATAGAAAACCACACGGTTCGCTTAGTTCGTTATGCATTAGAGCATGCAAATAAAAAATCACCCTACCCTGGGGATCACATTCCCAGCACTCAAAAAGCCACCAGAAGCAAAAGAACCGGTTACAGATCTTGGAGAAACTCAGTAGTCAACGAATTAGTGCAGAAGTAATGCAAAAAAAAAAGCTCTTGCTTATAAAAAGAAAGCTAATGTTTCGTTTTGTTTAGAAGATAGTTTTTAATAATCAAAGAATAATTTTGTGTAACGGAAATAATTTTAAAATTTTGCAAAAATTTAGTAAAACTATAAACTATGACCAAGATAAAACTATATATAGTCAGTTATACAATCTCTTTTGATATATCTATAACATTTTTTGTATTTTAATATTTATATTAAAGATTGTTCTCTCCTAAAACCATTTAAGTGGTTTGGTTAAGTATTGATTCGTGCGACGAATTGAAATTTCCAGAAAAGTAAGGAAAACCTTAGGCTGTTGAGAAATAACGAACAATAATATTTTAATATTAAAAATATTAAATATATAAATGTATAAAACAGGAGTATGTTTTATTATCAAAATATTATTTTAAAAAAAATTATAACAATAAAGGATTAATTAATTATTTTTATTTGATAAATATTTAAATAAAGAGAATTTAATGCTAAGAAGGCTTATGCTATTTATTCCGAAGACTACGAGCTATCAATAGTAATCCATAAATGGCATGTACCAATGATGCGAAATTCGCTAGTTGTCGCCATGTGGCGTATAAATAGTACTGATAGTTGCTTCCATGTACCATATTTTGAGGTGTAACTAGTACTAATCCGTCAGACTAGTCTAGTAACGACTAGGCAGGGTCATTAGACAAATAATGAAAAGCAGTAGTATTTAATTATATAATATTTCCTTACAAAAAACAAATATATTTAAAATGCGTACGTCAAAGTGGCATTAGAATAAATCGAGTACTGAAGTATGAATTGTTAAAACATTTATCACATCAACTACAAACGGTTGACAACGTCCGCAAGTATGTGACGTGAAGTAAACAAATTTTTTCTTTACTGATTGATTGTTGTTTGTTTTTACTTTACAAACATGAAGTAGAGTCTTCTTCCTGACGGAAAAACATAACAGTAATATAAATAATTGCACTTTATTCTATAGTACATATGTACCTTCATTTCCGGTATTTGTATTACGGATGATTGACATGGTTTAAACTTCTTGCATTTTTTGAGAGATTACTATTTTTAATTTAAACAAAATTATCTAATAATAATAATGAGGCTTTTGCTAATAGAAACCATGTATGTATGGCTTGAATTAATTATAACCATGTTGACTCAGCTTGCTGAAGTACTTGTATTCATTATGAAGTTGTTGTTTTTCTTTTCCGACAGCTTGGTGATATGTTTCTTTGTGTTTTTGACTGTGATGAGTACCGGATTTCATGCGTATGCATTACTCTTTAGACGCAACGAAAAAGACACGGCACATAATGTTTTACTTTACAATGAAAACCTGAATATGGTACTGATATCTTTCTCGGTTATAGGTTCGAATTTTGCTCTTTAACTCTTGTAAGTAAAGATGTTCTAACAAGAATTTTCTTTTAGAAAACACCAAAAAGCTGTTTCAAGCTAGCAAAGATCAATTAGGCTTGAACTCGATCAACGGTATTAAGGCGATTGCCATGCTGCTCATACTGGCTGGTCATGCGCTATCGTTCATCTACGGCGGACCCGTTCACAATGCGGAATTCATTGACGAGGTACGCGCTCTTTCTTAACCACACGAAACTGCTACCAGACAGAGTTGGCCAATTCAAAATAATTTTCTAACATTTTTGGTTCGTCCCGGCAGCAAATTAAGTTGCCGACATTTGGTTTTCTGTCCAATTCTCTGCTCTTTGTGGACACGTTTTTGTTGTTAAGCGGTTTCTTGTTCTGCCGCATTCTACTGATCGAACTGGAGCGTCGACGTGGCAAAATCAATTTTGCGATTTTATATGCGGCGCGCTATATACGTCTCACTCCAGCCTACGCGGCCATAATCGGTTTTTACATGACATGGTTGCCGCAAGCGGGCGATGGTCCGATCTGGCGTCAGCGAATTGTGCGCGAGCAGGAACGCTGTACGGCTTCGTGGTGGCTAAATATACTGTATATAAATAATTATATCAACACGGATAAGTTGGTAAGACATTAAAATTTTTGGCATTAGGATTGAGCTTCTTATTAATTTATTTTCATTTTTTTAATAATGTTTTTGTTTTTAATTATAGTGTATGTTTCAATCGTGGTACCTTTCGGTGGACTCGCAGCTTTTCTTCTTAGCGCCTGTGGTCATATACCTTTTATATAAATCAAGAAGACATGCATTGCATGTTCTAACGGTATTGGTATCGGTGACCACGTTAATACCGTTTCTGGTAACCTATTTTGATAACTTGGATCCAACACTACTGGTCTATGCCGAGTGAGCAATAAGAAAAATCATTTTACTCTATTTTGATTAACAATAAAAATATTCTGATGTCATTCATCAACAGCGAAATAAATGATTTGGGCAGCAATACTTTCTACATTGGTTCCTACATAAAAACCCACATGCGAGCCTCAGCCTACGTGATGGGCCTGCTAACCGGTTTTCTGGTGCATATTATACAAGAAAAAGGGTACAACACACATATATTATTCGGTTCTTGTTATAATCTTACATATGTATGAATTTTTTGTTATAGCACAAAATTATCGGTACATATGGTACGCTTTATTTGGTTCATCTCGTCTGTAGTGGGTGTGACATGCATGTACTCGGTCTGTCGTTTTTATGCGCGTCCTTTTAGTAATCTAGAAAGTAGCTTGTATGCCGGCTTTCATAAATTAGGTTGGAATTTATCGGTAGCTTGGCTCGTGCTGGCCTCAACGACCGGACATGCTGGTTGGCTGCAGCGTATACTTAGCCACCGACTTTTTGCGCCCATCAGTCGTCTCACCTTCTGCGCGTATCTTTGTAATGGTCTTGTGGAGCTCTACCATTCGTCCCGCGTAAGAGAGCCTAGAGTTTTAGGCTATACGAACTTGGTAAAGAGATTTCATTTGGAATTTTGCATTTTTCAGCCCTTACTAATGCTGCGTCTTTTCAGATTAACGATGTATTTTGCCATATTCTAGATACTTTTGCTCTAGCGTTTGTTGTATGTCTTCTGTTCGAGTCGCCTATTCATGCCCTGGAGCGGATTCTACTACGTAAAGCCAACAACCGCGATAAACATGAGCAACGAAATGGTGAATTGAAAGGCAATGCGAATCAAACACCGAGTACATCCGAAGAGCAGGCGTAGTTTAAGGCCATATTTAGGAAAGGATATACTCGTATTTCATAAAATTTATAAATATATTTAGTTTAAAAATTTGATAAAAAGCCTAAATTTCTTATCCTAAAATCCGTTGCAAAGCACTCCGATCTTTGCTGTAGAAAAAAGGAATTCTAGAGCAAGGCATCAAGGGGTCCCCTATGCCTCTACTGATATGCAAATAAGAAATTAAACAAATTTTCTCCACATAAAACAGTAGTACTGGTCCACTATAGCTTTGTAAAATGGCTAGTTCGGAACTTGTCGCCTGCTGCAAGATTCCTTTTCACGGTATTCCGTTTATATTGTAATCTTGCGTATATATGTACATATTTAATAATTTAATACTCGTAGATATATATGATATAAACTGTTATGTACCTATGTAGATATATATACATACATATGTATACGTACATATATATAATTTAGTTTTGTTGTAACATTTGTTGTACAATATTACAGTGTAAATCAATGCAAAAGTTCCTTTACAATCGTTTACTATTTCAGGAACTTTAAAAGTTCGTTTTTTATTGTCACAAAAAATTTGTATAACCAGTTTGCGTGCACAAAAATGTCTTTTGGATAAATTTTGGTCAAGGGGATTGGTATTTTCATTAGTTTTCTTCACTCGTTAGCCTGCGTCGTGGCTTTAAAGTTGACTTTATTGATTCTCTTTCTTCGCTGACGATGGGTGTTAATGGTGTTGCTGTGCTTGCCATCATAACTATTGGTGACGAGGGTCTCTTCTTTATTTCGTCATCTTCTCCAATATCATCCTCATCCTCTTCTTCTTCTTCACCGACTGCGTCATCTTTACAAGCATTTTCTATTGTCTTAACTTCCTCTGGATTTTCTTCTGTGTCTTCTACGGATAATGCTTCACTATTTTCATCAATTTCCATTCCTTCGACTCTTTCATCCCTCGGTAACTGTTGTATGTCTTCCGATTGTTCTCCTTTCATAGGAGTTTGCAATTCGTATGTATTTTCTGTAAATCTATCATCGTTTCCTGCTTCTATTTCATCCTTGCTGGACCTCCTCTTGAATAACATTTCCCTATCTTCCTCCTCTTCCTCCCCGATGGTCGACCAAATTGTGTCTGGTGGTTCTGGTGTATCGCAAGTTAGGTTTTCGCTACGTTCCTCCGATAGTTCAGCTTCAGATGGTTCGGTTCCCGAAATGGGTTCTTCTTCCTCTTCTTCCTGCTTGCGTTCTTGTGTCGATCGCTCTTTAAAAATATAATCTACACATAGACGTCGTATATTTTGCATTGGCACGTCTATAAGAAAGGCCATTGCGCTAGCCAGGATGATTATTAAAGATATCTCGTACACATCGAACTGTACAGGATGAACAGATTCTGTTACTATCTAACTCGAAACTCAAGTTTTAAAGTGTCGTATCTCACCAAATTATGCACATTGTATTTTCTGGCATCGCGTATGCTGGCCGTATTGTACAATACTACAATGTACGCGACCAATTGCATTGGAAATGAAATGCGGGACAAGAACAGTACTGGACGTGATGAACAGATCGTTTGCAGCCGGGATTCTTCACTACGGGGACACATCAGAATAATCCAAACTAAGGCTAACCCTAATAACAAGGAACTCCAGGAAGCGTAGGACGCAGCTTCAGTCGCCGAATAGACAAAGTCTGTACGCATGCCTGTTGAAGGGGCCCAGAAACACCATCCTATGCTTGCCGCAGATAACAACCAGCCGAGCGTTATCAGTTTGGCGGACAGATTAAATTCGCCCGCCTGGGTGCGTTGCAATAGGCCAGCGCCAACACCCATAAGATAGGGTGTGGCACGACTGATAGGCGACGCATAGAGTGTGTTAGCCGTGCGGTAGAATTTGCTAATGCTTTGGATAAAAGAGAAACGGATAACATTAAATTATATTTTTCGAATGCGCAACTTAAAACGAACTTCATGCCGTGGAACAAAGTGACGGAGAGCTGTTCGCGATTGGTGCGCGAAAATCTAGCTGCTACAGACATGGCGTGAACGGCACCGTAGACGAAAAATCCCGCGTCAGAGTCAGTGTAGTAGAGCCATACGATAAGAGGACATAACAGATACAATTGCATTTCCAGAGCTAGTTGAATGGTCATGGGAGAGCACTGTAATAGCAGAGCAGCATGTGGGAAAGTGTTGATGGAAAAAAGTAAGAAGAGGATTACCGTTTCTTCAATATCGATGGCATTTTGTACACTAAATATATTCCGCCACATTTGCTTCTCACACAAGCTCGATTGTTGGCTTATGATATTGGTCCACAATGGACCAGAACCAAGATGCGGCAATAACCACGTTTGAAAGGTCAACACCAGATAAACCGTGGGTAAATATCTGGAAAAAAGCGGACGAGGTGGCACTTCGAAGAGAGAAAACAAATTGTCGTAATTACCGCAATGTCTTCGCGGCTAAACGCTTTAGTAAATGAATGCAGTTGTGTTCGTCCATTTCCGCGGACAGTTGGAAGGCAATGATAAAACCGCTCACCAGCAAGAGTATATCACTGTACAGCATGGGCGAGCGGAATACAATGCTGAGAGGTTGGCGGACGGAGTGGACCAGAGCGTCGCGGTTCGTTATTGGTAGGTGACCAATCATCATGTATTTCAGGCATATGTAAAGCATAAGAGTGGCACAGAGTTTAAGCAAATGAACAATCGGGAACTGTGTATCGTTACGACTCTGCGTTAACAATTCAATGTATGTATGACGCGGAGAGAAGGACTTGAAAGAAGCCAATAACAGGTTCTTCAATGATTGTGTGTCTGCTAAGGAAAAATGTAAATTCATTGGCCGATTCAGTTCAAATGAATTGTAATTTATTTTACCTAAATCCGTTACTATGGTGTCCACATTTTCGCCGTTTTCAGCATCTCTCTCTGTTTTCTGCACAACATTCGAAGACTCTTCTTTTGGTCCCTCTAATTCTTCTTCGGTTGCAAGAAACTTTTCAATTCTACTGCCGAACTCCTGCCAGTAGTCGGCGATTAACGCTGCTACGATGATTAATAAGAGTATTCCAATAAAAGCTCTAAATAATGATTTTAAGCGAAATGTATAGGCATTTAAGTTCTGCTTTCCTCCATTTTTTCATTTAGCGCTTTCAACTTACATGATCACTTTGATGATCACATTATTGTCACCAGTTTTTATTAGTTTTACGAAATTTCGTTTACTCTGTCTGCTATAACAATCCTTATCCTTTACCTCGATATGGAATTCCAAGCCGCTCACGTTATACGGCTTTAGATTATTCTGGATCATTTCCTGCACCACGGCAGCCGTGCAGAGATGTGGGATGCAAATGCCCCAATTAGCGATAGAATATCGCGGCACAAAATGACCTGGCTAAAGGGACAAGATCTTAATACTTTTATACTTCTACAAACGTTAGTTACACACATTTCCCAGATGACCGTTCCACAGCGTTCGTCCCTGTACCATATGAAGCGGCACTTTCATATCCGAAACAGCGGTTTGGGCTTCAATGTGTGCCATGCAGTATTTGCCACGTATGCGTACCGACTCCTCCGGAGTCACCCTTACAATAGTCTTTGTCTGCATGCATAAATCAAAGTCACCGAATTGGTTGATGTTGCCACGCAAGAGACCGGAAGGAATCTTTGCCGTAGCATCAAGCACTGTAGAAGAAACGACAAAGAAGTAGCCGTTCAATGATTTTAAAAACTTCAAGAGGTTTACACCACTTTCACTTACTCTGCAAAGTCCATAGTTTGTTGCCACGTAGCTGCCGGTGAAATATCTGGATCTGTTGCTTGCAATCAAGGGCATCTTTGTGGATGTGTGAGACATTTATAACAAATCCAGGCAAAGTATGTAGCAGAGCTTCAAAATGTTTCTGACTTATCGGTTCGTCAGTAGTGCTGTAGGGAAGGCAACCACCAGCTGCGGCATCATCACCCTCACTATTTTTCGCAGAACGCCGCCCTGCTGCAGCTGACCGTCGGTTTGCCGGTTTCTCAAATGGGAAGAAACTATTAAAGGGCCAACGGTTTAGGTATGCGAGCCAACCGTCGGTTGAAGTTGATGTTGGAGGCCGTGCTGGAGGAACCGCAGTAATCCTGCCTGTCTTCTCACCCAACCATTTTAGCCAAGGAATTATGCCATTCTCTTGCTTGCTTGGATGATTGCTTTCATCGCCCGCGCCATCATTTGGGCTTTTATCGCTTCTAATAAATTGTATTACATTTCCACTAGCAGCAGAGACAATACTTTGAAACAATCCACTCAATCCATTTACTAAGGAGCTAACAAATGTTCCTTCGCTGACGGCGTTGGCGTCTTTCGACTTTCGAGATAATTTTTTGCTACTTTCATTCTCCGTATTTTCCAGCTGCGAAATTTGTTTTTGTGCTCGGTGAACGCGTTCAAATTTAATTTCATCTTCTTTGACATTATTTCCAATCACGTCATTTGACTCTTGATGTTTAGAGTAAACAGTTTCGTCATTAGGCAGTTCATCATTGTCATTATACTCATGATTGCTTTCATTTTTGTCAACATCTTCATCATTTTCATCATCATCATCTTCTTCTTCTTCGATGGAAATTCGTTGAATTTTATGAAATTTAAATTTCCTTTCCGGCAGATCGTTCTTCTTTTTCATTGTAATAGACTCCTTCCCATTATCATCATCATTATCCAAGAATTTAAAACTAAGTTCGTGAGAGGCGTGAGGAAACGAGAGAAAAACTAGCAAAACAACAAAAACAATCCATTTTCTATTTGTAGCTGTCATTTTGGTGGCCTGCTGCAGTAGCAGAGACGACGGTGGCAGAGACGACGACGTTGATGTTTTCAGTGTTGTGACGGTCAAGAGTTGTTAACATTTGTCAGAACGTTGTTGATCTCAGGGAAAAATATGTTGTATGCGAATCACCTATTTTGCAATTATTGTCTATCTTTTATTTTTAGATGCACATTCGAAATTTTTTTTCATTTTGCGTTTTTCTTTACACAATTTTACTTTGTATGATATTTTATATATATATATATCATTATATCATTTTATTACAGTTACTCTTGCATTTCGAATAAAAACTTAGATACTTTTAAAAACAACAAAGAAAAAACTATCACACGTTCTATTACTATTATTGAAATAAGCCTCTTTTCAATTATTTTAAACTATTTGCTTTGCTTTTCTTTGTCTTCTCAGTTTCTAAAAATACGCCCAAAAAATTGGGAAGGCGTGCACTTTTGTTGCTGCTTCTTTGACTTTGTCGCGAACACTAATTAACAAGAGCGAATTTTCATTTCTCTAAATATTCAAACTTTTCATAATTCGTTCAATCCTTAACGATATTGCTCTGCTTGTGCAATATGCTCACGGGCACCTATTTTTAGATGAGAGATAGCATAAGAAGTATTTAGCCAGAAATTAATTTTACTCCAGAAATGAAATGCCATCTACAAAATTAATCAAAAAGCTATAGCATTTAGAATGTTTTTTCTAAAAAGCTTATTTGTATTGTTTTGTATCTTAGTTAGTAACGCAAAACATAGTGTCACGAAAACAGACCTACCTTACAAGATCAATAACCGTTAAGACAAATCAATGCTTTATCTATACTCAGCAGTTTCTGTTACTACTTCGTGCAATTTTTTAAGACTTACCTAGATGCAGGTATTGTACAGGTGTATTGCATTTATTCATATCTGAATTTCATTATGTTTCTAGAGATTTTTTAATAATAACAACACCAATTAAGATTTATCAATAATGCGCAGAAAATTTAAATTTATTAAAATGTTTTCCAAATTGATGAATTCATTAAAAAAGTGTTACGATAAAACCAGAAGCTTTCTAAGCTAAAAGTAAAGACAAAACATTTGATGTATGTATGTATGTATGTATGGCAAAAAAACTCGCAGTAAATTGATCTGACAATAATTCACAAAAATGTTTGAAGGACTATTTAAAACCAAATATAAAAAAAACAAAAACATTAACAGAAAAAATCGGATTATTTGCATTCATATGTGCACATTATTGGTGCTGTTTTCGATTGCTGGAATTTTCCTTCAAATTCTATTTGTTCTTGCTGCTGCGCCTGTGGCTGTTTTATGGACACCGCATACGAACAACAGGAGACCCACAGTGGCGGTACCATAATACGTTGTGCCGGATGGTAATATTGTGTTGTGCCAAACAGGACATGACTAAGAACATGGCTTTCGGCGAAGCGCGACTGCGTCAAAGCGATTGGTAGCAACTTTAAAATAATATACGGAAGGCCCTCAAAGCCGTTATTAAATGTGCAAATAGGAAATGATGTATATGGACGTGAGGGCAGCACGCTATTGGTTCCAGTCGCAACAAAGCAGAGCGCAAGAACAATTTGTGTGTCATTTAGATTATTTTTTAGACAAGGCTTGTTGCGATATTTTGGCATAATTGTCCCGAAAATTCTATGACTCATTGTGACCCAACCCTGAAGGTACGTGCAAACAGTCTGGCTACGAAAAGAATCTTGATAAGCCTTAAGTAGCACTTCTTCACTCGCATTTTCAAGAAGGGTGACGCCCCAACTGAGATCAACAATTTCATTTAAATCGAAATGCATATCGTTTGGAATACCAGAGGAAGCAATAAATTCGACCATGTTAAAATTATTTACCACCATGCCGACTGAAAGAGAAATTGCGTTATCAAAACCAAAATTTACTATAAGAAAAATCCTTTCACCTAAATGTGCACTATCTTTTTGAATTAGAAAAACGTAATTGCAATCGGGAAATGTGCCGATAGTTTCTATCAGGATACAAACGCATTCGCACATCCGCGAATGGATGTCAACCAACTCCTGCGACTGCATGATAAGATACGTGGCGCGCATGATGCCATTGGAATCACGAAGTGCTACAGCACCATACTGTAGGCGTTCTCTTTCATAATATGTTCCAAAAAGAACTATGGGTATGCCCCAGCCATTTGCAATACATTTTAAGCGCAATACAGCGTCGAAATCAGTATTTCTCATTCTGTGTAGAGATTGCCTAAAAGGAAACAGTAGCAATGAATTGTTGAGTCTAAACAATCTAGACTCTAAGGAAGATCTATTACTGTTCAGACGGTTTGGCCCACTCCAAATCTAGGCGTTGGCCACATAATGTGGCGCCCTGTAATTGTTTTAATACGGTCTCTGCAGACTCTCTTGTTGTAAAATCAAAAAATGCGGTCGTACGAACTTTCGATATCTTGCGAATATTGGTGCGTGGTACATATTTTATAAGCATTGAGATAATGTCTCGATTATTAACAGAGAGATCAACATTACGCACAAACAACGTCTTGGTCTAGAATAAAGAAGAGGAAATACAAAGATCAACAGAATAGACATATATTTGGCTGCATTCCTCACTGCTTTTGAAAGATCAGCATCGCGTTCTGTATTAGCCCAGACGACCTTGAGATCTCTTCCCCAAATGCGTATCAAGCCGGGGGTTGTGCTTTTTTTTGCTTCCAGCGCATCCGCATGCGTTGCAAAGTGCACAAAAACGTGCCCGCGGTTGCAGGAATTTCCACAAGCGCTATCCATATCAAAAGTCCCATTCACTGGTATAGTATCACCACCTATTTTGTTTTCGTTGGTACCACGAGTAAAAATACGTTGCATAGTAGGGAAAACTATACGCAACTTTTCTTCAATCTCCTTTTCAGAAAGGTGTTTCGGTATATTGTTAACAAATAACCTGCACTTTTCATATGAGTGCAGTATTTCTAGTTTAATTCGCGGCAGGACGTAGAAATGACTAAGCACTTCCATCGCGCAAGCAGCATCATTTTCATTTGTATACTTAACGTACGCATATCCCCTATTCGCTTGGTTAAAATCCATTGGTAATCTAAATTCGTAAATTTCTCCAATTCGAAGAAATGGTTCCATTAACTTTTGTCCATCCATATTTTTCGGTATGCGACGAACAAATAACTCGCAGGCACTACTTGGCGGTGGACCCAGCCAATCCTTTCGCGGCCCGAAAACTTTGCGACCATTCATTTGCATTAATGCCAAGTTGTCTGCTTGGATTAAATTGTTTTTGTACGGAAGAGTACAAAACATTTCACCATAATTGGTATTAATTTTATAGTTAATATTTGTCATTTCGCATTTTAGGATTTTTATTTCTCAATGTAATATATTGATGTAATATATATGTAAATGAATGTAATATATGTAAATTTTAATTCCTCAATCAATATAAAATTTGCAAGACTGTTAAATTCGAAAAAGACAAAAGCTTTGAAGCACTGACCACAATAAACTACCAGTTCACAAATTCCTCCAACTCAAAATTCCAATTGAATTTCAGTTCCCAGAATCAAATTTAAAAAGCAAGATTGTAATAGATCATATTGCGTTGTAACTGCAATGTCTTGTCGCCAGCCGAACAAAGAGTACAGGGTGACAGCAAAATGTGCTTAATTTTATTCAAACAAATTGTTTACAATAGTTTAAATAATGTCTGTATTTATTCACCTTAAATGTATAATTCTTATACCCGTAGAGTACTAATGTCTGGAAAGATCAATAATGCAAGATGGGTATTAGGAGAAAATTTTACAGTTAAAATTTTTAAAAATTTTGTTCTATGCTTTGTTAGGTAGAAAGAGTTGATTATAACTTAGGTTTACTCAGCATATTGGAAGTTCTATACTGATTGTAAAATTCTATCCTGACTGCAAATTTCAGTTTTTCAAAAAGCTTTTAACTAAAGTCATTTATATGAAAAAATTATAGAAATATCTCAGTAAAAAATGACTATGGAATATGTAAGAATCTTAGAAAAAAATATTTTTTAGGTTATGTCGCTTGTCCAATAAACGAGGGACTTGAAAAAAAAAAATAATTAAAAAGAAATCTTCTGATTTTCTTAGAAATAGCTTTTAAAATGCTGTTAAACTCATGTGAGGGGTGTGTTGTGTGCCAATTGTGACTAAACCATTACCGGTTAGCCACTTGTTGGTAAGTACATACATATATTGCCGACAATAAAATAGTGGCTGAATTGCAACCCTGATAGGACAACCAAATTTAGCCATTAAAACATTTTGCACAGTAGAGGAAAATTTGTAAACAGTTCCCCTGGAATGTGAATTTTGGCTAAATTTTAGACACAATTGGCACACACACTAAAAGCAATATTTTACCGGGCACGTATAAGCTCTGGCATTGGTAAATCCTTTTAAAATTTTTTTCAAGATTGTGTTCAGAAACTTTTAGTAGCGTCTAAATTTATGTAAGGAATAATAAGCTGTTTCAAATTGGCGAACTGTACCGGACTTTTTATTTAGTAATTCTTTGAGCCTGTTTACACGTGCGACGGATCGTACTTTTATCTGAGAGAGTATACTACTATTACACAGTAGTATGACAGAAAAGGGTAGGAGTTGCAAAATTTTAATATCAATTAGTAAGATTTTGCGACGAATCGCATATATTAGTCTTCACAGAATGACAAATTGGACAAAACAACAACGAAAACACAGGAAAAATTGCGGTTCGCAACCGTAATGCTGGTAAACAACCAACATATATCTTATTCCAATGTAAATCTTATAATTTGAAATTAAGAGTTTGCTACTCTTACCCATCTCTTTCATGCCACTGTGAAGTATTACATTTTCTTTTAGATAAAATTGCGTTCCATCAGTGTGTAAATGGCGTGTCAATTTGAGTTATTTTGAAAGCATTAAAAACTTTTTCTTTCCACTGCCTGAGCTTTCATTAATCCATAGCTGACATTCAGCGGAAAAATCTATTACGCTGACTTTCTGCTGAATGCATTAAGTTGTCAAATTTAAAAAAGCGCCGTTTTAGTTATTTTATTTAGTTTATGAATATAATTCTAATTCTAAAATTGGAAAAAAATTAACAAAATATGCCTAGGAGAATTTTGAAAAGCGTCGATCTGCTTGGCGATGGGTCAGACTCCGATTCAGTTCATGAATTTCAATCACCTGAAGAGGATGCCAAGCAAACCAACTACGGTCTGGAATACACGTCCGTTTCGGGTGGAAGAGCTTTGACTCGCCCATCAACTAGCCTAAATGATCGAAATACTGCCGAAATATCATCCACACCGGGAAAATACTGCAAGGCGTGGCCGTAGAAGCTTGCAAGTAGGAAAACGGACTCCAGCGTCGGCACAACCCACAGGTACCCAGCGTCGAAAAATACGACCGCCGGTACGTCAAAATGTGCGTGCTCTTCAAAAATAAGGCACTTACAAAAATGCACCAGTGAGCAAATTTCAAAAAATAATGATATATGTGTAAATTAAAAATATTACATATGTATAATTCATCGAGTATATTTGTAGAATGTTCTCATTTTCTCATTTCATTTTCTAGAAATTCTGATACCACGTTTACCATTAGTACGCACGATTAGTAAAGGCGATTTTAATGGATCTAAGAACTGAAGTTACTCATATTACAAAGTTCGCTTTGGATGCTTTACAAGAGTCGACAGAGGTGTATGTGACGTACCAACTGCAGGATGCGTATACATTGACTTTGCACTGCGGGCGAGTGACTCTCTCGGTCAAGGATATGAAACTATTGCGATATTTACGTGGCCCAACATGAAATTATTACTACTATTATTATTCATTTATTTTTAGAATAATGTTGCTCTAAGTTAATAGTTATACGTAATTGTTTTTATTGTTTCTATGCAACATGCTTGTTCGCCTTATTTGCTGCTGTTATGTTTTTTACAATAGATATGTACATATGTATATATTTTTTTATAAATGTGGACTTTACTGAATAGACGAATTTATAAAGAATGTCCACCCTTATTCCAAGAGACGATATATCGTTTCGAAAATCGTCTTTGTATTCTAAACAACTACAAAAATCGTCTTGCCCGTCTAAAGAGACGATTTTTTTTTGGTGTAGAAGACGAACACATTGTTTTATATTGTATCTTGCTTACGAATTCCAATGAAGTTTACAACTGTTCACGATTTATTTTAATTCGATCGATATCCTATTTTTGAAATTCTCGTGCATGTGCATACTCGTATGCAGCCACGTGTACGGGTATGTATGTATTTCAAAATAAAAAACGAAGTGAGTGCATTCAATTAAATTTTTTTAAAATATTTTATTTGTATATAATTTTTATGAGATATTTACGTAGCAATTAAAAATTGATAATTACGATATTTACAATAAAGTTAAAAAAAGAAATATGTAGTTAAAAAAGGTAGGTTACGATTAGTAATACAATATATACATCCTTAAACTTAATTTACTAAACACATACGTAGAGATACAATCAAATTTATAAATTGGATAATTTAAAAATTTATGGTTTTACGGATTTAAAGAAAACTTTTATTTTTTTCCTAGCAATATAATTTGTGACATCATCTGATTCGAGCTCGCGAAGCGCTGTCACGTCTTGGAGCCAATAAGATTCAACGCGCGCCGACGCAGCAAAACCTTTTCTCAAAATTTAATTCCTCTTCTCTTTGCGTTTATAAAGCAATTAATTTGAATTAATATATTACAGTAAATATTAACAATACATGTTTTTTTTTAATTTAAAATTTTTCTTTCAATAAATATTGTTTCCGTTTTTTATTATAAGATGCTGTCATTTCTAAATTGAATCAAATTCCTCAGTGCTTGCAGTGCAAAAAATAGTTTATATAAAATTTATTTGCTATTACTAGTATATATTATTTATATTATTTTATTATTAGCTTAGTGAATATTTTCAATTTTTAATTATGCATGAAATTGGGTTTCCTTTTTGAAAAGTTTATTTAAATAGCGATACTTAATACTTGTTAGTACATAATTATTTCTTTATAATTTTGAAATATTTTTAATTACAGTTTTATCATATTTATCTCCTTTTTTGACGGTGTTAAATGCTAAAAGATAAAATCAATTCACGTTAATTTTATAGGCGTACACTACACTAATTAATTCTTAAAAGAAATCAGACTTCCAGGGGTAAAGTTTTGTAGTTAGAATTTCGATATTTTAGTTGTTTGTTTTAGTTATTTTTTGTTTAGATAAAATTAAAATAACTTAAAAAATAAATAGGTGCTTATAGATACGAATTTATCAAATTAAATATGTACATTTCAAGCTAAGTTTAAGCGAATTAATAATATTAGAAAATAATTTCTTAGCATACATCAGAAAGTTTTCTTTCATAGTTAATCCTTAATTAATAAAGTAGATAATAATAGTATCTTAATTTTTATTTAATGTTTAATAAATTTAAGTTAACGTTTTCATTCAGCTTAAGATAATTACTTATGTAATTTGAGTCGCATCCGTTTTCTTCTGAATAAATTCACAATAAATACTTAAGTATTTAAGAATCATAAGACTTTCGTTTCAGTGTATGATTTCATATTTTCGTTCAAGTTTTATTTAATTAGAAACTTTCAGTTTTATTATTAATAAATACATTGTAATTCGCTAGTAGCAAACGAATAATAACTAAGCTGATGACGATGATGATGATGTTTATATAGTAAGTATAACAGTTACGTTTAAATGGAGTTGAGCGTAGATTAAAAATTGTTCTTTTATTTTTTGTTAATCGTTTATGCGCAAACAGTACGCATGCATCGGACCCAAGACTCGGCATACAGGCAGGACCGTTTTAATAATTTTGTTGCCGACCTGCTAAACCAACATAAAATTTTAAGAAATTGTTTTAAAACTAGTCAAATCTGTCGAGAAATGGTGGTGGAACGCCGTTCCAGTGACGTTCTATGACAAAGAAAAAGCCCGGCATAAAACTAAAAGCTTTAATTTAATTCAATAAAAGCTAAACCTTCGGTTTGTGACGCCTGCGCTAACCCTTTGGCTACAGATTATTAAAAGCACGATTTTGCCCTTCCATTTAAACGCATTTGCTTATTTTACGACGATGGTAAAGCGAAAACTTTTATATATGATTTTATATTGTAGTCTATATATAGTAAAGTAAATTTATAAGCTAATTGCGGCCTTTTAAAGTATCTCTTCTCTTTTTCCACTCTTTGTTCCTTTTGATTTAACAGAGTGAAGTTTATTTTAAGATTAATTTTGTATAGTGCGTGTATATAATAAGTCGTGTTTATTTTTTTATTGTGATTGCTCTAGCTTTTTTTCCTCTTGAAAATTCATGTTAGTTCTTTTTTATTGGACCCGGTATTATTCCGAACAGAATTATTTTTTTTTCCTCAATCCTTTGCATATTTACAATATATGTACTTTAGTAAACGATACGTTATTTATATCATAAATATTGAAGTATTTTATTATTTTATGATAATTGAGTTTGTAGTGCCCGTAAATTATAGGTGCCATATTTTCCTCTTTAATTATTTATTATTACATATTTTAAATTTTTAATAATTAAAAAAAAATTTATTTATTATTTTTTTATTTTTAATTGGTCAATTAGGTGATTGAGCTTTCAATGTACGGAACACGATTCTTTTGTTATGATGTGTAATCATTATTTTTTTATTTATAGAATTAAATTAAATATTAATTTTCTTTTGTGGTCACTATTAAAAATAGTGATTTTAATTATTATTTTTATTCATATACTCAACCATTTAATTAGTTTTCATCATTAATGAATTAAGTCTTTTTAAGTTTTAACTAAAACTTTTATATAGAAACGTTTTATTCAATTAATTAGTTATTAGTTATTTTTTCTTTCTTTTAATACATTTAATTTAAGATTGTCAACGATTGATCTAAAGTTTTTATTTCTGCTTTTTTCCTTTTGCTATAAAATAAATTTATTATTTACTAATTAATTTTATTTATCCCTAATTTTAATATAATTTTTTTATTTCTAAGACAATGATTTTTTCTTTAAAATTTTATAAAATAGATGAACTCTTTAAAAGAGCTTCGTATTTAATGTGCATAATTGAATTGAATTAAACATTGGAGCATCATTATCTTATAAAATTGCTCTCTCTTGTTCAATTCAAATTTTTTAATTCTTAAGAATTATGAATTAATTTCTTTTCGTTTTTAGAGTAAATTTTTGAAAACTACAATATTTCTAATGAATTATGAATAAAGTTTTCCATTCTTGATGATGAAATTCAAAGGAAAATTTTCAATTTCGAAGCATAATAACATCCCAAATGCTGACAAAATATTGCAAATACAGGGGCATAAAAATGCAATAAATTGTTACATTAAAGAGAGATTACTCGTGTATACTTATTGTTTGTTCACTTTGAAAATCCATTTTAAACATAATTTAACAAACTTTTCATTTTATGTATGCACGAGTGTGTTAAATTTTTTTAAACATTAAATTTTTTTAATAAAATTGTTTTAATATTTTTGCGCAAAATTTTTCTTTATACCTTGAAGTTTTTATCAAAACAAAACGTCGAAAAATCACAATTTTATGGTTTTTGCAAAAATGGGAAATTTTTTTAAAATATACATAATAACTTGTATATTAAAAATTTTTTTTAATATAATAACTTTTTATAATAAAACAGTTTGTAAAAGTTTTTTATTTTATAAAAATGTAATTTATTTTGTGTACTTTATTTGTTTTCTAGATTAAATTAAGTGATTTTTCTTCGTCGTTTTAAAGTAATATTAGTTTTTTTTTATTAATACTATTTTTCCATAAAAATAGTAAGAAATAAAAGTTTTATTCTTCCCATCTCTGTTATTAAAATCTCTGTTTTAACAGTCAATTATTAAGTCAATCATCGAAGAATTCTCTGCTAAAGCAAACCTTCGACTGTTAATTAACATAGTTCTGTTAAAAAGAATTAAAGAAGTTATATTTTTACGCATGTATATTTTAAGGTTTTGTATTTCTATAAGAATAAAATTTTACTTTATGAAAATTTAGAGCTACTAAGTTTTAATAATTTGAATTTTGTTTTGCTTTATTTATTTTATATTTTAAATATTTTATAACTATCGTTATCAATTAATTTTAATTAATTACAATACATTTTCTTTTTGAAAAAAATATTTTAAGCTTTACTGTATAATATTATATATTTATTTAAATCTGTCTTAATAATTTGGATAATTTTTTCGTGGCTTTCATGATTATTTCAAGGAACCGAAGAAACCACTGGAATTAAATTGAAAAAAAAACTAACCATTACTCCATAACGATTTGATTTTAAAATTAATTATATTTATTAATTGACATCTTATCTTGCTTTTTGTATAATTTTATCGCCAGAAAGTTACTTATTGTTTTCCAAAGTGACAAAAATTTGAAAAATTATTACTTTCGGAATTCCTTAAATTTTAAAATGTTGTTTAATACTTCTAATTTTTATTAAATTAGCGTTTTTTTTTTTGTTTACATATGTACAGTTTTAGTTTGTTTGATTATTTTTACAGTATACATATTGTACATACGTTTGGTATGCTATTTATTGTACCATGTCTGATATAATGGTACATATACTCATATTAATTTCTTAGTTATAAAAATCCTGCAATATTTTTTTTTTATCAATAAACTCTTTCAAAAGTTAACAAAAGTTGAGTGCATAAAAGATGGACATGAAAAATATTACATTTTTTTATTTTTAGGTCTGTATTTATTCTTTGTTCAATCTTAATAATCTTCCCAGTCTAGCCTACGACCCCTTCCCACTCCTCGAATAATTTGTTGAAACCGTTTCTCCAACAGAATCGTGCAAAGATTAAAAGAAAAAAGACTTAAGTAAGAGACTCGTAGAACAGAAATCTGCAGTGAGTATGTTTCGGACGAACCTAATCGCGTATAGCCATCGTCCTTTTGTCGCACGGCTACTCACTTACATTCAGCAAGGCTCATTTAACACATTTAAGGTTGAGGACTCACGAGCACTTATTTCACGGTGGTGAAAAGCGTTCATATTATACGCGTATTTTATATACGGATGCAGTCACCAGACGCAGAGCAATGTGATTAGTCGCTGTGTCTGTAAAATTATCATCATGTGATGTGACCTCACACGTTTTTCGAATAGAAAGCAGAAAGAAGTGATATTTCTGAAATTTTCTACGTACGTGAAAAGGACTAAAAGCAGTAATTTCAGAGTATTTGATAACAAAATAGAAAGATCCTAATTAGATTAGTTGAAATCATAATAAGATTTTTGGCAAGAGGTTGGTTTTTTGTTTTCAAAATTACATTATAATTAATTTATGCACACTATAATTGAAATTTTGGAAAAAACATTTTCTTATAAAATGTATAGAAAATAAAATAAAACTACTTCATTAAAATTAAATTCAAAGTAAATTATTATTTATGACTATATTATTTATAGTATATGTACATATGTATGTAACAATAATAGCAATTTACTTATAAATTGTTTTCTTTAATATGTTTTTATATCACAATATATATTTTCTTTAGTTAAAAACTGTGCTTAATACGATGAAGTACGATAGTACTATCGTATATGTATGTACGACGACAATAAATAATTAATTTCTTTTGAATTAACACTTTGAATTTTGTGTGTTTTCAAACATTATCAAAGCCTTAGTAAAATATTTGTTTTGTTTATATAAGAAAAAATACTCGTAAATATAACCGTAAACCTATACTGTTAAACTGTATAAATATAAATTACCTGCTATATTTATTAAAAATTTTATAGCTTTTTTTTAATGTTTAACATAATCCGTTTTTATAAAAATCATTCAATTGAATATAAATAAACAAAAAATAATACAAATACAAATAACATAATACATATTAAAAATCTATATAATAAAATCACTAATAAATACTTATATATATAAGTATATAATAATCTATAATAAATATATAATATATAAATATATAATAGTCTATAATAAATATATAATAGTCTATAATAAATATATAATATATAAATATATAAATAATAATAAATATATAATCTATTTTTTATAAACCATAATTTGTTATAAAAAAGAAGAAAAACAGCACTTTAACTTTGTTTAAAATTAAAAAAAAAATGTTTTCTTTATTAATTTATTTATTATTATTCATATAAACTTTAGTCATATAACATTCATTTAAAGTTTAAATTGGATTTATATATATATATATATATTTATATAAATGATATATATATATATATATATATAGATGTCCGTCTATAATTCATTTACGATGTTTTAGAAGTTTTGGTGTTTTTTTTTCAAAAAATTTAAGCTTTCACCTGCACACCGAGATGCATAAAACGTTCTTGACCTTAATTTAAAAAAAAAAAACAGGAATGGAATGTTTGTGATTTAAAATTTTGTCGATAAGATTAATTTTACAATATATTAATAAGAGAATTTTGATTAATTAATAAGTTAAAATATCGAATTATATATAATTATTAATAATTAAGTGTTTTTTCATCCATAGCGTTGATAACGATTTAGTGTGCATAATGAAAAAGAGAAAAAGTGTTCATTTTAATCGTTGTTAATTTGTAATTCATTACTTGTAATACATATTGATTTCTTAATTATTTGAAAATGTTTCTTAATACTACGTACATACATACTTATTTTTAATAAAGGTCTTTTGCATTTTCTTTTACGTTTAGCATTACGTTTATGATTTAGACTAAAGGCTAAGACTGATGATGAATGAATCAAGTGTGAAGGTTCAAAGTGTGTTTTCAGCATACACTCACACATAGGCACAAATACATACACGCGAATTGGATTTTTGGAAACATACATACATATATTGAGTTCTAGAAATTACACAAAATTAACATTCGTATATAAAAGAGATTCTGAGTAAATGACAAAATTTGTTTTAAATATTACAATTAAAAAAATCAATCAATCGCAGCCGACAAACACAAGTATGTGCGTGTTAACAGCCACGCACACACACACTCACACACTCACACACGCACAAAGCCGCACACTATGATGATAGAAGCATGGTTAGATGAATGGTTGCAGGAGAACAAGACTTAGAAAGGGCTGTGGTATGAGTATCGCATTCTGCTTTCGATGATCTTAAGCGTAAAAGGTTCAATTCTAATAACGTGCTGTTGTTGTTCTTTCTATATTTCTAGGTTAGTTTTATGATGGGGGCATTTCTTGCAGTACTTTGGATGATGGTACATGGAATTAGTTGATTGCTAGCTGTTGTTGGGAGAAGGAGGTGGCAAATGATGGTAAACGGTCGCTGTTGAAGGCGGTGGTGGTGGTAGTGGTGGTGGTGCAGGCGGTGGTGATAGCGGCAGTAATGAATAATTGGTAGCAAGCGTGGGTGACACTTTTGTTAAGCGATTCTTAAGCATTTCTTGGGTGAGAACATTCTGCTTCTGTTGCTTACTCTCCAAATAAGTCGCTATCTCGTTGGCGTTTCGATTGAAGGCCACCATCATCGGCGTATTTCCCGAAAAATCACGAGCTTGCAAATTAGCACCGGCCGCCACCAGCATGACACTGATGTCACGACATTTTTGTTCAGCAGCAATGTGTAATGCCGTTTGTCCTCTGGCGTTGTTGTTGTAGTTATTATTATTATTATTGGGGGAGGGACAAGAATAAAGGGAGAGAGAGCGGGGCATAATTAGCTGATGTTGTAGAAATTAAATGACATAATACTACGTTTACATTTAGCCCAAATTATCGTGTAAAAACCGTTTAAATGACAACCTGATCGGCCATAAATTGCATATTCATTGAATTCTTCCGCCATAGTTAGTAAAGGAGGCGATATTAGGCCAGCTTCTTTTTAGTTTCTTTTTAATATTTTTGGAATCGAACCAGGTGACTTCACATTGGCGATAATTTGGTCTAAAATGTAAACGCAGTATGTATGTATGCATGTATTAAAGTTGTATTAAAGTTTACCTTTGTTTCTCCGCCAGATTGATTAGACGACGTGACGCATAGCTGATGATATATCTAACGATGTCCTTGTGATTGTGTTTGCAAGCGAAATGTAAAGCAGTCAGACCGAGCTTATTTACTGATTGCAGTGAGTATCCTTGTTCATGTAGTGCACGTAACTAAACGAGAGAAGCAGAGGAGAACCGAGAAATGTTCTTTTTTCAAAAATCTCGTTTTTTATAAGAGCTCATTTAAAATAAAAGTTAATTTCAAACAGAACAAAGTTAATTTTAAACAGAACAAGGTTAATTTCAAACAGAACAAAGCTACTTTCAAAGACAAAAGCAATTAAAATGTAAAAAATGTGTGCTATTGTTTTGTTATTAACACAAAAAAAGGGCAAAGGTATAGAAAAACTTATACAAAACATCACTCAAACATTAACAACAAAAAGAAACAGTAGCAGTGTTTTTGTGTTAACAGCAACATAGTACAACAATGCAATAATACTCGGACATTTAACAAAAACAAAGCGAACATTCTATGATTAGCTACCAAATTTAAGTCGCCGCTTTGGGCCGCTAGTAGTACGGCATCGGAAGTTTGTTCCAGAATAGGGCTAAAAGTAGAAATTGTGGTGGCATTATTTTTGTGAAATGCTATGGTTGAAATGCTGCTATGATTTATACATAATCGCATAACTTTGGGTTCTAAAAAAAGAAATAATCGTAAGTGAGAAAAGACATATCAATTAGAACTGATATTTTTCTAAACATTTCGTTTTAATACGATTTGAGAATTGCAAGGGCAGAACCTGATACTACATCGCGCACGCTACGGTTTCTCTCTAATACGGTTTGAGAATTAGATAAATTCCCAAAAAAAACTTGGATGCGTTGAGTTCTTACAGGGATTAAAGGGACACTTCCAAAGTACAGCAACATGTCCAGCGCAAAGAGACATTTGATGAAAATTGCCCCAGAAAATATATCGTATTTTCTTCCTTATAAAAGTGTAATAATATGTCTTTCACTCTAATGCTTAGAACCTAAGACGAAAACCTTTTATGATATATGAAGCACTTTTGTGGCAACTCGAACCCACAGTTGCTGAGTAATGGGAAGGTTAGGGCTTCAGTGGGTAGTTGGTTATACTCCGAGCGCACACACACACACACACTCTGGTGGCAGGAGTTGACCAATACATTTAGAAATCCATTCGTAGAAAGACCGCTAGAATCTCTGAACAAACTACAAAAGACAGAGTCATTTCTTAGATGATTAATTGCTCTAATAACAGATTCTGACAACTTCAAACATCATCATCTACACTACAGAAGTCTTGCTTTAGATTGAAAAAAACTTCCTTAATACATAGAGTATAATAGAAATATTTTTCATAAAAATATAATATACATATTCTTATATAATGTTTTGTAAAAAAACAGTCAGTGAGTGCTCTTGGCAATGCCTCTTAAAGCCATAAAATGAAATGAATATTAAAATTTATAGAAATTAATTAGTTAATCAAAAAAGATGAAGATAAAATATAAATTAAGCAAAAACTTATCTAGTTGAGTGAGGATAAAAAGTGAGGACAAATTTTCTATTGCAATGTACCTGAATCCGGCGCCAAAGACGTCTTCGTTGAAACTGAACAATCGGTCTTTATTGCTGCATGCATGTTAGGTCAATTTATAATAATTGTTTTATTCGTTTTTTTTTTGTAGAAAATTTGTTAATACTGTTATTTTTCGTTTTCTATGCAAAATTTATTGTTAAGAAATACTGCATGTGGAAAAGGTGCAAACACTTTAGTTGCAACAAAAAGGGTGGCAAATTTTACAATTACGATTAAGTAAAACACATTTAGCCAGAGTAAGTTAAGTAAAAAATATTAAATATTAAATATTAGTAAGAAAATAGAGGCGTTTCAAAATTAATTAGGCAAAAGGAATTTTTCTTCAATGTTTAAATGTTTGCTTTTTGGTACAATATTTTCGTCCGTATTTTATTGTTAATGCTATTATATATATGTAAATGTTTGTTAGCTTTTTATTCTATTTCTATACTTTTCTATTAAGCAAAAAACTTTTTTAAATTTTCTTTCTCTAAGTAGAAAACTTCCTATTTAAGAAAATTTGTATGATAATGTTAGGCATAATAAAAAAGGGGGAGACAGTAAAAATTCCGAATTGGACAAAATCCCGAAACGCAGAATCCCGAGAAATTTTAAAATCCCGAAACGACAAAATCCCGAGAAATTTTTAATCCCGAAATGAGAAATACCGAAAATCACTAAATAAAATTTGAAATTAATTAAATTTGCAGAATGCAGAATGCACACAATGGCAGAAAAGCAAAGTTAATCGAGATAAGCAAAGTAACATCGAGATAGTTTTGTTGTCTGAGGGTTATGATTCGTGCCTCCTGATAGTGGCTAAATTGAGCTTTGCTAATGGTTTTAATCTGTTCAAAAGACTGGAGAATACCGAAAAACTAGTTCTGTAAATTCGGAATTTTGCCGCATCGGGATGTTGTCATTTCGGGATTTTGTCGTTCGGGATTTCGTTACCAACCCTAAAAAAGGGCGCGTACTTCACTTTGGAAAAAATTGTGACTCAAATTTAATTTCTTGAGTAATTTCAAATTTTATTTTGTGATTTTCGGGATTAAAAATTTCTCGAGATTTTGTCTTTCGGGATTTTGTCGAATTCGGTATTTCGACTGCCTTTTTTATTATGCCTAACATTATCAAGCAAATTTTATAAAATACTTAAAAAAACACGAACGAAAACTTTAATAATATGCAATGCTTGTTTTCGAAATTTTTTTTTTAATGAATACAATATTTTTTAAAATCATATTAATTAATCGAGATTATCAGACTTAGGAGAATTTTTTTCTATGAAGACGAAGAAGGTGAGGTGAAGTGTGGAGAATAACAAGAGAAAAAAAGCAGAACTAGAAGATTACGGAGTGTAAAATTTGAGAAATACAAAATTGAACACAAATTCAATATTATATTTTTGAATATTTTGGAATTGTGTAGTAAAATATATTAAATGTGTTCTATTACCTCTTCCATTTGGTTACTCGAAGAGGCTTCGAGCCCATGCCCAGATCATCGTCTTCAGCGATGGTGATTGGTTTCAAATGAGTAGAATATTTGCAAAATGTATTTGTTATTAACGAATGAAATGAGCGCCAGGGATTAAAGAGGCGAGGAGTTTAAGGAGGAAATTAAACGTACATATTATAAAACAGAAAATAGGATTATATTATATATTAAAAAGTGCACTTTCGTAACTGTATAAGAAAGCTAATTAGAATAAGTTATATAATTATGCACAGGTAGCAAAAAATTACAACAAATCAGAAAAGAAATACTGTTAATAAAGTATTTAAGTAAGTAAAAATTCTTTTGAATTTAAAGTAAAAAGTAAAAGGTAAAAAGTAAAAGTAAAGTATTAAAGTAAAAGTCTTCCTTTTTTTTTTTTGGATTGTCCTGAGTCCTTCGGTTGCTTGAGCTCGGAATACGGTTTAGTCTTTGCTTCGGTCTTCGATTGATACAAGTTGGCCGAGTCGTGTGTCCTGGACGTTTGTAGTGTACGTTTTGAGAGCAATAAATTGTAGATGGCTACTTACGTACATACGAATGCATTGTACAGATCGAGGCGGCAAGGACTAAGCTGTATTCAGATTTCATTGAAAACACAAGGAACCGATTGGCGTTGGTTGGTTGGTTGGGTTCTCTTTTTGGGTCACTCAGGGATACGCAACAGAGGGATTAATAGTACACGGTTAAAAATTTAGCTTTAATTTTCCAACTTTTGTTTGAATGTTTAGACAGGCCTTAAGTACTTTTCAAAAGATTAATCTCAATTTTAATATCAGAATAATTGAAAAAACATAATATATGTATGTATGTTATATACGAGTAGCATTATATACATACAAGATTATAGCATTATATATTTACATTCTCAATGAAGTTTCATTTTTATACTATTGAAATATACTCCATTTTTCATTTATTGATTTGATTGGAACAAATTGACTTTAATTTTCTCGGCCAAATTTATAGCATAGATATATATATATATATATATCACACAATGATATATATTTTATATCATTTTATATATTTTCAATCGCCGCGGAAAACCCTTCAGAAAAAGCTGAAATTTTTTAAATCAAAATTCTTAACCGTGTAGATGTAGAATTTTTTAAAATAAAAGTTTAGAAATTGTTTGCAAAATTTATTAAAACTTTTTTAACAATTTCAATTTGTATTAAATTTAAGTTTTGTATCAAAGAAAAAAAAAACAAAAATCCCAAAAAGTTTGTTAAAAAGACTATATCTTTTGCTTAAATTGTCTAAGTTTGCATGCAGCTAATACTTAAGCTTTTTAGGTTTTAATTTGCATTTAAAAAAAAGGAAAATTTCTACCACTTAATTAAAATGAGTATTTTCGGTACTTTAGAAACGATCATTTAATTGCTATTTCTTCATTTTTTTCTCTTTTCTGTGCATGCAAAATATGCTTGTATGAGTGTGTGTAGGTAGGTATGTACATATATCCTCCGAAAGGTAGCAACAAAAAAAATACAATTCCGAAAAACTTTACAACTCAAAATTTTTCTTCTTGTAGTAAAAGTGACAAAACATGCGTTTATCTACGTAAGGTAATTGCCTACCAGTGCTGCCAGATCGTCCCGTCTGATCGAGATTTCGCCGCTCATTCTGGGCCTGTCGCTGCGAGTAGGCCGAGAAGGAGCGATCCTGATCAGGCGTTTGCGGCAAAGTCGGCGCTTCATGATCGAGAATGTACAGCTCATCGATGGCAATGTCGCAGATATAGTGTAAATGCTCTTGGGCGCGATCAATGCGAAAATAATGCTCGGCAGTACAGGCTGAAAATGATATAATAAAGATAAGGATTCATTCATATTCATACAATTTTCTTATGAATGCTGGCTCTTACAATCAATGAAGCACCAATCTTGTGACACTTTCGGATACGAAATGGACTCCTCGAATTTAGCATTAAGCATGTTGCGCACCTGCTCCAGATCACATTGTGATTCGATTTCACATCTGCCGAGCTTGTTCGCGAGCTTTCGCAACATCTCCTTGTCGTAGTGATATTGTTGGTATTGTTGCATCGTTATGCGTAGTATGATCAGCTGCAATTTCTCCAACGGATTCACTCTAGAGTGAAAGAGAGAAAAATGGATATGAAAGAGAAATATACTCACTTCAAATAAAGTTTTTTCAATTGAAGAAAAAGTAAATTCCGTGTATTTTATGATCAAACTTATATGAGTAAAATAATTTAACACGAAACAAAGTCACGAAACATAATTAAAATATATAATAAAAAAAATATTTGTTTTTAATTAAAATTTTTTTTTCTTTAGAATTAAAATTCTCATGAGATTTTTTAAATGAGATTTTTTTTATACAATTAAAATTCTCATGAGATTTTTACTATGTTTTTCTATATTTAGCACGTCAGGACTCTGTGAACAAATAAAAAAAATTCTGCAAGATTTACTTTAATCTGAAAAAAAAAAATAAAATTAATAAGAAAAAACTTAAAAATAAAAAACGATATGTTCCTAAAAACTACCTTCATTTTCATCGTCAATAATTTAAGAATTTTTTAAAATTCACTTGGAATATATTTAGCATTAAATTGTTGATATTTGCTTATAAATCTATGGCTCGCGTGAGATTTTTGTGAGGTAGTTTAGTAATGTAAGATTTGTTAGAAATGTTTTAATTAGCGAGCGATTTTTTAATACCAAAATTGTTTTTGGTAGAAAGAAAAAAGAAAGTTTAAGCTGGCAACTATGGTTAGAAATAACAAATTAATATTGCAACATTAAAAACTTATTGCTTTTTCCTAGCTGTCCGTTGGTTAAGAGAACAATTAAAATGAGCAGTAATAATAAAATTTATGCTCCTTCTTTCTCCACATCAACCTTTTCTTCTTCTTCCTCTTCTTCTCGGTTAGTATGTCACTCTGAGGGGCCATAAAGTTTGCTTTTAATAGTTGTCTGTTGTTCTTATGTTCACACATTTAAGGTTATGGATTTTAATAAAATCGCATTTCAACAAATTGCACTTTTAACCGGAGGTCATTATCTGAGAAATTGGAGCATCTATCCGTACCCATATTGAGTGATTACTTTGTCGTTTGGTACTTATATAAGTTTAACTTAAGCAGGTCGACCAAGTTTACTTTCTATCAACCTAAACTGATTTTCTAACCGTAAAAAACAGAGAAAATCCCAGCCTAAAACTATGTATGTCTATGGATATACGTTTTGCCCTTTAATTAAATTTAATAAATTAAATGCCAAAGAAAAGAAACTAAAGCTCTAATCATATTTAAAAAACCAGAAGCTTTAAATATACAACTATGTTAGAGCTGACATTTTAAATTATTAAACAATGATGACATTGATTTGAGAAAAAATCTATATTGCTACGAGTATTATAGTTCAAAGGTCTTAAATTTCTAATGATTGAAAATATCAGTTCTCTTTTTTCATCGCCTTTCGTAACGTAACCTTTCGCTTGTCGTAAAAGTAACGCTTTCGTATAATATCAGTTGCCTTCAGAAGAATTATGATGGCAATAAAACTCTCAGTTGTCTTCTTTTGTCGTTTTCAGAAGCACGATTTCAATATTTATGAGCTTAATAAAAATATAGAAGAATTTAACTCAGTTGAAAGAAGTTTTCCATGTACAGACACTCCACCTCCCCCTCCCCCCCGCCCCCGCTCGCTCTCATCAAACCATCATTTATCTAATTCCTCCACTTTTGTCCACAAACGACCTCTTTTGAAAGCTATTGAAAATCTACGTACGTTTTAATTAAGTCGAAAATGAATCTCTTTCGCAGAAAAATAGAAGAACTGAAGGCGGTAGGTAATATATTACGAGTACCTTCCGTGTGATGGAGGTAGAAGGGAGCTCCTAGTACAATCCTAATGCCACAAACATTAATAGCACAAATTTACTACACAATACTTACCGCACATCACCGTGTCCGTGCTTGCGTTTGGCCAACATGACAGCTTTGTTGAGCAGTTCCATCTCAATAACGGATGGCTTCACGCGGCACGCCTCGCCGTCCACTTGCATTGGCATGGTCTTGGAGGTGACGATGCGCACCGTTTTACACTGGCATATGCAGGTACCATGCAGTCCGGCCTGCAGCATGGGTAACTGATACGTAGTCAGACCGACGACCTCGATGAGGCCATCATCGATGGTGGGTTTCGATTGACCGAACGAATCGTTCCAAGGATGTGTGCCGCCACCGTAACTGCATAGTGGAAATGCGAGAATAAGGTAATGCGAAGAGAGACACGTACGTAAGAGAGACATAAATTTCAAGGCAATAAAAACATTCGAAGACATGTTCGTCGACATGCATTCGTCGTTAGTGAGTCGTAAATAAAAGCGATTTTATGTCGGTCAAATAGAATTTCACCGACCGGTCTTTAGAACAATACCGAACCTTTACCGTGCTTCACTGTTTTATGTTTTACCTTGGAATATTGAGAAAGAGCACGGCATGACAACTGGCTTCACGCAATTTGGCCGTATAGTCGGTGCCATCGCATTCGAGCGTCACCCACTGCGAGAGGTTGCGATACTGACGCAATATCAGATCCTTGCCGCCCATTTGACCGTAGTACATTTTGTTGCGCAGTCGCGAATTGAAACGTTCCGGATGCGCTTCCCGCGCCTCGTGAAACTCCAGCGCAATGTGAGCGTCGACACCGAAGGAGAAATAATTGTTGATCACATTGAGCGGTACATTGTCCTTGCTTCGATCCACATTGTCGTCTTCGACCTCACGGTTGGGGCTCACTTTTAGGCGCCAGCGATCCATCAGGACAGTTTGTGACATGCCGATTTCTCGTAGTATCTTTCCAATTGGTTCATCCGTGTAACCCTGAGTGTAGCAGTATCGTACATACATAAATGAGAGAATTGAAAAAAAAAGGCATGGCAAGGCCCACCACAGGCCTTTACTACTTACCCCTCCCCAGCCCAGAGCTCTGGCAAGATCATTACCGGTACCCAGCGGCAAAACACCGACCGCTGGTGCCGGTTGTATCGGCGGACTCAGACTGTCGAGCACAGAGAGTACCCAGCCAACGGTGCCGTCACCGCCACAAGCTAAAACACGTAAATTCGGAGCCTTACGAAACATTTCCAAGCTGTTCCAAGAAAATAAGAAATTTCAAAATTATGCTTTCAAAACTATGAAATGAAATGCAAGCCGCCTCACCCCATTTTCGGCCCTCCTTGGGTTAAATCGAACACCTGCCGCGGATTAAGTAATTGCTGAAATTTTCCCAATAGTTTCACGCCTTGATTACCGCCCGATTTCGGATTGATGAACACAATCACGGGAATAACTTCCGGTGACGGTATCGGTTTGATGATAAAGGCTCTTGTTTCTTTCTTCTCGTCCTTTTGCTTGTTGCGTTTACTCTGTTGGCGCTTTTTAATGCTAACAGTGGTAATGCTCTTGTTGTTGTTGGATCGTATTGAAGACTTGAAATTGCCTTTGGTCGGTAGCTTAACAATCCAGGAGGGCGGTACAATAATGGGCGCATAATTACCTAATGAGGTTGAAAGGAAAAACACCGGAAAAATAATCAAATTTAAAAACGATGTCAGCGATGAGGGGCGGACCAAGTTTTGACATAGAAAAATAAGTTAAAATTTCTGCATTGAGGTAAAAAAAAAAATGTAAAGAAAGCTATTAATTAATTTTTTAATTCTTGAGTACTCTACAAAAGGGTGTAAGAGTGTAGGCAGGCACTTCTCTCATTTGCTTGAAGTAGTAGAGACCTACATACATACAAACTTTTATGCGTATACCGCATTATCTACCACAAAAAGCATTCACAAGTCAGCCCTAGACCGTTGTCCTTCGTCCATTTCAGGTATTTGTGTTGATGTTGGTATTGGTATTGGTATTGCTGCTGCTGCCATAATCAGAGATAATCAATACGCAACAGCAGCTGAGGTAAGCACTTACTATACAAGCGTTTTGTTCGGAATAAGCTATTCATAGTTAAGTGCTGGGAGAGAGTGGTCGGCTCAAAGGTTAGCTCTGTGTGATGATGCCGTTGATAAATTGAGTCTTAATTAGTAGGTACATGTCATATATACACACGCACACACACACACGCAGACGCGCACGTACGGACCTAGCCAGTAAACCAGAATTTTAGCAGACCAAAAGCTCAGTTTGAAAGCTTAGTTAGTTAGCATATTTTTTAATAACATTTCTTTGCAACGAACAAATAATTGCTTTATTTAGTAAACAGAAAGGATCTGCTGCTATAAATTCTGGTACTAATTGCTAGAAAATGGATAACGATAATGATGATTATACCAACATCATACACTCAGAAGAAAAACAACGTAAAATCAAATAAAACCACTTCATTTCAAATAGAAATCGGAATGATTTACAGTCAACGGAGAAATTATTCAATTCAAAATGGAAAGTATTTAAAATATATTTTAAAGGAAAACGTAGTAATATTAAAAAATATCAACTTTGAATTAAATAATTTTCAACTAATGAATTAAAATGCGAAAACTTTGACCTAAACAAAAATAAACCTTAATTCAATCATGAAATGCATTGAATCAAATATTATTCAAGTTCAAATTGAAGGTATTTCAATATCGATTTAAATACATTAAACTTTAAATCAAATCTTTAGCGTACTACATTTTTCTGAGTACAGGGTGCTAGCAAAATCCTCTTTCAAGGAAACAATTTCATAAAGTTTCCATTTTGGTACAATTTTATTGTATATGTATATATTATGTAATTTGTTACAAAGTTACATACCTAAATATATTTACAGACTCTTTTTGGTTATAAAACCCTTACACAGGTGTTAGGGTTATATCCACTTGATATATAACGTATTATTAACATTACTCCCAACTTCATATGACTGAAAATGTGTGAAAAAGGCTCTAATTTGTATTGGACTGCAAACAACAAACACATCGTTATCTGCGCACAGAAAAATTTACATTTTATATAACCCAAATAACGACGGAGTCCAAAAAGCTATATAACAATTATTCCATATAACAATATTCTACCAAATTGGTTATATGCCACCCAATATGCTGTAATGTAAGAAAGTATTGGTATAGAAGAATCACGCGTCAGATCGACTCCGGGAAAAATTAGTGCTGTCTCTGAAATAACAGCCAAACGCTCAGCCAGTTGTTTCGGAAGTAAATACATGCAATTGCAAAAGCACAGGATTTTTATGAGCACTAACACCACCCTCGCCACGGCAACCCTCCACGATCAAGCAGCTTGCGCCATATATTCCTGTCGGGTGAAACTGCACAGATTCCAAGTCCTGGCAAGGCAGCCCATGGCGACTAATCCTCTGCCATCTTCTAGACATCGAGCGAGGACACAGCGGCACTCGTTGTCTTCAAAGATCAAATCCAGAGTCCAGAGCAAAGTGCTCTATGAAATAGTTACAATCGCATTTAAGCGACTGCCCATAAAGGGTATGTAGCAGGCAGTGACCAGTTCTGGAATGAAATTATTATAACTAATTTCTAAGTGCTTCAGACTCAAGTTCACCTGTCAGCCACAGCACAACATGTACATACATATGTATGTATGTATGTATGTGCTTGCCCTCTTTCGTCAAACTGTAACCTTTGGCTTCCAAATAATCGTTGGTAGATTTTACCTTCAGGTGTGCGAGAGAATGGCATGCCCTAGTTCTTTAACTTAATTACGGCTTTAGGCGCTTCCCGGGTCATATAATTAATAGCATCCTAACCTATTTGAACCCTTGATGCGTAATTTTTTCCGTGTGTTATGTGCAAGGCACGACTTGATAAGATTATACCAAAATAAAACTGCAGAAGAATTTTTTATTAGAACATAAAATGACTGATTTTACTAGATATCAGATTTTACTTCACTATCGGATTCACCGTTTTGCAAAACAATAAAGGTTTACGGTTCTAATTCATTAGCGTCGCAAAAAGCATTCGCATACTCCATTGCTTATAAGAATTTTTTACAACACATTTATTCACTTTGAAGACAAAGACCGAACTGACTTTTATGTACGTACTTCACTTCACTTCACACTTCAATTCAAATTTTACAATTTTAATTTAAATACGCAACACATTAAATTCCAGAATAAAAGCGTCCGACTTCAAATTGAAGTGCTGGCATCTGAATTTGAAATATGCAACTAAAAACTATATTGAACATATTTTATTTTAAAGTTGGAGCATTTTTATTTTAATAAACAAAGTATTTCATATTCGATTTTAAATATTTCTACTTCATTTTAAAGTATTTCTTGTAAATAACTAGCCACTTAAAATCAAAAAAAAATTATTTAATTTTACGTTGCTGTTTTTTTCTGAGTGTAAACTTTAGTTACTTCATGGACAGAGTCAAGGACCTAATAAATTAAATCAAGTTAGTAGTCTCTTTCATCATAGAGACTTTGAAGAGTTATCGGTCAGGTAAAGTGTCGTGCTTTTGGTCTTGTTTTTTTAAAGAGTTTTTTAAAGAGTTAATAAATTTTCGAAAGTGGTGCTAAAGGTTGTGCCTATTATTGGAATACCCTTCGAAAGTGATAAAGTGATAAATAAATAAATATTGTATTTTATTTCATTAATCAATCTGTATGTTATTGACGTACCTAAACTGCATTCTTCTCCGATTTTTGCCTGATTAAAACAGGTTTCTTTGTTATGGTATACTTCATGGCACCAGGCGCAAGATAATGCAACAATTTCCTTTGAACCGAATAATTTTCCTTGCACGGCCTACAGGAACAAAATAGAGAAAGACAAGAAAAATTTTTAAATAGATTTATAAATTAATTTTCTTGCGTATACAATGAAGATTAAGATAATAATTATATAATACATATAACGTAGAAATTCGATCGAGAAAGTCATGAGAATTTCAAATTTTCTCAAGGACTCTTTATTTAGTTTAAGGAATAAAAAAAAACTGCCACTTGGCAAATATTTTACTATTATTATTCATATAAATCAATTTTAAGCTTAGCATAAAATTACATAATAAAATAAAATTATATAATATAATGAAAGTATGACATTAAAAAAAAATTATCGGTTTTTTAATTGAAAATTTAACTGAAAATGTCAATTGTTTTTATATAAAGGTAAACATTAGACAATCTCATTATTATAATAATGCAGAAATGTTTCTTAAAAGAGAAACTCGTTATCTCTTGTCAAACATTTGCAGACAAACCGTTCAAGGCTTGTGTGTCATTTTGTGTGTCCATTGACATTTAAACGAGATCTTAATTAAAAAGAAATTTTAATTTAAAAGAAATCTTAATTTAAAAGAAACATTAATATTAAAACTCGTGATGAAGAAAGGTCACACACACACACGCGCACAGCTTTTCAGGTGAGGAAAAAAGAACACTTTTTCCAATACGTTCCGCACGTCAAAAGTTTTACCAGTTTTACGTTATCATTGCAAATGCGAACGCTAATGGGACTGTCAACAGCAGCTGGATCAATCGCAAAACTACAAAAAGAGAAAAACAATAAAAAGCAGAACAACACGTAGAAAAACACGACAATAAACACGAAAAAACAAAAACTGCAATAAAAATCAATCTTACAGAAACGAAACACAAAAGCAGTAAAATCTGGAAATCTGGAATGAATAAAATATCAGTAGAATGAATAGAAAAACGATAACGAAAGCAAACACGAAAACGACGTAATGAAAAGCGTTGGCGAAAACAAAAGAACAAAAAAATAAAACACTAACACGACTATCAGAGGAAAAACAATATGGCTGATGCTTTTCCTATTATTCAGTTATTGAAAGTAACAAAAAAAAAACAACAACAATAATACAACGGCAAAAAGAGCAACAACAAAATCTCATGGGAATGAAGCGAGTTTGATAAAGTGTGAACAGTTTAAAAAAAAAGAAAAAATAAACGAGTATAGTATTATATTAAAAAAGGATGTGCAAATGATGAAGAAGTTGGTAGAAGAAGAAGAAGAAGAAGAAGAACAATAATAGAAGGAGGGGTGGGGGGAACGAACAGAGAGAAGATGCATGCAAATGTAGAAAAGTGCAGAAGTGCAAAAAACAGAGGAACTGCTAAATGTTTGTACGTAAAAATATAGTCAAATATTCAAAGAGAAAGAGTAATCACTTGAAGTCAGGTGAAGCAATAAATTCCTGAGTCGTTAGTGTGCATGGGTGAGTGTGTGTGAGTTTTGTGTGTGTGTGCGTGTGCGTGTGTGTACGTGATTGTTCTTTAGAAACTGGTTGAAGTGTTTTCCTAAACTTTAATACTTTCATTCAATCTTGCAATGAATGCATGCACGAAAAAATCCTTTGCTCAGATTTAGATTCTCGTTTTTTAAATAAATACGAGAATATCTCAAAAAGTATCCATACTTGTTTTTTAAAATAATATTTTTTTCATTTTCTGGTATTCGTATTTAAAAATAACATTGTTTATGCATTCCTTTTCTGTTATTGTTTCTGCCAAGACAAATGATAGGCTCAGAATGAATGGATGATGTATAATGGAAACCAGTAACGAAAGCCTAATTATAATTATGTATAATAATTATAATCATGTATAATTATAATAAATAATTGCGTATAATAAAACTGATTTTTTAAAGTTGTTGTTGTTGAGGCTATGATTTGTGAGCATCGTCTAGCATGGCCATGATATAAATGATTTGGCTGAAGTTATATTTAGGGGGCTATATCGTATACGCAGACAGGACAGTTTTCCTGTGGCCGCTTTGCTATTTTCTAAATTTGTTCTTGTTTACCAGCAAAATCTATTACAAATTCAGAAATCAGCAAAGCACACGCCGCTTTAGAGTCCATGTTTTTCCAAGAACTCAATCCATATTTATGGAATTAGAAGATCAGGCGCTCTTTTATTTGCTTTTGAAACAACAATTTATTTTGTTGAATTAAGCTTTTCATGCATTTTTATTATTTATAGGTATTTATACAGCTGATGATGATGACCAACAACATGCTGGTCTTGAAATTTGTCTCGCAAGTTTGGCACGATGCGAAAATATCTCGTTAAAAGTTTTGATTGTTGTTATGATAGTTTTTATTTTATTATGATTAATAAACTAATGTAATATAAACGAAAATATCTATCTAGTTTATGCGTCTATTGAGGACGAGTTGTTGTAACTGTCTTTTGAAAGTGGAAAAAGAATATAAAGAAATAATGAAAATGCTTTACACTTTCCTTAACGCTCTAAGCCGGTTTTCTTGTACAGCCTAACAAGGGTTAAAGGCTGTATAATTTTAGAATGCTAAGAGATGGCCAAAAAGATTGAACCTAAACTTGTGTGAACATCTTTTAATAAATTAAATCAATATCATAATGTTTTTTTTGTAATAAATTTAAAAAAAAAAAAAATACTATAGCACCGATCGTTGCATAAATTCACAAAGTTTAGAGCAAATTTCAAAACGTTAAATTTTTCTGAGTGTACTCGTACTAACAACACTCAAGACCGGAGTTGCTGTGAAGCAACGTATTCGCATTACGATCTAAAGAGAAACATGAGCGCGGAACATGGCTTAATTATGCTGCCATTAGACCGATGAAACTCTCTCGGATGTACTCTTTTTTTTGCTAAAAACATGCAACGACCACCAGAAGAGCACTACTACTATTTTTCTCCTACCTTTCCACATTGTTTGCATTTTCCTTTCTCCATTTTCCGGTGCACCCAGTGATGGTGGGTGGTTGTTTGTTCGCGATACTGCCGGATGCCCACATCGCGGTACGTCGGCTTGCAGGCCAGTTGAGTCTTTTCGTTCACCAACGGAATGCAATTTTGATGAGCGATGAGTTGACAGGCGGAGCATTTCATGCGTTGACCACTTTTCTGTGGAAGCAATTATAGAGAAAAAGTTTCAATTAATTTCAATTACTCTTTTTTGTATTATTGTAGGTTATAATAATATTGTCAATAGCGTCGTGATTTTGCATAATTAAGAGGTCAATAATATTACTAAAACTAATACAAGTGAAAAAAAGAATTCTAAAATATTTGGAATGCTTTTTTTTCATTCATGAATTTTTATGAATTTTTTTATAATAGAAAAATTAATCAGAACCTTGGCCTTTCCAAGAGAAAATCCAGACTTATCTAAACTTTTTTCTCTTTAAAAAGGTTAACCCAAAATATTGTGTTTATCACACATTTTTTTTTTTATTGACAACACTTTAAGAAATGCTTTCAACAATTTTTTGTTTGTTTTTAAATTTTTTTTTTTTTTTTTGATTGTTTGGCAAAACTTGTATTAACACGTCTTCATACTTGAATACGCATTTCCTTGGATTTACGAAATAGAAGAATAAGCTGTCCATTAAAGAAATGCCTTCTTGCTCATCCATGAAATTTGACACTGAAACCATGAATGTATCGTGTAAATGCTCGTATGTATATGTGTGTTTTGTATAGAGTTCATATGTCCCTGCAAGAAATCGGTTGGTGCCTTGTTAAATACAAACTGTAGACAAAAGAAGGCATGACAAAGAAAGCACCGAATAGATCTGGTACGTCAGGGCTGCAAAGCGCTAAAAAAGGCTTTCAATGAAGGTTTTATAATAAGTGAAGGTTATGAAACTTCACTTAAACACGGCGTTTACGTTTTATCATTAAAGAAGGCGCATCGTTTTCGAAATAAATTTTTCTCTATTTCGAAGCGAGTAGATATATCAAGATATATTTACTAGTAGCAATTTTAATTTATAGTATTTTGTAAGCATTATGCTATTAGTCCCGCTTTAGGCATATTTGTAATTATATCTAGCAAAACTCTTTCCTTGAACGACTTCATAAAACTCTGTGTGTGTGTAATTAGTTTAATGATTTTTCTAATGATAAATTTAGAAAAATGATTTCAATAAAACGCCTAACATTTTAGCATTACTTTCGAATTTTAGCATTATTTTCGGAAGCAATTAAAATTTTAAATTTGCCCCTTGTTGCATTGGTCCAGAGCTATGTATTGTAGTTCCTCACGAATTATTGTAGTTGCTAAATTTCTTGCAGGGTGTTTGTGAAATTTTGTGTATATGTAGGTATGTATCTGTTTAGACAAACGAGTATTGTATTATGTATTATTCACTTTGCCCACTTTAGTTGTAACTTTTAAATTCTTTGGGATTGATTTTTAAAAGTTTTTTGCATCATTTGCCACGTTTAAAAGAAATTACTTACAATACCAAAAAAAAAGAAAAGAAATTTAAGAGTATCTATAGAAGGAAAATCCGGAGAGAAGAAAAGACTAAATGACTTGAAAATGGCAAAAATCGCCGAAAATCGCTTTTCAACCGGAAATTCCTTCGTTTTTGCTATAGCATTCTTTCTTTCTATAGGTTAACTTTTCACATTAAATAACTTTTCACAATAAATTTTCTAGACAATTTAGTGTAGAAAAAGCTAACTCTCTTTTGACAACCCCCCCAACCCCCTCCCACTTACAATGCACTCCTCATTTAAACAGCACAAATCGCCAGATGCCGATGTCGGTTTCCAATAATGCTCACCCTGGATGGCATTCTCCGTCCAGTCGGGGACGATGCGTATCGGCCGACGCGCACTGCTGGTGCCGGCTCTTCTGCAAGAAAAATTACTTATAAAAACACGGATAAAACTTAATTAATATTACTCAAAAGATACCAAAAAAAAACACAAAATAAAATATCGAATTTTCTTTGGGCACTTAATTCTAATAATAAGAGTATGTAAAATCCACTATGGTAAAGGTATATACGATACAATATAATCGCATGTCCTTATTTTTCCTTCTTTACGTTCAATAAATTATCATTAACGTAAGAAATTTTTTGTTTTTATAAAATTTGTAAATTAGAAAATAGACAACACGTTTCCATAGGTTCATTGATTACAAAGGAAAGGAAATTAGAATTTCTTCGAATTTCTGAATCACGTCTGGTTTTCAAGATATTATGCTCTCACTTTGCTTTTATTTTTTAAGATATCATATTTCTTTATTATTGTTAGGGCTTAACAACGCTAACGAGAAAATTATTATTAATTTATGTATATTTAAAAACCATTTTATACGATGCTATGCCATGTCGCACTCGTATACAGCATAATATACTTATAGTACAATATATTTATGAAAGCATATGATTGTAGCTGTAAAAATAATTTATATGCCAATTTTTTTGAGTATAAAAGAAAGCAATAAGGTTTATTAACAGCCAGAGCCATTACAATAACAACAATTAAAGCAACAAAAACACACACATAATAACAGTATGCAAGAATTGTCAAAATGAATATCATGTCGACGAAAGACAAAGTAAAAGAATTGGCAGAAAACGGTCGCATTGAAGTCGCTTTTTCATTCAGCAATTTATTCAACTCTCCTCTTCTCTCCGCTCCTCTTCCTTCCTTCCTCTTTCATGATAATGCTGATGATGATGATGATAGAAGGTTGCTGCGGCGCTCAACAATCGCACGAAACAGTGATGACCCATAAGTAATCCGTTTTGGCTTATCTCAAAAATATATGTACCTACAGATGCTCACACGCATACACTGACACGCATACTCACATTCCACTTGAATGAATCAAAAACGTCATTCTGAAAGGTTGACTTGACTGCAGAATTAAATCCAGCCGTTGCTGAAATTTATACAGAGAGCGTGGTTGCTACTGAATAATGCTCACTGAATTTGTGACGTATGAAAGTGGTAGAAAGGATCATCGTTATCATAATCGTAATTAAATTTTAAGCTGAATCCTGATTTCTTATTGCAATCATTAACCGTGAAAGGAAGACACTTAAAGAATGACTAATGGCATCCTTCGGAGTGATTATAATAATTACTGAAAGAAGTCATCTTCTTTTTCTTCTTCTTCTTCGTTCATCCGAAACTCAGATGATACGAGTATAGTTACAAGAGAAACAAAACAATACTTTTTGAAATATACTGAACTGATTTTTTACTTTTGATTGTTTTCGAAATTCCGGAGGAATTTTTTCTTCATCGAGAAAGGAGGGTAAAATGACGGACTTTTACTGAAATTTCGTACTGAAGAAGACACTCATCGTCTTACTGAGGAAGTTTTTAGGATGTTCTTAAGTGATCAAGTTGCATGAAATTTTGGCTCCTCTTCGTAATTGATTTTGATTTGTCGCATGAAATATTGTTTTGCAACGTTTTCGTGATAGAGCAATAAAATTATTACTGACGATTTTCAAAATTAAAAGACTTAGCAGCGAAGTTTGCAGGATTTTAAAAAAATAAATATAATATTTCTTCATTATTGTTTAGGCTTAATAAATAACAACGCTGAGAAAATGATTATTAATTTATGTATACATTGTTCACGGTTTTAAAAACAATTTTATACGATGTTTTGCCATTTATGAAAGCATATGGTTGTTGCTGTAAAAATAATTTATATGCAAATTTTTTTGAGGTTAATTCAAAAATGTTGATACGTATTCAGTAGCTCTAATTGAGACGATTACAGCCACGGATCAATGACCGCTTACCAACCATCTTTTTTCTTTTCTGAAATGTTTTACGTTATTGTAAATCAATTAATAAATGTGTGTGAAAAATGTTCGTTCTTTATTCATTCGATTTCAAATTCTCTGTGCGAAACGTGCTCTGCTCTTCTCTCGTCTTCTCGCTTGCTTTGGAGTATTTTTTTGTTTTATTGTCTCTACTTTTGCTGCAAAAAATTAAAGCAAGGCGAAAAAGCTAAAAGGAAAAATTGAGAAAAGGATTTTGATAAATTCTTCCTTCCTTCTTTTGCTCGCTAATTCCAAAGAATCGTGTCGGAAAAAGTGTGTCAAACGTTAAGGGTAGATTTCAGTGAAGCTTGAAAATGGAAAATTGCTAAGAGCGATTATGATTTTCTCTATTCGTGCTTTAGTTTCGAGTATTTTTTGATGAACCACCACAAAATCTAATGCGGTTACTGCTCCGGAAGCTATGGTTGAAATGTTCATTGTTCATGCATACGCGCGCTTATGTAAACACAAACCTTTGTCTATATTAATTATCAGCAACAACAATTTGAATATGTTTAATCTTAATAATAATAATAATTTATAATAATAGTAATAATAACAACAATAGTACCTAACAACAAAAAATATCAGCAGTCATTAGAACAGCAGCAAAATTCAACTGACAGGCGCCAATAGCGACACCTTTTGACCACAGACTACTCACTAAAGCAACAATAACAACTCCAAAAGAAGAAGAAAAAGAGCAAGAGGTACATATGTGTGTGTGTGCTCTAACCATGGTATCATTTCAAAAAAAGCGGCTAATTTTCAAATGCTTTAATATGGTCTCGAATTAGCTACACTGAATTTATCGTATAAAGCTAATAAAATATGAGCTAAAACGACTTCAATTTAACTGATATCATTATTCACCTCACGTGCTTTGCTCATTCGAAGCCGTTGGCAATCATAATTTTATCACCAACCTGAGAAAGCAAGAGAAAGGTGGAGCAAAGGTATAAAGGCATACCTAAATGAAAAGAGAAAGAAACGTCTAAAAGAATCAAGAGTCTGTATCAAGCGTGTCGGTACTCGTATTATAATAAAAAAAAAAAAATAAAACACACTTGCGCACACACACATCCCCACACGTAACTAACTATCCAGCATTTCCAAACCTCACGCGAGATCCTTTATGAATCAGTAACGAAAGTTCATCAATTCCTTTCGATGTGTTGAAATTTTATTAATTTAACATTTTTTCTGGGTCAAGATTTTTTAATATTATTATTAAATGAATTAAAAATAAATTTCATTAAATTAATCTTATATGATTATTAATTTAATTAATTTATACTAATTAATTTCATTGCAATTAAATTTTGGGAATTGCACTTTTGCAAGACCATTTCGTGACCAGATCGTGAAAAGCCCTAATAATTTCATTGATTTTGAGTGAAATGTGACAAAATTACTAACAGAAAAAAATCCACAGAAAAGGAAATTTTGTTAGAAAGTGATAAATTATAGCTTCAAGGTTATAATGGTCGAGCTTGGCTTTTTTTCCAGAAAAGGAGAAATTTATAATAAAATTTTGATTTATGATAATTTTTAAATTATGATTTCACAATTAACGGTTATTATTGTTGTTGTTGTTGTTGTTATTATGTTGGTTATAGTTTTAAGCGGTTAAATAATAATTCTGACGTTTTTCTATAGGAATTTCACAAGCTCAATCTGTTGAGCCTTTAAGAATTTGTAACAATTTATAAATGACATTTTTTAATCCTGCGGAGACCATTTTCCAGAAGCTTGCGCTTATTCTACAATATAACGAGAATAAAGGCAACATCTGTTGCTAACGGAAATATCTCATCACCGCCACCATTCACCATTCTAAAGCGCAAGAGAGCAACAATTACTCAACTTGACACAAAGACTGAATTCTTATTACGAAAATCTACGCAAACTGGTTCGCAATTTGACGATTTTAGGATGATTGTGGTCAGAAAACGACGTCGACGACGTCGACGACGATTACAAGATGAGGTAAAGAGAGAAGGTAGCAGAGAGAAACAAAGAGAGAGAGAGAGAAGAAGAGAGAACGAACGAGAGTTTGTAGTAACGATGCTCGGTTTCATTTTACTTTACGAAGATTATAAAAGCGTATCTAGTATTATCTAATGATGCTGATGATGATAATGATGATGATGACGAATTTTCTATTGTTTTTATTTTCCGGGATTTATTTTGTTTTTGTTTGTCTTTTGTTTTGTTCTTTTCGCTCTAGTTGGTCGAAAGATAAATGATGGAGAATAAATTTGTATAATAAAGAAGTTTTTTAGCTTTTCATATAAATTTCAATAATAAAGCACTAACGATTTTTAAAGCGTTGACTTGAGATTTTTTGTATCCATATATCAACTTTTCACTTTGCATCTTTCAAAAAACTTTGTGTGTTGTTCTTTTTTTTGTTGAAAAATGGTTTATGCTTGTTTTTTTTTTCTTGCTTTAAAGGCAGTTGCTGTAGTAAAAAATCATGTGGGAAAATTCATTCATCAGTAAAAACGAATAAAAAGAATTTTGATCAAAATTTGGCTCTTTAAAAAGCCTTTAAATTTCCTCAAAATTTGCATTTTTATGATTTAAGCATTATTTCAGTGTAATTATTCGTATCGCAGCCAAATTCTAGAACGCCAATAATGCTATCAATTAATTGCTGCTTCACAACAAATGTCGGTTATGATCAGCGGGAATAAAAAACAGAAAAAATCTCCGGCAACATCATCACAATTGATGGCAATAAAGAAAATATTGCTTAATCAACAGAGTAGCTGCGAAATCAATTTAAAGCTGCACCGTTTTTAGCGCTTCCCCATCCCCCTGCCCCACCTAATAATTTGCAACGTTACCTCTTACCTCTTCCATTGCCACGCCCCCAATGCGTCCATTTTGCGATGCCGAAACGCTGCTTTGCGTTGCATGCCGATGGACGAACGCCGGAATTTGCGTATTAGCAGCGTATTATTCATGGTATCTGCTAGTGGCGATGCCACATCGGAGTCGTCGCTGTCGCTGCAGCTTTCGGTATCGTCTCCATTGTTGCTGTTGTTGTTGTTATTGTTGTCGCTGTTATTATTATTATCAATATTATTATTATTGTTATTATTATTATTATGGCTGTGGCTGTGGCTGTGGTTGCTCTCTACGTCGGCATCGCCCTGCTGGTCCTCCGTCTCATCTGATGCCACAAATGCACTTTCCTCCTGTACCGCCTGCAAAAGTTTTTCCAAAGAGGACATGCTGTAGCTAGTGTTGTTGTTGTTGTTGTGGTCGCTGTTGTTATTGTGGTCGCTGTTGTTATTGTTTGTGGGTTGGTTATTGCTGGCGTAGATGTTGTTGGCGGCGTAGACAACGCTGTTGGAATGGTTGTTGTGTGCCAAGTCGCCGTTATTGGGGCCACCGTTGCTAAACTGTCGGTTGTCGTTGTCGTTGTTGTGAACGTAATTGCTGTTGACGGCGGCGGCGGCGCTGCTGCTGCTGCTGTTATTCCAAATGCTGATGGTCTCACAGCTCAGATACGAGATAAACATTTGAATGGTAGAATATCTGCACTTTTTGCGGTAACACTTTAAATTTCTAAATGATTTGCGAAAACATTTTTTCCATTTCTATGCTTTTCTTGCATTTTGAAAATTTTTCAGAAATTTATTTCGATGCCAAACATTTTTTGATTATAGTAACTCACTGTTTCGTTTACTTTTCGTTCACTTTGTCGTTTGTCGACAAACGGCTGAGAACTGTCAGTGTCAGTGTTGTTGTGTTTATTGAAAAATTATTTCACTTCCATACACATTTTTTTCATCAACTTTATCTCATACCAATTATCTCATCCCATTCTTAAGATAAATAGAATTATCGCATTTTATAGCATTTGCTATACCCAAATGCATTAATGTCATAAAGAGAGAGCGATGATATAAGAAAATTATCTTTAAAGATTGGGCAATTTTTCTCAAAACACGGTTAAGGTCTCGTTGTTACAGCACGAGATAATTTCTCTCTCTCCCTCTCTCGCTTTCTAGACCAGCTCATTTCAGCGTCCTATATAATGTACTATCTTTCCTCTTTAAAATTTTTGACGTAAACGTTTCGAATCGTTAAATTATATATCTTTCTTCTTTACTTTCGCATACTATAGTTTTAAGAAGAAAGATTATCTAACATCTTAAGTGCAAAATAACTCGTAAACCTGAGATGCAGAATATATTATGTGGCCTAAAAGGGATGAAGTATGGTTCATAAGGGCTGCAAAATGGCATTACTATAAAAGCATTCTGTAAAAATTGTTAACTCTAAGCAAACAGTCATGATGGCAAAGAAATAATCACTTCGTTTAGGGTTTTCTTTTGGTTAAAATCTCTTTCTTTTAATGATTTGTATTTTGAAAAAGTTTAAAAGTCTCTAAAAAAATCAACTGCAAAATCTCTAAAAGTGGTTTACTTTTCTACTTCGTTTAGTTTAGTTTCAGTTTTTTTATTCTTATTAAAAACCTTGCAAATGAAAGAAACCATAAGAGATAATTTAAATTTCGTTTTGTTGAAACATCAAACAGAAAGAAAATTTTGCTAATGAATGCCTTTTATATGCAAAATTAAGACCACACCAACCGAGAAAAAAAAAACCAAACTCAGTTCGTTCATCTCACGATGGCAGATTTCTGATTCTGATAATCGGACTAATTTATTTTTCTTTAGAGTCAACAACATCCGTTTAATTTTACTCCGTTTTCATTTTTTGTGCTCATTTTTCTGGATTAAAAATATTATAAATATTTATTGGAAAAGCAATGCGTTGTTTTTTTTTTAGATCAATACTTTCTCAAATCCAGAATTATTTATATTCGCATAAACATTTTTATAGTATTATCATCTTATGTACGAGTATGCATATAATTATTAGATATGAAAAATATCTATATTTAAAATGTTACTAATATTAATATGAACTTGTTCTGTTCTGTTGTTTTTGATATCGAACATGATCTCGATATTAATACAATAGTTAATTTTTTTATCGGTAATATTGATTGATCGTCATACTGATATTGATAACAAATTTATATTGAAGATATCATTGATATTGATCTGCTGATGTTGATCATGATTTGCCCTTGATTTGTTTATTATTATGTTGATTTTTATCGTGACGACAGTCATATTGATTTGACCGTGATATTTATTTAAATATTGTCATTTACAAAGTACTTTTTATATTAAAAATATATTAAATTATTATTTAAACTTATTTCTTTAGAGTAAATTTTGCAGCTTTTATCAATCAATACAATAAAAAAACCAACGTCCACGAAATATTTAATAATACCACGTTTGTATGTATGTACACGTAGTACTGCTTAAGAACGAGCGACAGCTGGCCACACTGACAGTTCTGACAATCCTCATGCATTTAACAATCATTAAACAGACTGAATGGAAATTGAGAAAAAAGAAAAACAAATTTATTTAAAAAAAAATAATGTATACAAATAATGGAATCTGGCCATGTCATATCATAAGGCTTTTGACAAAATGACAAATAATTTTAACTGAATTTTCATATGTCAAAAAAAGAAGAAAAAAGCTATTGCAATGTGACATGACATCAACAGCAATAAAATATTTTGAATAAACATTGGATAAATAAATTCAAGATAAGCCGTAAAATAAAATAATATAATAAATTGAGCCGTCTTTTTTTTTTTTGTGAAAGTGTTAAGTCCATTATTTTTCATTTCGAGATATTTACAGGTTTTAGCATTTTGAAAGCAATGCAATTTCTAATGGAAATTGATATTTTGCTTTACGAAAATTGTATAGCTTTTGAAAAGATTGTTCTCTAAATGGAATAAAAAATATAAAGATCATACTAGCAAAAAAGTTCTTCTCAATAGCAAAAGCTTCACGCCACAGAATCGCTTGAAGTAGACTGATTTCTTACGTTCTCCAGCAACGATATATTGTAATTTGTAGTAATTTGTATACGAGAGCCATGTACATTTTACCATCGTGATTCATGCACACGAATGGTGAAAGGTCAGGCATGATTCATTTATGTTTCGTTATGAAGACATGAACTGCACAGAAAAAGGGAGTGAGAGCGTAACTCTCTCTTTCTCTACGCACAATCAAGTGGTGTATACTCTCCACTTTTAAGTAATCAATCAACAACAACAACAACAACAACAACAACAAAAATAAACAGAAAACTTAATTGCTTCAATAGAAACAATAACGACAACAAAACAAACAATTATATCATCAACAAGTATCATCAACTGGAAAGAAATTGCGAAGGCAGAGAATAAAAAAACCAAGCCCACCAAACAGGATTGGCATTCGACAAGAACTTTTGGCCCTTGTACGTCGAAAACTGTAGAGTAGTTTTCTACATGTCGAAAACCTCAACCTTGTCGTAAACTCTTAAACATTCAAGAACTTAAAGAATGACACATTCAAATATCGTTTTTTTACTTGCATGAAGTATAGAATTTATCGACATACGTACATATTCAGCAGCGCTTGCAAAAGTCACCGCTTGATTTGAAAGAAAATTAAAGCATTTTAGACAATCCCTGAAACTTGTAAGACGTCTTAAACAAGCCCTCGAGACATCTCATGCAGTTCTCTAATATATAAATCTCCTCTCTTTCTCTTGTTTCTTCTAATAAATACATTTTTACTCGCGTCTTATGCGAGAGTAAATGTATGCGAGAGCGAGAGAAATATAATAATAGAAGTAGAAATAGAAGTAGAAGCATAATAATAAAAGAATAATAGAGGAAGAGTCTGATGACATCGAAATAAGTGACGATCAAGATTCAGCACTTTGAATTAATAAGACTATTTTTGTTTGTTTAAACCTTTGTTCGTTTTTCTTGTTGTTGTTGTTGTTGTTGTTATTGTTCTTGTTGTTATAAAAGAATATTCCTGATGGTATTTCTCAAATTATTGTATGTCAAAATTTTATAATTCTGTGAAGCTACTCAATAAAGTTCATTTCCGAAGTTTATTTTTAGCATAATTTGTTTAATGAAACTGAAAATCTAGCCGATAAATCATTTTTGATAGCTTTTATCTTTTTTTCTTAATCCCAAGTTTTTAACAATTAAATTTTACAATTTAAACGATTTTGTTATCTTCTCCCTCCCTTTAATTTCCTAGGTCATAACCATTCGCTGGAAAATAATAAGGATTTAAAGGGAAGAGAGTGGAGGAGGAACGATTAAAGTTGCTTTGGGAGAGAATAAATAGCTCTCTGGCAGTTGAACAGATCAAGAGATTGAAAAAGAGGGTTGAGGGCTTGTTTGTTTTGAGGCAATAAAGGATAAGAGAAAGAGAGAGAGAGTGAGAGATTTCGATAAGGGAGACTCTCACGATGAGACCTCAAGGATTTTGATACGAAAGCAAAGACGTGTCTAACATTTTGGAAATTAAATGGAAAATTTCTAAATTAATAAACAGAAATATAATTTCAAAAGGTAAACATTTACAAGATGCAGAGAAAAAGGTTCAGAAAAAGGGGTTTAATTTTAAAATCTCCTTAATTTCAAAGAAGAAGCAAAGAAAAAACCATGAAGTTGGATTGCCGGTTGTCTCTGCCTCTGAATGACTTTTATACTAGAGGACTTTTCCGCTTTATATGTATATAGTACATGTATGTATGTATACTTTTTTGAAACCAAAGTTGTATTTTAAATATTTACCTTAAGATAATTAAGAAATCTCTTCAGATTTTTGAGGGCAGCTGTCAATTACAAGAGAGAGCCGAAATGTATACAAGACCCTTTTTGAAATACAAGAAAACATGAAGAACATCATGATGATATTGATGATATCAAGAGAGAGTTTAAGGGCAGGAGAAAAGGATAAAAGAAGACGAAAACATGATAGCTTTAGTAGTAGCTTCGGTTTCGGCTTCAGCTGCAGCATCAGTGACTTCATTTCAAGTGACAAAAGCATCATGAAAATATTCTCGTAAGAAACTTTCCAGACAGGCGTCAAGCATTTTTTGTAGCAATATGCAACAATGGTTACAACAACAACAACAACAACAGACGCAATAACGCCTTCATAATCTTAGCGAAGAATAAGAAGCGAAGACAGTCGAATTGCGGGGGAAAAGGATAAATGAATTGAATGATTTAATTAAATTTGTTTTGTATTCGAAACAATGATACACACACAAAATAATCTGAAAGTTTAAAAACGGAAATATATACTCGTAATAAAGGAAGATAATGTAATGAAACAAATGAAATGAAAAATGTTCTTTCAATATAATAAATAAATTGAAAATAATGCTTCTGAATATGGACAATCGATAATTTCATTATACTTGTATTAAAGTTTAAAAAATTTCACTTAAACTGAAAAGTTAGAGAACTTTTAGGACTTTACAAATATCACTTAACTTTTAAAAATAAAAAGATATTATTTACCAAGAAATTTATAAAATAAAAATAATAATTATATAACATTTGCAATATAATTTAATTTGTATGTACTTCGAATGAGGTCCTCGTTCAAGCTAATCCTGATTTGAATTGTTCTAGAATGGTTTCTGCCTTTGCTAAGTTGGATGAACTTCTCGATAATTCAATAAGATTTATTCTTTGACATTGTTCTACATTATTTAGTTACTATTCGATAATATACAGGGTGTTCAGCATAAGATGCGTTGAGTCGAGGGAAAAAAATCGAAAAAGCAGAGAGAAAATTCTTTAAAGTTTTTTTAACAGAAATAAAACTTAGTTTCATTTTAGACAGACACAGACAAAAACCGAATTAAGCAAAATGAAATAAAAACAATTAAGCTTCATTTGAATAGTTCTTAGAAAACTTATGAACACATTTAACAATGCTTTAATCAAAACGAAATGGTTTAATTCGCCGATCAATTAATCCAATATACATATCCATTGAATTAAGTCTACAAAATCTTTAATCAATCTTTAAGAGGCGTTTTCGAGGAGCTCTTCCCGACTCGACTATAAACTTTTTCATGGACTGTAAAGTTTAATTTTCGTTCAGAAAAACAGAAACTGACACAGCAAATTGATTTTAAACTTCTACGAGTATACGTTTTTATACCGTACATATTTATAACCATTTTTCAGAATTTTCAACAATTATTCTAAAATTCTTTCTCACAAACATTTTTCTAATAATATGACAGCACAAACAATGACAATTTGACGTGTAGGCTTAATTTCGCGGTTGAGTGATTGCGCGGTTAGTCGCGACTGTAGGTGACATCAATTTATAGACGCAACAAAAGCCATAACGACTAAAGCAAGAAAAAATTGTTAAAAAAGGTCTATCAACTACTATTTAAAGAGCGCCCGAATCTGTGGACGCTTTCAGAATAAAAGTTCAATAATGAAATAATTGTTTCTTCTGTTTTTTTATTGAATTTTCGTTATACAATATATTTCTAAATTTTTTGCTTGCACCTAAAAATACTTTTCGCTGCAAGTGTTTATTTTGGTAAAGTTAATTTTAAAAATAATTACTATACAGACATTAAAATTTTGAAAAAAATTTTAAAAAACTTTCATCGCAGACAACCCAAATTTCAATTTATTTTTCTGTTTCTGAAATTTTTTTTTTTTTGAGAGATGTTTACTTGTATTATATAACATAAAATTAGTATTTGAATTGTTTTTAACTCATTTGTTTTTTAAGTTTTTTTTTAAGAGAATACTTAAATATTTAATATTTAATAAATTAATATTTAAAAGTAAACTATATATTTATGTAAAACAATGAAGAAAATAAAAATACTTTAGAGGTCGTATGAATTCTTCGATTTTTGTAGGTGAAGAGTATGGTGAGAGCAAACGCACGTTGTCAGAGCAAACAGAAAGAGCGAGAGAGAGAGAGAGAGGGAACCGGGAAGAGTTCAAAGAATTATTAAAAGAAGAAGACAGTAAAACTACGAGTATACCATGGGATGGAGATATAGAGGATGAAGAGAAAGACAAAGGTGTCACTTTTTTAAGCATCTGTTATCAAAATAATAAATTTGTTAGATTAGAGTGAGATTAGCTTCCTCAAGGAGAGCCATGACAGTGCCAGTCGTGATTAGAAGAGTTACTAGAAGGATTATATAAAGACCTTTAACCCAGAAGAAACTTCTAATCTTTTCTGTCCTTTCTTTAAATCGTCTTTATAAGATTTTGCAGAGAAATGAATGGTATGAATCTTCGGATACCATAATTTGTTTTAAATATAGTAACATATTTTCAGATAGCAGGATATCTCGAAAACAATTATCTGCTTTGGGGAAGTGAATGTATTTTCGTTTTTGGTTTAGAAGATATGTATGTTTTGATTGAGATATTGAAAGGATTGATTTTAATCAAGAACTATGTATAAATGATTATTGCAGACTCGCTATTAAGGGCCATTAGCGAATATACAAACTGATTTATTTATTATTGTGATGACAGATATTAAAAGGCGTAAGAATTTTAGATAAGAAATTTTTAAAATAATCTAAATACATATTTTAAAATTTGAATCTAAAGGTTTGAAAATTGAATATAATTACTAAAAGCTTGGAATATATCATTAAAGTAATTTTTATATCGTATAATATAAGTCTTAAACAATACATGATGTGAATTATGACAACTACAAGATCGCTTTAGCATTTATTTATTATTTATAGATTTACTATTTATTTTTATTTATTTTTTATTTGGAAAATTTATTTTGAAAAATTTAAAAATTACTTTGGTACATACATATGTATTCGAAAAATACTGCACAATGTATAGTAGTCGTATACATTACTATAGTAGTCGTAGAAAGAGAGAGAGAGAGAGAGAGAGAATTACAGAGAAATGACAAAAGCCAAAAATAAAATCTTTTACGTTCAATTTATAGTGACTCTTCTCTTTTGCTCTGTAGAAAACTTTTCCAAAATGCATTCTTTTTTTGGGGTTAATTTTTTGGTTGTTGCCAAAATTAAAACGATGATTAAAATTTGCATTAAAAGTTTTAACGCCAGAATACTACAACACGATGCGATAACTTGTTTTATTCTTTTATATAAACGCATTGATCTACTCGGTTGTTGTTTTTTGTACGATTTTTAAACTCTTTTTCTAAGTATGTTTTCATTTTTTTAACAAACGATGGTGATGGTGATGATGATGGAGTTGTTGAATAGCTTTCGCGAAGATAATTTTTAATCAACCATCATAAAAAACTGGCAAAAAAAACAGAAAAACTGCAGGAAAAGACTAAAAATCACGAACGTATTCTTCTCCATCAACCGTTCAACTGATAATTTGTTGCACTTTAGATACAAATCGTAGGTGTCTGCTGTACGAGTATACATTGACGACACATTAACGACATTGGCGTCATGGGAATAATCACTGAAAGACAACGATTGATGAGAGGCGCTGTGAGCGCTGTGAATCAACGAACACTGAACATCAACGATCGCAGAGAACAAATGATAACTGAGAATCACTGCGGTCGCAGCAGAGACTCAACGATCACTGAGAATCCACGGTCGCAGAGACACAACAATCTCGCTGCGAATTAATGAGTATGAGTATTTTTATCTATTCACATCTAGAGCGTTGCATTATACGATACATATGCATAAGCATGTCGCACAGTGTTGCACGAAGAACATACGATACAAGATATGAACGACTATATTCGTATGTATGTCCATATATACATATGTATTATGTATATATATATATACATATATACATATGTATTATCGTTCGATTGCTAGTGAGTGATTAATAGTAGGTGACTATACGTATATTATACGAAAATATCCAGACTGACCTTGCGTTGGCTCTACTATTAAGCACTAGCTCTCGAATGATGAAGATGCCAGCTCTGGTGCAAGACTTTCTTTTATGCACCATTGCATAAACTATTAAATGCAATGCATTATTGAACTAAGGACTTCATTTGGATTATTATGTAACAATATTTATTAATTTTTTTCTCTAAATAATTTCAATTATTTCGTTATTATCAAATTTTTTGAAACATTTTACTGCTAAAATGTTTATGTTCAGTTTTTAACAATAGCAAAAATTGTGCATTTATTAAAGCAGCAGAGCTTTCAAGCTTCTTTGTCAACTGTTTTCTAAACGACACATTTTTTAGGCACTTCATTTTATTTAGAACTCTTTGACTGAGTACTTTGTGTCATTGAAGACAATGATTGACAGTTTTTATAGGTTAATGATTCAGGCACGATGGTAAAATTTATTTATTTTTTCGCAAAATGTACAAAAGATACAGAATAGTTAAAGAATAGATAATAAATAATACAAATAAAGAATACAAATTGTTGTTGTTGGAGTTGAATTATTGAATTATTGAATGTCGATGGAACAAATAAAAAATTGTAAAAAAAAAAGAAACGAAAACAAACAACAACAGCAACAACGACGACCAAGACGAAAACGGTTTTTGCTCCTGATTTTTTTTTTTTTAATTTGGCATTTATTGCGGTTGAATGGTTTCTCTGTGCGATCCGTTTCTATTTCGATAAAGTTCAACAGTTCGTTGCGTGACGTCAATAAAATACGCACGTGACGATATAGCGTGTATGGCACTCGCTGTTACCTGACGTCATGGCCTAAGTGGTTTTTTGTAAGTATGTATGTACATATTTTTCCTACAATCAATCTATGCATAACTTTTTAGAGCGTAACGATAAATAAACGCCATGAACAAAGTCATTGGTCTTTTCAATTGCAGACAAATGAAGATACCGTTATAGTCGACATTGACGCATTTCGCAGTTATTTTGTAAATATTTTGAAGCCCGTTTTTTTTCACAACGCGCTGCATTCGTTCGTTCGGCAACGCTTGCGAAATACTAATAAGAAAGGTTTTTTTTTAAGCGTGCAATAAAAATAGCTTCAACGCTGGATCGGCGTATTCTCAATGTATGATATATATGTAGCTACAAAATAAGAATAAAAACGCTTAAAATCGCTCGTAATACATATCTCTTGCGACAAAGAAAAAAAAGACTTGTAAACCTCACGAAACAGAAACGCAACACTTTTTCATGTGCATAAAAATATGCACTATATCCATTCGTTAGTTTTGATTGCAAAAGCGATAAATATTCATATTTACGATGATAATGATAAAGACGATGATGAGAATAATGTGAAATCATCATAATGTCAATAATGATTTTGAATGAATAATGAGAACAGAGTTGATGATGAATGATGGCGATGGCGATGATGGTGATGAAATGTAAAGAAGAAGAAGAAGAATAAGACAACAACAACAACCACCACACTAACAGTAACAGTAATAATAATATTGATCGCAGGAGTCGCGGCGCTGTTCTTGTTGTTATTGTTGCAGAGAGTATGCTGTTTTCACATTATACGCGTGGCGCACGTTTTACGGTCGTCGGTCTATCCATACTGATGGCAGCCTGCAAATTCATCCATTCATGCTCATCATCCCATCATTCGTTCATTTAAACCAGTACCAACAAAGAACGCACTCAGTTCGGTTATTCCCATCCATCATAACTCATAAGCTGTTCTCATGCTCATCTCTTCTTACCAGAGCTCCTTTAACTAGCCCTAAATCAACAAACTAAAGTTGATTCTTGCTATGTCATGCCATGCGTTATTGACAGAGTTAATGTCAGAAGTATTTTATGCCTGTTGTTGTTATGTGCATATATAATATTAATATTTTATGTATAGTAATGTGCAGACATTTATGGATGGACTTTCTTTATGCTCATGGTTTTGATGTATTTTCATTAGTTATAAGGAAAAGGAAGTAATAGTACTTGTATTTATATCTAAATACGTCAATATACATACATATATCGTTTATTCAGAAAAACAAAATTTTACTAAAATCGTAGACAGAAAATAAAAGCAATATTTATCGATAACAGTAACCGTAAAATCAGAGTATTTATGTATATTCGAATTTCGTACATCGACATTTAAACTGATACACAAGCATTAGCAATATTTTCTTTTTGGAATAGCTTTAATCCATTCTTAAATAAAACGGCTCATTTAGGTTTTATAATCTTTGCACTTTGTACAATATTTATACCTACATATATCATAATTCGATATTTGTATTTACATGAAATGAATTAATGTTATTGCTCGTTTGCGTTTTATTTAGACTTTCAACTCATTCGTTCATTCATTCGTTCGTTCGTTTCTAAACTCGTTCCATTTGTCGCTTCATTCATTCCTGCATGATTCAACGAATGAAGAACTCTTGCCAACAGTGAGTAGACTCACGCAAACGTAACGAATAATATTAACACATTAGTGCGTAAGTATTGAACACGCCATCAGTATTTAATGAGAGATCGTGGTTTGAACGCGTTTCGCACGCGTCTCTCTTCATAGAATTTTTTATACAGTTCAGCAGGTTACAGAGATTTGTATGGTTGCATCTGGATTCTTAGGAATCTCACCTCTGCCTCTCAACAACCATCTTTCTTTTTCTCTCTCCCACTGAAGGCCGCTTATTCTTTATTATTGCATTTCAACTAACGCCAACACGTGAAAACGAATAACAGTCTTCGTGATGAACGAAGCTCGTAAATCAACATTTTCTCTACTAAATTACGGTACGAATTGTTACGTGCATCGAGAGCGTGGCATGCAAGTAAAGGATTTAATAAGGATTCAATTCATTTTAGTGAATGAAATTTCCTTTCAATAAATACGCAATGAAATTGTACAATACATTATTTCTTCCTTTTAATAATAATTACGAGTATATGTATATGGAGAATATGAGCTAACACGAATTTAAAGTAGTTTTAAAATTCATTACCAGGACTACATATAGCATTACAAAAAGGAGAGCGAAGGAAGGCGCAGAGAAAAAAGTAAGTTGGGTTGGGTCACGCTTTGGTCAAGTGAGCTTCTGAGGAATTCACCTCAGAGAAAGTAAATGAAAAGGTTTTTTCTCAGTTAATAAAATATATTATGAGGAATAAAATAAGAGAATCATTGAGAGAATAAGAAAACCAAGAGTCTATAAAATAAAGCAACTTTGAATAATGGAAGACGAATTGTTTACAGGCTTCAAATTACTATAGTAAAACTTATAAGAATCGTATAAAAATCCTATTGTAAAACCATATTTTGAATATTATACGATTTTCGGTTTAATAAGTAAAAAGAAGAAAAACAAAAAAACAGCAAAATCTCTATTTGTTCAGCAAATGGTGAATTATAAAAAACAGCAAAAAAAAAAAATATTAGCATTTTTTCAACGAAGCGTATCTGTGACGAATAATAATTTTTGGAAATATGCAAAATTTTTTTTTGCATTTATCGTTAATGCATTTAACATATGGCCATATGTTAGATAAAAACGGCTTTTCATTGCCACAATAAAAAACCAACCAACGAGATAGTGAATATTTATTAATATGGAAATGTGCTCTTTTAATGCATAAAAAAATGTCTGTTTTTTATCGTAAAAACAACATTGTCTGCTAAAGCTTTGCATGTCGGTTGTCTCTTTTTCATATAATTTAAAAAATACAAAAAAGAGTATTTAAACACTTTAGAAACCATTAGATGGATTGTATTTCCAAAGAAATTTTAACATAGGAAGAAACATAACCACAATAAATCGCAACATGAGACGCATTACCGATCGTCTTACCGAAACGCACAAGAGTATTCGAATTTCAACTTTGTTCAACTCTTTTCTCCGTCAAATTCTCTATGTTCACCTCCCCCACCCCCCCCCCCTCCCCCGGCCTTCCACGCCTTTCGGTTAATCATATATAAATATTTAATACTTGATTTATTTCGCCATGTTTTTATAAAACCAACCATAAATCAAATTTATTTATGAGCTCGGATTTTTTAAGGTTTTCAAAATATTCGAGATAATAATCGTAGCTACAGAGCAGAGAAGTACGTATGTATGTACGAGTATGTATCTTGAGTATACTTACATATGTATATCCATAAAATTTCATTTTCCAGAAGTTTGATTTTCTGTCAGTTTTTAGTATTAATCTTTCTTAAAGTTATTCTAGAGAAACTTGTGACGTTTTATTTAGATAGAAAGGAAGGAAGGAAGGAAGGAGTCAAACTTAGCCTTAACGGTAGTTTTTGGCTAATAATACTTTCGTATTATTAATGAGTGTTTTCGCCGAGTATAGTCTTTGCTGGAAAATAATAAAGTAGCCAGAAAAAGTGTTTCGTTACAAAATTAAACATTTAAAGGGTTACCAACAGAGCAATCATGATAAGATTTCGGGGTCAAAAGTCCAAGAAGTTGGTTGTTAAAATGTGGTTAGAGTAGTCAGTCGGGCGATGAAGATGATTATTATGCCAAAAGCAAACATTTTACTGCATAATCATTTTACTTATATTGATAAGGGTTAATTTTATGACAAGAAACAGCAGTTTATTCTCTGAAATGTAGCACTTTTTCACGATTTTTTCAGTGTACTATACATATATGTATAGTACACGATTATGATTGTTCAAATGTTAAGAAACTTTTTACCTCAAAAAATTACTTTGAATTTAAAAAGAAACGAAATGAACGATAGATTTATTAAATAAATTTTTTTCTTTTAAAGGAAATTATATACTCGTAATTAAAAAAACAGAATTTTTTAATTTAATCTTCTGTGATTAAACGAAACTGAATGTTTTTCTGTGATTAAACTAAACTGAACATTTTTATTAAAATTTTTATAATCCATTTTTTCTCTATTTATTTTATTATTTTATTATTGTAATTTTGACAGAAAGATTAAGTGGTAAGCATTAGTGTTGCCATAATTTATGAAGAGTTAAAGCGATTTAATTTTGCGTAAGTGGCTTTTAGTGGTTTATAATGAGGTTTACAATATCTCGTAAGCATCATCATCTTTTGTTTGGCGGTAAGCTTTTGAACATGTAAACATTAAAGCGTTTTAAGGAACATACACAAACATATCATCGGCGTACCATATAACTATAACCAGTAGGAAAAAAAGAGTACTTTTTCGTTCATATTTCTTTAACAATTTTCACTGGTATCGTGTGTTGAATAAAAGTCGAAACACATTCTGCTGAGAATTATTTTATTAGAAAATAAAATTTTATTCATTTTGAATAAAAATAATAATAATCGATATTATTGTTATGGTGATTCGAAACGTATATCATCAAAAGAGCTAGATATATATATATGTATATGTATATATCATCGTTATATACATATATTTTGTGTACTTTATATCATTAAAGAAGACCTACTACAACTTTTAGAAGACCAATTTTTTGGTAATATGTAATTCGATGAATTTGATAAATTGTTGAATTTGTATTCGTATTTATAAGAATTTTCTCTACGAATAATTCAAACTTCAAATTTCACAAAAAATTTCAAGTTAACAGATTTCAAATCAGATTAGAGATGACACCGATTTCCTACTGGGCTACTTCTACAATCCTTACCTCACTGCCAACATTCTAAAATTGAGTACATGCTTATCATGAATGAAAAATCACAGCACTCTCTGCAGATAAAAACCATTTTCGGTGATGTTACGAGCATTGTTACAAAGTTGCAACCGTAAAATGATTAAATGAACATCGTGCACTTGCGTAACGTAACTTAAGTAACTCCCGAGTAAGTGTCTGTAGCACAACAAGAGACAGTTTGACTGCCTTTATAGTAAGTTTTTACTTACTCTTTAACCCTGGTTAATACAGGGTTTAGTGTATAATGAAGGTTCTCTTATATCTTTATTTCTCTCTCTCTCTCTCTCTCTCTTTCTCCTAAGGTTTAGTCAAAGAAAAAACCAAAGGTTTGGTTAAGTTTTTTTGCTAAAAAACTTGCTGTTCGGTAAAGTAAAATCGTAGTTAAGGAAAAACTTGTGGCATGCTTTTAGGCGACCGTCATAAATTCTACTTATGTGCTTCTTTATCATTTAGGTAACTTTTTGTTGTAAGCTTTTTTGCAGTCGACAAAAAAGCCAAGCTTCACTCCGAGACTACTAAATACAGTTATCCCTCAACGTACAATACATTATTATAACTGTCTTTTTATGGAGCGGTTTTAGTTTTGCGTGATTAATCAAGAATTTGATTTATTATATTGTATTAAACTAATAAAAATAGCACGAAAAATAAACGAATAAACTTTATACAAGAAAATTTCTATTAAAACTCCGAGAGAAGATTAAAGAAGAACCAACGGAACTACCTACACCCACAACCTCATTTCAATCTCATGCTCCTTTTAATATTTCCCCTTTTAAAACAAAACAATAAAAACAACCACAATAACAACAATTCACTAAACATACCCTTGTCCATACTGTCCAGAGGCGCCCGTCATGGCCAACGCCTTGTAGCGTGCCTGTTCGTCTGTTGGCAGCACGATATCGACCGAACGCGAACGCGTGGCATTTATACTCGGCACCGTTAGGAAGCAGCCCTCACTACTTGGCTGCACCTCCTGCGTTTTGCCGCCCGACGATAACTTCGAAAAGCACGAGTCCACCGAGGCGGCACGATCACGCTTGAGATCAGGTACAGTTAGATAAATATCACGAACAACGAACGCGTGACGTTCGTTAGCCGCCGCAGTCGACACCTCGTCCGCCGAGTCGACCCTCGTCGGTTTTACCTCCTCTTCGTGCGACACGTTTTCCAGGGAATTGCCCGTGGGCTCTACGAAGATGGCCTCCTGCCGCGAAATGGAACGGCGGCGAGGCCGCAACGCTGCAGGTGAGCAGTCGGAGGAGGAGAGTGGCGGTACTACGGAGGCGTTAGTGTCAGCAAATGAGCTGGCGCCACTAAAAGCGGGTGGCGGCGGCAGCGGCAAATCCAGTGAAGGCGAATGCGGCAGCAGCTCAAGTGGCGACATGGGCGGAGGCGGCGGCAACTCCAGCACCGGGCTGCCGCAAACCGATAACGAGAAGGCAGGTGAAGGAGGCGGCGAGCTGGGATCGATCGGAAATGCGTAGGCGGAGGAGTCGGCAGGGAGCTGAGGATAGTCGTCTGTGGGCGAGAGGGTGAAGGTGATGCCGCAGGGCGTTGTCTGAGGCGGCGGCAACAGCGTGTTGCCGTAATGGGGCGAGCCGTATTCGGATTCCTCCAGACCCTCGTCCTCCGACGTGGACGCGATCGAGCTGCCGATAGTGTGGCGGCGCATTTGACGCGGCAGGCGGGCACGCGACTCTTCGATGCTGCTGCCCGAATTTAGGCCGCCCAGCCGTATATCCATCTCTAAGGCGGCGTCGTCGTCGTCGTCGTCCAACGCGACACCGCCACCACTACTGGCGCCATCATCGTCATCGGCTTCCTCATCAAGGCCGCCTTCCTCAATGTTAAGGTCGTCGCCATTGTTGTCATCATCATCGTCATCGGTGCTGCTGTAGCTGTAGCTTAGTGTTTGGAGCTCTCGATGATCAATAAAGTAACGCTGCTCGGCGGTCACTTGACGCTGGTACTGTTCCAAGTAGAGGCAGTGAATGCAGGGCGGCGGCGTTTTGGCGGAAGAGCCACTGCGGCGCATCTTGGAATGCCGCGCCACCTCCAGAAAGGCGCCCGAGTCATCGCTGCCGGCGGTGGAATCGAAGGAATGCGATCGCTGCTGTTGGGTCGGCTGCGGCACTTGCAGGAAGCCAGCGTCGCAGGAACGGTCATCGGCTGAGGCGCTTGAGTGTTGCTTGAGAAGGCTTGCGTTGACGCGTTGAGCCTCCAACTGCATTTCGTCGAAAGAAGCCGAACGCACCTGCTCAAAGTGACCGCGAAAATGGACGAAAGCAGGAGGCATAATTCGACCAAGGATTAGAAAAACAGAGAGATTGCGTTTCATTAATCATAAAGTTAAAGGATTACTTGTTTAAACACACCGAATAACGACAACAACAACAACCAACAACAACAGAAATTGTTAAACGGAAACGAAAAAAAGGAAATCGTGCCAAGTGGAAATTATGAATAGATTAAAAAGTTGCGGAGACCAGAAATCAAATACTTTTGACAACATCAAAGATCATAAAGCAACATGCGACGTGACCTCGCGGTTTTGATTTTGCCAACTGGCTTGCGGTGGAAGCAAAAACAAATCAAATGTCAAAAAATTGTGCACTCTTATAATTTTTACACTCGATAGAAAACCGCAAAAAATAACAAGAAAAGAGCGAGTGTAAACTTCGGGCTGGCCTGGCCGAAGTTCATACACGCTACACCGCTACACGTACATACATATTTGTCGAGTCGATGATGATGAAAAGGTAGGTACGAGGAAAGCACACACTCGCGACTCATGCTCGCACGACGGCAACAGGTAGAGAAGTGAATGAGTCAGAGCAGGCGTCGGCAAGCTCTTACCCACGCGGCGAGAGCACTAATACTGGTTATTATAGTACTTATAGTCATCCCTTGACAATTTTGGTCTGGGATCTCGCTAAAACTAAGGAATTTTTTTTTATTTTTTACAATTTTAAAAATACTATTAACTATCATTAATAGTTAAAAATAGTGTTAACTATTTCTAACTTTTTCTTTAATAAGATTTCGAAATAACAATGTTGGAAAAGATAAAAAGTTTCTATGAAATCAACGTACTAATTTAGTTATTCTTTTTGTATTGCATTATTTAGTTATTTCAACAATTCTAAAACAATTTTTCTTAATTTTGGTTTAATTATAATGCAATTAATTTTTATACAATTTTTTCCATTTTATACAATACATTAATTTTTCATTTTAAACTTTAAGCATTCATTGAATTTAAGCTTTTTTTAGCATTCAGAATACAAATCTGTAAATATTTCAAAATATAAAAAATGGAAATTTCTACTTTAAAAATAATCGGGCAAAGTATGGATACCTTTGTCTATACACCGTTGAAAATTTTGGTTTCATTAGTCAACTTAGCAGGTTGTCATATGCATTCTAACCTAATCTTCAACCTTCTCTACTCATTTCCAACTTTTAAGAGGACAAATTTTCATTAGAAGTTTAGATTTCACGCCTTTCTATTCACGATTTAAACTTAATAGTTGACAACAATATTAAGGAATATTTCAACCCAAAGAAGTTGGAAGAAAATGAAAAATTAAACTATAATTTTCGACCGCGTGGTGTTCTACAGAAGCTTTACGTATGGATTTAATTTACAAATAGTTATTTTCTGATTTAAATATATGTACATATGTATATATAATTTTTATAGTAGTCTTTTTAACTCTAAAGGGTTGGTTGATTTTAACGCGTGCCTAAAAAAAATGTTGCCGACGCCTCTCTCACTGTTTGTAGGTGGAATGGGAATATTACTTTTTCTCTCTCTCTCTATTTTTCTCTCTCTTACTGTAAATGGAATGAATGGTCCTGGTGCTTGTCATGAGCACAAATGAAAAATATGTGCGGTGTTGTTAAGTTACTTAGAAAGGTGGCGAAGAGAGGGCGTGGAATGAACCACACTCAACCATTCTCTGCGAGTGTGAACAATTCGAGACAATGTGACAAAGTGAGCTATTTTTATAAGAACATTTGTCAAATGGAATAAATGGAATGACACTACTTTTTTTGTTTTTGCTTTTGCGGGTAATTGTTGGGATTGTAACTTATTACAAAATTGTACTATTTACACTGTGATATTTTTATCATATCTTGTTTGAGAATAACACCGGTATTAGGTACATGCCAAAAGAGTGCCAAGGACTTTGTCACGAGTGACAAATCCCGGTGGAAAATCATTTAGACAAAAAATTTATTTGAAATTTGAAACAAGAAAGTAAAGTTTGTGAGATTTTAGAATCATAACAGAACTTAAGACTCAAGACTCAAGAGATGAACAGTGTAGTCATAACTTGCAATCAGTATTCAGCAAAGCGCATGGTCATAAGCGTCTGCCGGTGTTAGCACAAGCAAGCAGCAGGTCAAAAGTCGGTCAAAGTGCAACGCTGCGCTGTTAATCTCATAAAAAATGGCTCATTGTAGTGAAAAGGGTTGATTTGCAGAATACTTAAAATACTAAAGATTTTAAAGTTGCAACAGCTCAATGATGGCAAATTTTTTTTATATACAGCATAAGAATTCAGTACTTTATTTTCAGATTTTTAAGTTTATTTCGAAAATATAGTAGTTTATCTTTTTTTTCGTTTTTATTTTATCTTTTATAAAAAGGGTTTTAGTTTAATTGACAAATAAGCTAAAAATATGTTTTTATAAATTAAGCCATGCATGCGTATAAAAAGTGATTGTGGTTGATAAAAAAAGAATTGTAAGAAAATAAAAACACCAAGAAATTTTAAAAATTATAGAAATATATTATATAAGAAATACATTTGTACAAGCTTTTATAAAGTGTAATAAAATATTGATTTAACAAAAAAAAATGTTTACTTAATATTCGTTAAAATTCTTCACACCTGTTTGGGCACTTCGAGACTGTTCTGCGTTTTCATTTCGGCGCCGGTCGGTGTACGAGACCTGGTAAATGTGGTACGTAAACGCTGCATTATGTCGTCTTCGTCTTTGCCTTCTGCTTTTGTTTTTTCTTCTTCTTCTTCTTCGTCTTCGTCTTCCCCTTCCTCTTTTCGTCTTCTTCACAGAAGAAGTTCACAGTTTTATATTGCTTTGTAGTCGTAAAGTCGGTTTTAAATTGTTCTCTGATTTGTACAATACAACAACAATAGAGTTGTCAATTTTTGTTGGTTTTGTTTAATTGTTTTATTTGTAGCTTATCGTATATACTCGTAAGCAAGTATACTCGTATTCCAATGTTTTGATTCATATGACAATGACAATGTTTGTCAAAGTTTCGTAAATGATGAATCGACTTATCTTGAGCCTCTTCGCAGACGGAAGAGGCTGCTGCTACGTCTATATACGTAACCATCTTCGTCGTGTTTTTCAGTGCATTTTATGGATCTTTTCTGGTTTGTGGAATTTCGGTTTTCGGAGTTTTTACTAATTGTTATTGCTATATCCTTAATGACTCTGTTAAAATCTTTTTCCTTTGTCGTTGGAGCACTTATGTTAAGTCGTGATCTGCTAAATTTATGAATACAGAAAAAAAAATTAAATTCATTTAAATACACTTAAGAATAGAAGAAATCTTGGTTTTTCTGGCTTAAAGAGAGAATTGAACGAAATCTTATGATTTGCTTTTTGGTTTCTGTTGCTTTATTGTAAAATGGTTTTGAGTATCGGAAAAATGGTTTCGGTATTTGGAAAAATGGTTTCTGAATTGGCTTTTAATTAATTAAAACTAAGAATAAGGCCTAATTAATGATCCTAATCACAATAATAATGACGATGTTGATGATGATGACATCAGAAGAGCAGCAGACTAAAATTTTAGCTAATAACCTCTTCAGAGAAATATTTCATTAAATTATGCTTTAACAAAAGTATTTGCCCTTTAGACACATAACATGACAAAATTGCTTTTAAAATTAGAAAACACAGAAATAACGAGTAGAAGAAGAAGAAGAAGAAGAAGGAACAGAGAACACAAAGGAACAGAACACTAGAAATAAGGAGCGCTTTTATAGCGTAGTTCTTACGAGAGAAGCTACTGGATAGCTCAACAACAATAACAACAACAACAAAAACAAAAACAACAACATTATTATGAAAATTACCATCAGCAAATTTTCTGGAAGGTACCCGAATTTTTTTATGTTTTTACAAGTTTAAAGTTCATAATATTTTCATGTTAAACATCATCAGCAATCATTAAAAAAATTTCAATTTGTAAAAAGTTTTCGGGCAAGAGCAATGACGAGAGCAACTACTTATTAAAAAGTTACAGAAAATACGAACTTTTTTGAACTCCTTCAAATTAGTAAATTAATCAAAAAAAGTTACAGTTTTCTGGTAGAAAGTTTAGAAGTTTGTAGGAAGGCTGCTGAGCAAGTCGTTATGCTTGATTGTCATTGTAAAAAAGTTAGTAAATAAGCAAAGGAAGGCTACAACAAAATCCTGGAAGGTCTTTCCGTAAATACGGATACAGTAGAAAAAAGAGATTTGCAACGATTTTCAATGAACCAATAAAATAAAAGTAAAATAAAAGCTGTTAACTTCGTGTGGACGAATTAAATTTTGTTGAGAAATTCTGCTTCATTTCATTTTTTGTTCCGAAACTGATACTAACATGTTTTGTCATTATGAGTTTTTTTTTTACAATCTGTGATGACAGGTTGTTTTTTTTTTTTGGTTTCGGTCATAAATGGTTTGGTTAATTGGTCTTTGCTGTTTCGTCTTTTACGAAAAAAGACTTCGAAATAACTTACAAGGAAAAATACTCCTAACAAAATTAACATAAAAATCATTATAGAGTAAATACTAATTACATATAGTTAGACATGTACAAGATTCCTACGTAATCAACTTGATAAAGTCACACTCAAAGTTGACTTATTTAAGTAATATCAAAATTACGATACGGTTTACTTTTGTGTAAATGTTTATCATGATCAAAATTTCGTAATTTCAATTTCAACTTCAAATTACTTAAACTGTTGGTTTTTCGTTTTTGAGATTAACAGTAAACCCTTTTATTATTCACCAGAGGTTAATAAAAAACTTGGAGTTAAGAAACTGGTATCATCAATTTCTTACGTAGCGTTAACTTAGTCATAGCAGCCATGATGTCGTATTTACTTCGGCTCACTCTGTAGAAATGTAAAAATTATCTCTTTTTCTTTGTTAAATTTGTTTGCTTTTGATCTTGAATTTAACTACTTTTCTTGATGATTGCCTTTTTTTTAATTTTTACACTTATTTAAGATGTTAAAGGTCTGATAAGAGATTTTTAAAACTTATTTAGCAAAATATGTAACAATTTAAAGAGACTTTATTAGATCAAGACTTTATGTAATGTTTATTTTAAATAGAATTTTTGTAAATTTAATCTCATTTTCACAATGTCAGACCGATATAAAAACTTGTTTAGACAACCTTTAGATGAAATTTTTAGTCTTATTTATAAAAAATGTATATTGGTCTATTAAAAAGCTGATATTATCGCATTTAGACGGTCTTTGGCTGAAAACCTTAATACAGATAAATAAGTTTAAATTTATTTTCTACAAATAACCTTATAATGGTATTGGTAAAAGTGTAGATAGACTTTTGGCAAAGTTGTTCAGGCTCTACAGAGTATTTAGACAGTATTTTTGATGACGGTTTAAGTGATCAAAAACTTTCAATTAGGAATGTTTTGTAATTTGGATAATGTTTTTAGTTTAAATAACCACAATTTTCTTTAAAGAAAAGTCTTCAAGAATTTCAAGTTATGTCTTAACAATATTAGGCAAACGACAAATTAAAGTTTTAGACTACGACTGGGTGATAGTTTTGGCACATACAATAATTTAGCCCATAGCATCAATTAATTTAGTTTAAATTAGCTTTCCCTCAGTACAGACTACAAAGATTTACAATGTTTAACTTTAAGAATTTCGAAGTTTAAAGAGTCACTAACTTAGTGTCATATTTTTATCTGTATCATGCCTTTATCGCCTTTTTAGCACGCCTAAGCTCATCCTCATCTACTCACGCCTTAGTAGACCCTAGTAGTAGACTCTAGTTAACATATCTAAGGTTATATTACGTAGTATACCATACATAACAATCTCTATTTCGTAATATATTTTCATAACGTGGCTAACATATTTCTATGCCTAACTGCTGTGTGCTTATCTTGGCCAGCAGCACACAGTCTTCTTGTCCCTTTTTTTCGTATTTCTTAACAGTACGAGTATTAGACAATTAATAGAAAAGTGGCATTTCTTGTGTACCGATGCTAAATAGTTCGACATACATTCGTGGTAATTGAAAGCTGTTGCCAAAAGTGTTAATCAATATGATGTGGATAACTAACTAACTAGATGATGTTTCGGCAATAGCTCAGCTCTACTAACAATAAATCGTCTACATAAGTAGACGACTGACGGCTGAAGAAGTAGGCATGAATGAAAATGGCTTGAATAGTTCGTGAAAAGGTTGTTTGTTTATTTGTGGGCCTTTTGTGGTCGGTCTTCGGATGATTTGAAGACGGAGTACGGTAAAGGAGTTTTAGTTGTTCAATAGTATTCAAAGTGAACTGAAGCGCGCCCGAAGAAAGTTTACAAACCTTGTGTATTTTTAGTGAGGAAAAAGGAATTTTAATAGACATATATAAAAAATAGATATAGAAACGTTTGAGGAAATGCTTAAGTTTAGATGCGTCTAAATGTGCATATAAAAAAAAAAATCAAAACTGAAGTCGCTTTTGTATAATTTGGCAAGATGTCGGAATAGCTGAATGTTGCTGAATGCTTTCAAAAAATACGGCTATGCCTCATCTAGTCACTTCAAGCAATTGCTAATCAACGAAAATTTTGTGATGATACATTTTTGTCGCAATTAAAAATAGAAGCTTGAGACACTTTTTGCATTGTGTTTTTATTATTTTTTCTTAGCTTTAAAGGAATATACATACATACGTAAGTAAGTATTACGTCTTACTATGTAGTAGTAATATTTGCACAATAATAATAATCCCTCAAATCTATCTGGTTCACTCCTTCATTCACTCTTTGAATTTCTCAAACAAGAGACACTTTTCGTTTTATCACTCGATATCTATTTTATTACTAATTTGCTTATTAATTGATACACTATATATTATATTAATTTTATCACCAACTTATTCATTGAATGACTGATGATTCGCTCATGGACTCATTTATACTATGACTCATACATTTTATAACCCACTCATTATTCATTCATTCGAATCACTCTTCTTTTACTAACATACTCATGTAATTACATACTTATAAATTGTCTCATGCCATTACTCGTACATTCTTTGCTTTCATACAAGAATGACTTTCAATTTTATCACTCTTATCAGTTCTTTTCTTCATTTCTTCACTCAAAGAATCAGTTATAATGTCAGCAATCACTCGATTTCAGTAATCATTGATTAAAAATGTCTTTTCGCTGCTTTTCAAATGACTACAAAGAGTTTTCAATGTTCAGTATAAAGAAATCGATTCAATTCGATTGGATAACTTTAATTTGCTCGATAAAATATTGCTTGTTTAAATAATAAGCTTTTGATGATGATTTGTTGTTGTTGTTGTTTGATTAAAGCTTTTAATTTCCTCTTTCCGCTGGATGTTTTTAATTTGCGATAATAGTTTTCGTTTTCTTCAATCAGTTTTTTTTTCATTAAGAAATAAAAACGTCTGTTTTTCTTCTTCTTCTTTTCATACATTCATCATTCAATCAGTTAATAGTATTATTTTATTAAAGTATTTCGCTAAAAAGAGTGGTGGAAAGAGACGCAAGTTTATCGATAAGTAGCGAAAGTATGTCGTTGGTGGAAAGGAATGTGAAAAATAGAGAGCGAGAGAGAGAGGATGTGTGTAAAGGTAAAAACAGTTTTTGTGCAGAGCGGAGAAAGAGAAGGAGATACTAAATTCCGGGAGAATCTTATAGAAATCGCTAAGCAAAATGTAGCAAAGGATATAAAATTATCGTATTAAAATCAACTCAAAAGTATTATACGAGTATAATTTGAAAGAGTAAACGAATGTATGACTAAATGAATAATACTTTAAATAAAATATTCAACAAATTTGAACGAAATATTTCACCAGATTCTTATCAATAAATTAATAAATTCTTTGGAGCACTTTTCTAACAAATTCTTTTGCATAAAAGCGTTTAGGTATTTATTTAAGCTCAAGAAATTATTTAAGCATTATTTATAAGACTTACTTACATATACAATTGAATTACATAATGACATAAATAAATAAATAAATACAAATAAAGAAATGATAAATGACAAAATAGCATTTAAGTAAAGTCACGCTTGCATCACGCTGTTAAACCATGAAATTTTAAAATGCTTAAACGTTTCGTTTCAATTAAAATTTGGAAAATATTCTGTCGATCAATCGATCTAAATTATTTTCATTTTGACAAATGAAGCACGGAAACTGCTGGAGCAGAATCAGCTTAGAAGTTTTCCTTCTCATTCTGACACTGACGGCATTTTACGCCTGAACCATGCTGATGATAGTACAAACCACCGCCGTAAAAATGTCAAAATAGTTTTAATAGAATTTTAGAATTTTGTTATGTTAAATGTGACAAAATAATAATACAAATAATGTAAATAACAATAATAATTATATTTAAAATAATAATAAAAATTATATTTAAAATAATAATAATAATTATATTGAAAATAATAATAATGTACTTAGAAATTAATGAATTTTTAGCTACTGTTTGTTTTTAGTATTATCATTTTATTTATTTGGTTATTTTATTATTAACTTATTTATTCATTTTGTTTTTAATTTCTTTTATTTATTGTTCACTTTTTTATTAAATAATTATTTATACAGTACATTTTATGTAGCTTTGTGATTTAAACATCATAATGATGACTCTTTTTTGTTGCAATTATTTATATCGTAACATTCTGATTATACTTAAAAATTATTTAATTTAATAATTAAAATATTTTATTGCCGGTAAATGTAAAACTCTAAAACAGTATGATTGAAGAATAAAATAACACAAAGTTATACAGACGGACAAGAAAATAAGACTATATTTTACCGACGGTTTTCAAGGTGTTGAAGCCAAATCCGAATTTCTTCAATTTCTTCAATGCTTCAGGAAATATCTTAATCTCAAAATAGATATCTATGTAAGTATTCTATATCATTTAAAGTCCTTTGAAAGGAGAAAGATTCTCAATGACCTGCGTTATTATCGTAGATTTATTATAAAAAAGTAGGTCAACAAATGTTGGACACTATAAAGACCTTTTTCCTCTACCTCTTTATATCTCAAACGAAAATTAAAATATTATAAAAAAATGGGTTGGTAACGAAATCCCGAAAGACAAAATCCCGAACGACAAAATCCCGAACGACAAAATCCCGAAATTACAAAACTAGTTTTTCGGTATTCTCCATCTTCTTAAACATTTTAAAACCACTAGCAAACAATTCCAAGAAAATAATAAAAAATTACTCTTATTTTACTTCTCTAAAATTATTATTAAAAAATTAAAAAAAACATTATTAAAAAAATTTTAGCAGAGCCCTCTCGATAATGTGAGATTTTTTGCATACAGGTTTTTTCGCGCATTGGCAGCCTTCGGCTGCGGCAGGGATCATAATCCTCAATCAGCAGAATCCTCACGGTCATGTGAAGTTTTTTGCATACAGGTTTTTTCGCGTATTGGCGGCCTTCGGCCGCGGCAGGGATCATAACCCTCAATCAGCAAAATCCTCACGGTCATGTGGAGTTTTTTGCATTCAGGTTTTTTCGCGTATAGGCGGCCTTCGGCCTCAGCAGGGATCATAACCCTCAATCAGCAGAATCCTCACGGTCATGTGAAGTTTTTTTGCATATTGTAGATTATAACCTTCAGACAACAAAATTCTCTCGATATTACAACTTTGCTTTTCTGCCATTGTAAAAAAAGGCAAGTAGGCGCGTACTACGCTTCGGAAAAAATTGTGACTTAAATGTCATTTTTTCATTAATTTCAAATTTTATTTCATGATTTTCGGGATTTCTCATTTCGGTATTAAAATTTTTCGGGATTTTGTCGTTTCGGGATTTTAAAATTTTTCGGGATTTTGTCGTTTCGGGATTTTGTAATTCGGGATTTTGACTGTCTCCCTAAAAAAATCAATCGGAAACAAAATGATTTTTTTCATAACTTTTATAATTATTTCTTTATTATTATCGTATTTATTGAGTGATACTTTCATCTGAGCAAATTGAATTCCAATGAAAAAGAGCATTTTTTTTTTTTAATTCAAAAAATATACCACTAGACGCCATGCTTAAGCCACCCCATTCAACTTACGACTGACCTACCCCATTCCATCCTGTCACAACAAGCATAACCCTTCATTCACCGCAAAATGACGCAAATATGACTTTAACATTGCATGCACTGAAAATGTTAATGCATTTAATGAAAATGTTAATGCAATGCGCCATAAAAAATGCTCTTTATTTATTTAAAATTCACAAAAAATAATTATGGATACATTTTATGAAATAATGTAAATTAAGTATTCGAATAATTGAAATAACCACAGAAAATATTATAACATTACGATCTAGAATTACAAAAAAAAAAGAAAGATTTAAATATTGATTAAAATGTGATGTTTGTGAACATTTAAAAGGCTTTGAAATACAAAATTATTATTATTAATAATTTATATATTATTAAAATTTCTATTAACATTGTCAGACAGATGACACTAAAGAATGATGAAAAGATTAACGACAGTGGCGCCGAAAGGACAATACATAAATTTCTAGTTAAAAGTTGACTTCTTATTCTATTACAAAGGTTGAAATTTCAATTCAATGTGTTGAATTTTGTTTTTTCTTTCATAAAAGTTAAAAAATTATTTTGGCAACTTGAAATGTTAACTCAGCATGAAAAGCTGGAAATTTTCAGCCAATAAATTAAAATGTTTCGACCTTAAGAAACCGAAAAACAGGGATGACATTTTCAAGTTGATATTTTTTATCTTTTTTGTTTCTCTGTATGTTATTCTCTGAAGGGTAGAATAGAATAAAAATTCATTTTCTACGCAGAGAGCTGAATGAGAGCTTAATGAGAGCTGAATGAGAGCCAACTTCTAAATTGTGCATTCTACAATAAATTTGTGACTATAAAAAATAACTGAAAAATAATTCAGAATAGGTGTTAATAGCTCATAAAAATTTCTTTCCGCCGATTGTTGGTGAAATTTTCGGGAGAGGAAATCCAAATTTTAATGTTATAAGGCCGAAAAATATCAGCCTAAAAATCAACTTTGACAATTTCTATAATTTTAGATGATAATAATTTCCGATTAATGCGAAAATGATTATGTACGGAGTCACCAACAACATACGTAATCGTAATGTTTGTATATCACAATAACAACAGTAACCACTAAAAGTACATACACCATAAAAGTTACAATAAAACCGACAAAGGCAAACTACAGCAGCAACAACCACAACAATTATAAGTCTAATAATGTTGTCAAAATGACGATTGACAACTGGCGAGATAAAAGGCAGACATTTTACGGAGGTAATTGACAATTAAAAATTTAAATACTTAGCGTATCAGGATTAAACCATTCCGAGGAATACTTAAAAACACCTTTCCGGAACCTTTAAAAAAATTAATAATAAAAAAAATTTATGATTAATTAATATACGAATTAATTCACGAATTTTCTTTGGACAACAAAAATTGTTTTTTAGAAAATTTCGCCATATTTTGTTGGCAAAGCGCACAATTCTCCTTGTATCGATTGTTATTGCTATTTGTTTGCATAACAACTGCCAATTTCAGTCGGTTGTTTGCGTTTGATTTTAATAATCTTAAAGAGTCAACCGCGTTGGCCGGAGGCAAAAGTTTATATTAAAGGCCGGAGAAAAGTGAAGAGGATGAATATACAAAAAACTTGAAAAATCGACCGGAAAGTCAAAGGAAACTCTTACAGTTTGTTGTGTTTTTTTATACTTCTTCGGTTGTGACAATATTTTGTTGATGATTATTATGCTTCTTGTTTAGCTCGAAGAATAATAGAAAAACTTGAAATTATTTGGATTTTATTGTAATAATGAAAATCCTTCTTTAATGAAAGCGCGAAAAAAAATTCACAATAAACAAATTGTCAACAAATTGAAAAATTCATTACAGAGAAAGTAAAGAATACATCGCGATGATGTTGAGCACGTTGACACAGAAGACAAGACGTCGGTGAGCAGGTCAGAACAGAAATGATGAAAGAAATCATAAGAACTGAAGTTATAGAAAAAGAACTTCAGAGATTGTGAAAAAACTTCTCTTGGTAAAAAAATTTTAGAAAATTTTCTTGTTGCGAGATAAATTTAAAATCCCACTAATTTAAACTTTATCGAAGGTCAAAGAAAAAAAACAACTCCTTCATCTCCTTTTCCTATTCCTTTCATTTTATATTTCGTTTTGTAATTTGGTAACTTTTTGCAAATTTTGAATTCAGTAAATTCGCAGTAAATATGCTGCTGCATTTCACAAAACGACGGCAAAACATTATTTGCATATTTATGGTAAAAACGAAGACCGCAAAGAAACGGTATGTGAACAATTTTTCCTCTGACCCAAAAGCACGAATCATTCTACGTGCTTTATGCAAAACACCTAAACCGTATATAAATTTTGGCTCAAAAACAAGGAAAAATTATGGGAGACAGTCAAAATCCCGAATTACAAAATCCCGAAACGACAAAATCCCGAAAAATTTTAAAATCCCGAAACGACAAAATCCCGATGCGACAAAATCCCGAAACGACAAAATCCCGAAAAATTTTTAATACCGAAATGAGAAATCCCGAAAATCACGAAATAAAATTTAAATTAATGAAATTTTAAATGAAATGACATTTAAGTCAAAATTTTTTCCGAAGCGAAGTACGCGCCTACTTGCCTTTCTATACAATGGCAGAAAAGCAAAGTTGTAATATCGAGAGAATTTTGTTGTCTGAAGGTTATAATCTACAATATGCAAAAAACTTCACATGACCGTGAGGATTCTGCTGATTGAGGGTTATGATACCTGCCGCGGGCGAAGGCCGCCAATACGCGAAAAAACCTGAATGCAAAAAACTTCACATGACCGTGAGGATTCTGCTGATTGAGGGTTATGATCCCTGCCGCGGCCGAAGGCCGCCAATAAACGAAAAAACTTGTATGCAAAAAACTTCACATGACCGTGAGGATTCTGCTGATTGAGGGTTATGATCCCTGCCGCAGCCGAAGGCTGCAAATACGCGGAAAAACCTGTATGCAAAAAACCTCACATCACCTCACCTCAGAGCCTCCGAGCCTCCGAGAGGGCTCTGCTAAAATTAGTAAGTAATTTTTTATTACTTTCTTGGAATTGTTTGCTAGTGGTTTTAAAATGTTCAGGAAGATGGAGAATATCGAAAAACTAGTTTTGTAATTTCGGTATTTTGTTATTTCGGGATTTTGTCGTTTCGGGATTTTGTCATTTCGGGATTTTGTCGTTCGGGATTTTGTCGTTCGGGATTTTGTCGTTCGGGATTTTGTCTTTCGGGATTTCGTTACCAACCCAAAATTATAAATTTTTTTAATGAAAAAACTTTAAATTTGATTCAGTGATTCAGTCTCGGCGTCAATGCCGCAGTTTTTACTGTACATATTTCATTTTTCTATCTTCTTCTTCTTCTTTTCTTTTCTTTTTACTTTTACTCTGTAAAGTGTATGTTTTGCGTGGTTTGAAGAATCTCTATTAATCCTAAAATTATTCAATATTTACAAATGATGTGAGCAAAATATAAAATGTTTAACATACGTATTTTCGCGCTCCCAATATTTCCGTGTACATATTGTTGTTGTTGTTGTTGCTGTTGTATAATTTTATATCCTAACAATATTATTTTAGTCTATACAATATACTCGTGCAGTTTATGAGAGAAACGACAACAGCAACCCATTCCATTTACTATATGTATACTGCCTTTGTAAATATCGTATTTAATTTATCTCATAAAATATTCATCTGCTCAAGGACATGCCCTTTCGTGATCATCGCTTACGTCGTATCGTATAAAATAACCACAAAGCTTTCGATACAATATAAATGGATAATGCGTAATTCATGCGATTACGTTGTCGGAGCATTTTACGTCGCTTTATGATATTTTCATGTCATTCTATGCCTCTTTTTCTTTAATAAATTTAATAAGAATACTATTTTCTCCAGCTTTTTTGCTTTTTCGTATGTATATATTTTATTTGTAATTGAATAGAAATGATAATACTTGTAAGCTACAGAGAGTAGAGCTAGAGAGAGAGAGAGAGAGAGAGCCCGGCCTAATCGTTTACCACATAAATATCATATTTAGATTACTGCGGTAATTTTGTGGCAGCCATGAAAGGTTTATGTTTAGCAATCATAATCTTCCCTGCTGCTAAACAGATTTTTCTTATCCTCTTTGCTTTTCAAACGAATCTTGGGAGCACAACCACCCTTCCTTCCAGCCTTCTTCCAACAGTTTTAAGAAGTATATGCTGTATTTATATAAGCCTCAACACACAAGTAAACATTTTAACAATGTTCTAATTAAGAACGCTATTAAAAGATTGTTGAAGACAATACAATAAATTAATTGAAATATGATCAAAGCAAACATTTTGAAACATTCTTTGAAGGCAATTATCTTTAACAAACAAACTAAAGCTATCAAATATTCTGTCATAAGCCTGTCATATATGAATTTTTAAAGAAGCGTTTAGTGTAAGTGTGTTATTAATTAATTAATTAAGTGTTTCAATTTGCGTATTCGTAACCATTTTCAGTTTTATAGTTCATATACGATACAATATATTGTATTTTATAAATCAAGAGCCGCGTCAGGACTTCCGGGGGCCTCCCTCTTTTGCACATTTTCTATTTTTTCCCCAGAGAAATCCTTAAAGGAGCACTAATGTATCGTAATGTATCGTCGTGCATTTATTATGAGAAATTTATTATTGTGATGAGACTTTTATGTACGAGTAGAGATGTTGTTGTTGCTGTTGTTGTTGTTGTTGTTTTGTGTTGCATTCATTTTTGCAGGTATTTCACCGAATATTTTGTTTTATTGTATTGTATTTTGTCAATAGATAGCTTGCTTCGAACTGAAAAATATGTACGATAATTTTTTTCTTTTGCCATTTTTAAGTTTTTTTCTAATTTCTCCGAAGTATTTACATATGTATATTCTTTTTCTTACTGAATTTTTAAAACAAAAAATTTGAATGAATATTCACAGGCGAGAGACAAGGCGTTTTTTTTATCTTTCCTCAAGGATCAGTTTAAAAATTATTTACCTCAAAAATTCTTTGTTTGCTAAAATTTATTCATTTTATGGTATTTTATTTGCGGTGTGAATATTTCAGTCATTGAAAAATAATTGTTGATAAAGTATTTCTCAATTACTGAAGAATTTGCTCTGTTGCTCTTACTCTTTCTCTCGCTTTCTTTCTCCTCCTTGGTATCTTAGTCGAGAAAGTGTGGAAATTCTTTATAAATTCGTAGTAATATTTTAATATTTATAGGACAAATATTATGTTTCTCAAATAAATAAATGTTTTATTTGTAAGAATGTTAACTTTTTAAATATTTCAATTTTGAAAATATTTTTTTATCCTTTTATCAACATTTAAAAAATTTCAATACAAAATAAATACAATAAAAATGAATTCTGGTAAGTATTTTTTAAAATTTCTTACGTCTATTATGACAGATAAAGGAAAAAGGAAAATAGAGAATAAATATTTTATTATTGTAAAATTCAAATAAAATTTTTAATCTCATAAAAAAATACTCAACTTCTGTCAGAGAAGAATTTTTCCTTAGTTTTCATCGTTTTTTTTTTTTTTTTGGTGATTTTATGGAACTTTTTTAGGACAATTTTAAACTAAAAGGTTAGATTACAACCACTTTAGTGTTCGCATTTAACTTCCTTGTGAATAATAGTTATTCTTAATACTATTAAATTTTTAATAATTAATAATTAATTTTTTTTTTGGTAATTTTATGGAACTTTTTTAGGAAAATTTTAAACTAAAATGTTACAAAAAAACCATTTTATTGTTTGCATCCAACTTCATTGTAAATAATATTAATTTTTAATATATTTCACGTTTTTGCAGTAAAGAAAACACTAAAAACTGTAGTGTTTTTTGCCTGTAATTTTAATAAATCCTCAATTTTTTTATTTCGAATTTATTTTTGTTTTTTGTTAAATTTATTTAATGGTAAAAATTAGTCCACAGAGCACATACTTTACACACAAGTTAAAAGAAAAGCAACGGAAAAAGAACAAATGTTAAAAGAGCACAGAGTCAGTCGCGTTTCGCTGTTGTTGTAATTTTTCTTGTTTTGCAAATGCTGATTAGTTGTGGTTGCTGTTATTGCTATTGTTGTTGTTGTTGTTGCTGCTGCTACTGCTAATGTTGATTGCTGTATTTTTTTTATATTGACTCTCTTTTTTTCTCTCATTCTCTCTAACAACATAAAATTATTAAAAATTCTTTGGGCTGCTTTGCAATTTAATTCAGCGAAGAGTAAAGAAGTATAAAGAGAGAGTATTTGGAGAGAGGGAGGTATGTATGTTGCTGGCAATTGCAAGTCCAGATGGAGAGAGAAGCGGTGAGTGCTGAGCATGGAATCTCTAATAAATACCAAACCTCATCCTTCATTCCTGCGAAGCCGCGTTCGTTTGAATGCTTTGTACATTTTTGCGCAGCACAACAACAGCAACAACAACAACGCAAACAGTGGCATTTGAAAGCCAGCAAATATTCCTTTCAAAAAAGAGTAGCAAGTACGAATATGAATAAAAATAAGAGGGGCATGTAGTAAAACGCATGTATTTCTATATTGATGGTGAAATTGCAACATAGGGCTGCGAGGAGTGGTCGGGGGGGGGGGGGGGGGGGGAGAGAGTTTGAAAGGGGCTAGAGAAGGTGTTCTCTGGGAAGCACTTTCTTGCAGCACTTAAATTTGATTAGAATGGTACGAATGACGTCGTGTTTAGCGGAAATGCGGCACCGAAACAAAGAAAATGTATGTAAAATCTAACTAACAAGACTAACAAGAACGACAATAGGACTTATAATTACAACAACCACAACCAACAACAACAACAACAGGAAATCCTATGCAGAAAACCATGACCGAAACGGATACCGCTAAACCATTTTAGCGCAACACCAATAATAAATATCTCGTATGGAATCACAATAATTGTATGGTAGTAGCAGAAATAACGAAGAAAACAACAACAACAACACCAACAAAAACGAAACAGCCACAAATTTAATAAAAGGTTTAGCGAAAGAAGTATAGTACGATAAGTATCAAATAATGGCATGACCGAAGCTCATGCATCCTACACCCGAAGACATGGTTAATAATGGTAGACAGGAAAGTGGGTGGGTGTGAGGTCCACATGCCCATTTTCATTTTGTTTTCAGATTGCAAAATTAGATCTTTGAACTCATTAAGAGCATTTCAAATACATAGATATGTAATTATTATAGTATACCAGTGGGCGAATCACGCCCATTTTTTGTAGGATTACTTTCTTCAATAAGCATGGCATTACATTTCAACTTTCTGAAGCCAAAGTTACGAGTACCATGCATTACAAAGGGAACAGAATTAAAAAGGGCCCCTTTGGGCGTAGCAAAATGAAAACCTGGTGCACAGAAAAATGCACGTAGCAAACGTAGCAAAATAAAAACCTGGTGTAAGTAAGTACAACAAAAGTACAACAAAAACTGGAATTGGTAAGGAAATGGTAACAGCGATAACAGCAGCAACAACAGAAACACCAACAACAACATGTAAAAAAATTAGCCCCAGCCAAGAAATCTATAACATTTTAAAAATCTAGGTTGCACGTACCACGTATTTTAAGAGAGCGCAAACGTTGATTAAAAATTGCTCCTTTTTGCTATTCTGCTTTTTCTTCCTTCTTTCACGTCTCGTTTTTTATTTATTTCAAATTACAAATTTAGCATTAATTATTCGTCTCGTTCAGAGCTTCGATCAAAGACGGCGAGAAACAAAAATCCTTTGATTGAATACGCTACAAATCAATTGGATTGGAATTGGTCCATTTGTTACAACGATTAACTTCACGAAATTGCGGTTGAAGGGAGTAGATTTTGGATAAAAACTAGGACCAATAATGTTGATAAAAATGAGTATTGTGGAAAATTGTTTTAGTGACGGAATCGACTATAAAACGGATTTCGGGATATGCTCAAAAGAAGGCGGCAAGTTGCCTTCCTGAAAGGGGTCCGGGTCCGCAGGGAGTACTTTTAACTACAAATTTCTTTTGTTAGAATCGATGGAAGAGACACACACCTCATAAAAATAGGTAAAGAAAAAAAATAAATTACCTAAGTATACAAATTATCAATGCATATACATACGTATAAATACATATACATATGTAAACAGCTTAAATGTATTCTGGCAAGTTAACGACTTTAGTCTTAGATTAAATTTTGCTATTCTCTCATTCGAAGAGAATAAATCTTTTGCAATATCCATTGCAAAAAAACAAAACAACATAATTTCTTTGTGTCTCTTTTCGCTCGTTTTCGCCCTATACCGTTATAATACTTCGTTCAGTAGTGCGAAGAAGTACATACTCGTACATAAGTCCGAAGACGAAAGTTTATGCGATGCGCATACACCACATAGTACGTGTCGTCGTGTTGACATAACATATGTCTGTTACCAGACGGTGCAAGTAGATTTTCCTTTGCTTGTATCTCGAGCATGTAAATATTCGAAGATTACTAAATCGTACGTGTCGTACTCGTGGGTATAACATCACGTCTTGAGTCTACACTTCTTGCGCGTATGCCACGTATTTAATTTTGTTTTCTGGGCACAACTTTAAAGGAACAAAGGAAAGAATACTATCCGTTAATGCTGTGGCTTAAAACAGTAACCGCTTTATCTAACTTTTCTACCATTGAAATCCTATGTAGCAACCTCTATTATGAAAGTACTTAAAATCATTAAAGTTAAGTTTAAAGTCACAAGTTGCAAAACTGAAAAGTAATTAAGAAAAAACGCAGAGATCAAAAAAGGATTATGGCATAAGGATTGCCAGGGCAGGACAGGACACATGTGTTGTGGTTACTGTCGCTTTGCTGTTACAGTAGAATCCACTGACCGGACCTTTTCCAACAACAACAACAACAACAATCATAACCACCATAACGAAGGGCGTAATGACTGAATACCGAATGAAATTTGCAGGCTAAAACCTTTCGCAACGAAGGAGCGACGAACATCACAAACCCACAAAATGACAACGTTGTTGACAAAAAAAGGCCTCATGGCTCCAGGGTTGCTGGCCATGCTATGCTATGCTATGCTCCAGGATAAATACGTGGACGTACACATAAATAAAAAGTGACTGCAAATGTGTTAGGTTATGTTAGGTTAGAAGGAAGGTTCGAGCGCCGTACTAGGTATTATTTATGAAAAACTATAGGCAGGCAAAGAACAAGAACAAGAAGGTTCTGTGATTTACTGTCATGCAGACTGAAAAGTGGCATGTAATTTCTGAAGAAGTGGAAGGGTAGGAGGGAGGGAAAGTGTTACTTAAACGGACAATGTGATGAAAAGAGAAAAGAGAAGCAAAAAGTTTGATCATGAAGTAGACATAGAGACGGTAACAGTGACCAGACCACACCCACCACCACCGACCAGTCGACTGGCAACAACATGACATGCAACTTTTGCAATCGATGTCAACATGTTTTTTTGTCAACAGTATTTTGTGATTTTCTATGTCGACTTTCTTCGTTTCTTTGTCCTTTTTTGTTTTTTTTTTGTTGTTCAGGGACAATTAAAGCTTTGGGTCATGTGAGTGCAATTACCATGTCATGTCAGTTATAATTCCATGCTATTACACGATGCATTATTTTGTCTTTATTGATTTTGTAATTAAATTCAAATATGTACGATATATTCAAGAAAGAACAAAACTCACAAACACACGATTTTGCTGCCAATAAAAAATGGCTGTGCATGTCTTTATTAAATGTTAAAAAATCTAGTCATGATAGTTGTACTATATAACATAAAGCAAAAATAATTGCTCTCTTTGTACGTTGTCCGGAAAACCATTATTACAAGGAAACTTCCTCAAAAATCAAAGATTACGTTTTAAAAAAAGGTTCTATGAATGTTCACATTTTTGTGTTTAGTTCTTTGCAAATTCTTACCGATTTGTATTTCTTATGAAAGGCTTTTTCTTAAGATTTTTTACCGCCTGCAGTAACTCTGAATAATAGAAGAGTATCCTCATTATATAGTTTTGATATTGTTAGCCGATTATCCTCGTCTGAAATGTAACTCGTTCTCTAATAAGTACGTAAGTCTTCTCAAAGAAGCTTACTCGCACTTTTATTCAAAATTTTCTCTTCAGTTTCTTTCTTCTGTCTTAACAACGTCAGCATTTTTACAGAAAAAAAAAAGAGTAAAAACACTTTAAAAAGAGAAAAATCAATCATAACCTACTGCCATCAATCCATTGGAAAAGAAAAAAAAAAATACCATACGAAATGATTTTTTGCCGACGAGAATAGAAACAAGAGTATCGAGTGGTAGATAACATGAGAGAAATCATAATGACCCTGTAGGAAAAGGAGAATTATTGCTAACATTACATTGTAAGACACTCATTTATATGTTCCCAGAATAATGAGAATTATTTTAATTCTTCAGGAAGTTATAAAGAAGCAGGAAGAAAGCTCTGCATTTTGTATTTAGGAAGAAAGCTCTGCATTTAAAAAGAAATGTTTGACAGGAATTCAAAGATTATTATCCTAATAGTTTTAAGCCTTCATAAAGGATAATGTCAATACCACGGAAAATTAAAGTACCCTTGAATCCACTAACATGAAAGATTATGTACAATACGTCTAAAAAGTGTCATACAGACTTTTCAGACGTATGTACGTCTATTACCAATTCCATCCTTTGTAGAATGGTGTACATAAAGAAGTACATATGTATATGTAAATTATGTCTGCTTATTTATTAAAAAAGTTTCAAATAAGCTTTGAAATGACAGAGAGACAGACAGACAGACAAACATACGTTTTCCGATGTCGGCAGGATTTTAAGCCAGACACGTTATCAGATACATAAATCAGCAGGAAGCCAAAAAAAAACAGAGAAAACACAAGGAGAAAACTGAAGAGTTAGGAATAAACTTTTAAAAAGTTGAAGAGGTTTCCATTTTTTTGGACATTTGGTACATTTGGACATTTGGTACTCATTTATAATCCGCAAAATCTTTGACAAAACTTAGGGCGAGTAATGGCGAATTGCCATATATTCATCCATCCAGCAATTCATTCATACATTTACCGCTGCATTCATCCATTTCTGTCTATCCATTTCTCGACCCATCTAAACATTTAACTCTCCAACGACCATTCCCTCCACGAACATTTATACTAAAAAAACAGGGAAAAAATTATGCCGGAGAGCAGAAAAAAACACAAATTCATAAACGGTGCCTGCTAAAATGTTATGGCTTCAGCTCAACAGGTACCGACGCACCCACATTATTGTAGCACATACTTTGTATTCTTCTGATATCGTTTTTGTTTCTTGAAAATGTGACCATTGCGCGTTTGTGCTTAAGAGAGAGGTAATTTCCCTAAAGTCGAAAGTTTTTTTCATTCCAATCTTTTAAGATCATAAAAGTTGGTAATAAAAACCCTGGGAAATTATAAAAGAACGTTAATCATCCGTACCTTAACGGCTTAACGTCATGAACGTACTTGGTTGTCGTAAGCACGTACATATAAATCTAGATTGAGCTGTAAAATTCAGCTTCTCTTCAATTCAGTTTCTCTTTTAAATTTGGTGTCAAAAAGCTCTTCACGTTAAACTATTCGACTTAAGCTACTTGTAAGACGACATATCTTAACTTTTCTCTGTCCAAACAGATTTTTATAATCCTTTTTGATCTAAAGAGCTAAGATTTGCAGCTAAATGATATTAGAAGCCTTAAATATGAAGTGCGTATAGTTGGCACTTTTTATTGGATTCTTATTAATCAATAAGATTTAATGAGCTCGTAATATTGGCTTTAAGGTAAAAAAAGCTAATACAAATTTATTTAAAAGTTACGATTACTAGAGCAATGCAAATGCACATTTAACGCTTATCCTTTTATAAATCCTTAAAAACCTAAGTGAAGTAATTTTGAGCAATTAAATATTATAGCAATTAAAACGATGAAAGAAAGGTCTCAAAAGCAACATGAAAAAAATGTAAACGCCAAAGTAAAAAAAAAAGACAAGCAAAACGAAAGCTAATTTGAAGTAAGTAATTAGATGTTGTTTAAAACGCAACCTAAAAAAATTATAAAAAAATATTTTTTTCACTTTTTAAAATGGAAAAACCTTTGTCGCTTGTAGAAAAAAACTACATCCACAAATCTTTATTTAATTAGAGCTCTACAAGAGAAAGCTTCTACAAAGAGGAGCAAGCAAAATGAATTAGTTGGCCGAAGAGGGAGAGAGGGCGGGAGGGAGGGTGGATGGAAGTATGTACTTGGTATTATTCATGATTAAATATTTCACTAATTCACCGACTTTAACATATTTTTCTACTCTTCTTCTGCTACTCGTCACTCGTGAGACTTCCTGCTTATTCTCCTTCCATTATGCCTTCTTAAAAGGCATGTTATATTTTTTTGCCCCCTTTTTTATGGCGCTCGCTGTATTCGTGTCTTTTTTTTTGCTCTTACCATACCACACTTGATTATTTTATTATGTCTTTGCTTGTATTCATCCCTGGCGTGCTATTCTTTAAGCCTGGCCTCTCCTTCTTAATTTACTAATTTAATGGGCTTATTTCAGTGTCATACGAATGTGTCATACTTGTACAATGTTATAAGTTCTATTTTAAATGTCGCTAATGTTTGTTAATGATAATGATTATATAATGAAACCTTTCCACATGAGGCCAATAATTAATCATGTTCACATTTGTTCATTTTTTGTGAAAATATTTTAGGGTAGAGGTAACTACCACATAATTTATTAATTATTAATTAAGTAGTAATTTACTTCAGTAAAAAGAGACCTTAAAAGACTGGTAAAATAAATAGAAATGTCTTCGATGTTTTTTTCCATATAAAGACATAATAAATTATAGCGAAATTTTTTTGCTCCAAAGAATTTCTTCCAATTTTTTAAACTTCATTTAAAATCTTTAAAGACATTATAGAGACATACATACGAGTATATGTATAATATACTATCGTTTATAAGTGATGAGTTGCTTCTATTATAAGACAAGAACATTTTCAAACATCTTATAGCTATAAAGCTGTACGAAAAATAGTCTCTTGGGAAATAATTTCTAAATTTGTTCAACAACGCCACATATCCCAAGAGTAAGAGTAAGTAATTCGGTTGTCATTACATATGAAGTCATTACATACTGAAGGTTACTATAGCAAATAAAAACATGTGTCGGTGCTTATTTCTGTGAGTAAATGTATGTAACCATGACAATATTTCCATATCAATTTATGAGTAAATGTTGACTTCCCAAATGATTTCAAAATTTTTTCCTCTTATGTAAGGAACGATTGATTTCCCCGCTGTCAAATTCGTTTATTGCATCAGTTCGTTTCTTCATTTCAACTAACACTGACACAAGGGACACTGGAACTGACACTGACACTTGAACGTTTCATATCTTTTTTGCCATCAAATCGATATAAGAGGAAGATTCGATTTTAAAAAAATTAAAAAACCAAAATTGGTATGATACCAAAATAAAATCGTATGTTGAAAAGAAAAATGTTCGTTTGGTACTTATAATCTTTCAGAGTTTTTCGTAATCATCAATTTAATTGTCATTCTTATTCGATATTAATTTATTGTAGTAGAACACGCAATGAAACGGCTATTGCGCTTTAGTAACGCTACATACTACACGAAACGAAATTATGTATGAAAATTGTTGATTATATCATGCAATCAATCTACTTCATGATAACCATTATTTATGTTTATATTTTTAAAGTGGAAGATAAATTTGACTAATGCAGACAATTTCGGCAGCAGAATTCTTTGTATTTTTTGCATCAATGTTTATTGATGATTGATTATTAATAATGAAATTTATTCAAATCAATAATTACTAATTGCTGTTAATATTAATTATTTGTTAAATGTTTTGTTGGTACGATCATTACGTACTATCATTATGTACTATCATTATTATATTAGCGTGTAAAAACCATTTCGTAGGAATTTCCTACTGGGTCACACTCTTTGGGATAAGAATAGCAACAACAATGTTGTCATTAACAATCTCTCTCTCACTTCGTATATTCCTCTCATACAAAAAGAGAGATTGATTGAAGTGCAAGCTTTGTGCAGCATCATTTATGGGGGATATAGCTCAGTGGTAGAGCATTCGACTGCAGATCGAGAGGTCCCCGGTTCAAACCCGGGTGTCCCCTTGGTAAATTTTTTTTTATTTTTTTTATTTTTTATATAATTTTTTATGGTTGCGAGTGTCCCTTGATAATTTTTTTCTTTTTATTTTTAATTTTTTATATAATTTTTTATGGTTGCGCGCACAATTAACAGTTGTCTAAAATAGACTACAGGACGTTGGCATTTGACAGATATTCTCATTCAAAATCTTAAAGGTACTTTTGGATAACCCTATACATATTTATATTGTTATCATATCCCTAAATTTTTCGACTGTTCTCACAAAAAGATAGAAAAACGTAATGCGAATAGTAATTCTCTACATTCTACCGTTTGTAACGCTCTAAATGAGGCTCAATATCGTCTCTGTAATTTTGTCTGTTTACAATGACGAAGTTTAACGAAAAAATTCTTAAAATTTTCCAAGCAATGAAAAAAATTGCAGATAATATAAAAATTTAATTTGGTCTACTAACAGACGAAATGTGACCGTGTAAATATGGCTTGACTAGAGTTTCCATTACTCTCATGTTCCTGTAATGGACCATCGCTTGTCGGTTTTTTTAGTTTACTTTTAATTATGTGCTAAAGAACCAGCCAGCCGCCGTCCAGGTTGATGGTTGATGAACCAGGCCTCAATGAATATCAACCATTTTGGAGGGAAACGAATGAGAGGAGGAAGTTGACAAATATTGGTCAAGCTAAAATACATACAACGTTTATAGCACCACTATCATAACAATAAACTGCAAAGGGAATACCTTTTACGAGTGACTCTTCTATCATTTGATATCATGCCAAAGAGGATGAGAGCGATGAAAAGGAGAGACGAAAAAGAGAAGAGGACGTATCGTTTATGCGGAATAACCAACTGAGTCTGAAGACTCTACGTGACGACTCTGCAAGCTTCACAGTTGATGTATTTTTATTACATTAGTAAGAAAATGACCTGGACATTTGGAGTTTATAGCTTTTTATAGACTACGAACGACTACAAAAATGTACATAAATGTACATAAAGAGAGCTATAAAAAAATTGAATGTTTTCACCGAAGATCTTCTTTCAACATTTTATTTACAGAACATCAACATTTTATTTGATAAAAATGATTATGATAAAACGTAGATGATAGTTATTATTCTTAATAAACGTGACGGCGGCTAATTGTCATTATAATTTGTTAATACATAATTATAATCTGTTTTTATGCGAAAAGAAAATCGAAAAAAGCAATCAAAATATTTTAACATTAATTCAATAAGACTTTAATAAAAAAAACAAAGCAGTTTTTTTTGGTGTATTATATTTTGAATAAAATTTTAAATAAATAATTAAATTTTAAAAATTTGTAAATACAATTTTTATGCTTATTTCAATTATTTTCGAGGACACAGCCTTTGAATGGCATTTTTTATGGTTTACTCTAGAATTTACACGAAATTTCAGTGCGTTTCTTTGAATGTTTTTCGGAGGTTTTTCGTTTGTGACATTTTGAGTAAAGCATTCATACATTTTTTTGTTACGTATAACTTTTATACGCTCCTTGAGAATATTTCATGTGCGAATTCTTTGTATTCGCAATATAAAAAATAAATAACCAAAAAGCCTTTTTCTCTCTCTCTCGTTCTCTAGAAATTACTTTTGCTCGAATGATGTCATTCAGTGCTCATGTCATTCTTGCTGTCATCCTTAAGGACATTCCTGAAATAACATACGAAATGCTTTAGGAGCAAAAAGAAACAAACGAGCGTAACTGAACAAATTTGTTTTTCTTTAAAACCTGTTCCTTGTTTTTTGGCTCTGATGGAATTTTAAAGTTATTTTTCGTGTTGTTGATGGTTGTGTATCCGGATTTTTTTTTTGGGTAAACTATTTCCTTTTTTCCGCTTTGATGAAATTTCAAAGTTACTTTTCATGTTTTTAATGGTAGAGAGTTAAGCTTTTCTTTTATGTTCAGCAAAATCAAAATTATACAACTAACTTACAACTTTAACATAAAATTAATACACAATATAATACTTCCATTACATTTGAAAATTTTTTTAAAATATATTTATTTCTCTAATTGCAATATTTATTTAAGAACAAACCTCTGGAACGAAGAAAGAGTTGATGTAAAGCAAAAATCCAAGCTTTTGTAGAAAAAAAAATACTCGTGAAATAATAAAAAAAAAAAAATGTTGTGCAGAAAAGAGATTTCTTAGAGAAAAACGAATGCGATACTTAAAGAATTCCTTTAAAAATTTTTACCACAAAAAATCGTCCAATTTTTTTTTTTTTTTACGCACTTGAGAAAAACGCAGAATGCAAAAAAGTGCAAGAGGAAGGATAAACATCACTAGAGACAATCTGTGAGTGAGTGTGTGTGGAAAACTACCACATACGCCGGGAAACCTAAACACTATCATCAAATGACAGTGAAAACTGACATTTGTCAGTTTCCGGCGTCGCAGCGGTAAGAGCGTAACGGAGCGGAAAAACGAAATAGACAGCATGCAAAAAAGAAATACAAAACAAAAGACAAAAATGACATGAAAGTCAACAACAATGGCAGCAACGAACCCGATGTGTGTGGGTAAATATGAAGAAGAGGAGGCAGCAGAAGCGGAAACAAAACTTAAAAAGAGCCAACGTGAAAAGTTAACATTCAGAGTAACAGAAGATAGAAGTGATAAAGAGTAACAACAACAAACTAAAGCAACAGTATTAAATTGGTTACACACAACCTTCTGCAGCTGCAAGAGAGTGACAGAGAGAGAGAGAGAGAGGGAGAGAGATTGAGGCAGAAATAGAGAAGCCTCAGTAACTAGAGAGGTGTTAACAAGGCCAAAGTCGCAAGCAATAGTAACAAAAAGTAGCAGACTATTGTAAGAAAACATACGACCACCATCACCATCACTGCCACTCCCTTCAACGCCTACAAAAACCAACAACAATCATTCATAACTACGGATATATTATCATATTATTGTTGCTGTTTGTTCATGCTCTTTGTGCAACAAGTTGCCGGTTATTTATTATTCTTATTGTTATTTGTTTGTTATGCGGTATGGCAGCAGCAGCAGCAGCAGCAGCAGCAGCTGTGCAAAGTCAGTTTAGCAGATGTCGACAGCAGCGGAAGAAAAAGAAGTAAAAAAACATTTTTGTGGCATTCTACATTCCATGCAATAATAATAATGCAATATAGTATTCTAAAAGGCTGAAATTTCTTGAGCTTCGCTGCAGAAGACATGAAAAAGAGGCTCCAACATGAGGCAAAATATTGGTAAAAAAATACTCGTAACAGCACAAATAGAGATAATAAAAGAAATAAAAAAAATTCCAAACATCAAAATACTTGCAGTAAAATATTTCTGACAAGCAAATTGCAAAAGTGCATAAAATACTTTCAGTATTTGAATAATATATATTGTTTATAACACTTCGAAGTTATTTTTAGCATTCATAAAAGGACTTTTTAAAGTTTCTTGAATTTGTGTGGAATTTCTTGCATAATTCTAGTGATCATAAATAACTCTACTTGCTCTAAAAAAATTTTATTATATTTTTTTACTTTAAAGCAAATATTTGAAGCTAAATAGAACATTTTACTTAAATAGTAACAAAAATACACAAAGCATAATTTAATTATTATCGTATTAAATTTAGTGTACTATTTTTTTTTCTCGTTTAAAGACGAGCGTTATACTTTTAGAACAAGAAAGAAGAAGAAAGTTTTTAAATCTTTGACTTTTCTTCCGAAACAGACATTGCCCGAAATCATTGAGGCTTCTACTATAAATGTCATTGTATTTTTGCCATTCCAAATAACAGCAAGGATAATTCTTAACTACCATCGATAAATCTCCTGCAGAAAATCTCCGTCGTAAATAATATTTTCGAGAGGAAAATTCTTATAATATCGAGTATTATATTTTCTTGTTTTTATGCTTTCTGTTTACCTACGAATCTGTTTCTATTCCTGAATTTTGTATAAAGCTTTTAGTGCTCGGAATAATACTCTTGGGACAGGTAAAAACTTTGTCATTCAGTTTTGTTTTGTTTTTTGAATAATTCAGAAGAGCCTTATTTTGTACTCGAAGTGACTTAGAGTATACGTACGTACAAGTATGTACATACAAGATTCAGAATCCAGGAAGGCATTTGTTAGCAATCAATCTTGAATAGAAGTGGAAAACTTATTTTCAAACTTATTTGATATGTTAATCAAATATTCTTCTTTTCGTAGGTTTCTTCCTTTCGGTGGCTTATTTCTTTTTTTAATGTTTTTTGTATATTTGTTTGTTTGTTTCTATTGTTGTTTTATAAGTTTTTCGATCGTATTTTCTCGAATTTGGCAGAAATTCTTTTGTTGTCGCTGTTGTGTTGTCTTTGCTGTCTTTTGGCGGATTTTATTAAAGTTCTCATAACTTTTTTGTGCTCGTTTCTTTTTTTTTTTGACGAGTTTAATTTCTTTACCATAGAAGCTGAAAAAATATTTCGTCATTTTAGCAATTGGTTTTTGTGCACCATGAAAAGATTTGACATTTTCACTTGAGGCTTTTGCTGTCGGTACCACATAATTGTTTTTCTGATCAGTTTGAATTTGTGAAGTTGAAATTGTGCAATATCAAATCTTGTCAAATCTAGTCTGAACTCTACCTTTTTCAATTTCTCTCTCGCTCTCCTTCTTTTTGATCCTCTCCTTCTCTTTCTTTTTTAAAAATATTTTCAGAAGTCAGTAATCACTATATCTCGAAAATAAACAACCCAAATATTACCACACAAGGATTTTTTTGAAGCTCCAGGAATATTTTTACAAAATTTCTCATTAATTTTTTATTTATTTTTTATTTTATTTTTAATTTTTTTTTTATTTAGGTACGAAATTTTTTTTTTTCTGAGTTTATATTCTTAGAAACTCACAATATTTTTACAAAATTTATCATTTATTTTTTATTAATTTTTTTTTTTTTTATTTACGAGCATTTTTTTATGAGTTTATATTCTTCAAAACTCACAGTACTTTGTGGAATAAATAACGATGTGATCCGTTATTCCATTTTTATCCGTTATTTCTATTTCTATTTCTATCCTCGATTAATTAATCTTAACAAATCTTAAGTTCTATGCCATTTTGACACGTACGTAAATGTACGTGTACGTAAGCGTTAGCTTTAAGCGTGCGTTAGTAGTAAAAAAAGGAAAAAGCAACAGAGAAGCTGTCCTTGAAGTCCTTACTTGTGTTTGTGCAATAAGCACTTTTTAAACATTTTGTGACGGTGAGGTGACACTTTGAGTCTGACGATATTAAGATAGAACTTTTTGTTAGTGCTTAGACACAGCATTAATCTGATCACAATCGATTATTGTAGATAAATGAAGGTAGTATCAATAATCTCGGTATAATCTCAGTGTGCTTAACGAGATAATTATCAGCCAAATGGAGGACAAACAAAAAAGAGAATATTTCTATCTACCTCTTTCGTTTACTTTCGTTCTCATTCTAGTTTTAAGAGTTTGAATTAAGAAGTTAAGATTAAAACTTCAAAAGTCGCCGCAGATTAAAATTAAAAAATGGTATTCAAATTTAAGGCTTATACCTTTGCCGTACTTTTATAAGTACAATATTTTTATTACTACGAAAGGTAGTATGAAATGTATGAAGCTTTTTTAAAAGGACGCCCCTTTAATATATTCTGAAAAAAATTCTCACAAGAAAGCCAAAGGATACCACTTCGTTTTGGGATTTATGAAATTTACACTTTAATCCTTAGTTTATAAATTTTAATTTTCTGAAAACTTTAGAAAAAAAATTTTTTGAAAACTTTTAGGTGTCATTAAGTAACGGATAAAACTAGAATATTCATTTGTTAAGGAATAATTGTCGGTCGTGGCGGGAATATATGAACATATAAACTAGAGGACTGCATGAGACGTCTCGAAGGCTTGTTCAAGACGTCTTACAAGTTTCAGGGGTTGTCTGAAATGCTTTAATTTTCTTTCTTTTTGGAAGCGCTGCTGAAAGCATTGCCACATATGCTTCCGGTAGTCACGCATCGACGCAATAATGAGCAAGAGAGAAATTTTTAACAAGCATCCAGCCAAAAAGTATGCAACAAAATATTATATTTAAACATTTTGAATGGAAAATTGAGTCGTATTGAATTGAGTGAGGTCTTTCCGAACTTTCGATTTGTTTCATGCAAACACTTTGAAATTGCATAATGAAGTGCAAATCATCTTTGACCGCAACCAGTATATACACAAGTATACAAGTACACATCAGATTATATACACACATATGCCCTTGAATACCCATAACCTGATACGCAAATAATACCACGCAGGAAATGCCTATCGTTTTTCATTCTAAATTCAAAAATTAAACAAAAAATTTCTTTCTATCGTATTTTAGACTGTTTGAATTATTAAAGGCTGCTTTAAACTGTTTGCTAAGGATAAATATATTTTCGTAATTATTTTGCGGGAAGTCCCGGAAGTGATTAAAACAAGAAAATTTGAAAATTTTCAAGCTATCAACATTTTTTAAAATGTAGATAAAACATTTGAGTTAAATTTAATAATTATTCCCTCTTTTTTCCACGCTCTTTTTTTCTTATATAAAACGGTCAAGTATAAAAAGAAACACGAATTTCGTGAGATAACGCAATGTTAAATGTTGTTGCTGTCGTGGCGCCCAGAACAACATAGCGCATGCCACCCTTTCCTACAGGGCGTGGTAATTGGCGCAGCAGTGTTCGCAACGATAATACAAACAATACGTGTGGAGACGCTTTAATAAGGAAAATACACGTGGGCCTGATGAGTTTAGGAGCAAGAAAACAACAGCAGCAACAATAACAAAAGTAGCATCAACATAAATCATAATCTTAATTGTGAAACAGTATATGAGAGGACAACACTGAACGCTGCTGGAGGAAGAGTATAAAAAGAAGCAGGAAGCAACAACAATCGAATGAATGCATACCAGGAATAAAAACTATAAAGCAATCATCACTTTCAAAAAAAATGGTAAACTTGAAATAATAAACTTAATGACAAAATTTTAAGAACTTCACTTAACACTAAAGCCTTAGAAAGAAAAGCGAAAAGACGTTTAGAGAGAAGATAGACTGGACGGGAGGGAAAGGTATTATAACATTAAAATATGTTTAGTTTTTTTAATAAATATTCCGAAAGTATTTTCAGCCTTTTTACAAGTCAAAGAGTTAATTTTACTTGATTTGATTTGATCTAATGAGCCTGATTTGAACACACTAACGTTGACCACAACAGTATTTTATTTGGGGCAATTTCTTTCTCCATTTTCAAAGCCATATTCAAATCTTACACCAAGAATTTGTCAAAATGTTGAGCTTGTTCCTTGAACTTTGAACCCATAATAAAATATTTTTTGCTTGAGCAATGGTTTAATTAAAATTAGCAATATCCATCCATCCTTATCCATAATCAAGTTCAATTAACTTTGCCATCACTTTTGAAAGAAATTTGAGGCACTTTGTTTTTGTGCTTCAACACCTGAATTTATTATAAGAAAACTCCTTTTCTTCTCATTCTTTGCCCTTTCTTCTCACTTCACCTTTATTCCCTCTAATCAGTTGCAGTAAGCTTGTCTTTTATCAGTTCTTTTTCCATTAACATTAGGTAAATTGCAAAGATTTCTTCTTGTGCTCTTCTCAACGTTGAATACATTTTAGTAAATTATACTTGACAAAAAAAAAGGAAAATGAAATTAAAAAAGGACGAACATTCTTTTCGAAGAGAAAGTTTTTTGTATAGAGAGGTAAAATATTGCAATCGTGATGAAGAAAAAAGCAATGATTATAAGAAAAAAGACATGATTCAGAAGCTAAAGTTTCTTAGTAAAAAAAAATCAACCAAAAAGCAACAACACCAGCAGCAACACTCTCCTCTTCCACCCAACCTCAAAGGCGCATGCCTTTAAAATGAATGGACAAAGTTATCACCATAAAGTGAATTTTAAATAAATAACTACTTAAGTTTTAAGTACAGGATAATTCTTCTGATTTAAAGTTGCATAAAAAGTTTACCATAGAAGGAAGAAACAAACATTGCATTTTATTTAATGTTCGCTAATGTTAAATTACACGAAATACTCTTAAATATATTGAAGAAAATATAGCACAATATATTGAAGACAATATTGCACAATATATTGAACAAAATATTGCACAATATATTAAAGAAATTATTGCACAGTATATTAAAGAAAATATTGCACAATATATTGAACAAAACTATTGCACAGTATTTTGAAGAAAATATTGCACAAGATATTGAGAAAAAAATGGGTGAAATATTTTACAATATAAAAAAAATATACAATTTCCAATTAAATATATTAAGGAGAATATTGTGCAATATATTTAGAATACTATTCCTCGCTCAATATTATGCAATTTTATAAATCATTAAAACGGAGTTCATTGCACGCATCCTTACGGAATTCATAAAGATTATTGCATAATATATTGATAATAAATTAATTTAATTAATTAAGAGAAACTGATACGTTTGTGCAAGAGACTCTATTTCCAAAGAATATGCAATATACGAGTATATAATTATTGTATATTGTACGAGTATTGTATATTCTATGATAAAATCATGAAAACACACATACACCAACACACTCACATATGCATTCACATATTAAAGAACACATAACTTGTGTAATTATGTGTGACTCTGTGTGTGTGTGTGTGTGTGTGTGCGTGTGAAAAATAAGGCCAATGTACACTGTATCAAAGCAAATAATCAAAGCATATTTTATAGCGCTATAGAGAATAATAGCGTTGAACGGTTTTACGACTTCTTTATAGCTATAGGTTAAATGCGTAAAAGCATTTTCTCTAGAGCTCTTAAGCTACTTGTTGTGGTTCAAAGTTCAATAAAACACTTCATAGTCCAACTACTCGCAGACTCTCAACATGGCCCAAGAAATGCACGGATCGCCTCGCCACGTCCCTTCACTTTCCGACGCGGCTAATAATTATTCGAATTAAAGCAGTTCAAGTGGAAATAATTTGAAGTCATTAAATTTTACATTTATAAAATGTTCTTGTTTCAGCAGTTTGTGGATACAGAGTGGCTGGCTGGCAGGAGGATGGAGTAGGTCACCGAACAGAAATTATCAATTTTTGCCCTCATTTGCATAGAATTTTGTAGAACTGAGTTACGTATATTTCTTATGTTATCAAAAGCAAAATGGCATGTGTAATAAATATTTTATTGTTTTACAATATTTCTATTTGCCTTCCAGAGAATTCAAAATAAACGAAAGGAGGTAAGCAACCGATCGACCATTATGGAAGTTTAAGATGCTTTTCGTAAACTATTTTTCATGTGGCTTTTCTTTTACTCTCTCTTGCATTTGATTAAAAATTTGATATAAAAACGTTCTTTTTTATTTCTTAAAGGTATAAAAAGAGCATTTAAAATGAGAAATTACTCAGTGAAAGAGAAATTCGCTTTATACAATAATAGAATGTCATACTGAAAAACATCCTGAAATCGTATTTTGCGGCGTAAACCACAATAACGTTTTTGTGAAAATTGTGCAAATTAAATTGCAAATTGTTGCCAATGAAATCATGTTGATTGGTAGCGTGCAGTTGATTTTAAAATCAGCAAGCAACCAACAACTATACGAGTATTCACACTCCTATGACTGTGCCGAGGGCTGTTCGAATGGTTCACCGCCACCATCATCACTTAATTAATTCAGTTTGAAAGTTATGTTTGATGGCACTAATGAACATTTACCGTTTTTTTTCCTAAGAAGATTTATTTAATGATTTTCTGGTAGTATCAAAAGCCCACGAAAGAGACAGAGAGAGAGAGATGGAGACAGAGAAAGAAATAGGGAAGAGAAAGGGTTTTCAAGACTGTTTATAGTCCCGATGCCTTAAACTGAACCTTGTAAAACAACCATTTTTTTGTCCTTTTCGGATCCAGAGATTTAATATACGATAACTATGATGCATACTTTTAGGCAATACATATTTTTTTAAATTTTGTGAATATAATTTGCAAAATGCACTTAATTTTTATTTTCTATCGAATTTTGAATATCCACTTTTTTTTGTTTTAATAAAATTTTAAAAATTGCTTTACTGCAGCTTTTTTAATGCAATTAACATGAACCCATTGTTAATGAAATGAAGGCAACAGCATAAGGCAAAACATATGTAAATTCTTGATTTTACACGCGTTGAATTTCCACCGATAAATTATTTAAAGGCAACTTTCGAAGAGATTTAATACAGCAAAAGTCGTTACAGGAAACATGTTAACTTATCGTACCGCAAAGCCGCAATTTGCATTATTTACGATATTGATTTTAATTACAGCGCACGATAATGCAATGAAAAAGCAATCATTGACACATGTTGACATGTTACAATGACCGCAGTTGTTTATTTATTAGCCCGCGGGATCCCTTTACGATATCATCATTATGGGACAATATGGTCCGTGTATTCAGGACGTATGTAGTTTGTGGTTTTAGCGGTGAGTTGAGAGGAATATGTTTCATTTTTTTTTAGAAATAAAATACATAGAAAACTAATGAATATAAAGTGTTAATATAATAATAAAACAGTTAACAATATTTGCTTCGGCTTAATTAAACTAACTAAACTAACTAACTACTTTTAATAGCAATTAATAATCTGATACCATGTTTTATATTATGGTAAAAACTAGTTTATCATTGTTCTATTGTTGAAGCATTATCAATTAGACATGACATTAAGAAAAGCTCTCGAGTTTATGCTGATTGAAATTATTAAATTGCACGCCTTCGATTATTTAGCCATAATAAAAACCTAAATAAATTAATAAAAATGTATCGACAAATGAAACAAATTACTCGCTAAAGAACAGAGTACTTTGATAAGAGATTTTTTTTGCGAAACGTTTTAATTGAGGTCAGTTTAGTATGGCAATTAACCAAATTCCAAATTCTTCAAAGTGGAACATCAAGTACAAAAAACAACAAAAAAACGTATAACACGTCGTTAATTCTATTGGTCTAAATTCTAGGTTAGAATTGTAGGTCCGAATTAGTTTTAAGGATGCAATTTCATTTAGTCGTAGTTACGAATTAATAGAATTTTTTATAAGAATAAGAGAAGTTCTTTCTCTTTATTCCTATTGCTTTTCTCCACAAAATTATTCACCTCATGTAAAACTTAATTATACTATTAATTATAATGATAATGATAATGGTATATAATATACTATCTAGCTTGTCGCTTCTCGCTTTTGCTTTGAACCTTTCGAAACGATTTGGAAATGAATTTATTTTATAATAAATTATGTACAAAAAAACAGCCAATAAAATGATAATTAACCGTCTTAGTTACATTCTTTTATGTACCAAATTAATCCTGTGCAGTACAAAAGAACGATATCTGCTTAATTAAGCTTTAATTTAGTTGCTAAAACAACAAGGAGCATATGTACGTGCAAAAGCTCTTAAATTAATTGATTTAATTATATTTATCTAGATTGCAAACAGTGTCAGCGAGTTTATGATTTAGCAAACTCTTGGTTACTCTGGTCAGCAAGACGATGATATTTTAATCGTGCATTTAATCGATCAAAAAGCAAAAAGAAGAGTGCGACTACATATATGTATATATGTACCTAATGAAAGAAATCTAAAAGGTTCTTACAACAAATACTCTAATTTCTAATACATTCCGACGACCGACCCTCTTCGACATCTGAATTTATATAAGGATGGTTCGATGGACGACTTGGGGAAGGGGTTGCAGGGTCTCGCCACTTACTCAGCGGCACTGTTAACCCACCACTTCGCGTATAGTGTATGTAAAAGATGCATAAAACTTAATTCAATGTTTAATGCAAGTAAGCAATTATTAAGATTTCAATCCTGCTAAGAGTATTGATTGTGATGGCGTGTTACTGGTGGTCTCTTAAGAATAAGGGTAAAGAAGAAGAAAAACTACTTGCGCCAAAAATTATGCAATCATTTAAGCAGCGTGCAGCAGCAAATAATATGCAAAACTGGCAGAAAGTGAGAACAGAACAACATAAGCTGCTCTTGGTAGTGTTCGTGTTGTTGTTGTTGTTGGTGCTGTTGTGCACTTGTCGGATCTTGGCATGGCATGGCATGGCATGGTGACGTGTGCGATGACGCTTTCTATCGTAGGTGAATGCGCTTTTTGACCTACTGAGACTTTCTGCCTTGGTTTTTAGCAGCAACAAATACAACAAACATCAACAACAAAATACCTACAATTAAAACAAAGAAAGAAATAAGAAAAATAAATATTAACTACACACACAAGAGAAGGGAAGAGAAGAAAAGTGAAAAAACAACAACAAAAATATATATGTATAAAAAGCAAAAATTAAAAATTAAGAGCGAAAAAAATAGCTTGAAGCAATTTCAAAGAAAGCATTTCTAGGAAGCATTTGAATACGAGTGTTGATTTGTATAAAGGCATAGATACACACACACACACCCACACACACACACACACATATATATATATAATTAGTAAAGAAATAAACAAATGCTCGCAAAATTCGCAATACACTAAAGAGTAAATTGTTTGTGCTTTAAAAAAGCATAGGAAGGAATATTAACATGGAGGCGCATACTGCTGCTACGGCTGCTCGCCCGCATGCACATTCACACTTTTGTAAGCCATCCTTTTCTTCTCTTTCGACTTGATTTTTCTTTCAACAATGTACACACTTTCTTTTTATAAACTTTTTATTTATTTTTCTCTTGCTACATAGAGTCGACATTGCTGACGCCATTGTTTAATTGGCGCATCACCTCTTCACCCACGCCCCCTTACAAGCCCCTGGCCCTAACTGTCACTCTCAACATATTTCCTTTACCCACCGACACAGACACCTACATACACTTCCAACATTACACACACCGCATACGCACAGTGGTATAAAATAGATATGAAATGGTAAAAAAAAAATACTTATAATGATTTCTGATCGTTGTTGTCAAATTGTCAGGTTATTTGCGTGTTTTAATTATGCTCAAAGCAAATTAACATTTAAGAAAATATACAAACATAATTCATTTTTTTAATAACATGAAATGTCAGTTAATTGCTGGTAAAACTTCTTCGTTTTCTCTCCTTCAGGAGGTTGGGGACGGGGGGGGGGGGGGGGGGTGCTTCACTGAACATACTGTTTCATAATACGACAACGATCACAAACCATTCGAAATTAGAAGAGAAGCAGAAGGATGAGGTCTTCTCTTTCAGACATTTTAAACTGTTAGTTAAATTGTTAGGCTTTGAGTTAGCCTACTTCTATACGTCGAGCATGTACATATGTACGCATATGTATGTATGTATATATGTATATATGAGAGCGCTTATGTGTAAAACGCTGCAAGGTTCATAACAGAAATTACGAAAGCAATAAAGCATGCAATCAATTACGGTTACGACATACGGTTTTGCTTTCATGCTACTTCTAATGAAACCTACGCCTTATTCTTCTACTACTTATTCTTCTTTTTCTCCTCCTTTTGCTTTAAATATCTGTACTCAAGCTGGCAACACTGTGAAAGTAGCGTTTCCAGAAAAGAATGGAACAAAAGATATTGGATTTTACAAAAACAAAGGTTAAATTAACTTTTTGTACGTCATTTTCTGCCTCTTAGATGTTTTGAAGGAGGTACTACTCTATTCGTAATTAGTAGCTGTTTTAGATTCATTAAAGCAACAACAACAACTAACTAAAATTAAAAATTTTGAAAAGTTGAAAAATTGAAAACTTGGTTAAAAAATCCTAGAGAAGAGAACAAAATCAAATGGTCGGTCGGCGTCCAATAATTATTAAACGCAGCAACAGCTTGTTTGTGGTTTCTAAATATAGTTAGGAACTAATGTTTATTTAATGTCTGTAACATCTGTTGACGGAGATTGCTGTTTTCATAAGTTTCTATTCTATAAGTTTCTATTCTATGCACTGAAAATGATTGAAGAGAAAGAAGAAAAAAGGAAAAAGAATACAACCTTACTTTAAAGTGTGGTAAAGTTTTAAAGCAAAAGATTTTGTTATACTTTATTTATACGATGCATATCATTAGCGTATCGTACAGTCTCTCTACGACTCTAAGGAAATATTCGCAGTTATCTATTCTCTTTATTATGACACAGTCATTCTTATTACGCAAACTTCTGTTACTAGAAACTACTACTTACTCGTATAACGACTTCGCTGTTAAATAGAAAATATTTAGCGATTTTAGGAGAAAATAATGGACAATAACGATTACATCTCTTCTGGCGATCGCAGCCCGTTACTCGTTCTCCTTTGTGGTAGGCACACAATAACGAGTTGACTATTAAATAGTAGATAACTATTTTATGAGGTATGAAATCATAATAACGGTTACCGCTTTTCGTCGATGTAGTCTATTGATCTCATTCATTATCCAGTAAGCGGTAATTATTGCTCGTAAAACGAAGAGTTTTAAGTATTTTAAAGTAATAGATGTTTTTATATTAATAGATATTAGTAGACGTTTTAAAGATTGTCTCATGAAACCTCATAAAATCCCACAAAAAAGCCCGCACTTTTCTTAATAGATAAGGAATTAATATTTATTTTAATTTTTTTTATTTTTTCATATAATTTTTTTATTTTATTTTATTTTATATTATTATGTTTATTTATTTACTTAAATATATATTTATTTATTTATTTTATTTTATTTATTTTATCTTACTTTATTTTTTTTTTAATTTTATTTTACTTTATTTTTTATTTTATTTTATTTTTATTTTATTTTTATTATTATTATTTTATTTTTTTTATTTATTATTATTGTTATTTATAATGAATTTTAAGTTATTGATAATACAATTTTTAAATAAAATTATTAAAATAATCCATAGATCGGAGGAACGAAATAATTGTGTCACGAATTTCTAGAATTTCTAGAATATAATTAATTAACCTATTTCTTAACTATAAAATTATCATCAATCTTATGTCATCTCTAATTATATACAACGAAAATTATCTTCGTGTAAGTTTGGAAGGAAATTTTTTTTTTAATTAATTTCGTATACAGCGTTGCCATCTGTTTTATGAATCTATATATGTATTTTATTTTATGGTTTACATCAAAATTCACAACAGACAGAGATAATGATACCAACTCAGCATCAAAATCATTATTCTCATAAGCATCATTATCAATAACCATCTTCGCCACCGACATCAACATCAACATTATTATAAAATAGGATTCATTTTATGAAGGTACATACTTGGTAAACACATTTTAATCGATTTTAAAGAAGATTAGTCGCCATGGAAAATGCGGGAGAAACACTCTCGCTCTCTCTCTCTCTCTCTCTACGATTGAATTATATCTGCTACCTAATGATAATTTACGAACATTCAGCCATTGCAAAATGTTTCAAAATCAAATTAAAAAAGTGTACGTATGTACTTATTTATGAAATTATTTTAATATACAAAAAGCTTTTTGTTTGTGGCCCGTATTAGGCCACCGTAACAGTAACCTAAATCAATTTCCTTTCAGTCGGAGCATTTTGACTGAATTTCTGTTAATCCAAGCATAAAATATGGATTTTATAGCTGGAAAATTAGTGCTTGCGCGCAAGTCATGCAACACGAATGCAAGCAGGCAACTATTCAATTATTCAATAGCACTGGCAACAACAACAGCAACACCATTACCATTAACAATACCAGCTAAAAAACGACAGCACAGCATATACTCGTACTTGTCATGATATATGGTTATGTTATTATTATAATTATTCAAATGCCATTTTAGATGATTAGAACGTCAGCTATTTTAGTTGACGGCTACACTTTTTCCTCCATTACTATACTCTTGAATTGAGAGAACAAGGAATAAACTTCTTGTAAATCAAATAAGAGAGAGATTCATAGGTTGCAAAGTTTTAGAGGAGTCAGACACTTTCGAATACACAACGCGAGTACACAAAGTCATCATGGGGGAGAGCTTTCATTGGGATCTCGGCTCTTCAGATCGAGGCTTCCATCGAGTGAGCTTTTGAATCGAGGCTTCCATCGGAGAACAAAGTCTTAAAACCAATGAAATCGTGGAAGTCCCGGAAACTTAAATTTTTTATTAAATAAGGAGATATCATATGAAAGTACAGACTCTTTGAGGTCTAGAGAGGGGTACATGCGGAAATTAAATAAGCTTAAACCCGGACGAAGACACTATAGTAAATACTATAAACCTGAAAAAATTCAGGACGGTTGGGTGGTAAGTGTATTGACTTAGGTCGAAAACAAAACCTGTTTCCATTCTTACGCTCAAGACTTTTCAGACACCACGAATAAAGTCATTTCAAGTCGTTTTTGCAATATATTCTACCGACTATCGACAATCGAGCGACTGTGCAGCCATGTCGGGAGAAGTGCAGGGAGAAATTGAAACCACTAAATCGCTGAATTAAATATCTTTGCTATTACTCTTACGATAAATTTCCGAAATAATTGATATGGTAGCAGCAGGAAGGTGGTCGGTCGGTCGGTCAGAGTATTTTGGCGGTTTGGATTATTCCGCGCAGAGTTTTGCGGAAAGCTTTTAATGAGATGAATTAATTAAAAAGTTTTTATATATATTTATTTTGCCACTTTTACAGAAAACATTTACAATACATTAATTTCGTAATCGTACCATTGAAGTGTATAGCAGCTATTAAATAATTCACAAAATGATCGCTGTTTTTCTGACGTCAAACTGGAGGAAAATTTTTTTACTTTTTAATAAAACAGATTTATTAATTTTTATTTTTTATACTTCTACATTTTTAAAATTTCAATCCATAGACGGCTTTTATTTGAGTTTATTCTAATGAACAAGCAAGAGCCTGAGAAAGCAAAATGTTGTGATTGCAACTCAATTAAATGTGCATGCTTTTCAAGCCACCGCCGTCGTCGTCATCGTCAATGTCGTCTAACTTGATGTAAGATATTTGACAGCCAAGTCAAGTCGTGGATTGCAGCAACAACAACAGCATGCCAACACATGCCGCAAGCGCCTCGTAATCATCATCAGTTTTGTAGCTGAGCTCGCTCAAGCGGCCTGCTGCTGTGCAGCTTGAAGTGATGCAGTAATTGAATGAATTTTAAGACAGACAGACAGACAGACAGAGAGACGCCTTCCAAGTTCTTCGACTGCCGACACAAGATGCAAGATTGTTAGATAGCTGTCGAAGAAGCTAAAAAAAAAATCTTAAGTAGTTTGAAAAAAAGCTATAAATATTCTTTCTGAGTCCAATGAAATGATGTCAGAGTGATGAGGGCGCGCTGAAGAAGGTTGGAAAATGATGTGACAACAAGTGACAAGAGAAGAGGGTAATAAACAAACTAGATGATGCTGATGAGTGTGCAAAAACTGCACACTTTGCCTTCGGGGACAGCGATGCACGAGCTGACGACGGACGCGTCGTTTGCTACAGTTTGTTTGCAACAAACATTTTGCTACTTGCTACTTCTTTTGCTTCGGCTTCTTCTTGCAATTTTTCCCTCGTGGCAAAAATGTACTATAAAAGCTTTTGAAGTGTCGCCATCGCGAGAGTGCATTTTAATGGCCATGCCCGTGTGCATAATCGTGAGTATGTACAGCCATTGTGCTATAAATTATTACTATGCTGTGATATATGTTTGTAAATACGCGCGAATGTCATTCATGTTCATAGCATGATGCGTGAATGACGAGAAAGAGAATCGCTAAAAAATTAAGCTTCGCTAAAGGTGAAAATAATATTATAAAACTCACAATCTTGTAATTTAAGTTAAGATAAAAAGATCAGATGATATCGGATTTTGATATAAGAACTTTATTACAACTTACACAAGGTCAAAGGCGTGGTAAGTGGGTGCGTGGGTGGGTGGTGGTACTGCTTGTATATGAAATTATTCTGAATTGTTACTTGGCAACCAACTGAATCGTGGCAAGAAATAAAACGAGAAACGTGCTGCAAAGCTAAAATTGCAAATGTAAAGGCTGCCCGCCAATGTAGAGACGAACCGTCGGGCAGACCGATCTCTTCGACAAAAGCAAGGTTTCCGCCGCCCAATAATAGTCAATTTCGGATGATAGTGACACGATAAAAGAGGACAAACAATAGAAAAAACAAGCCTGCGGGCAACAAAAATAAAATGAGTGTTGCTGACAACAATACAGCAACAATAATTCCTTCACACTAACAGCAATGATGGACAGCAACGCATAGAAAACCTATTTGAAAAATGCTTTGATAGAGAGAGAGAGAGAGAGAGAGCGCGGGAGAGAATTAACAGTTAGTCAAAACCAACGAACGTTTCGTTGAGGCTGAGCTGAATCTTCTTCTTTTTCTTCGCTTTTCACTTTCCGTCAGTACGAGCATCGTACTTGGATCAACCAACTCGTTACATTTGCATCGTCAATGAATGTAGAGTGAATAAATCAAAATGATTGCTAGAACGTGATCATGATTTACTACGTGCTGCAAGCAATTGTTAGCAGTTGTTGTTCTTGTTGCTTTGTGCTATGACCTGCTGGAAATGTTCACTATAGAACTTTGGCACTTCTTTGTTGTTATGTTTGTGATTGCTACAAAGTGAAATGTGCCCAGAGAGAGAGAGAGAGAGAGAGAGAGAGGGAGAGTGCAGTGCTTGTTATTTGCGTAAGCCTTAAAAGGATTTGATGTACGAAATTGAAATGTTTCAAAAAGGACACAGAGATGCAAAGGATCATTCAAGACGCTCTCAAAGCTCTTGTAAGTCTCGTTTCAGCATTTCGAGTCTCGACTCCAATATTCGTCATCTCCACTCAACTGGAAAAGTTATTATTCTAGGATTATCATTTGTCGGATGAAACTATTTGAAAAAAAAAAAAATTAAAATAAAATTGTATGAAAACAATTAAAATAAAAACATAAAATTAAATAAAAAAAAAAATTATTAAAATTAAATAAAAATAAGAATAATAAAAATTAAATAAAAATAAGAATAATTAAAATAAAAATAAAAAAATTAAAAATAAATCAAAAATTTAAAAAATAAATAAAAATAAAAAAAGAAATACATATGTATAAAAATATTTAAAATTAAAATAAAAATAATTAAAAATAAATCAAAAGTTTTAAATTTTTTTCTACAATTCATAATACACAAATTCTCTTTAATTAAAGATATGATGTATGTACCTGCTAAATTTTTTTTATTTTTAAGTATTATTCTTTCATTAAAATTCTAAGATTTCTTTCAAATTTCACAGTTTATACCGTCTATAATAAATTGAAATTTTTTGGCAACAAATAATTCAGCGCATTGTAGAACTAATGAAATACTTTGGTACAGTACCTATGTATAATTAACAAAAATATAAATGAAATTGTTTCTCGTTAAAATACGGGGGAAAAATATAACAATATGTATCAACGTAGGAAAGAAGACGGATATCCCTCCCCCCCCCCCTTCCTCTAAACCTTCTCAACCACCACATTCCTCCAACAACCCCCGACATATTCCTATTTACACAAGAATGATAAAGTGTATTTTGCAGTGAGCGAATTCAGTTTTATAGGCGTGTGCTGTTAAACGCTTGAATTAACTTCAGAATTATTTACTGTCTACTTTTTCGTTTCTATTCTACCTATTCCATTACCTGCCCCAGAGCACCCACCCCCTTCCTAGCCACCTTCCAATGGACGACCTTCTTAATTTTTGTTTTAGTCTCTTAAAATTTTTTTTAGCATCGTTCTCTTAAGTTAGTATCGTGTATCCGTTTACCGTGACTTTATGTTTTTCTTCATGGAATATTCTCAAGATTTTTTTTAATGTTTGTATAACTTTTTTAAAACTTTTTAACGTTTAAAAATTTAACGTATTGTAATTTTTAAAAAAAATTACTCCAAAACCTCAAAAGTTTAAAACCAAATTTTTTACCCGTAATTTTCCAGAACTTTTATTGAGCTGACATTTTAGCATTAATTATAGTTGTTGTTCTTTGTTTTATTTGTAGCCTTTTTAGGAAATATGTATTTTTTTTTTTTTTTTGTTTACCGTAGGTTTTCTTTCAACTAACCGTTTCAAAGTTATGACACTTTACAGTGAAGCAATGAGAAAAACGCCGAATACTTTTTCCCCAATCCAATATAAAACAGATTATGTACACTCTTTTTTTATATCATTATTATTATGTTCTTCTTTGTATTTGAATATAGAAACCGTCTTTCTATAAATACGCAAAAGTGCAAATAAATTGCCACTTAAAGATACTATTGTTCACCCTACCTTTACCTACCTTACCTTTACCTTCAAAGGTAAACCTTGAAAATCAGTAAAGCATAAGGCTTTTGTAAATTTTTCATGTTACAACATTGATCATGAAAGAATATATCATCATCATCATTATTTCAAAAGAAATTTCCTTCATTTTCTAACAACTTAAAGTGTTAGTACTTAGTACGGGTTGGTAACGAAATCCCGAAAGACAAAATCCCGAACGACAAAATCCCGAACGACAAAATCCCGAACGACAAAATCCCGAAATAACAAAATCCCGAAACGACAAAATCCCGAAATAACAAAATCCCGAAATTACAAAACTAGTTTTTCGGTATTCTCCATCTTCTTGAACATTATAAAACCACTAGCAAACTTCAATTTAGCCACTAAATTTCTTTTAAAAAAACATTAAAAAAATTTTAGCAGAGCCCTCTCGGTAATATGAGGTTTTTTGCATACAGGTTTTTCCGCGTATTGGCAGCCTTCGGCTGCGGCAGGGATCAATACCCTCAATCAGCAGAATCCTCACGGTCATGTGAAGTTTTTTGCATACAGGTTTTTCCGCGTATTGACGGCCTTCGGCCGCGGCAGGGATCATAACCCTCAATCAGCAGAATCCTCACGGTCATGTGAAGTTTTTTGCATACAGGTTTTTTCGCGTATTGACGGCCTTCGGCCGCGGCAGGGATCGTAACCCTCAATCAGCAGAATCCTCACGGTCATGTGAAGTTTTTTGCATACAGGTTTTTTTGCGTATTGGCGGCCTTCGGCCGCAGCAGGGATCATAACCCTCAATCAGCAGAATCCTCACGGTCATGTGAAGTTTTTTGCATATTGTAGATTATAACCTTCAAACAACAAAATTTTCTCGATATTACAACTTTGCTTTTCTGCCATTGTAAAAAAAAGGCAAGTAGGCGCGTACTTCGAATTGGAAAAAATTGTGACTTAAATGTCATTTCTTTATTAATTAAAAATTGTATTTCGTGATTTTCGGGATTTCTCATTTCGGTATTAAAAATTTTTCGGGATTTTGTCGTTTCGGGATTTTGTCGCATCGGGATTTTGTCGTTTCGGGATTTTAAAATTTTTCGGGATTTTGTCGTTTCGGGATTTTGTAATTCGGGATTTTGACTGTCTCCCCTTAGTACAGTAGTGTGAGTACACGTTCTAAAGTGTACAATGTACATACTATGCACATACGAGTATACCTAAAAGGCAAAAACGTGTTACTTTTAAATATACGATGGCTACCGAAGGCAAAGGAATAATGTCGGTGTGAGTGGCAAAATCTGTAGCACAAAGCAATTCGTTTGTGAACTCACGATGGCGTCAAAAACAGACGACAAATTGAGAAAGGAACGTACTCAATGAAGACAGACTGAAAATAGGAATAATAGAACAAACACGAACGAGCATTGTCTGAATGATAAGGTCAAAGTTTAAGAGAGGTAGAAACAAGCACGCGTTGAAAAAGCGTTTTTGTATGTTCTATATGCGTTGGATGTGTCATAATACATGTACCATAATATACATATTTGTAGATACGAGTATTATAAAAATACATTTCGCAAGACTCTAAAAATATCATAGATAATTAAATCGAATCGAATGAATGCAAATGAAATTCTCATTTTACCTCCACGAATTTCTATAAAAAATTTATATTTTTCTTTAGAAAAATTCAGGTATTTTGATGCATCTTGGAAAAATTCGATATAATTATTGAATGAAATTAAAGAATAATATTAAAATAGAAAAAAACCAATTCTAAAAATAAACGTCCCAAGATCTATTCTCGAACGAAAAGTATAGACATCGTCTCTGTAGTTCATCTGGCTGATAAGACCGGTTAGTCTCGTCTCTACTGGAAACTCATAACTCTTATCTCGACATTTCGTTTTGAATAAAAAATCTATCGTTTCAGCCTCGTTTCAGGATCATCCTTCTGTCGGCCATACCTTCAACCTGTTCAAGCATACATCTCTCCATCTACGATATCAATTAAACATCATTCGTCTATAAATTTACTGTAAAACATTCGTTTATTTTAAAAAATATGTTGATTAAGTATTTATTCAATGATAATCACTATAACCACGTCATGACCATGACAAAATAAAGTATCATTTTCTCGATGTGAAATCGAAAAAACCCAATATTAATTTTGATATGAGCTCAGGAAATGTCTGAAAGGAACTTAATTTTAATATCGTTAATCATTTACTTTTGTGTATTTGTACTTTTGGGGTTACCATATCTAGCGTATTGACCCGGTCGACCAACCATCAAGTTGTACACAGTTCATTTTTTTATGTATTTTTGTATGTAGATATTAGCAATTCTTCATATGACGGACCAACTACAATTTATTCGCATTTCTTGACGGCACGGACATACATATGTATCTATGTATATTTTTTATTTTATTGTAATTTCCGCATGATAATGAAGATCACGATTATTATTATTAAATGCATGGTGATGATGAATACAACAATGCGCACAATAACGTCCAATAACTTCCGAACATTTCCGTTTTTGTGATTACATCACAAATCATCATCATTTCGAATAACTTCGAATATTCTTAGGCTCTATGAATCCACTCCATAGGCTCTAATTGAAATTGTCGCACCCTGACTTAACCTAAAGCTTGTTGCTTGGCTTCTTCTAAACGGTTTCTTTATGTTTTTTTCCTCCTTTAATATAATAAAATCCTATAATAAAATCCTCCTTTAAGTCGAATTTCGAAAAACTTTTAAAGTTCTAAGAAGATGTAAGACTATTGTAATACATTTTCAATTACTTAGCGCTTAAAAAAGCACCAACTAAACATTTACAATACACATTTTTTCACTACTTTTCTTTAAAGGAAAGTGTTTAAAGGCTTTTCAGGTCTAAACTATTCACGAAAGTCGGTATAGAAAGTAATAAATGATGTAGAAAATGTTGATAACTCGGTTTCTGAGATTTCTGATGTTGAAATATGATAATTACGAGCATAATAACGACGGCGCTGATTATTACGGCGCAAAATATTTCAATAAATTTTTATGGATTTATTTTCACAAATTGAAATACTTTTCGTGAGCTTTCGTATTTAATTGCTCACTGAAGTGGCTCATTTCGACTTCGTCGAGATGTCGGTACATACATATATACGAGTACATACAATACATACATACTCGTACATTTGCCAGATCTTTAACATCTGCTTGTGGTCGGTCGGTATATTCATTGTTATAAGATTACTTCAGCTTTAGGTTTTTATATATATATTTTTTTTTTTTATTCTATGTATTTGATTATTTTATTAATTTTTTTCCTTTCGTTTTATTTCTTCTCTCGTTTATGATACATATTTTTTATTATACATTTGTTTCCGTTTTTTTCTTTCAATTTTGATCGCCTTTTATAATGTGACGATAAATTTACCATAAATCGTACGTTCATCACTTCATATTTGATTTGTGTTGCGTTGATTTCTTTTCGATAACGCTGTAAAAAATGCTCCATTTAAAAGCGTTTCTTAATTAACAAGTAGTTATTCTGAAATTTTAAAATGTATGTACTATGTACATATGTATGTACAGATGTATGCAAATTGTTTTGTGAAATAACAGTGTGGGCCCATCTTGATCAAGATAAAGAAAGAATAGATTAATAGATCGTTGTTTATTTTTTGAAAATCTATGACTTTTTAGAACAATTATGGAATTAGAAACAATTTAATTTAAATCAATTCAAACATAGCTACCAAAAAATTTAGCATTTTCTTTATAACTATTTAAAACTTATTTAATTTTTATTACCATCTCCGACAAAATAGGACAATTTTTATTTAAAATTTTTCTTATCAAATTTAATTTTAAAAGAAATACGAGTAGAATTTAATTTAATAATTTTATATAATTAAATATAAATTCTAAAAAAAGGTAAAAGGTTAAAATAATAAAAAGACGACAAAAAGTGTATTAAAATCATTTAAGAAATTATTTTTTTTTTTATTTTTTATTGATTTATTTTTTTTAACTTAAATTAAGCACATTGCTTTAAAGTTTTCCAAAAAGTTAAAATTAAAAATTTAAATTATTCAGGAATTAGATAAAAAGTTTAAAATTTTCCGTTTAACTAACCAAACGGAATCAGAAAAATTAATTAAAGATTTTTCTATTTTCTAATTTTATTACAAATAATGTTATATTTGAAAATGATCTCAAAAAGCAAGAAAAATAGAATGAACACTCCTTCGAGCCGGATTTGAACCAGCGACCTATGGATTTCTGCCATTTAAGACTACTTCTTTTCTTATAACCACACTACAGTCCACCGCTCTACCAACTGAGCTATCGAAGGCGATAAGCGCCGCGTGCTTAAAGACGTACATGTTCTGTGGGCAATAGATTAAATAAACTAAAAAAAATTATAAATATAAATTGAATTAAAATAAATTAAAATATAAAATTAAAAAATAGAAAATAAAAATGAAATGAAATGAAAATGAAAAAGTTAAAAAACAAAAAAATTAAATAAAAATAATTAATAGTAATTTAAATTAGTTTTAAAAATTCATTTTTAACAAATATCGTTATTTTTACCGCTACTAACCATTTATATACAATATAATAGGTTTCTTTGAATATCTTAAAATTACTTCCTCTTAAGAGAACACCTAAGAGAGATTAAGAAACGGTAAAATGTATGAACGAATTGTGTAAGAAAAGGTACTTTTTTGCGCAAAATTATAAATTACAAACAGCAATAATTTTTTAAGTACGAATATCTTAATTTTTTTAACTTTTCCTGTAACAGTAAACTTAAAGTTTTCACAGAGTTGCACAATCTATTCAGCAGAACACTACAGGGTTGCAAATTTGTGTACATTTTTGAAAAAAGAAAAAAATCGTATGCTTTTTTCATAAATAAAAAGCTACTGTAAAGTTCATGGTCGTACTGTTCGCTACTGTACATGGTTCGCTACTGTTTTAACTAAAAAGTATTAAAAAAAAGTATAAAACTTACACACTAAAAGTACCCACTTTTCCCAACACTGGCATGAACCCCTCTTTCCGCACTTTGATTACAAAAAACAAAACAGTTTGCTGAGGCAACAAACTCATTTGGTAGACCATAAACAAGAAAGTGTTTTATAGCGACACAGATTCTTAATCTTATTCTTCTTCTTCTTGTTTCTATCTACAAAAAGGACTTGATTGACCAAATCGTAAATGAAAAGAGAATTTATCATCATTCAGCATGGCAGAATCCATTTAAAGGTCGTTGTCTATCGGCAATATTTGGGTTCAACCGCCTTCAAATTGTAACGAAACTTTACCTTTCCGTATCGTTATTGTGGTCGTATGTTAAAACGTGTATACGCTACGATACATTTGTAGCTAACATTATGGAAATGTTACTGATTCATTCAATAAGACTTTGCTGAACTCTGAAGAGATAGAAAACACGAAGACTCAGTGAACTCTAGAAATGTCTAGGAAGATAGAAACTGTTTTAAGATAAGAGAGGGGGCAAGAGAGAGCCAGAGAAAACGGCTGTGCACCAAGGCACCAAAGGCCAATAAACTTAGGATTATGCAGTGTCTCGGGGCTCGCTGAACCCCGGCGCTCGATGAGTGGCGGCGGTTGATTGGCATTGTTAATAGCGCTGTTCTGGATCCAGCTGCCACAAGAGAGTTAAGGCGCAAAACCAACAACAAAAAGACGCAACAAGAATTTTCCGTGGCTCACTGAACGTGTTAAAACATTTGAACTTTTACCTTTGAATTTTTTGTTTTTACCGAAGGCAAAAACTTTACTAAACTTTTTGGGAAATATGCAAAAACGAAAACACTGAGGGAATGGGAAAGAAAAAACAAACAAACTAAAATGAAGGGCCCAAAAGAGTTTTTGAAAGTTTTTAGCTCCGAAAAGTCCAACACGCTACTTTGGTGGGCGAGAATAAATTCCCGCCCACTGAAAAATGAGAACCGAGTTAGTTAAACTTGTGGTTTTTTAAACTTTGTATTTTCTATTTGTAGTTTCTTTTGAATTACAGAAGTTTTAAACAACTTTTGCTCTTTAAAGAGCAGCACTTTCAGTTTGCTTTTCCAAAAACATCTGTACGGCAAGTTTATAATGAAAGACTCTTTAAAAGCTATTCTTCAAATTATTTAACTAAATTCTTTTTTGAACACAGATTTCAGAGAAAATAGCTTGTCAAGTGTAGCTAAGATGTTAAGAGTTACGAAAAGGGAGAGCGCGAGACAATAAAGAATGAGTTATAGACACCTTTAGACACCTCGGTATAAAAACTGGCTTGCCGTTATTGATAATAAAACAAGTCATGTATTCAGGTAACATTCATTGCTGCATTCTACTATAAAATCATTGACAGCTGCATCAATTGATTGCAGACATCTGTGATCATTCTACAGCGACCGACCCAGCTGTAACGTTACCGAGTTGTCACAACTCTCTGATGCCGGTGTTCTGGTTTGACGGGCACTATTATGCATCCGTTGCTTGATTTCAATTGTATTTATTTACATTTTATTCTCGTCAATATTCCATTCTTTGTTACTGCTTATCGCCGGCTTGTCGCATAAAATGTCACAGACATGGACAAAGGCTCAAACAAAGAGAATGTTTCATCAGCAAGCACCCGTCGGTTGATTGTTTAACGGTCTATATAAATAGATTTTATTTTGTGCGAGTATTTTTGAGTATGCATGAATATGAATATGAATATGACTATTAAATGTACGAGATATTTTATGGTTGACACTTTGGATGATACTTTGGATTTTATGGCTAAGAAATTATCATTGAAAAATTAAACCTTAAAAATAAAATCTAAAAACTCAAAATGCACTTGGCATAAAATAAGCTCGTCATTGCCTGATTTACGTGCTCGATTTTAAGGCAAAAAAAGATATTCCTCTAGAAATATTAAATTAATTTCGTTTTTGTACCCTTTACCAATACATTTACGACAAAGACAGACCCAATACGAAACAAAATACTAACAAAAAACTGTGTTAATGATTCACATTTGGTTTTTCCTTGATTTTGTGGTTACTTTGTTTTGTGGTTACTCACTTTACAAATTGTTGTCATTGCATCAACGATGTTGCTGTCATTGCTGTGTTGTCATTACATCAACCATCTAATTAGTCAAACGTAGCCACAGTAACAACAACAACAACAACAACAGCTAAAGAAGTGAGCAATGAGAAAGTGCTTTACATTTTCCTAAACACTTTAAGTAAAAGACGATAAATATAGTTGCTTGTAGGATAAAGAGTAGGTTTATCAAAAATAGTGAAACACTATAGATGTTAATGAAAAATACCGTCATCATCATCATCATCATCATTATTATTTTTACTAAGATGTCTAAGTGCCTATACTTTTAGTTTGCTTCAAATTTAAAATTCTTAACGGCTGCGCCATCTTTAATTTCGGTATGTAAACATTGAATAACTTTAACATTTATACAGATTATAACCGATTGACTTGAGTAAACATGTTTTTGAAACGTCAATTCAGTACAATTTAACCATTCAGTACTGCTTCAGTACTGAAAATGGTTTTCACAACGAAACAACGCGCCGTAATAGTGACGCTGTGCATTGAAAATAGTCGTGCATATGGTCGAAAACCGTCGATGGCCAAGAAGCACCTTCTGACAACACTATTCGTTGTTTGGTGTCAGATTTTTTTTTAAGCAAGGAACAGTGGGAGATCGTCAACATTCCGTTCACCACCGCACAAGACGTTGCAATGTGCAATTGACTCAAAGAATATTGCCGAGCGACCGTCTACGTCGCTTAAAATACGGCCAAACAGTCACATACCGACATAAATGATGGCGCACCCTGTAGCTTATATTAAATAACTTTTTTGTAGTTATCTATTGTATAACAATGTTTATTTTTTTAAACAGATAAGCGTCCAGTTTTTGACAACAGTTGATGTAACGATAAGAAAATTTGTATGCTTTCATCGTTTTTATCCATTTGTCTCTCACAAATTTAGATAGGTTTAAAATGCAACCAACGCAAGTACCAAAGTGAACTTAGGCCATTTTCAAAATAAACGCTAATATGAGCCTTTATGTGACTTTTGATATGATACTCACTTTAAAAATTAGTATGTACAGCTAAAGGGTGACGCATGGAGAAGAAGATTCGTAATTTTTTGTAATTATTGAAAACTTTATAATCACATTTATATTTATTGGGAGACAGTCAAAATCCCGAATTACAAAATCCCGAAACGACAAAATCCCGAAAAATTTTAAAATCCCGAAACGACAAAATCCCGATGCGGCAAAATCCCGAAACGACAAAATCCCGAAAAATTTTTAATACCGAAATGAGAAATCCCGAAAATCACGAAATAAAATTTTTAATTAATAAAGAAATGACATTTAAGTCACAATTTTTTCCAATTCGAAGTACGCGCCTACTTGCCTTTTTTTTACAATGGCAGAAAAGCAAAGTTGTAATATCGAGAAAATTTTGTTGTGTGAAGGTTGTAATCTACAATATGCAAAAAACTTCACATGACCGTGAGGATTCTGCTGATTGAGGGTTATGATCCCTGCTGCGGCCGAAGGCCGCCAATACGCAAAAAAACCTGTATGCAAAAAACTTCACATGACCGTGAGGATTCTACTGATTGAGGGTTACGATCCCTGCCGCGGCCGAAGGCCGCCAATACGCGAAAAAACCTGTATGCAAAAAACTTCACATGACCGTGAGGATTCTGCTGATTGAGGGTTATGATCCCTGCCGCGGCCGAAGGCCGTCAATACGCGGAAAAACCTGTATGCAAAAAACTTCACATGACCGTGAGGATTCTGCTGATTGAGGGTATTGATCCCTGCCGCAGCCGAAGGCTGCCAATACGCGGAAAAACCTGTATGCAAAAAACCTCATATTACCGAGAGGGCTCTGATAAAATTTTTTTAATGTTTTTTTAAAAGAAATTTAGTGGCTAAATTGAAGTTTGCTAGTGGTTTTAAAATGTTCAAGAAGATGGAGAATACCGAAAAACTAGTTTTGTAATTTCGGGATTTTGTTATTTCGGGATTTTGTCGTTTCGGGATTTTGTTATTTCGGGATTTTGTCGTTTCGGGATTTTGTTATTTCGGGATTTTGTCGTTCGGGATTTTGTCGTTCGGGATTTTGTCGTTCGGGAATTTGTCTTTCGGGATTTCGTTACCAACCCATATTTATTAAATTAATGAATTTTAAGATAACTATTTGACATTTAATTTTTTTAACTTCTTAATGGTTTTCAATAATTTATTTGGATAAATTTTATAGTTTTTTTAATATCACTGTAAGGTTTTAAGTTTAATTTATATTTGTAAATAAAATAGAATAAAATTTAGTATGAATTATTGGGATACATTTTTGGAAATAATAAATATTCAGCGAGAATTAATGAAGCGAGATTTAATGAAATCTTTTAAAATAATATTTATACAAATAAAAAATTTTAATTTTGTTTAGTCGAACAAGCATAAAAATTAAATCAATTATTTAATGATATATAAATACATATACAAGTATACGTACATAATTTTTAGTAAATAAAATTTGGCAAAGAATTAAAAATTTTAAAAATAAAAACAGGACCAAAGACAAATATTCGGACTAAATAATATTATACCAAAGACAGCAGTTAAAATAATTCTAAAGAAATTAAGTGCATTTGAAAAGAAGTTTATAATCCAGAGTTTTTCCTTATTATTCCGTCCCAAACAAACTGATCCCGGTACATAAAACGTTAAGGTCAGGTAAAGTGAATACGAAAGCCATTTAGTTTCTCAACACTGACGGGCTGATCCTATATTTTATTACAAAATTCAATCAAGTCTCAAAGTGTCAAAAATGAGAACTAAATAAATTACATTTTCTATCGCATGTACTTGTGTTAATAATAATAACCACAAAAAAAGGAGGTTTATCCAATCAAATTTTGGGTCTTTGTTTTGTTTCGAATTTAAGAAAATGTGAGGTAAAGTAAAACCGAAAAACAAAATCAAAAATAAAGAGGAACATAAATCTAGTACAGCGGACTAACGAAATGAGACGCGCTGTAAGAGAGAGAAATTGGTAACTCAAGCGGTTTACGAGGCGAAACAAAAAAAAAACCAGAAAAAAGTATCCTTTTCACAGGATAATAGGATAGAATTTATACGATAGTATATACGAAGGAAATTAATAAATAAATCACTCGCAAAAAGGAGAAAAACCACGACGCATAAGAGACGTTAAGGAAGAGCAACTAACAAGAAGAAAACTCTATGATGAATTACAAGAAGACGATAATTCAAGCCAGACAAATGTTTGCGACATAAATGTCAGCGACAGTTAGCTGAGGAGATGAGAAGAGCGGGAAGCATTGAATTCGGAAGACTAAAAGAGGAAAAGAGCCGATAATGGTGTTTAATAAAGAATTTCGCCTGCTTCTTTTAGCTATATTTTCTTTTATCGTATATATGCCTATTTGTAGCCATAACTTTTCCCACAAAAAACAATATTTCAAAAACAAATAAAGTAGTTAAATACAATAAAAACACGGTATTTAAATTTCAATTTAAAACTTCATCAAAAAAAAAACCATACTCGTACCTTTTAATACGCAAAAAAAATTGTACCAAGAAAAATCATATTTCGAATACTCTTCTCACAGTTTATAGTCAGTCCTTCTTATCACAATAATTCTTATTAAAAAAAGAGAAATTTAAATTACATTTTATTAACGGAAATTTTTTATTTGTCGTATTCACACTTTTACGCACGGCCGGTATTCTTTTCATTTTATTTTTTGCGTTTTTTTCCTACACGAATTTTTCTGCATCGGATTTTTTTAACACATAAACTTTTTACAAATTTCCAATGAATCCATTTTCAACGAAAAAACCAAAACATTTTGAAATTGTAGCATATCGTATTTTCTCTTCAACGAACTCCACACGTCTAGAGTTATCCGTAAACTGAATGAACATGGATAAATGCTCGAGCAGGAAAACCTCTGCGACTCTGTTGCTTTCACCCTCTGAAGCCAGAATAAGTGAAAAATGATTTTTACATGTTTACAAAGTGAAAAGCTCGCAGGCTGCGAGTGGAAAAGCTTCGAAACACGACCAGAGGGAATACGCAAGCTGAGCAAAGGCAAAGGAAAAGGCGAAAATCGCAGAGAGAGTTCAAAGAGAATATACATACGTGGGAGAGAGAAAAAGCGGAAGAGCGGAAGGTGATGAGTTCTTATTTTTATGTAAAGCGAATCCTTTGTAAACTTTATGATATTCTTTAATAAGCCTTCAAACCGAAAGTTAGCTTATTATAGTGCTATAAAGATTAAACATTTATATGTATTTATTTTTTCAACTTTGGCTAAGAACTTGAAACTGAAAACAAAAATGTTCGCCTAAAAATGGGGCATTTTTAAACCTTAGCGAGTTAGAACTCTCAACTTAAAATTTTACTGTTCATAATACGAATTTTCAACCAGAGAGATTATTTTCTGGAATAAAGTTGATTTCACAAAGAAGCTCTATGTTTGGCTGCCTCATGGACTGAGTGCAAAAATTAGTCCAAAAAAGGCCACATACAGATTTGTTGACCAGGCAAAAACTAACAGACTTCGGCTGGGAAGTTTTGATGCATCCACCGTATAGTTCTAACCTTGCATCGTGAGATTATCATTTGTTCCGAGCTCTCCAGCACATTCTTGCTGGGAGAAAATTTGTCTCAAAAGAGGACTGACAAAAACACCTGTGTCAGTTTCTTCAAGATAAAACTCCGGAATTTTACAAAAAAGGAATAATGGTAATACCTGAAAAATGGCAGAAGCTAGTTGAAAAGAAAGGGCATATTTGGATTAATAACATGTCTGTTACATACAAAAAGAATGTTTTATCTTTTTACTAAAAAAACGCCGAAGACTTTTTCCCCAACCCTATATTATCGTATCGTAGTACCAAATTATTTTAAACCTACGTAAAACTTTGAAATCTAACAACTTTTTAATTAATTGAACATTAAATAAATTAAATTAAATTAATAATTTAATGATTTAAACAACACCGGGCTGAATCAGCTCTACATTAAGACTTATCTCTTCAGATGTTGTAATATTCTCTCTATATACGAGTACTTTCTTGCTATCTCTCTCTCTCTCTGCCTTCGAAACTTTCCTCCTTACTTTTCCCTCTCTCTCTCTCTCTTTCTTTTCATAAGGAAAAATAAGTATATTCCTTTCGAGTATAAAACTTTGTTGTAATCAACATGATGCACACGAACAGCATCAAATGAAACACCTGTATGAATGACAACAAAGAAAACAACAACAACAACACTTTTAACCGGCACACAACAATAAAAATACTCTGTTAATAAAATGGTCGTATTACACACACGTTTAAATTTTACGAATGAAGAGAACGAATCGAAATTGCTAGAGTTTGCTTGCTCTTAACAGAGAGTATTTTTTCTATTTCTGATCGATCTAAGCCCAGAAGTTTAGAAATCAAAGTAATATGTAAAGGGTTGCCGCGTTGTTTGATGGTAAAACGATCCATATTCTAAAATGGCAAACCTTCAACTAAACAAATGCCAGTTCGGATGACACTGACATTTGATAGCTGCCAAACGGCAGGGCTTTACTTCGCGTAACTGTTTCAATATAATTTTCTATAATTTATTTATTTAAAAACTTCTAATTAGAATTTTTTAATATTCATTTTAAACTAAACCACATTATGTATTTAAATTATTGTACCAAACTGTTTAGTACGATATTATAAAATGTCAAATATATTCTTAATACTACAATTATTTTATAGCTTTCACTTCTTTAACCATAGCAATAAGAGAGGTTATGACCTCGTTACCAATTGCTTCAATCTGCGATGCCGGCAGCTGCATTCCTGGCTTTCTAGTCACCCCGGAGAAGTGCTGTGACAGACCAAGTTCATAACCGAATGCCATTTTGGCATTTGTCTTTGGATTTTTGTAGACCCAGCCCAGGCTGGATCCTACATCTTCTAAACAGTTCTGCGTGAGATCTTTGGCTCGATACTCGGTGCCATAAACATTGCGCAGAGCATTGGCGGTCACATTGAAGATCTTAACGTAGGCGGGGACATCGTCTGGCGCAACGGCCGGATATAGTAACAAATTCGAAGAGCCATGCAGGGAGATATACAGATGCAGTTTGTTCCTTAATGACATGGTGAAATTAGCCATACTTCGTGTTTCGACTTCGGAAAATGGACCCGAACCAGGATGATAGTGGGAGCAAGGATTGGTGTCGGGCAGGTCATCCCAAATATAGCCCCAATTCCGATTCAGGTCGACACCAAAACAGCTGCCGTGCACTGATCTCGTCTTACGCCACAAGGGGTCAGTTGAGCGCGTATATTCATAGCCGTCGGGATTGAGGTGGGGCACGATATACCATTCGTATTCCAATAAGTTTTTGGCTATGCCCCGTTCCATTGCTTGCCCCATTAAGGGCACTGCGGGTAGCGCTGCCAACACCAGCTTGTTAATAATGTACGTAGCAATAGCCGGACCAATCCATTCATTGCCATGGGCCCCTGCTTCCAGCAAAATAGCTCTGGGCTTATTAGTTGATATCAACCTGCTAAACGAAACCTTCACGGCGAAAATATCACGCCTCTCATAACTTTGGCCCAGCTTAATTACGCTAACAAAACGCGGATATTTCTTTTTGAAATATAGCACCCATGCGTAGGTGTCCTGCCAGGGATGATAAGCCGTCCAGTTATAGCCGTTGGCATACTCCGTTACTCTCTGAACCTCATCATTCGCCAGAACAGACTGCAGATTCCATTCTTTCAATTCATAATTCAGAGCATTTCTGTTCATGAGCTCCACAAAATCTGGCACTTTATGCGGCGCTACAGCAATGTTAGCCTCATCGCCTTTGTTGAGAATGTCATCGAGGAATATAAACGCGTCGCTGTTAAGGCGCAGAGAGTTTAGCAGATCAAATTCTTTATCCGTAGACGGCGTTACACTATAAACTCTATAGGATTTATAGCTGATGCGTTTCGCACGCGACCAACTTATAGGGCCATTCAACAAAAGCACCAATATCAACGCGAAATTTAGAAGCAGCTTTAGCAACATGATGATAATGTGTTGATTAACTGTTAGAAACTGATGCACGTTTTGTGTTATCCAGCCAATTTATATAGCAGGCGATAAAAAGTGGGACATGCCCACACATCGCCATCGATCATCAATATAACGAATAGTTATTTTGTTTATGGCTACTATTTCTTAATGTCACCAGCACTGCAGTAAGAAACCATATCGTCGTTATAAAGATAAAGCCCGCACTCGATAAACGCCATGCTATGCTACATACAGCATAAGTAACATGTAACCTTAAGGAAAAACATACTTCAGCTTTGGCTGGTAGAAAACTTTACGAAAACTACAAACCTTGCGAAATGGTGTCGCTAGCACCGAATTCTGTAAGACTTTATGGCACACTAATTCTAAACTTTTTCCAGCGCCCCACGATTGATACTCGAGGCAAAAACTGCCGGACAGAGTAGACGACTACAGTGACCATATTTTCCATTATGGTGGGCACATAATAAAATTTGTTATGACAAATACAAATAAACACAACCATAAAACTATTAAAAAATAATCAGAAATACATTCTATTGAGGTTAGATAGTTAGTGAATACCTCAACAAGAACCTTTATAGTGATCGGCGGAAAACATTATAAACCATAGATATAGAGATTAGAGTACTACTAATACTAATACTAGTACTAATATATGTATGTGTACCACTAGCAAAGACTATTTTTGTGACCTACTTTGAACCATTGTTGGGTTGGTATATAAAGCAATACGCACTTCACAACAATCAGAAGTAACGCGGTCGGTACACCAAAAATGTCTTCGATAACTCGAAATTCAAGACGGGTATTCTGGGTGGTCTCTGTGGTACTTCTAGCAAGGCTCTTCCGCTTCAGCTTTGCCTTTTTTGGTGGACAACTTTACCATAACTACAAAGTCTACAAAATCTACGAAGCGGTCGTCGACAGATCTGGCATGAATAAAATTCTAGAGGACTTTGCCACAAACAGTGACTCGGTATTATTCCCTTTTGATTTTCGATTACTTGACGGAGCCGTCCATGCAGTTGTGGCGCCACACAAATCTCCAGATTTTGAAAAGATCCTTGACATGAAGGGTTTGAAATATAATATAAATGTGTTAGATTTGCAACAGTTTCTGAATACAGCTGACAATAAGTTAATCATCGATGATGATGATGGCGATGAAGATGAGGTCAAAGGAAGATCCTTCTTCAGCTACGACTGGAAGTCGTACAAAACCGTGAAACGCACCTACAAATGGATCAATAATCTGGTGAAGAAATATCCCCAATTCGTTGAGCTCGTCGAGTACGGCGAAAGCTATGAGGGCCAAAAGTTGTATGCAGTTAAGATTTCAAGGAAGCAGGATAACAGAGTCAAGCCCGGTATATTCATAGAAGGCGGAATACACGCTCGCGAATGGGTCTCTTCAACGACGGCTACTTACATCATTATGCAGTTGCTGGCGTCCGCAGAAGTACCGATCCGGAATGCGGCCAATGAGTACGACTGGTATATCGTACCGCATGTCAATCCCGACGGCTTCGCCTATTCGCAGACTACCGATCGCTTGTGGCGCAAGACACGTACAGCATACGGCAAATGCTTCGGGGCAGACATGAATCGAAACTTTGGATTTTATTGGAAAGAATTGGGTGCCAGCGACAATCCTTGCGCCAGCAACTATGCTGGACCAAAGTCTTTCTCCGAAAAGGAAACATTGGCACTGTCGAAATACATTGCAAGCCTAAAGGGTAAAATTCATGTTTACATTGCGTTGCACTCCTTCTCTCAAGTCATAATGTATCCCAATGGATACAGCTTTAAACTGCCAGAGAATGCTGTTGATCTGCAGCGCGTTGCAGACGTGGCCGCCGATGCACTAGAACAGCTTTATGGCACCAAGTACAAAACGGGGAGTACGTACAGACTATTATATGCGGCGGCCGGTACCAGCATGGACTGGGTTTACGGCGAGCAGTGTATCCAAATGGCGTTCACTTATGAGCTTCGTCCGGAGCTTAAAGGACAACCGATAAAAGTCGGTATGCAATTGCCAACGAAACAAATTGAGCCAACGGGCCAAGAGACCTTACACTCCATAATCGCCATGATAAATGAGGTGAAACGATTGGGTTATTTCGATTATAATATTCAATGTATTGCGGAGAATTTCTTAACAAATAAATACGAATATTTGGTATGAATATTTATAAATAAATTTATATATAAAACCATAACCATTGTATGTGGTTTTTGAGTATAATGAAGTGGTTTTATTTTAGCATACCTGATAATATTAAATGAACAATTTTTCCTAAACTACACAAGTTGCAGTATTGGAAGAAGAAGAAAGAAAAGAAATTAATAAAATTGTGTATAACTGCTTAAGAATAAAATTTTTGTTCAAGTCTTAAAAATGTTAACTTAATAACTACAATTTTACCACTAAACGTTTCAATTATCATTACGGCTTAATAATACGATATCTATATAGTCCTTACTTAGACAACCGCAAACGAACAAATTCGAAGAGCAGTAAAAACTTTTCGTTTAAATACTTTTTTACACTTTTGAATAAATTTCACTTTAATTCTGTTGTCGAAGCGATCAAGAAAGAGAATGGCGGAGAAGGAGGAGGTTTAATCAGACGTGGTGTTGGATTTGTTCCCGGAAGGAAAACTTTTGGAACGTATTTGTTAATTTCTTTATTGTCTTTTGGGGTGGCCTTTTTCGTTCCAAAGAGAATTGTCGCAATCGTAAAGACTAACAGATTTCGACTTTTCAAATTATTTCAAATTGATAAATGGTCTTCAAATATTATCTATATTAGTTAAAATTTTAATTTACGATAAATTAAACATTTTTTATTGATACTAAAAGCATTTAGTATTACTCGAATTGTATTCGTTGTATCTTTTATAGTCAATAAAAAGTGATTAAAAGCAGATAAAAATCTAATAATTTTGAAGCGTTAGCTTACAAAGTGACACCTCTCTAACCTTTTATTAAGTACATTTCTATTCCTGATATTATGGCTTGTTAATTTATATTGTTCTTCTGAGCTGTTTTAAAGTCATCTTATATCATCGATATTTCTCTTGATATGACAAAATGTAGTGATGGTTCTGTGGGCGGCAATGTTTCATGCTTTTTATTTAATTGAATTAATCTATAGTAGGATTTTGTGTTTAAACACCTCGCAGGCATTTCAGTTGATATCGAATTTTTATTCCTTTTCATTCATTCATTCAATTTGATTTTATCCTATAATAACTGAATATCTTTTAGATTGTTTGTGTGCGTTTGTGTACGGAAATAAAAGTTTTAAATTAAATTTTTTTCCTGTATTGAATAACATTTTCTTCCCAAATCATTTGTCCACAGCCTTCGTATTGTTTTGCGATAAAATAATCAAAGTAATTTAAATTATTGTGCATATTTCCACTTACGAATCACTGAAATGAAATAAAGAGAAAAAGAAAATAAGTACTATAAAGCTTCAAGATGTTCAAGTAAATACAATCGAAATATTATGTTAAATATTCAATATTCAATATTAAATTTTATGTTAATATTATGTATAAATATGTTATGTAATATTATGTAAAATTTTTATTAATTTTATACATATTTTGTTTAAAACTATAAAAGCATTACATTTACTCAAGACATTTTAACAAAATCAAGGCATTTTAATTTAAATTGTGTTTCTAAAATACATTTGGCCTCTTTTTTTCAACCCAAAGAGAAAGTGATTCAGGAAGGTTTGAAACTAATTCAATAACTTCACAACGTTCTTAAAATTTCTCTTCTTGTTAGTTAATATTTTACAAATAGGTTTCGAATACTAAATAATAAAATAAAGAAATTTTAGCATCATTTTTGCCCACTGATCGATGATCTGATGTTGAAAAAAAAAAACCAGACGCATTTGCATTGAAGTCTTCGGCTGAAATGCTACAGAAATATAACTAAAACGTTAACTTAACAGCAGAGATCTTGTGGTCGAAAATAAATAAAAAATACTCCTAGTAGTAATCAATTTGAAAAATTTATTGTTCCGATAAAGCAATAAATTTAAGAGCACGATTGCAAGACACGATTGCACGGAACGATATGATGCCCGTATCATCAATTATTCAGCAAATAAATGTTGTTGCAACAAGAGCAAAAACAACAACAAACGCTGATTAAAAAAAATATACTATTGAAGCAACATAGAAGTAAAGAAGTTAGAAACGAAGTATTGTGTTGTGTCCCTTTCGTTGGACAAAGTCTTAAAGGACCTGTCCAAATGTATAAAAAACGGCATATGTCATGACCATGATTTTTAGGCGATAAAATTTGAAATATTGAAGGGCATTAGGATGAAAAACAGTGACAGACGAGCGTAGAGTACAAATCAACCGAACAACTCAATTTATCAAGAAGAACGATGGGAATGTACGCTCCTAATTTCTTTTCTTTAGAGTATTTTGTTCTATTTAAACCTCTCCCAGAGTGTTGTATGTATTCCCAGCCTAATTTCCTAATGATTTTTAATCATATAATTATATAATACTTCATCCATCATATTATATATACCACTTTGCCTTTTATGTTACTTAGTAACCGATTAAATGTCATAAAAACTACCAAATAATAACGAATACGTTCAACTTTTTAAATAATTACATTATTTTAACAAACAATTTCGTATAGCAAAAACCAGATATTAGGTTATATATATCCTTATTTAACATAACCTCTTAGGAGCACATAAAAAATCGTACACTCTGTCGTTTTTATGTCGTAATAATTATCCATAAAATCTCAGTTCTATTTGGATAAACTTGTACGAATATTTATTACAGTAACTCTTGTATTCAAAGTTAAAACGAATTCATATAAAAGAGGTCTTGATTTTATTGTAGAAGTGTTTCTTAGTGCATTTACTATACACTTTGTACATTGCACAAAAAAGCTTAATTAAAATAACCAAATAAACCACAACTTATTTACTAGACTAAAAGGTCATAGGTAGTACCAAAACGTAGTCAGTCATAATGCAAACGTTGCTGTAACAGCAAAATATAGACTTGGTATACCTACAAACATTAACATTAGTCATTAAAAATTGAAGGCGTCATCGTCGTCATTAAAAGACGTAACCATTAACATTTGTCCTAAAATTCCTGAAAGTATTATTTTTTTTTAGAAAATTTTAGAAAATTTCGTAATAAATTATACAGCCATAGAGTACACGTTCACTTCGACCGCACGTCTCTTCGCTGAGACTTCAATCATGATTTCTCCGTTCAATTTAAAAGTCGAAAATATATATGATTTTCTTGTTAAAATTCTTCTGCATTTTTTTTCGGCTATTTTTCTGAAGCAATTGATGAAAAATAAATTAAATTGATTGAACTTGACATTGCTTTTTGCTATTGTATGACCTTGAAGCTGAATAATTAATTGATATTATAAAAGTATTTCAGTTAGAAAAGAGACACACCTTCATTATCATTCACTAATGATCATCCGACATGTCTTTCTGAAGTGATACAAATCATATAACTCCATTATATTCTTATTTTTAGTTCAATTTCTTATATTTTTTTTTTAATTTAATAATTATATATAATTATATTCTCCAAAAAGTATTTGCCAACATCAAATTTTTAAAGCGAATTTAGCGAAGAGAAGTTAATTTATGTTATTAACCATAAAAAAATGTTATTAAATTATAAATATTTATGCAATTTAATTATAAAGACTTAATAAACTATATAGTAACGTTAAATTACTATAAAATCAGTTAACATGATAATTAATGATATGACGAATATGATATGATGTTATGATGTTATGGTTGATGAGCATGAGTTTTCTTTTTTTTAAATTTCAATTTTATTTGATTTATTAATTCAAATTAAAGTAATGCAGCAGCATGAGAGTCAAATGCGGAATGTTTATAATCAAGAACTTTCAAAGAAACTATACAATCCTTTTAGGTTTTACAACGACAATTTCCTCATCGATTTATTTTTCTGTCATCGTCGACAAGTTTTTCATCTTGGTTTCACAAACAATTTGTATGGACAATTTGTATTGAGTCAGCATGACTGTTCATCATGAACCTCATGCTGAAAAGTCATGCGTGATTCGTTTATGTTTTCGTAATGACATAAACTAAAGGGACGCTAATTGGATTATGAAAATTTTCGATTTCATAGTTCTTCCTTCTTTCTTGTCAGTTCTTCCCATTTAATTCTTTTAAAAATTTCTAATTAAAAAATTATCGAGTTCAAGTTGAAAAAAAGTTTAGCTGAAAATCGACTGTGAAAATGTATTATACTAATGCCATTTAATCTTAACTACTTTTCTTATTTAAATTGTACATATTTTTTTGGTAAAATATATGTATATTACTTACAATTCTACCATTTCGATATCATCCTCCTCTTCTTCATCTTTCAAATCACCTTCATCACTCGACCCATCATAATCCCTAGCAGTGCTCGGACGTCGACTTGTATTCGTTTGAACACGTATCCCCACACCTTGATTGAGCTCTTCCTCTTCGTCATCTTCAAATTCTATCTCAATCATATCGCGACCATAATCACGACGTTCAGGCATTTTTCTTAATTTTTGTGATCTCTTTTGGGACTTTTAGTAATTTTTTTCAAGATGATTTAATTTTTACTTTATTTAAAATTTAAGCAAACTACGATAGTAACGAGTTGATATAGATTTAGTAACTTTAACGCTTCGCTGATCTAAAGTATTCCGTTAATAGATACCACTTTTAGTGTTTTAATTTTAGCTTTGATTTCGTAGTAACGAAAACCGAATTTATTTTATATTTTCTTAATATACTAAATTCTTCAAATAAGCTAAATAAAATCCAACAAAAGTTTAACAGAAGTAAACACTTTACAAATTTAATACAATTTTGCTCTTTGTCGAATTTGTTGCAATATCGTAAACCTTTACAATTTCTCGGCTACGGTACTGTTTTTTTTTTTTTTTTATCAATATTCAATGTTATTGAATCATATTTTCGTTAGTTTAAAAAGACTAAAGATATATATTCATCCTTTTCGGAGAGAACATCACTCGACCGATCTTGCGATATATTCCGTACAAATAAACCATACGAACACGATTGCAAATTTAAACTACGCTTTTGTTTCGAGAAAATATACGGAATGACTGACGGCATCAAGACTGAAAACCGTGAAATAAATTTCTATTTGCGATTTCTATGGTTTCACTTAAAAAAGTTCAGCTTTAAATTAGATTAGTGCTATGTCGAGCATGCTGTTGATCAACCAAACTGTAGCAAAAAAGGGTGGGGGGAGATGGCGGGAGCTCTGTACATATACACCTGTTTTTTAAAATACATACACATGTACATATGTACATAAAAACTGGAAGCAGAATATTCGTAAAACAGAAAAAATTTATTTCGAAATGGACACAAAATTAAAAAACAAAAAAGCATGGATAAAACCAGACATGGTCTCATGTAAATTTTTAACGTATTCTAAAGGAAGCCTTTGCTTGTGTAATTTTCCTTCCTACTGATACCATTGACAAAACAAATGAAAAAGTTATAGGAGTATTTATTTTTAATATAGTACAACCCATTTAGAAACTTGGTGTTACGGTTACTTTAACCGTCATACCTATGGATTATCTGATTACAAAACAATTAAAAGTACGTATACACGTGTTATAATTGAATTAATCAAAAATCAATTTGAAACACCCAAATGAAGAAGTTCGTTAATAGAATTAGTTTCAAAGTTTTAGAAAATGCAGAAAATGTGTGAATTTCAGGTCATATCAACTTAGCGCAAATGAACCCAATATATAAAAACCGTTTATACCATATTTGTTTTATTTGATGCATTTGATTTTTATAATTAACTAGCTTTTTAGTGCCCGGTCTTACCCGGGACTCCCGGTCTTTCTGAATTAAGAGAGTAAGGATTTTGAACAGAGCTGATAAAATTATGATAAATAATAAAAATTAAGTGCTTCCGACCACTAAACCTTCAAAGGTTGGATTTTTAAAAATGCCGAAATATGTATTTGATTAATTATACCAAGATCGTGAGATCTGACGGCTTTGGATTTCGTCTTGTGGGGCTACGCTAGAGACCGTATTTATGCAAACAATCCCTCAACTTTGAAGCATTTAAAGAATGACATACGTCAAGTTATGGCCGAATTATTTCCTGACTTGTGTCAAAGTCATATAAAATTACCTCAAAAATTACCTCGTGGCGGACATTTTAACGATATTATTGTTCACGTATGTCAAAGTCCAAGCATTATATTGAAATAAAAATTCAATCGATATCTGAATATTTAGTTAGCTTTTTTTACTTCACTTTCCGAAAGAGAAAATTTATAATCCAAAATAGGAAGCTTTGGTAATAAAAAATACATATTTTAATCGAAAAATAATACACTTTTAAAGCATTATTTCTTACTCTATTAAAATAATGCGTTACGATATTAATTTTCACTCTGATACAAGAAACTTCACAAACCGCCCATTATATAAATACGCGCATAATTCTTTTGGGACGATGCCCAAAACATGTGTATTTTTTTATAAAATTTTAATAAACAAATCACGCAGAGAATATTATTTGAACTCTAAAGAGCAAAATGAATAAATAAATTGTTGATAACATCAATATCGTAACAGTCGGAATTACATGAAAATACGTAGCTAAAACGTAAAAGCAACGTCATAATTAATGTTGCAAATGAAAACAATAAAAACAATTGTTTCAAAATGTCCCAGACTTTTTGTAGTCAACCAACGTCATCGGTAACCAACGTTATCAGTTACTCAGGCTCTTTGCTTTTACACTTGAAAAAAAATGCCTTTTCCTTATACTTTTAATGTTCATATAAGTTAATTAATACTTCTAAATAACAATTAATCGTATAAATACATACATATATAAAATAAATTAAGCTTACTTCTCGGCTCGTTGTTGTTCTGACCCATCCACCACCGCAGGTGGTGAAGTGGACATCGGACGATAGATCAGTGGTGTCACATTGCCATAGTCTACCTCATTCAGGAAGACCACATCGTGGACTGCTGCATTTCGATAATCGCTAGAAACAAACTGCAAATCACGAAAGGAACTACTAAGAAGGCTGCGCAGCATAGGCGCATTATCAGTGGGCGGCAACTAGATGAAAAATAAACAGAAAACAAAGAAGCATTACAAAAATTTGGCATGACTAAAAAGCTATACAATACTTAAGATCAATTAAATTAGTCAGAAATTAATTGTACCTTTGCTTTACAGATTGTTCTAAGATTCATTGCATTTCTTCACGCTTTTGGCCCACGATAATAAAACCATGGAAAGGATAATTTTCATTACTTATAATTACACAAAACACAAATCACTATTTCGTCCCGAAAACGTCACCCGATAGTCGCCGCATATTCAACCAACAAAGAAAACCGGCCCGGCCCGGTCGTTGATGTCACCGCGGTAGAATTTTGGACAACTTAACATTCACGGCCAACAAGTTACACAAATTAAATTCTTCCAGCAGACATAACTAATTTCTTGTATTATTATTATTGGTAAAAAACAAACTGAAAATTAATGTTTTTGCTAATCTTGAGCCATAATTTCTTTATTTTGTTCTGAGTACAAAATGTTAATATTACAAAAAATAAACATTATTGCAATTAAATACTCGGTTTAATACAGAAATAAAAATGCGGAAAAAGAAAACAGGTATTAATAAATATAGAGTACAATTTTTTGTCTTGTTTCCGTTTTAAAAATATTGCGTCCAGCCGCTTGATAATCAGCTGTCAGTTTATCTTGTCAGTAAGCATTTTATCGTTTATATCCACCACATTGTGTCTGATCGTCTGTGTGATCTATAATTATCTCTGACGTCTGCTATGGATTAATTCAACCTCTGACAGTGGAAAGAAAAAATTGTTAATGCTTTCAAAGTATCGGTTAAAAAATGTTGAAAATAGTAATGAAATTCAAGAAATTCTGTGGCAAAATTGGGACAATTTTAACCCTTTGACATTGTTTACACGTGCGAACGGAGCGCACTTTTATCCGAAAGATAAAAGTTTTGTGGGGTCATTGTCAAACCAGTATATGCTAAGTGCAAAAAGTATGTATAACTTTGAGATATTGCACAGTTTTTATTTAACAATGTTCTAATTGTTTGATTGCATTATTTCTCCTATAAATTATTCCGGCTTATAATTACTTTACGCAAGTGGCTCCAATATTTTTTTTTTGTTTTTTTTTTTATTAGTACTCTTGGTCCTGACCCCAACAAGCCAAAAAAAAAAATGTCGCTCTCTCTTGGGGGCGGGGCTGGAGCCCCTTGAAATTTGAAATAAAATCGTCTGTATCTCCGAAACTATGTAAGCTGTTTGGGTGATATTGGTTCCGTTATAAAGCTAATTAAAATGTCATTCATTTATGTTAAATAACTTTTTATCGAAATATTTCCAGTTTTATAAATAAACGCAACCTTAGGTTTTTAGTACTATTTTTTTTGATAAAATAATTTTTTCCAAAGAAAAATGTGTAATTAACCCAAGGAAATATACTAAAAATAAGATAACATATATTTTAAGCTTTCTGAAGAAATTTATTTCGTTAAAATCGGTGCAGTATTTATAAAGAAAACTAGTTTTTAAATTGATAAGAAACTACTTTCTGAAATTATCTTATTATACCTTTTTACAATAATGCGTCTCTGGTACTATGCATTATGTTTGCCGTAATGGTTGTGGTGGTGTTAGTAACAAAGTGACATTAGACGGCGCTATTTCTTTAGATTTTCATATGAATTAAAAATGAAAAATTTTGAAGAAAAATCGCGCGATTTTTATTCAAAATTTTTCGCCTGCGGCGCTAATATGAAATTGAAAAATTTTTAAGAAAAATCGCGCGATTTTTCTTCAAAATTTTTCGCCTGCGGCGCTTAATTTACATTGGAAAATTTTAAATATTTCATTTATATTTGTTTTATATATAATGCTTAATAACCATACAAACAAATCGCAAATTGAATATTGTTTCCAGTTTACAACAACAATTCCAAGAAAAACGATAACTGGCGTCATAGCTTAAAAGACCCAACGGTGCAAACTCAGTACATTCGCATTATTAAAAATATTTATAGTAGTAAAATTCTAAATTGGTAGTTTATACTTACGTTTAAAAATGCGTTTTCTCCGTAAGTACTGCACCGATTTGTATGAAATAAATTTCCTCAGAAAGCTTAAAATATATGTTATCTTATTTTTAGTATACTTCCTTGGGTTAATTACACATTTTTCTTTGGAAAAAATTATTTTATCAAAAAAAATAGTATTAAAAACCTTAAGTTGCGTTTATTTATAAAACTAAAAATATGTCGATAAAAAGTTATTTTACATAAATTATCGACATTTTTATTAGCTTTCTAACGGTACTAATAACATCTAAATATCTTCTACAGTTTTAGAGATATTAAGGGTTTTTTTTCAAATTTCAAAGGGCTCTAGCCCCGCCCCCAAGGGAGAGCGACATTTTTTTTTTGGCTTGTTGGGGTCAGGAAAAGGAGCACTAACAACAAAAAATTAAAAAAAAAAAATTGGAGTCACTTGTCTAAAGTAAATATGTTCCATTATTCCTTTAAATTTTATAAATTTTGTACATCTTAGATGAGATTACATTTGTACATTTTGTACTTTCTAGTTTTTTCAAGGAAAAAAGAGACAACAGAGACATTGGTTGCATTCAGAGCGGTCAAGCCTTGTTGGCTTTTTCTTGTCAGAATAAATCATGTGCTCTGAATACGTTTGCTGAGTCTTTGCTGAAAAACAACAACATTTAAACAACAACAACACTTTATGCCAAATTCCACGTGGCCGCCACACGAGAAGTAAACAAAACACTGAAAATGAGTGACAGAGAAGAAAGTTCTGAGCAGATACAGCATACAAATTTTTGGCTACAAAAAATGGCGAATGCTTTGTCAGCCCTTCTGACCTTTCTACCCCCTCAGACAAAAATTAAGCAAAAAGCCAACATGGCTTGACCGTTCTGAATGCAACCATTGCTAGTTAAACAAACGTGCAAGCGATATAACAGAGGTATTCTGAGAGTCACTAACTATTGAAATCGTCTCTATTTGTATTGCAAACAACAACAAAAATCGTCTCTTTGTTGTTGTTTGCAATACAAAAAGACGATTTTCGAGACAATTTCAATAGTTAGTGACTCTTAGAATCCCTATGTAATTGTTGATTTAGGGGTAGATTTTTGATTTTTGAATGATTCGTTATCGCTCGTTTTGCCTTGCTAATTTTTATGTTTCTGCTGGGGAACAGCAACAAATTTGGAAAAGAACAAAGCAGAACAAGCGATAAACAAATCGTTAATAGATCAAAAATCTGCACGTTAAACAAGTGCTGTCACTTTAGCCGCTAGAAAAAATTACAATCGGAACGCAATGATCGAAATCCAAGTCCTAAATAATAACTTTAACTCAATTTCTAAACAAAATCTGGATAAATAAACTTTCAAGATATTTAAGTGCACAATATTTAGTTGGAGGTGAAAAAATGCAAATGACTCATGCAAATAAAACGCTCTCAAAAAAGAAAAGGAAAAGCTGTTTTATGCCATCCGTATTAAAGGGCTGTACAAAACGTTTTGAAGACAGCTGGGCAAAAAACCGCTGTTTTGTGCACTGTCGTAGAAAAGTGGCATCAGATAACAAAACTGCGTGACAGCTACCCAGCCGACACGAATTTTGCCTGCGTGATTTACAATTTACAATGCTAATTACTGTGTGAAGCTTTGTCTTTCCTCGTATTTGTAAGAAAAAAAAAATATTTGGATTCCAAGGGGGTTATACTGTATACGCACGACAGTACAGTTTTCCCCTTTTTGCTTTGCTGCTTGCCGAATTTGTAATAGATTTGGCTGGTAAACAGAATTTGGGAGTTACTAATTTGCGAGAGAGCGTAGCCAGTAGTGACTACTTTTCGATATGGGCTCATAGTAATTTTAACTTCCTTTTTCTCACTCTCTTTGGTTTTCAGCAAGAGAGTCAATAAGAAGTGTGGCGAGCAATTGTTAAAATAATCAAATAATAATAACCTTGAAGCATTCAACTGTTGTAAAAAAAATTAACCATGCCTAATCAAATTAAAAATTGCACATAAAAACTCGATTGCCTAATATCTAGGATGAAAACCGATTGGCCTTGATTTTCTTCGGCTTTATAAGAGCCGCCAAGGTACGGTGACGGCACCCAAGGATTTGGAACAATTATTTCATAAAAGAAACATTTGGTCCTTGGAGTCGGATAGCAACCTTCATCTCCACATAAACCTTTATCTCCACAAAGGATAACCTTTATCTCCACAGAAACATTCATAAAACGAATTTAGTTGGTTTTATGCTTTCGAACATCGAGTGATCGAACTGATCGAGTTTTTACATAAAATAAATCTGAATTTATTTTGACAATCATATAGAACTTTATTGCAACCAATAAAAATTAATACACACATATTACACAATCTGCTTAAGAAATACTGATTTTGTTAAATTAACGAATAGTGGCAACTATTTACTATTGAGTTTAATTACCAATGTACAAAATTTATCTCTTCTTCACTAATGCAGTAGAAAGAGACGATGCTAGATGCGCAAGTATTTCGTACTTCGAATTAGGGTTGGTTACCAAAATTTACCAAATTTATTGTCATTTACCAGCAAAAACAAAAAAATTAACAAAGCAGAACTGGCGATAAACGTAAACGTTATGTAATGTAATGCAAAATACAGTTAAACCTCAATTTTGAACTGTTATAAATTATTCATTTATAAATATTTTTTTTACATTATTAATCCCATTAAAAATGTTGAAATTTTTGTAAGTCCGGTAGCTTTGTAATAGATGCAGCACATCTCTGATTCCTCCGTTATTGCATTTGTCTATTTTTTCTTTCTTCTTCTATGAGAAAAGAGAGAACAGTTGTTTTGCTAGCTTATACACATGTGTAAGCGAGATAATTGTTAGTTCGAACATGTGCTGTCATTTTAGCCGCTAGAAAATCGACAATCGGAAAGCGAGTATATCTAAGCCCTAAATAATAACTTTTATTTAATTTGTAAATAAAATCTCTGGGAAAAATAGCTTCCGATATATTTAAATGCACGATATTTAGCTGGAGGTGAGAAAATATAAAATAAAAGTTGGCATAACAACTGCTGATGTAATTTAAGCGCTTCCAAAACCATAAGCTGTTGATTCCGTTCGTATTAACAAATTACCCAAAACCAAATCCAACATCTTAAAACAGGAAACCCCAAACGTAGAAAAAAACAATGTCACATACCATATTGTTGGTGCAGCCTGGACAGCGTCCCGAGACTCGAACATATAGCGACTACGAAAGTGTAAACGAATGCATGGAGGGCGTTTGCAAAATCTACGAAGAGCATCTGAAGAGGCGCAATCCAAACACACCTACCATCACCTACGATATCAGCCAATTGTTTGACTTCGTTGACCAATTGGCAGATATTAGCTGCCTGGTTTATCAAAAATCTACAAACACTTACGCGCCTTACAATAAGGAATGGATCAAGGAGAAAATATATGTCCTGCTGCGGCAAGCGGCCGGCAGTAGCGACTGAAAAGCTGTACTTTACCTTTAAAAATCAAGGATTGATTCTGTCCGTCTAAATGCTTTTGGATTGAGGATTTCTGAATATATTTAACTGATAAAAAGCATTTGAATTTTCAGTAATGTCGATTTAGTTTGGGTAATATTAAGTTTCTCTTGTATTTTATTTAACAAAATATGAATATGATAACTTACATTCAAGGTTCCCACTTTCAGGCTATATTACAAACCAATAGACGCCTCAGTATGTGTACGTCAATCAATTAATAGTTATAACAAGCGATTTTTCAGAATTTAATAAGATTTTTTTTGTTTAAATAACAGTGGATTGAATTAAATGAATTTAAATAACAATAACTTTTGCAATTTGTCCAAAATTGTAGGCCACCTAGCATGTAAGTTAATTATTTTACAACCAAAATGAAAAAATAAATATAATTAAAAAAATAACATGAACAGAATTTGTATTTTTTTTAATTTGAAATTATTAAAAAGTTTATAAAATAAATAAATTTTATATGAAAACTACATGTTGCTAAGCATTCTTAATATTTCCACATTTCTTAATAATCCACAAACAATATCTCAATTCAAAGTTTGTCTTTTCGAATAATATGCTGCTGGAAAGCACGCAAGAGCAAAGAAAATGAAAGTTGTGGCCGTAGGTATTTAGTATCATCAGATTTTTTGCTATTCAATCACACTTTCCATGGCTATAAAAGCAAGCTTAAATTAATAATAAATATTTACTTATCAACTTATTCGCTAAGTTCACTATTGGTCAAAGGCGCAGCAAAACAAATGCATTTAAGTTTATTAAATAATTATTTTACTCTGAAACTGCACATAATACATATCTCTGTAATACCCGTTCATTTAACAACTACATCGAATTGAATTTGAGAGAGAAACTGAATGGTAAACGTTGGCAACAATGGCATTTTTCTTGAAATATTTTTAGAAAATAATGTTGGTTACTTTATTTGAATTTGAAAGCTTGTGGTTTATCCTTAAAGAAGACATCATGTACCATTGTAGAATAATTTAAATATTCTAAACTTGAGGAAGGTCGATATAGTATGTTGAGGGCTTATCCCAGTATCCTCCGATACTTTAAAGAGAAATTTAGATACCAACTGGTGGTATTAGAAGATCTTGATTGATGATGGTTGTTCCAGCTTTAGTATGCTGAATTAAAAAATTTCTATATTTAAATGATTTACTAATAAAGTTAATAAGTCCATAAAAACATTAAATAAAAATGCCCTTAAAAAAAAGCGCCCACATTTTTTTTAATTAACGTCTTGCTCAATTTTTATCTTGTTACCTTATTAAAGGTAATGTTATTTTTATTAATATTAAAGTAACCGGTTTCATTTTGTGTGCATGTGTTAAGATTCAATATGACAATGGCATTGACTTTAAGGCGAACTTGAATCATGGCAAAATGTTGTTGAACTTCAATAAATGGTAAGTACGTATAGAATTATGTCATGTAGTCTACGGTTCTAATTAGAGAGCTAATAGATTTAAAATCCAGATCGATGCTAGATTGTGAGTTGAACCTCGCAATCCATAAGCATTCATATTTAGATTGATACAATTTCCGAAAATTAAAAAAAAAAGATCTTTCGACTTTGGGAAGTAAATAGTTTATATATCTTTGATTTCTTAAAATCAAAGTTTTTGAAAAGTTCTTAATAAATTCAAATTTTCGTTCTTGCGCTTTTTAAACCAACGAGAGATTGCTTATCAAATGTGATAGGTTTATTTAAAAAATTTAGAGTTTTTAGACAAATATTCAAGGTTCTCTATTAAAATCCTGTTTTTTTAATTAGGCGTTCAATGTTCATTTGCGGCTCTTTATACATACTGTAAAAAAAATTTTTTTTTTACTACGTTGAGTATATTTTATGTTATTGATGTTCGAATGCTATTAAACAATTTGCTAAAGGTTTTGTATAAAGTTTTTGAAGAACCGGTTTTTGCATGCGACTTCCCATAGAAAAATTCCATGGAATGATTAAATATTTAATTGAGAAGAAAATTGTTTTAACTAAAGGAAATGTTGTAACTGTTGTGAAATCAACAACAACAATAACAACAAAAAACAGCAACCACATTGGAGGTGAATTTATTAAATATTTTAATCGTTTATATTTTGCACTAAACTTTTTTTTATTAATAAAAAATTATGTATTGTATTTTTTCAATTTATTTGATTAACAACAAAGCACTATATCCAAAAACTATACATAAATATATACCTTAGTTATGCATATTTTGCCTCGCTGACGTATTAAGCTCAGTCTCCACTTCATATTCGATTTCCACTCTGGGCTTCTTGAGACCACGTTTCGTTCTAGTTGTTTTTGCGGTACTGTTGGCGTTTGATTTTCTTTTGGTTTTATTAATGTCTTTAGAATCCTTAGGCGCTCGCACAAATGCACCGACGGTTTTATTAGTATCCTGTTTAGTAGAATAAGAATTCAGTAATAACTGTTTTGCTTTCAAATTTCACATAAAAGAGTGTAACGTTAAGAAAGGAAAAAGAAGTGAAACACTTGCGAGATAAAAAGCTAATTAAATCAGTTTATTGTTATTGTTCAATTATAATATTGTTAAATTATTAGTTGTCAGTCTAGGCAAAGGTTTATCGTTAAAGCCAGTCGAAACTAAATGCTTGTATCGCGTTACAAAACGTATAAACCCAATAATAGCCGCTAAATCGCGTTATAACTTTACGAAAGAGGAAAATTCTGAAATCTTTGATCACGGTGAGAGTATAATACACGCCGAATCAGTTTCGTGTACTTTTAAACAATCATGAAGAATTTTTGCTAAGTTTATAAGTCAAACTTATACTATGGATTCAGCTTGTTTATTCTTCTTTATTATGTTACTGATCATTCAAAATCATTCATAATTTAAACCGACACGTTTTGCAACTTTATTCTTTTAGATTCTTTTAGAAAAGTACTGAAGGCGAAGAAACATAGAGCAGAACAATTTGAGACGGGATACCGCGGATGCAAACAACAATCGACTAAGTGAATGAGTGCGAGAAAAAGCAGGTGAAGCAATCCAAGTAAACGTGCTTTAGTTGAAATATACGAATCTGCTGTAATTCGCTTGAATATTTCATCGTTACCAAACTGTTACAACAAGTAGAAATTAAGTACGTATAGGATTTCCTTTTTGTTTGCATTGAGTGACAGAAGTTCGCTCGGTTCAGTTTCATTGTGCGACAAAAAGATAGAAGAAATAAAAGAAACGCAGATTCTCTAAAATTTTTAGTTAAAGCTATAAGATATTAATAAAATTTGAAGGTATAATCGGAATTTTTTATAAAAAAAATTTGTAAAACCTCTTGATGACGCTACAAATGACAATGAGGATGTATTAATAACCCGTTATTAAATGACAATACTATAACTTGGTTCAAGCTTCAGCCAGCTCATGCGATTATTTAATCAATGCGTTATTAGAACAGAAAAAAAATTACGACGATCATGAAGAAAATTACAGAGAAGCTTACTTTTTTGTATTGTTTTTTAGAGACTATACGTTAACTTTAATTAACAATTTAAATTCATTAACAATTATTACAATAATGAATTAATGATTGATTATTGATCAATTATACGATCAATGAAATTGAAGTCAAATTTTATTTTTGCCAGTAAAATAAACCTAAGGGACCTTTTATTACTTTTTGTATTGTAATTGTATATATGTATACATATGTATATACAAAATATGGCTGATTTTAAAAATGTATACATTTTCCTACAAAGCATTACGACACAAAACCATTTAACAGTAACCTCTGTTGGCAAATCGCTAAAGCTATATGTACTCACCTCAATATCTTCTTCGGCATTTTCATCATCAGAAGATCCAAAATCACTTGGCACATCGACCTCTTCTCTTTCGCCCGACTCACTATCGACATCGTCTTCATCGTCACCAACATCTTCCGCCTCCTCGTCTGAATTGGCTTCGACAAATTCTTCGTCGATCAGAGCACGACGTACGTCTTCATCCAATTCCAATTCTTCCTCTATTTCCTCCATATCCTTCTCTTCCACATTTCGTTCGATTTCATCTTCGTCTTCTTCAACTTCTTCTGCTTCCAAGGCTTTATTGAATGCTGTCTGGGGGAAATTGTATATATCTTGATATGTTCCACGTTTTAAACGCTCCAGCAGCTCCTTTTCGATATGATTATCAATCTTGGCAGCAACGAGAGCTTTCTGTTCACGTCGCGCCTCACGACGTTCAATTTTGGTCGATAACGGAACAATAAGTTTTTGTCTGCGTAATTTGAGCTTACGCATACGAATCAGATACTGTGTAATTTTGACAAAGCGTTGTTTATTTTTGGCAATCATGTACTTGGGCCAGAAAACCAAATTTTCATTGATCTGTTGAATAGCCTTCTCGAAGTTTCGCGACAGCTTTATACGTTCCCATAGCTTATTCGGCATGTGTGAGCGCTCTGCGGTCTTCATGTACAAATAAATTATGCCTTTTTCTTCGCGTACGGTGGCATATTGACTGTTGGCTAGTGGACATGTCCGCCGTGTGCAGAGACCAGTCAAGTTGTACTCATGTCGACAGAAAGTCCTTGTATCGGTCCTACAGAGAAGAGAATACCACAAAATTTTTAAAACTTTGTTTATAAATTCTAAATCAAATCCATCATACTTCACTTTATGCGAACAAAATGATTTGTTGATGATACTCCATACAACCTATTGACGGGATTTAAAAGGTTTCCATCATATGAAATAGAACTTGTAATTTGAATCTTAATTTACTTACATCGTCATGTTGCATTTTGTTGCGCTTTTAGAGAATTATAACAAATAATTAATTGTTAAAGTAAACTGCAGCACGTGTATATTCCCAACCAGAGATATCTCTGCTCGCAACAGATGAGTTTTTATAGGAATGTCAATTTTTGACAGCCGCTTCTCAAAATAGAATAAAAAATTTCTGTGACGTTACCAGATTAAGGTTAAACTGACGCATTACATTGAACCGATATCGATTGGAGGAAGTATCGATCTTAATAGCTCCCATTAAATTTCCCCATATTTCCATTATAACTCTGGCGAATCATAGCTAATAATGATGTAGATTTTTTCCAAAGTTGCGCCAATAGTTCGCTTATATAAGAAAAAAAGCAATGTTATTCCAATAATTGAGGAGTGCTTTAGTATTTAAACAAGAAAACTGTATAGAAAACGGAAGCTTTTATTAAAAAGGTTAACGATGCAATAAAGGCGTTTATACAATCACAGCATATGGGGTTACTATTTGCATCTTCTTTTTCTTCTAATTTTTTTGGTGGTTTTTCTTCTAATCCTTTTTTGGTGGTAAGACTGCAAAAGCATATTTATATATAAATATAATTAAAATTTACTTCCAAGGCCATCCTCCACTGCGAAGGTATTGATTTTTGGACGCCTATAATGCGCTGCTAGAAAATTTTTCATTACATATTAAAGAAGAAATATTTATTGTTTACAACCGGTAGGTGGTTTTTTAACAATTATTGTTTGGGTATGTTAAGCAGATTAATTCTAAATTACGAAAAATTAATAAATTAAGTCATTTAGTTTCACTTTAAACATAGCATTATAATAGGTATACTAGTTTGGTTATAAATTACTTTACTAAGTATACATATTTTACAAGTTACAAAAATAATTGCAATTAAATTTTTCTCGGAATGGCAACTTTGATTGCTAAAGTTCTAAAACCAGTTTTTTTACATACGTATTCTGAGATTCACGAACAATTGGATCGTCTCGAAACTGCATTGCAAACAACAACAAAAATCGTCTCTTTGTTGTTGTTTGCAATGCAATTTCGAGACGATTCAATAGTTCGTGAATCTCAGAATACGTATGTTAATTTATTGCCGGGAAGATGCGACGGCAGGTGTGGTGAATATCTAGGTTTCATTTCATTCGCGAAAATTTCGGTGCAGGTAAAATCCGATTATAATTTCTTAAATGATAGTCAAATAAAACATTTAGCAATATAGCAAATTGTGAAAAGTATAAGTGTTAAGCGTTATGAACAATAACTATATACTGTCGCTCGTTGGCAGCGTCCTACCAATTTTGGCGATTTCGTTTGTTTCCGCTCTTTTATGTTACAAGTTTTACATCAAAATACGGTGAGTGATGACTGAAAATTTGGAAATATTTGTCAAAAAAATATTTTTTAAGTGGAGCACATTGGAGATGATGATACTGCGGCTTTATATACTAACTGGATGGATACATAATTAAAACATGCTTCTCTATTTTTAGCTCAAATTTTAATACAAATGTCAACTGCTGGTTTTGTAATCAAAATGCGCGCGTACCGTATTTGCAAGCCAACAGCTGGACCTGCCCGAAATGTGAGCAATACAATGGCTTCACCAAGGATGGCGATTACAATCGGGAAATATTTCAGCAACGAGACTGCAGCAACTTGTCAGGAACGAGCGCTGCCGTTTCCTCCGCTTCATACATAGCTCCTTCCAATGGATTTTGCGACAGCTGCAATGAGGCTCAGCGTCTGAAGGTAGAAAAATTGGCTCAATTTGAACCAAAGAAAGAATCACATTTTGACAAAGAACTTAAAGTTTTCAAGTAAGTAACTATGACGAGATATAACATAACGTATTCTGCCATTGTCATTCATAGGATTATTTATATACATATTTACGTATAAAAAGGATTAACTATTTATATGATTGCTTTATACTTGGCAGGGCACAACTTGAAGAGACGCATCGCCTCTGCTCAACCTGCGACCGGCACCTGAACAAAGTTTTACGTGAGAAGAAAAAAATGGTGCTGGGTTCAAAATTCCTTGATTTTATTATTAAAGGTGCCGAAACTTTAAAGCAACCACATTTTAATAAAATACGTTGCGCTCGTCAACAACGATGGAAACGACGTTGCTCCATGTGGATAATCGTTTTTACATTTTTTAATATCATATGCCTCTTCAATGCTCTACCGCCGCTAAACCGCGAAGTCTTGATTAAGACGTTTGGCGAAATGCTTGGCACACAAATATTTTTCATTTGCTCGCACATTTTGGCGCTGAGCAAAGTATTTTATTCATATTTTGAAGACATCTCGTCGCATCCTACGGCCATAAAATGCGTACTTTTCTTTCGCACACTTTTCATGATGTTGCTCTACTCAATGGGCTTGAAATGGCCGCAAGTGATAAGCTTTCACTTGAGCAGTTTGTATATCCTGACATGCCCGTTTGTGCTGCTGAGTTTTGCATTTGTTTACAATGTGGTCGATGGATTTAAATTGACACGATATACATTTTTGATGGCAGTATGGAGTGTGTTTGCTGGCGGTTTAGTGGATAACAAATTGATTTTATCGAGAGATCTAGTGCTGGTAAGTTACTCAGACACGGCGTAAATAATAAATTGAGCAACACGTACTTTGTTGCAGTTACTGGCGTCGTTTGCTACTCTTGTGCTTTCGGCAACTTGCAAAAACGCCGTTCCCTCTACTAAATTAACTGACGACTTCGGCCACAGCAGTTTTCATAAGATTTACTCAGAAGATTACCTTAGTGAAGACGAATCCATGGACTCCATAGCGGGCTCAATAGGCAGCCTTACACCTAATCATTATTACAGCCGTCTCTCATCATCATCATCACCCAGATGCAGACCATCATCAGTGACAGCAGCAGGAAAGGCGGCCGTGTCTAACCCTCGAATGGTTTGGTCATCGCTTTCATCACCTCTACACTATTCGAAGACACATTCGGGGATGTCTTATGAGCCACCGGAGAATGCAAGCTTTAAAAGCACCCACGCTAATGGATACAATGGCAGCAGCATCATGGGCTCTCCACATGCTGCATCTTTTTACAATTTTCCCACACCACACCATAGTGCAACATTACCACCACGTTCAACGTTATTTCACCCCAACCGCGAATTAAGCAGTCGTTCTGACTTTGGGGCGAGGTCGGTTTTCATTAACAGTCCGGTCAACGTTAATGCGACAAATTTGCCCAAGTCAACATTTCTTAACCCGAATGGTCTGCTGTTTCCATCAACAACAACGCGCAGTACGACCAATAACTTCTTTGCATCGAATGCAAGCACCTTGCACAATCCAACACCATCCTTTTCTCCATTTTTGGTGGCTCCGGGTAGTCCCGTACATCAGCAAGATTACCCTCATCCGAATGGCAATAACGTACTAACACCCTCTCGCTTAAATGCTACTTGTTTTCCTAATAATGCCTCCTCCTCCATTTCTTCATCCTGGCTGTCGGGCGGCTACTTCAATCAACGCAATGCGATCACCGTAAATCAGACCGATAATAATAAGCAAAACAAATATTTGCTGGGTCCACAACATGGGATTACTGTGGGTGCGGAAGAGAACTTTTCACGCGCCTCCTCACACTCGTCAGGGTTTGAGTCTCAAAATAGTCGCCCTACGAATCGGTCGCGTGACAACTCCATTAGTCCCGAGGCGCATGATCCATTGGAACGTACCAGCAACACTGCAGCTGCGGAGCACGTAACGGGATTTCAACCTATTGAAAGGAATGGGATTCTTCCATCATCATCGTCGTACTCACCCCGCCCGGTTCCAATATTATCGGTTGCTGCTCCGCAACCATCATGGCTAAGAACAACGCATGAAACTTTGGGCAGCGCGATGTTAGTGGACTCATTCAATTTACAAAAGATTGATGAAGATTTGCCGACCATAAAACGCGCCGATCTACACCTACGTAAATGGAAGGAAAGTCAAGCAGCTCTGGCTTAATTGAAAAATGACGGATGAAAAAAATATTGTTTGTTGATTGAGTGCAATTGGCTACACCATTTTGTAAATATCATTTTTACGTCATAATGTTTAAGAAATCTTGCTAAAAGCGTTGAGAAATCATTTAGTTTTACACTTAATGGTTTATATAGTTTTCTGTAAAGTGATGTTGTTTCAATACTAAAGACTTTATCAATTGGACTGTAGAAATTAATATCTTAAAACGTATGCTGCCGTCGTATTAGTTAGCATTTCACATTTTACTACAAAATATTTAAGCATATCTCAAATAAAATGCGTTTCTCATTAAATGTGAATTTGTATTTTTTAGTTATTATTTTCACCAAGAATAGTAGTAGCATTATGTTGGCAGACCAGTTCGCAGGTGCCCGCTTTTGTGAGATAAAGTTCTTGCCATGTATGAATTGTATGCCTTTGTGGATTCAGCTGCAAACACACGCAGACAATTTCGTTAAAATTTTCGAGACAATTCTGCCAGGCAGAAGGACACCCACCAATGAACGCCAGGAAAGTTGATATTTTGTATCAGCCAGGAAAGTTGATATTTTGTATTTTGGACAGTTATAACCTCTAAGTGTGTACTTCCGATCTTGGTTTTGTAAAATTTTACAATATAACTCAATTAATAGTCGTGCAAGGAATTCATGTGTTGCACGCATCACATTTTTTTCTTTGATATTCCATAATTTTAGTAACATTTCATTTGAGTTAATTAAGTCAAACATTCCGCTTACTTATTTTATTGCTCCCTTAAAAAACTTGCTCAAACATACTTAACTAAGAAATAAGAATAACAGAGATGTTTGTTACTTATTTTTTTAATTTAAATAAAAAACGTATGAAAGATATAATTTTCTTCATACGAGTACACACGTTGATGATGTTGATTTTATATTTTGTTTCCAGTTGTATTTAGTCAAAAATTCCCGTTTATCATGTATTTTTCATATATAAAAAATATATATATTTTACATTTATATATGTATATATGTATTTTTTTTTATAATAATATGGTAATGTTATCGTGAAACAAAGGAAAACAAAAAAAAAAAAACAAAACAAGACGAATCATGCATTCGCGGCGTTCGTTTTCTTGCCTTGACGTTTTTACATTTAATAATACATTTTTAAATTATACAAAGAATTTCTTTTAAAACTTTAATAATATAATAGTTAATATGTATGTATGTAAATTGGATTTTTTGCTTCGATTGCTAACATTTCATTAAAATTTATTGTATTTGTAGAGAAGAAACATAAACTATGTATTTATTGTATTTCCTTAAAATTATTATTTTTTAACGCGTTTTTGTATTTGTTGAAAGTTTAATAAAAGTAATAATAATAAAATAATAAGCATTTTATTATTTTATAAACAAGACAGTACCGAAAAAATAATACATGTCTCCGTTTGTCCGAGGCCTTGAGAAAGAAGGTCACAGATGGGTTGATTATGGATCCGTCGTGCTTTTGTTTTAAGTTCATTAAATATTACAAAAAAAAAAATTACATTCATTTCTTTAGACGGTTTTGGAAAATTTATTTCGAAATTAGGAGATTTATTGACGAAATGCAAAAAATGTTGGTTGTATTGTTGTTTTTGTTGCGGTTGATTTCTTGTTGTTATACGTTCTTCGTTTATAAAACAATTTGTTGTTGTTTGTTTGTTGTTTTTTTTTTTGCGACATTAAAAACGAAGAATTTTTTCTGGTTGGATTGTTGAAGATGTTGTTGCTGTTGCTGCTGCTTGCTTTTATGTATTTTTACATATTTTCAAACTGATCCACGCGACGTTTTGTGTTGCCCTTTCGTATTTCTCGCAGTGTCTTGTATTTGTCACGCCCTTGACGCACGTTTTCACGATGGATCTTATCGTTCTGTGTTTCCTTGGTTTCATCACGTGACTGGGCCAAATCTTGTTTGAGAGCCTGCGGGAGGTGCCACAATCGTCAGCAATGAACCGAAACGGAAATGGAATGACACTTCATAACGACACTTACCTTTAATTGATCGTGCAGACGCTCGTTGCGTTCGGCCAGTGTGCGTCTGTCCTCGATTGGATCCTTAATGTGCTCGTCTGTGATCAAATCGCGCGATACATCGCCACAGGCGTCACCGTTCGTTAGCTCTTCCTCGTTTTCGTTCTCATCCTCGGCGACATGATGATGTTCCGGTGTCGTTGAAGCGGCCAACAGAGCAGCAGCAGCTTCAAGCTTATTAATACAGATCGATTAATCGATTAAAATATAATTTTAAGTTTTGCGTCAATCTACCTGCTTGCGTTGAGCTTCCTTGACTTCGTCTTGCAAACGTTTTGTCTCCTCGTCCTTGGCATTAACTTCGTCCTGTATACGCTGGACTTCCATTTGTTTGGATTGAATTTCCTCTTCGAGCTTAGCCTTCTCTACGGCTTCCATGTTCTTGGCCTCTTCGAGACGTTGCAGCATTTCTTGTAGTTCCTTCTGATGCAGTTCGAGTTCGTCCTTGGCTGCGACCACTTGTTTGAGCTGATCCTCAAGACGCCGTATCATTTCCTGAGCTTCCAAGAGATCCTTTTGCGAGCGCTCAATGTCTTCCTGCATCTGCTTGAGACGATCTTCGTACTCTTGTTGCTTCTTTTCGGCACGTTCGCGTGCAGCCAGTGCAAGTTTCAGCTTCTCACTATGAGCAAAGGACAATTATTCGGAAAAGGAACACAATCATGATGATATTTATGTGGTTTTAAGAGCGTTTGTATTGTCGTCTCTATTTTAATCTCAATAGAATTTGAAAATCAACCAACTCACCGTTCTTGCTTTTTAGCACTCTTCTCCTCTCTGGCCTGTGCCTTCATCTGCTGCACATCGATGGTGTCCGGCTTGCGTCGACGCATATACAATTCATGGTTGCCCATGCAGAGTGCCAAGACGCGTTTGTTGATTCGAACGCGCGGTGCGAAGAACACAAAATCGGGCGCTTTCTTGTCGATCGGCTTGATGATGAACTTCTTATCCGAGAACGAAATGTTCCGAATCTCCGACCAGGGGAAGCCGATCTTGGGCGTCAACTTGTCATGCTGTTCGTAGATGTTCAAGCCGAGCGCATCGACGCCCAGCCAAAGATCGGTGCCCTTCTTGTTGCGAATTTCGAAATAATTGACACCGTACATTTCCAAGTCTTGGGCGATCTTCAAGTACTCCATCATAGCATCTTCGCGTATCATGTTGCGGTGCTCGCCCCACCAGGACATAATGGACGACTCCCATTCGTCTTTCGAGCGCTTATGCTGGTCGATGACGCGCTGCGGCAGCAGACGATCGTTGGACAGAAAGCCCTCTGTGTGGGTGGTCTTGTTGTAGTCGCCGTGGCGCGCTTGGACGGCGTACGAGGCCAACAGAACGGAAGTCTCGGGCGGAGAGTAGATCTCGTCCGATAATATGGCATTCTTCACTTGCAAATAGAACAGACGCAGCGTGATGTCCTGAATCAGCTCCTCAGCCACATCCTCGGGATAGAATTTGGCGCGAAAACGAAATTGCAGAGGATTCTCTTTCTTCACGTCTTGGTTCATTACCTGAATGGATAGAAGAAGAAGAGAAGAATACGTTTTAGAAACAGAAAATAAATAGTAAAAAAGTGTAGAGAGAGAGAGAGAGTGTGTGTATGATCAAGATCGCTTTGAGTTCGATGGATTCAAACTGACATCGCGTCGCATCAATATTTCTGTTATTTTCTACAATTTTAGCTGACAAAAATTTACCCAAGTTGAGAACGGCATTGATCCAGACTATTTATGGCAAGCACATTGACGAAGAAGAAGAAGAAAATATATAAAACAGATGAACAATTATTGCATCAGTTTTTCAAAATTTATTTATTTAAGGAATTTCTCAAGGTGGACAACAATGAATTAAGAATGAAAAAAAAAAATGAGAAGCGTAAATAAAATTTTATGAGAAAAAGAAAAAAGAAAAAAATTGGAGAAGTACTTCTAAATCAATAAAGACGATGACACAAGAAGGCCATTAGCAAAATCAAACGCAATGAGATGTAGCCAGAAAACTATTTGTTTTTTGCTTTTTTGAACACTATGATATGCGGCGAGGGGTTGGTTGGTTAGGGCTGGGTTGAGAGAATCGTTCGGATCGCTCACCATATCATCACCATCGTCGTCTTCATCGCTACCATTACCTTGATGCTGGCCGTCTGTTGTTTTCTTATCAACGTATTTCTTAACTCGCTTCAAATATTTAATCGTTTTTATAGCCGGACTTTCGGGCTAATATTTTAAATTTTAGAGGCATGTATGTAAACAATTATTAAAGGTAAGAAAAAAACAAAGGGGTAACAGTTTTAAAAACATTTATTTAGAAAAAAAAATTAATAAATAGTTAACAAAATAATAATTAAATCAACAGAATATAAAATTTTAAACTCTAACTGATTTTTTTGACAATTCGTATGGAAATTTGAGACAACACAACAGAGTTGCCAAATCAGAACAAACTAACTTTAATCATGGCATTTGGAAGGACCGTACTATTTATTCACCTCCGTGTTAATTTCTTCCATTGAATCTGTCAAGAAGCACTGTTTGACAGATACACATGCGAAAGGGTGAAGTCATGGAGGTAAAAACGAATGAAAATTTTAACAGACTGAACAATTGAAAATTTTAATAGTTTCACAAATTAAAAAATTGAAGTAATTTTTAATAAAAAAAAATAAATAAAATAAAATAAAATAAATAAATAAAATAAAAAATATATTTACGAGTATATTTCTTTAAAATAAAAAAGAAAAAAAAAGTGATTTACATTATATATTTATTTTATTTACCTTTTTGTATAGTTTAATCCAGGTGGAATCGCCTTTCGAGTCCGTGTACTGTAAGCCGAAAAACCACACTTCTCGTAGGCCAATTGTTTTGACCACTTGATCGAAAAGCTGTTTGCCAGTCGTTGTGTGCTGGATGGCAAATTCCAGCTCGGCATCCATCGTAATAACACGCACATTGAGCTAAAAGGAAAACAAAAAATACGAAGAAAAGAAGATATCGATAAATAGGTATATAACAGTAAATATAGGGCAAAATCTACGAAAAGCCTATTATAAAATCAAAATGAAAACGTTATCGACTGATTGCTTATTCTATGTGATGCGGGATTGGTATAAAATGACGACATTGTCATCAATTTGATTAGCTTTACTTTTGACTCTGTATGTAGACGTATAAAAAAAGCCGAATTTGCGAAAAAAAATAACATCGCCAATCAATCAACAAACATACGCACGCACGCATTCGTATTTAGAAAGTTGAACTAAGTCACGCTTTTTTCCACGTGATGTCACATACATATGTACAAACGTTGGTGATTACACTTAAAAAAACAAAAAAACCGGTTGTATAAAAAATCAAAAAAAATTTGTTGTGTAGTTATTCACATAAATAATATACGAAACGATATATTCATAATAATTAAGAAAAAAGTTAATTCGTAATTCTTATTGTTTTTTTTTTTTTTAAATTCACACTCATCAGAAATTCATTTTGTGCGAACAATGGTGAACCTTATAAAACGAGAAACACAAAAACTAGGTATTAAGCTTCTTTAGTAACATTAACGTAGTCTTTTCAACGACGCAATCCGCAAAGTTTTTGTAAAGAACTTTTCACTGAACTGATAACTAAATTAAGCTGCAAGTCAGCTTTTTTAATTGCTTTGACTTTTTAAAAAAAATAATGACACAGTTATTTGATTTTTATTTAAATGTTTGTTGACGAAAAATATACATATGTTTGTCAGATATTTTTCGTCAACAATTTTGCATTATTCAGAAAACACACTGCTTTAAGAATCTTTTTAAACAATTCTTGACAGTTAAGTTTTAAATTAAATTTAAATGAGTTATAAAATCGCACAAAAAGTATTGCCCAAAAATACGCTGGTCTGTATGGATTTGTAAAATTGTCAAGCAGTGTAGAGCCGAATTCGTTGATCGTTGATCTTTTCTCCATTAGACGCATTCAACAAAAAGTAATTAAATACATTTTTTAAATATATATAAACTCGTTTTTAGTATAGTAGCACTAAATAGAATTTAAAGAATTTATGTACGTACGAATATACGATAGTAACCTACAATAAAATTGACAACAGGTTACCGTGAGGGAAGCAACTACAATAACTACAACGACCAACAACACCAATAGTGAAGAATTAAGTGACAAATCCAATTAAGAATTTTTGGGTTAATGTTTTCTCGTTACTTTGCAACTATATTGTTTGTTCGTTCGTTCGTTGGTTTGAGAGAGAACGAACGTACATATTTTTTAATTATTCGGTATGCAATGAAACTTCAATAGTCGGTCCGGTACGCCTTTTCGGACTTATCAGTACTCACACACGCACACACTAACGCTTTCTATTTTCTGAAAGAGACTCGCGAAGTTAGCGAGAGTATATAAACGAGCGCTCTTTGGAAAACAATAAATGGAAAGAAAAATGATACAAATGAGTGAAGCCAAAAAAATATTGTTGCACATTTATGTATGTTATTGCTCTCGTTTTTTTTTTGTCGTATTCGCATAATAATATTCGCACTTTAGAGATAAATTAAGATAAATTATTAAAAAGCACATCAAATGAGTAAAATTTGTACTTAATTGCTCAAGATTACTCGCTTTGAACGGAGTTGATGGAAAAGCGTTTCAACTTTTTATCAAATACAAGAGCAAACAATTAAATTATCTCTTATATTTATTATTAAAAAGAATAACTAACTAATAAACTAACCGTATTTTGTTTAAGGCTGCCGGTAAAACGTGGCAAACGTACTCGGTTGTCAGACACAACCATTTTTGTAAATGTTGATTTGATTAATTTATTAATTGCTAATAATTAATTCCTAGAAAAATCTTCTCGGAAAAAATAGAAAACACTTTTTCATAAACTTTTTCTATTAAGCTTTAAATATTTATGTTAGCTTAATTATTATAACAATTATTTAATATTCGACGCTTTCAATTCCATTTAAGAGTTTGGTTAAACCTGAATGACCGACCGTCCGTAAGAAACTGAAATGGTTGAAAATCATGCCTGTACATTTTATTTAAAATTCATTTTTCCCTTCTCAGGTAAACGGCTATGGCCGAACCGCCACCATCAACCATCATCCATCACAATTCATGCATCCATCCATCCGTCAAATGCATTCCAAGGGGTTCAAACCGAACCCTTTCTTTAGCATATAAAGGTTCGGTCTCGATTTTTCTACTGTTCAACCCTTCTATACTTTACATGGTCGCTTGTGAATGGTATGAGAATAAAAAAGCGGGAGCAAAAAACCAGAACCAAAGAAAATAGTGCAGAGTGTCGTACAATATTTTATTTTCTTATTGCAAACAAAACAATTGTTATTTATTTAACTGTTGGCCTCTCCATTATCTATTAGACGCAGCAGAGAAATCGAGAAGTAGGGCAGATAAATAATCGAGTGAATAACACTCAAATTATGTTACATTTGTACAACATTTCATTTCTAGAAAAGAGAAAATGTTTGGGCGGGGAGGGTTGCCAACACACGGCAAATCCCTTCAGCAAAGTTTCAGAATTCAGAAAAGGTATTAGAATTATTTTTAGTTTATTTTCTGTATATGTATATGAATTATGTTAAACCTCGCCACGACCACTTTAACCGCTTAGGACGGAGTGTACCTGCTGGAAATGGGCCTTCCATAGACCATAAGAAGCATATAAATAAAAGACATTATTTTATAAACAGAAGATAACCTTCAAAACCTAATCATTATGGAAATTTATAATAATTATATAATTAAATTATAAGATCATCAAAAAAGAAGTCGTATTCTTTCCAATACTTTAAAAGGCCGAGTTAAAACGGAACTTAATGGATCGACTTAAATGCAACAATTTAAAATTAATATATATTTAAAGCTCTATTAATGATGGTTATATGGTTCTTTCATTTTTGAATTTTAATAGTATATAGATATTTTTAAATGATATAAATTAGATTTAATGAACAGAAACAATTTTTTATTTATACGATACTAGTAAACTTGAGATCTAATCTATTTATACGCTTAGTTAGTTCCCGAAAATACCGAGTACAATAAAATAGTATAATTCACAAAGAAAGAAAAAAGGCTACCGAAATCGTATAATTCAAAATGCGTGTAAATCGAAAATTACTTAAACAAGATTTCAAGACTTCAAGATTTGTACGAGTATTAAGAAAAGAAACCTTCTTATAAACGTAAGAAAACTATTTGGCATTCGAAATTGATACAATGATACTCGTCGTTACGGTCTGCTAATGCCGTATTACTGTGTAATGCTGTCATAAAATGTTGCTTTTACTTTCATTGACAATTAGAACTTTAGGAAACGAAAAATATTTAGTTACTGATATAAAACTATAATGTTTTAATACTATTGTATTACGTTATATAAATGCATTAATAACTTACCGATTTGGGCGGCATTTTGACGGGCAGTAATTTATTATTTATTTGACAGTAATAATCTTGACAATGCTAAGTTCGAACGATAGTTTTAAAATCTGAGTGTGTTGTAAGAATTCTGTAAAAAGAGGAAAGTAAAACAAGTTTAAATGATAACTACAAAAATTACTCGTATATAGCTTTAAATATTTAGTCAGGAATATTTTAAATAACAGAATGAAACGAATGTTAATGAGTCATGGATCACGTGCGCTGAAAAATGAGATCATTGAAACAGTTTTTGTACTTAGAAAATGCATGGAATTGCCATAGAGTAGCAATATGTAAAAGTTGGCAGTTTAAAAAAGTTATTCTGGTTAAAATTTATACACATTTCAGGCAATATTTTCAGGAGAAAAAAACGTCCCACACTTGATTTTCGAAGTTTAATTGTTTAGCACACGAACACACACACACAAACATTCTCTCTCTCTCATTCTCTTTCTCCGTCTTAAAATTGAATTATTTTTAGTTACCTAAAACAAAAAATTTTAAAAAACAAACAAAATTTCACAAAAATGTTGTTTTCAATCATCGCAAAGAAAACGCAAAAATAAAAATCATTGAATCGCAGAAAATTTTTACCATGACTTGAACTTGATTTTATTGGAATGATTTTAATTTTTCGTTTCTTTTTTGATGATGATGATGATGATGATGCTGAACTTTTCATTTCTACTTTCTTTGTAATGGAAAAAATCAAACAAGAAAAGAAAAAGGTGATTTGGAGAAAAATATTCTGTAACAACTTTATATTTACAATCGAAATAATAATAATTGTTCGGACAATCGTCAAAGTGAGGAAAGTTAACCTCGTCAGGATACAATTGTTTTTCGTGGATACAATTTTTGTTAATCGAAGACCAATTTTTGGGTCTATTTTTAGACATAATTCTTAGGTTATTGAGTCTTCAAACCAAGTCTGACTCCTGTCTAAGATTTTCCTAAGACAATACATATTTTTGGGTTGCTGTCTACGCTTAACACAAATAATCGAATTGAAAGCCTTTTGTGAAATCTCGATCTACTCGAAGTTAGACAATTTCTATTTAAATTTTAAATTAAAAAAATTGGAAATCTTTAATAGCGCTATCAATTCGTAAACGTTTCCACTAATTTTGCATGACGTCTAAAAATAGTTTCTGAACATCGATTGAATTCTTTTTAACTACAATATCTTTGAATATATTTAACACTAAGTAAATAGTAAATAAGTTGAATGACGCATTTCCAGCGTGATAAACAACTATAAAGCACATTTACAAAAAGGCATATAAGAAAGAGAAGAAAGATGGAACGGGTGACAGTTATACAGATTAAACTGAACAAAGTACACAAAGTAACAAAGTGAATTATGAAGAAGGGACGGTGAAGGAAGGCGGAGGAAGTAGGAGTGAGTGATTTAAAGGGTCGCATACGACATAAAATTGTGTCAGTCAAACGGAAGACTGACTGACACAGGATGAATTAATTTATGGGCACGAGATTTCTTCGAGCACAAACAACAACTACAAGCGATCGATCGATCGATAACTGGCCGCAAAGTCCATGGTACATTCAATTAAATTGTAAATGAAATAAAATAATGAATAAATGCGAGTATAATAATGTAAAAAAACAAGACGAAGGGGAAGAGGAAGGGAAAGAAAGCTTTCCATTTCAATTATCACGAGAATAAAATGTGTTTCCAATGAATATGTATGTATGTAAAAAAATGTTCTAAAAATATTTGTATTTTTCTTTCAACGATCACGTAAATGTGTCAAGTTTGAGAATAAAATTTGTTTTTTTTTTTGACGTCTATTGAAAATAAAATGTAAAATATGTAAAAAGCATAAAAGTAAATGTTGAAAAAAATTAATACTAAAATAATATTAATTTATATATAAATTAATAATAAAATAAAATAGAAAAAAATAGAATTTACCGAAAAAAAAAATCGTATTATTTATAAAAGTTAGAAAACAAAGTTATTCATCAAAACCTTAGAAAACAAAGGAAATAAAAACAAAACAAAAAAAAATACCTCAATAAATAAAAACAATAGAAAAATTACAACAAAATACATGATCACAATAGTAATAACGATAATAATAATATCATGATAATGAATAATGAAGCGAAAAGAGTTACGTTAATAAATTTTTGGCGATATTCGATAAAAATACTTCATAAGAAAAAGAGAAAAAAACAAACGGAGAGTGTGTTTTAATGATTCAACCGATGACATCATAAAACACTTCAACACTTCAGTACGTTAAGAATAAGAAAATTAGACAAAATACGATATAAAAATAAAATTGAACTTGGTAACAAAAGGATGAAGACATATGATATGTTATGATTTTATAGAGCCATGAAGAACAATTCGAAGGTTGTACGTGACACTTTGTCAAAAAAACAAAACAAACAAACTAACACATGATTAAATATCAGAGACCGATTGAAATTCTGAAGCATATAAAAAAAAGTACATACACTTAAATTTTATGTTCTATTTAAACAAATGGATTTTTATACGAGTAAGTTTAAAATAAGATCTTGACAAATGATTACAGAGTAATTAGTAAAAAAGGAGAACAATAATAGCTTAATTACGAACTCTTATAAAGGTCTACACGTACGGTAAGGTAAACACGTTTTTTAAGTGGTCACTAATTCATGAAATGAAGTAGTCACTCCTTGTTAAGCTCATAGAGGTTGGATTGAGAAAGCTTTCATTCCATTTCTTCACTTTCTTAAAAGAAAAAGAACAAAAGAAGAAATTTTAAAATAAATTTTTAAAAAAAATTTAAAAAAAAATTAAGAAAAAAAAATTAGAGCAATGAATATATTACATCGTATTTTAACAAGAGCGAAAAATAAATCCACTTAAAAAAAAATATATATATCACGAGATCTGTAATATAAAACATAAACTTTTAAGTTCAGAAAATATATTTTTCACTTTTATGTATAAAAAATTCAACTCAGTGGTTGAAAATTTTGTAGCCTTCTTGGTAGAAAATCTCAGCTTTTTAATTATTTATTATGTTATAAGAATTCAACAAAACGTAATTTGCTGAAATAGTCTCTGAAAAGTTTGAAGGTTCAATCAAAAGTATAAAATTCGTGTTTCAATCACAAATTTTTTTAAGCTTATGTTGAAAGATTGAAAACAGATTTTGTAACCACGAAAAACGTCCGTTTTGTTTAAGTTCTCAAACGCTGTTAAAATGACTCCGTTGTTGTCTTTTGTGAGTTTTCTCCGTATTTTTATTGTATGCTGTTACAATATTAAAGGAATATTTAATTAAACGGGATTTATCTGTATGTTTTTTCTAAAAGCTGTTTTTCCACAGTAAATTTTTCACATTTCAAAATTTTTTTCTTACAAAATCGACAAAATGTATGTACGAGTATAAAGAAGAAAGTTTAAGTATGAAAACAAAACGAATATTCTTCAAAACAAATAAAAGTTAATTATTGTAATTAATTGCCAGAAACATGAAAATAATTAAGGCGCGACAATGGCATGAAGTATGAGACATTAAACCAGCATTTAAATGTATACCTTAAAAAGTACCAGATCATATGAGTCGAGTAGCATAGAGAACGAATACAGAAAAAAAGGAAGTGCGGACGAAAAGGCAGAGTCAAGTCAGTCGACAAGAAGGAAAATATGTCTATGTATAAGAGATAACCAAATATGCAGACAAACTGCGGACACACAGACATACTCGTACATAAAGATATGTTGTAGGATAAAACTGAAACATGACGAATAATTATGAAGGCTCCGCGAAAGCAAAAACGTTCGCCTGTCAATGAATTAAAGTGAATTTTCTGTCTGTATAAAGACCGAGTGCTATAAAAATTAAAGCAAAAACAAAATATGGCAAATTAAACGACAGTACCAAAGTTCGTCCAACTTACTAAAGTAAGTTTTTTAAACTTACTAAACTAAAGCATTTGTTGATTTCACTCTTCTTAAATGATGATTTTGATACTAAAATTGCGAAATTTAAATAAAGGAAAAAATATATATTGTATAATAAAACGTACATATTTTAAAATTTTTAATTTTCTATAGTACATACTGGGTTGAGGAAAAAGTATTCGGCAGTACTGTAATATGTTACAGTAACTTTTGGTCAATTTTTCCATCGTTGTCAGATAATAATAGACAGATAGATACAGAGAGTATTTTTCTAAGCTTAATTAAAAATAACAAAAACATGATTCTGTTTAAAAAACAATTATAATATAATTATCGTATTAACCAGCTTTAATTTTTTTATTTTTATTTTTTACAGCAACTGCCTGTCAGTCCTTCAATGGCACACGTTAACTGATTTTATTTACACTTGTCAAGATAGAAAAGTTTACTGCAGTGTATGCAGTGAATGCGTCATAAATGCCCTAAATTACACTCAGAAAAATTATATGTACTTTACAATAAAAAAATCATTAACGCGTATGTGATTTTATAAATATTTTTTATCATTTTCTGTAAACAAATTTATATTTATTAATTGATTGGTAGTAAAAACAAATTGAATTTAAAAATGAAATATTATAAATTATAATAAACGCTTAACCGTCGTCAATTCATTGCTGGTGGGTGCTTTATTTTCGACCTAAGTCGAATACGTGATAACTTTTTTCCAGTGCATCAAATTTAGAATTTTAGCATTTTCAATAGAGCATCTAAAACGTTATTTTTAATTGAAATAAATTTCCAGTGATATCGCAAGTCGATTTTGCTTTATATGTATCGTTTCGTACATACTTTACGAAACTTACTTGGTTATTTTTGTCACGTCTGAAATACGTTGAAAATTAATTTGTTTTTCAGCTTTAAAATTTAATTTTTAACGCCAAACGCCATTGATTCATTGCATTGCAACGAAACGGTGCACGAAACGTACAAGTTCAATGCGTAACCGATGCCGATAATGGATTTCGGAAATTATTGCGTTACTCTACGTTGAACGTTTTTACGTGCATTTTATTACAGTTTACACATTAATTTCAGTTTATTATTATATTATCGTATTTACGTACATTAATAGATAATTTTATATCTATTGCATAAAAGAAAAATCACGTAATATTCTACCCATTTACGGTTGAGAAAAATTTTGAATTAAAAGGTCAATAAAAAACTTTATAGTATGTTCTCTCTAAGATAGTACAAACGAGTATAATTAGCTATAGAAAATATTATATTAAGTAATTAAGTGAGCGGCAATGTCATGATTGTTTCATCGAATATTATTAGGTAATGCGTGATAACTCGTACGTTTTATTAGTCTGATAAAGAAAGACTCGTGTAATTTGTTACCGCTTCTGACACGATTCTAAAAAATTTTGACGGACTTTGAATTAGAAAGACTTTATTTATTTTTTTGAAGACTTCAAATCATCAAACATCAACGAAAACCATCTTTTTGACACTTTGAGGTCAATATATTTGAAAATTTTGACATTCTAAAGCTACTCTCTGACCAATTTCTTATCAATGCGAAAAAAATTCGAAATTAACATTATTTCAAGCGTCAAGAAAAACATAAAATTTTCTTAAATTGCGTCAAGAAGAAATTATTTATTTAAGTACATAGTTATAGAAACTGTACTGATAGATTGATGGGTGTAGTATGGGCGTGAAAGCGAAAAGAGTGTTCTCTAAAGGGAATAAAAAAACCTATGAAGACAAGATATTTTGAAGGAATATTTTTTTAAACGAAGGCGAAGTTTCTAAAAACCTTTTAAATACTTATTTTTGCTGTACTCTATCCCCCCTTCATCTTTCCATTTCACTGATCAGTGATTACACCTTTTTGTTGTTACCGCTAAAAAGCAATAAAAGTAAGAAATTCAATATCAACGTAATATCTAAATATCATGCGATAAAATTAAAAGTGAGATGATAGGGCGATGATGTCATTTAAGCAGGAGTCTTACAACCAAAAGAAAAAATCTAACCATGAATCATACACACACACAACAACGTGTTTTCAGTTTTATTGAATTAAGCGCTTTCAAAAACTTAAAAGCATTAAAAAAATAAATTATGTATGTATGTAGGATATATGTAATATAGAAAACAACAACAACAAAATATGTTGAATGAAAAAGTTACACACAAAAGACACACAAAATAAAAACAGATTTTCTAAATTCATGAATGAACGAATGCGAAAATGAATGAGTTTTAAGTGAAAGTAATGCGAAAGAGAGACGAAAAGAATAAATGAATGCAAGCAAAAAGAGTGATGAACGAAGAAAATGCAGTATACTCGTATTAATAGCATAATACCGTATTTATTTATTGGCAAAAGATCTCTTAGAAGGTACAACGAGCGGCTTCTGATTAATAGAAAAGCTTTCTATTTCTTTTCTAATAAAAGCAAAAAAAATACAACAAATATTATCAGCGGTCAGTTCAGTTCAATTCAAACGACGGCGCATTTTGGCAAATTGATGATGGATGATGTGTTGATGTGAATTTTTCATTTTTAATTTTAAATAAATTTAGCTACAATAATATTAATAGATGTTCTTTTAATAATATGTACTGATAAAGACACGCTTCTGATAGCGTCTGCCTTTCGGATCATGTCGATTTTGTTGCCGCCGTTTGACATACATAAAGATTCATTAAATTGTATTTTATACGTTACGGTACATTGAACTTTTCTCTTCTACTCATATATTTTAAAAAAAAATTATCAATTTAATATTTTATTTTGAAAAAAATTATTATAATTCGCGGAGAAGTGCGACAACGACTTAAGAAAAAAAATTTTAATATTTTGTCAAAAACTTTCAAAACTCTTCAACATTTTTAACCGAATTATTTCAAGTTTCTTTGTTTTCGGAAACTTCTTTAGTCTTTAGTTTCTATAAATCGTATACAAAGGAAAATTTTAGCAATCGCTGCTTTTTCTATTTACGTATAAAAATAATTAAAGTGACAAATTCTTTTGGAATTTTGCATTGAATCAAATCAAACTATTCCCCGTGTTTCCTTTCTTTAATGACTAGAATTAAAATTGACAGCATGCCGTCAATAATTTCACTAAACACTAACATCTTTTTAAAAGAACATGATGACAATGACAATCATGATAAAGCACATAAATTAAGATATACATACATACGTATGTATAAATTGAGTGAATGCCACACAAACAACAATAATAGCAACATTTCAGAAATCAATTGCAGTGACATGAAGATAATTCTTTCTATCTATCAAACGCGTGCACGCGTATGGTATAATTAAGAAAAGAGAAACTCATTTCTTCAATGATTCATGTATTTTTAACAAAAACAGCAAAGAAAGGCAAGAGATAAACGCCATTCGTATATGAAAATGGCACGAATTATACAACTAACCTAATATGAACAAAAATAGTCGTTTCTATAATAGCATTTCGCAATATTCTCACGCGAATAAAAATAATAAAAGCCAAATAGCGAAATTAATATAAGAAAAATAACAGGAATTATCATGTAAGCTTTGAGGAGAATTGTTAACGGATGACAATAAATATGATTTTCTATAAATGATCATCATATCGTTATATGTATATGACTATAATCATATTAATTGATTTCTTGATAAAACTCTTAATGATTTTCTTGAAATTTAAAATTCCATTAAAATCTGTGGAATTAAAAATGAGCATATTCGGCTTCTCCCATAATTTCCACTTCTATACTTTTAATGGAGTTGTCGTCAATAAAAATTTCCAACCTGCTTAAATTAATAAACACAGCAATTGTTAGGGTAATACATGAAAGGTATCCCGCTGACCCTTCTTGCTGTGGGCTAGATCTCCGCACCTGAGATCTGAATTCCTAACATCGAGCAATAATAAAGCGCACAACTATAGCGATCTCATCAGATTAAACACCTTGAACTTTACACAATTGTGCAATGTAGGAATGAGACGGCATAATCAAATCAAACTTGTCCACTTGCCAAAGAGACATACATAGATAATACGAGTACAATTATAGAATTGGATGAAGGAGGAAGGAAGGGACAACGCAACAAAAGTTATTTCACTTATTTTTGTTGACGTTTGGAGTGAAAATACTAGTATTTATAAAAAATCTCGGGAGCTAAAGCTGAAAAGCCATTATGGAAAGAGACTGTACATGACTAGAGAAAAATTTTTTATCATTATTATTAAAAAAAAAAACATCTGCGACTAAAATTTTCTATTTATTAATGAAAAAAACACTTAAAAACAATTTGAAAATTCGAAAAACATTTGTTTAAATGACTTTAAATCATAAGGAAGAGAACTGAGAAAGAGAACGAATAAATTTATATTTACTATAAAAAGTAGGCGTGGCATTTGTACGATTACAGAGATTATTCGTGCTAATATTATTCAATAATTAATGCGTTTCTCACTAAATCAAAATGATATAAATGAATAAATTAAATTCTTCGGGTTAATAACATTAAATTAAACGTATATATTACGCGTCTGCTGCTGCCAAAGCCGAAGAAAATGAGGAAAGAAGAACTACAATAAATTATATATTTATCGTTCATAAGTGTATAGAGCCACTGTACCAACTAGAGGGCTGCATGAGACGTCTCGAAAGATTCGAAACTGACATAGAAACATTTTTGCGTTGATGCAGTGCTTCCATTTGATTTCGAATCAAACCGTGACTATCGAAAGCATATGTGGCAATGTTTTCGGCAACGTTTCCAAACGTCACCGCTTGATTTGAAAGAAAATTAAAGCATTTCAGACAACCCCTGAAACTTTCAAGACGTCTTGAACAAGCCTTCGAGACGTCTCATGCAGTCCTCTAGTACCAACAACAATTAGGCTCACCAGCGGCGCTCTATCCTTCAAAACTGTTATTGAAAATACGTACGTATCGTATATAAAAATTGCATGACACACGAATGTGTTTGTTATTACATTTGTTTGAGTTAATCGTTGTTTGTAGCAAGTAATGCTGATGCTGCTTGATTATGAATAAATTAGATGGTATTGAAAGTAATTTTATAAAACTGAAAAAACTTATTAAATTTTCCAAAAAAAAAAAAAGGTAAAAACGAGTGTCGAACAGTGTGCTCATGTATCGAACATGTATCGAATTAGCCAAGAAGGAAAGAAAGAAAGGCCACAAAAAAGTGAAAACAGCATAAAAAGCAGTAGCATAACAAAATAAATTCCATACACGTGGTTGGTTATAGACCGGAGCGAGTAAGACACGAACGAGATTTTCCGAGATTTGGACGGCGATGTCGTTCACGGCTTTTGTGTCGATTATTGTATTAAAATGTCTGGGATCTCGTCTGGGATCTCGTCTGGGCTGTAAAGACTCCCCCGCCTTGGATACGACTTGGAATTTTATCGCAGATGAAAAGTCCTGTCCCAACACGGTCTTAATCAGGTCTCAGCCTCTCGTTTCAACTGATAACAATCTGTCTCGTTTCGCGATCTGCATTTTTTTCAGTCGAAATTCAGACAAATCAACAAAGTGTAGTATAAAATTATTTTGAAGAAAGCCTCAATTCTTTTCAATTGCTAATTTTCATTGGTTTAAATCGAATGTTTAAAAAATTGGAGCGCCATGTTGCTGTCTAAAAACAGTTATCATAAAAATGGACATTGTAGAAGTTGAAAAAGCTGAAAGGAAATCATGTCATCATCACCATGAAAAATCATGTCATTAAATGGACAGAGAAACTGAAAATGGCACAAGGAAAAAACCATAAGAACACCAGAGACCGAGACCAGTCTCGTTAACAACTAGAAATTAGTTGTGGGTTAAGTAGGTTTAATTTCTATTAGAAGAAACATGATGAAAAGTGAATAAAAACGGAGTGAATGATGTATAAAAGAGAGAAAACAAATCATATGACACAAACAACAACAACAACAACAACAAAGAACCGAAAGCACCGAACCTTACTAATCTTGTTGACGACTGACTCAACTAAACGCTATCTAGCATCGATAACTAACGCGTATCGCCACCAACAGCAATCAAATAAAGATTCTAAACTAAGCGAGAGATGCGACGAGATGAGATGAGATGAACAAACGAAGGTTAAACAAAACTCAATGTTTTCAACAGCAGCAACAACAACAAGCCAGCAGCCGGTCTGGGTTGGCTTTGAAACGGGCTTGGCAACAGGCAGACAATGCTAACACTTTGCAGTGTGTGCGAGTATTTATTTTCTTACTTACTTGGCATTCGAACGAACAACTTCTAGTCAAGTCAATTCATCAAATTTGTTTAGTTTCTTCTTTTTTGTTTTGTAGAAAGTATGTCAACAACACGGGAAAAGCAGAAAAGCTGAAAAGCAGCGACTGGCAACAGGTAAGAAAATAAAATTTGAATTTTATTGAAAGCCGCTTTTAATAGACTTCGTTCGCTCCATCAAAACTCAAGATTCCGTTTTTATTTTAGACACAAGAAAATGTCTCTCCTCAAAGTGTTCACACAGAATGTACTGTTTTTTGCGGGGAGGGCGGGGGTGGGGGGAAGGGAGGAGAGATGAGCCCACAATTGAGGGAAAAGCGCGTAGGGAGCAATTTAAAAATATCCAAGTTCCGGACACAATTCCGGACGGGCTTACCGGATTCCGGAATGATTTTTTTGAAATCATGAAAATTCAATTTCATGAAAACATGGAGTTAATGATGAGATAATTTCAATTATGGTATTATCTTTACATTTTTATTTAATTTAGAGAACACCATCTTTTGAAAAATCTATAAAATCTTCAAAAAAACAAAACATCCTTCTCCACAAGAATTGCATTGTGATCAAAATGCAAAGCTGTACAAATCTCGAAATGATAAATAATGCACTTACAACACTTTCAAAGAAAACGGCTCATATGTACATACTCGTACATACGAAGGAAATAGTCCTGGGCGGCTAAGCCGGGGCTATGTCTATTTATTGACGAATTGTTGACTAAAAATTGATAAAAAATAATAATAATTTAAAAATAAAAAAAATATCATTGAAAGAAAAAACAAAACAGCGACGTCAACAAACAACAACGAATTACCTTCGATCGGGATGAGAAAGCAAGTTTTTTGCTGGCAAAATGCAAAAAAACAAAAAGAGTAGACATATATTTTTTTTTCCAACGTACTTGGCGAGCACAACAACAACAACAACAACAACAACAACAACAACACAAAAACAAGCTGACTTAACTCGACTAACAAGTTTAGAGCTGAGACAGCAAGCAGAAGAAGCAGAAGCAACAGCAGTAACTATACGCGTTACCAACTTTATGACAACCACAAACAAATACCATTAAATATTTTACTATATATTCTATATAGCACGTTCATACACAGGCAGGTATGTATATATATAAATGTTATATACGCGAGACATTCGCACATTCGTAGTATAAAGAAAGTAATAACAATAAAAGGAAAGACAAAAGAAGAGAAGAAGAATAGTTTAAGATAGCAGGAAATATCTGTCGTTACAGATATGAACAGATAGATATCAGTTGTCTGTGCGCGAATGTAATGAGTATCCCAATACAGTAAACTATAGATAATAGTGGCAGACAACGAACTTTTATGTTCGTGGAAAATGGGGCATTATTCTTAATGGTTGAAAATATGATCCATTAACCATATTTGCAAAAACTCCGCCACGAATGGGTTAAAATTAAAAAACGGTTAAAAATTTACTTCGCAAATTTGCGCGGTTATGCCGGTAAGTTATAATAGTGGTACCATTAAGAAGACGCCAATTTCAAATTTAGAAATTTGATCAGTACTTTTTTCCTAAATAATAATTAAATTATTAATTATAAAAACAAAACATCAAAAGTCTCTCGAAATCGTACTCGTCATATTTCTAGAGATAAGAGCTTTCGAATAATGATTTCAAGAGAATTGATTACAGAATATGGACTATATTAATCTATATTAAAACAACCAAAAGGCGTGCTGCTAATAATCATTATAATTGTTATAATTGTTACTCATTAAAAATATTGTGGTATGTATATATCTAATAAAATATTGTAGTATGTATTAAGATCTTGGTAAAAAATTTCGGTGCTCAATTCTTTTTAACTGAAATACAATAGAATTTTATTAAATAAAAATACTGATTAAGATATTTATTCAGTGTAGCGATTAATTTTGATTACTGTGTAAATTCAATTATCATAATGTAAGATTGATTCTTGGGATTGATTTTAAATAAATTAAATATATCGAAATTGTGCTAAAGAGTTAGAACATGAAAAACAATAATAAAATACGAAAAAAGATAAATTTAATATTGATAATAATAATAAGAAAAAGGAATAAATTCAAATTAAAATTGAGATTAAAAAGAATTGTTAAGAAATTGATTTAATTATTATAAATTATATAAGAAGAATAATAATAAAAGGATTTTCTGACTGATTTCACTAACTTTAATAATCAATTGATCATTTTATAATCAATAAATAATAATACTAGAATGTATATAAGGAATTAAATTCAATTTTTCAATATCATAATCTATGAAACTTCAATAGATAAGAATTAAAAAATTAGGATTTTCTTTTAATAAATAATCTTTAAACGTATGTATCGTATATACGAGTATATTAACGAAAGGTGAAATGAATTTAAAACTGCGATATGATTTTTATTTATTTGATTTGATTTGATTAATAGTTTGACGTCAAGGTTTTTGATAAGATAATCAATAAATACCTGTAAACGCAATTGAATTAAAATTGAATTGAATTGAAACAGACAAAATACAAAATTATAAAAAAAAATTGTAAAAAAAATTAATAGTTCCTAAGAAAAAAGGAATGATGAAAATAATTGTTCAACAATTTTGAAACATTGTTTTCACAAACAAGATTTATAATGATTCTGATTCTGTTTACGTATTGTTGAATTAATTAATATATTGTATAATGAATAAAATTTTTTTTATACAGGGTGTTCCACATTAAAGCGTACAAGAAGGTGGGAGCGGTGTAGCGTAATTGTGTTGAGATATTTTCGAAAGAAAGACTTACAAAAACGCCGCAAAACGCCACACCCACAACATGTTAACTTAACTTTACGAAAAGCTGAGATCCAAATTGTCTCTCACGTCCTTTTTCAATAGAAAATAGTCCCAGCTCAAATAGTTTTTAGGAAACAATTACTTCACCAAAAATGGCGTTAATCATTTATTTAAAATTTTAATGTTTAAATATGCGAAAATTGAAATTGCGAAATGTCGTTAGTTTTCGAAATCTGTAATAAAAATATTAGGCGTTTTCTTTGAAAGTGGGGTAAGTCCATTCTTTATCATTTTGAGATTTGTACAACTTTGCATTTTTAAATTCTTGTGGACAACGATCTTTTGTTTTATGAAGATTGTATAGATTTTGAAGAGATTGTGTTCTAAATTAAATGAAAATAAAAATAATACCAAAATAAAATTTTTCTCATCATTCACTCCATTTTTTCGTGAAGTCGAGTTACCACTCTTTCAAAGAAAACGCCTCATATGAGTATTTATTATTCTTCAGCAAATATCTTCAGTTTTGAGAGTACAACACCACGACTGTTTTTTGTAACGTGGATTTATAGTTTTTGTAATGAATTTTTCTTTATAGTTTTTGTAATGACTTTAACTCAAACTTTAGATAGTTCTTCTTCTTCTACTTCAAATATTCCATTGTTATTGAAACTTTTGCAATCTCACATGTTAAAGACTGTGCACTTTTTCTAAATTTTCAGTCAGTCAAAAGGCTTTTTGCATTAATTTTTTTTAATCTCTGTTATTGGAAATTTTAGATATACGCCACTTATGTATATCTCTTTATTGTGAATTAATGTATTTAAAATTACAATAAAATTTTTACACAATACTTACAATTGATTTGTTGATTTTTAATTTATCAAAGAATATTCGTCCGTTTAAAAGATTGCTAAGCAAAAACTTGTTTAATTTTCAAAGAATTTTTTCTTTTATCACAGCAAATTTTTTTTCAAATGGTTATAAATTTTATAACCACATGTAGAAAAAGGTATTCAATAAAAAATTAAATTTTTCATAAAATCACTTGATTTTGACAGTATTTCTTTCAGTACATCAGAACATCACTAGTAAAGAGCAACCGGGAGAATAAATGAAGAAAGAAGGAAGAAACGAAGGAAGGAAGGAAGTAAGAAAGGAATGAGTGAATGAAGGTAGAAATGAGAAAATACGTATAACATTAAATTGAAAGTGAAAGCAATGATTTAAATGATTTTTTGTTAAATATTTTGCGAACGCGACCGATATCTTAAACACTTTTCGGCTCTTTACCAAACACTTTCAACATGTTTGGACAACATTTTGAATAAAAACTTCAACTAACTTCATGGTAAAACTGTTAATGACATGCTCTTGACACTATCGTCACACTATCATCAAATCAACTGAGGTGGAATAGAGAAATTTTCATATTTTTTATTTTTTATGTAATTTTATTAATATAAGTTGAAACGTAATTCAACAACAGTTGAGTTGGAGTTGAGTTAAGGAAAACAAGTTGAAATTATCGTAAAGTTGCAGGAACAAAAAAAAAAGGGAAAGCAAGATAAAAACGACTCTCATTTGTTGCATTCATTAAATGATTGGTGAGCGCGGCGACGTTGACCGTCCAGTTAGTTGATAAAATATATAGTATATGAATATAATTAGCAGGTAGTTTTTTTTATCATCTAAAAAAAGAGATGGCACAATTTTTTTTTTATTTTTTTTAAATGTACGTAAGCAATGGAAACTATTGGCCGCTTGCATTCATTCCCGAAATGGAGTTTAGTCAATTCTTCTTTTGGTACAACACAATAACAAAACCGACATAAAAGAAAAGTTTTATGAACTGATATATATAATATTATATCTATGTACAATATATAATATAAATATTAAGTTCAAAGACACGTACACACACACACACCAACAAACACGCAGCAAGAATTGTCATTAAAAGCAAACTGCACGAGCCAACGGACAAATGAGAAATGAGAAGAATACAGAATGGAGAAAATGAATGGAAAATAATCACTCACTCACTTCACTCTTCTCCAACTCTGCTCCGTTCTGCTTGCTCTAATCGGATGTTCGGAGATACTGGACATAAAACTCAACTTGACTCAGCAATGCGATCGCACCGACTGAGTTGAGAAGAATTCAGTTCTTGGCCTCTGTATGAGTATGAGACAAAATATACCCGTAAAATTATAATAGTTGTTGACAATAGAGATGCCACCACCATCAAGGACAATATTTCTATTGTTTGTAATTTAAAAAACAACATTTTAAAAACGTGTATGTATCTTAGTTAATTGCATCGATTTGGGTTAATTGTTTATTAATCATTAATTCAAATAAATATCTATAAAATATACTAGAATTAGATAAATTGATTTTTTTTTTTGCACCAAAAGAGAATGAGAAAAATAGAGAGGAGGGAACGAGAGAGTCTTTTGCAAAATTTTTATTGATGTGTAATTTATTGGTGATCATGTAAGATAAAGGAACAGTCGAGTAGAACTAAAAATTCTATTATTAATTTATTTTTGGAAATATGTAATGTTGTGGAGACGTCTTATATGAAACCTCTGATAAAGTAATAGATAAATTTTTTCATGCTGTCAGGAATTCTCGCTAAAGGCAATATATTGATTGACAGATTCATATTATTAAGCATTTTAGATGATAAGCGTTGATTCCGTTTGAAACCGCTGGTCTTTATAAGGTTTATTATTAACTGCATTTTGTTTTATATTTTTTTCATACTTTTAGTATTATTTGCTGTCTTTGGGAATAAAGGAAAATAATTTTTTTTTTTAAATTATATAGGCTGAGTTTTTCTATATTTAAAAGTGCCAACATTGACACTATTTGCTGGTAGCCAAACTCGCTATAAAAAGCATATGTTATTCACAGAAAACTTTCTCTTACACAAAATGCACATCTCTTTAAATGTATTCACTTAAAAAACCGCGGAATTGTGGAGAGGTGGCCAAAAATAACATTAGTGTTTAACAAGAAAATAAATATCGAAATGAAATCGAACTTTTTTCAGTAAAATATATATAAAGCTTACATCATTATCAAAATTTTACGTTTTTCAAAAAAGGTGGCATCATAATCATTATCAATATTGAGAGAACCAAAAAACACAGGCATACATATTTGTTGATCGTGCGTATACACAAGCATATATGTACATACTTACACAAAGAGTGATGACAAGTTAAAAAAAAAAAAAACAACATAAAACAAAAAATGAGAGAGCGAGCCATCCGGTCATGTGAGTAATTTCGAATTCGATTTAAAAAAATTCGCTCTGAAGGTGTTATTGTAGTTGTTATTATTTAAAGCAAGGTTTTTATAACAGGTGGCTATTGATGCTCTCTAGCGACGAACAGAGAGAGAGAGAGAGAAAGAGAGAGAGATCAATACGACATTTTCATCTAAGCTTCTTCAAAATAAAATGCATACCAAGTACAAGCCAACAAATTTTCACTAAACCAAGTACACAACATGAATATTTACTGCAAACATATATATATATACAGACATATTCATACGTATATTTAATGTTAATAACAAAAATTTGAAACAGTAAAACAATTACTTACTGTTCTTGTATCTATCTTTTAAACTCATAAATCTGCTTATATTGTACCAGATAAAAATGGTTAATACGAAGCGGCAGATAACACACTACAATGTCGTCGTGTGTTAGCAACAAGTACAATATATGAATTTGACATCACAATATATGCGACAAAAAGGCAAATATATAATATGTTCATATGTATGTAGATTATATAATATTTGGAGCTAAAACTTATGGAGTCTCGTCTCACTTCATCGAATCAATATAAAAATAGAAACTTATATCAACATTTTTCTTAAAATTCCAAGAATTACACAAACAATAAACATACATACATACATACATTTATAACGATAACAAACTGTCAAGTTAGAAAAAAAAGATAGACCTGAAAGGAACCGGTTATTCTCGTGGAATCGGAATGCTGCAATTTCTGAGATAAGCGAAAATCGAAGATTGTTTGTGCCTTCATGCCTTTAAAAAAAAAAACGTCAGCTTAGACCAAAAACAAGTACCACAAATTTCGTATTATTTTGCAACATGAAAAACGTTTGTTTCTCAGTTTAATTCTCCACAATGTTTTCTGTGTTCAACAGCAATCATAATTTATTGTGGCTTATGTCGTACGTACTTGTGTATATTATTTTCACTTTTTATTATATTCACTCTGAGCGAGTGTTGCGATCTCTCTGCAAATAACACTAATGTTTATGCGCTCACTCTCTATATATGTATTTGTATATACGACACATACTCTGTATCGTCTGTGTGTATCGCATTTTATTTGTATGCAGTTTTGTAGGTGGGTTTTTAATGTACCGGCGGATTTGTAGTGTATTTAAATTCTAAAAAGGTAATCTTTCTAATTCAGCGATGGCTCACTTTCTCACTCTAGCCATCACTATAGCATTCTCTATACCGTAAGCAAAGGGCAAAATTACCACAAATATCAACAATAACATTAGTTTATGAATTTTTATTAATCCACAAGGTACTTGATTAATTAAAAGTCTGTCCATGTGATAAAAGCCATTATATGCTGATTGATGAAGGTTGAGTAAATTTTGCCTTGAAGTTTTTATAAATTGGGAAAATGAATTGGGTAAAAATTTCTAATTAAGGTTTAAATTTACTAAGAATCAACTATTTTGTCTATAGTTTTTTGTAAAAGAATTTTGCTAAATTTTTTTAGAAGCTCAATAAAATTGTATACATATACATATGTTTAATTATAGGAATCGACAGAAAATGTTACGAAACGTATTTCGGATAGGGTCCGAGGGGGGTAGGTTGCCCCAAAAGGTGTCAAAAGGCGGGGATTTCAGCAAAACAAATTTTTTAACCGATTGGTGTGAGTTCATGGAAGGATCTCTCTTTTTGACCCATTTTTTGGTCAAAATACCCCCGTGTGACCACTTTGGGGATCTCACTCACCGCCCACCATACCAATTTAATTTAGTATTAATATCAAACCGTTTTTGGGTTCGAAAACTATAAATAAGTATGTATATATAAATATTTTCATGTAGATTTTCATGTACCTTGAAAATATGAAGTATCACTCGCGGATAAAGATTCAGCTTTCGAATATGATTTATTTTTTAATATTCAAGTGACTTTTCGGTTTTACGAAGTTATCAAAGAAAGAAAGACCCATTGAGAAAACACAATACATATTTTCCAGGAATTCATTTACAAATCAGTGAATTTTAAAATACTTGCTGCAATAAATTTGAATTTTCTGCTGTTGCCGAAGAGGATATTTTAATAGTGTGTACAATATGTGTTTATCTAATATAAAGATTTACTTATATTAAAACAATGGAAGAAAGTCGTTATGAACATAAATGACCTCTTACTGGCTGAAGTACGTATCTTCTAGGAAATAAAGAAGAACTACGTATGTATGTATAATGAATTATCAGGTATTTTTATTAGAAACCAGGAAATAAATTTATTAACGCTTGAAGATGATTTTAAGCTTTCAACCTCTCAAGGATCCTTCCCTTTAACTAGAGCCTTAAGAAAAAGATGAAGGTTTAAACTTCGGAGAAGAAAAATTGTATAGGCCTTTTGGAATCTCAAGCCTGAACTAAAGAATGCTACGAGAATTGTACTGCATTTACAAAAATTCAATTTATTTTGCACAGCGAAAATTAATTTCTCTTCTTGGGTCATTCACACTAAAATAAGATACAACTTTTTATCAAAAAACTTGCACACGTCGACGACTTTCAATAAAATGGAGCTTGGACATTTTTGGATGAAAAAGTGCTGCGAATTTTACTGCAAAATCAGGTCGCATTGTCAAACCACTAGCTTTGTCAGTACAACCCCTCCGAGCCCCAAAACACACAAATCAAATGGTAGCGAAACCGGCGTCGAGACAGGTCACTGGCAGCAGCGTCCGTGACTCATATTCATTAGGTTTCAATTTAGGACGACTTGTACTTAGAACTAACCGCACTACTAACTACTTACCTGCAACTGAATATCAAAACTTCTAAAAGTTATTAACAAAACATGTATTTGCCACGAATAATTTATGCTTTGAAATGTATAAATTCCGATAGAAACGAGGAAACGGCAAGTTGCGGACACTGCAGCAACGTCGGAGAGCAATTTCAGTGAGTGACAGTGTGTACGAGCGAATTGCAATAGCTTCTTCTAGTTGGCGGGCGCGACGAAGCGTTCAAATTCTTCAGTTCTTATCTTTTTTGTTATTATAACAATTGATTGTATACGAAATCAATTTGATTGGCCTTAATTTTTCCAAAGTTTTGTATATACAGAACAGTCACTTTTCAACTCTGACAAAGAAAACCAAAATTGAAATCAAAAACTGAAGAGAAAATAAAGATGTGTTGGTGCTAAATTCGTCGAAATGCAATGACACGCAACGCTCAACGAAATTCAAATAAAGACGGCAATTGGGATCCCAACTTATTTCTTTTATTGTGTATAGACGGTATAATCAAAGAATATACAATGCATATTACATGTATAATGAAATATACAATTGCATATTCTTTGGTATAATACTTTCGTATATACAATTGTAAATTTCTATAATATTAAAAAAATGTCTACTAAGCAGTTTCTGTACAGTATTTGGAAGCGGGTAATAAATTATTTATATTATAAAAATGTATCTACTGTATTTTAATGATTAATATTTATGTAAACATTTATATACATATAAATTTACTTAGGTCCTATATGAATAAATACTTATTATGCTTATTGATAAAATGTCTCTCCATCTCTTCGAATTTCAAATGTATAAAACGGCAGAGCATTATTTTTATACATTAAAATTACAAATATTTTTTTTCGTTATGCTTAAAATTAGAGATATATATACATATATTATTTTACGAGTCGCTTGCGTTTAGAGATTATAAAGTCTACTCTTTATTTATATATATTTAGAACTAATTGTTTGTCTCTTTAGAATTATTTCGTGAGGTATGTAAAATATTATGAGTTACTCGTAAAATAATATGTGCGTATATTTACTATATAAGCCTCGAATTCTCTCCAATCCTATCACATTTATATTGAAAGAATAATTGCAAGCGATAATCTGTTCCTGATAATAATGAATTAGTAAAGAATTTAGAAAACGAATAATGAATTTTTAATTAGTTTTTTTTAGAAAAAAAATATTTTATAAATAAAAGAGAACTCCTACTTTGTTAAGTTGTGTTATCATTTGTTATTTGAAAAGTTGACGAAACTGTCATGCTTACCCTGAAATTTTTCAACGAGTAAAGATAAATACTCGTTGAAGTCAGCCTAGATAAAAACTCCTCAAATAAGTTGCCATTTCAAAATATTCTTGTAAAAAATTTCAATTTTAATTCCATTGATATCCATACGTATTCGGTTATTATTATTAAGATAGGTGTCCTATTGCACATTGCACTTGCATTGATTATTGCATTGATCAATACTGTTAAATTGTTTTTGTGACAGATTTCTACAGAAAACCTAAACAATTAGACAGATTGATCAATCAAAAAATTGCATTGTAATAGGGCACCAGACATTCTTAATTATAGAAAGGCTATTACATTGCAATTTTTTGATTGGCCAACCTGTGAAGTTGTTCTTGTTTTTCAGTATAAATCTGTGTACTTCTTTCTTTCATTCTCTGAGGCTCTAGATTTCTACTAAAAACAAAGAATTCGATAGTTTGGCCAATTAAAAAATTTAAATTTATTATCAACCAAATATAGCTAATTTTAAAGTTTTTTTTTAAAATTAGAGCCAATATATTTAATTATTTGTGCACGTCAAGCCAATTTTGATACCATATATAAATTTACAATATAAATTGATTGTAAAAAAATTGTTTTTAAAAATATAGTAATAGTGAAGCAGCAGGACTATTTAAATTGCGCAAGAAATTTAATTTGTGATCACCTCGGACATTCTTTTGGTGTGTTTGGGTACGCATAACTGCCGGCCTTTACACAGAGTTGCCTATAGCAGCTAAAATAAAACGTAGTACATACTTGCCATAACAGCATTGTGCAGCAGTTGAAGTCGAGAGACGTCAAGAAGAAAATCAGTTTCTGGTTTTGTGTGTGTGTGCATGTGATGTTATTTTTTGTTCAATTATTTTAAGTGTTTTCCTTTTAATTTTTAACTAACAAGAAGGTTTTCTTTTCATTAAAAAATAAACCAAATAACATTTTTAAAAACTGCTGAGTAAATGGTCTAGAAAAGATGTCGAAAAATAAATTTAGTACAACGAATGTGTCGGAAACAAAGATAATCGAAGTGAAATCTAAGGTGATTAAAAGGAAAAACCTGGGGTTAATGTGTATAGAAAGATTTAAGTAATGAGATAAGTAATTAGATAAGTGGAAAACGCATAATACTCAAGGTTTTCGATTATATTTTATACAGAACAAATGCCCATGAACACCATGAAAAACGACAGCAGTCGAGTTTCTTGCTCTTCCTTTCTCTGCTGCGTTAAAAAACTATTGCCAAAGGCAGCCAATGAATTGTTACATTCGGAGTCACGCAATGAATCATACTTGAACCTGGCCATCATCTATGGAATATGGCTTTAATAATGAAGCGCACACGCTTGATAATGTATTTTCTAGCGTAAGCACTGTGCGGTATTAATTGGGCAGTTTGTTGGTGCTACCTTGGTATCTAAGGTAGCCAGGAGAAGCAACAGGCGGCCACAACAAGCCTTACCGCAACATTGATAAAATTTCATTAAGCGCAAAACAAATTGTTGTTGCTCAACCAAACGAGAATTTAATTTATGCAGTTTTTCTCCGTGTTGTAAAACGTGACTGAGATTGTATGAAAACTAATTAACGCCTTTTTAGGGGACCTTGTGTCTTCGTTTCTCTATATTTCTACTTATTGGTAATCATAGCCGAAGTCAGGTTTGCGCGGGAGGGAGGAGCTCAGACTCAATCATATCTCCCCGAAATGTACATAATTTAGACTTAAAAGATGCAGCTTGGATCTCTCGACTATTCCATCAAAACTAAACATTCCTAACTTTTTTTTCCAGTTTGATGCGGAATTTCGGCGTTGGAGCTTCAAGCGTCATGATGAGCCTCAAAGTTTTGAGAAATTTTCTGCCTTAATTGTACAACTTCACAGGCTGACAAACATACAATTTCTTATTTTATACATTGATCCCCGGGATAATGATTTGTTGCCCATCAACAACGACGACAACTTCGGAAGAGCCTTAAAAATTGCGCAGCCTTTATTACGGATTATATTGCAGCGCAAGGGTAAGAATTATTTCATTTCCGTACATTTTTTGTGTAAAAAATCTTCTCTCTCTTCAGATGATTTGGAGGAATTTTCCGGTTATGGCACCATGAAACCCCGCAGCAATATTATCAGCAGTATCTTAGGCCAAACGCCGGTTAAGACAAAAGCTCCGACTATATCGATACCGCATGATTTTCGTCAGGTTTCGGCCATTATTGATGTAGACATTGTGCCGGAAACATGTCGGCGAGTGCGTCTGCTAAAGCATGGCAGTGATAAACCACTTGGATTCTACATTAGGTTAGAGCAGTGAACACTTTCAACACTTACTCTTACTTTCCAACAACAAGACAATTTTCTATTTTAGAGATGGAACTTCAGTGCGTGTAACGGCGAGCGGTCTGGAAAAACAACCTGGTATATTTATTTCACGTCTTGTTCCTGGTGGTTTAGCTGAGAGCACTGGATTGTTGGCGGTTAACGATGAAGTCTTAGAAGTGAATGGTATTGAAGTTGCTGGGAAAACTTTGGATCAGGTTAATTTGCTTGTTTATGCACTTTATTAGTTGAATACTTTTCTACAACTAATGTGTTTTAACATTTCAGGTTACCGACATGATGGTAGCGAACAGCTCCAATTTAATTATCACCGTCAAGCCAGCTAATCAGCGTACATTAACATCACCGCGTCGTGGCTCTTTTTCACGCAACAGTCAATTATCCAATGGATCACATCACACTAATCAAACAAACACCTCAGATGAAATTGAACAGGATGATCAAGATGAGGTGGTTGATTTGACTGGTGTTACACTCGAAGATCATGCACATGCACACTCACATCCGCATCCACATCATCAACAGTCATCGTCCATGGCATCAACGGTAGCAGCTTCAGAAACCAAAGATGGTGTTTTACATTTGTAATTAAAGAGCACTGATGAAGGGGAAGAAGCGGAAGGTGTAGAATATATCTACATAACATACATAAAAGCAATGGTTGAATAGAGTATAGATATGGGCCTGTGTCTCTTTCTAAAGAGCGCTTGGTGTTTTAGAATTAAATTCTAAAATTATTTGGAGGAAGAAACACTCTTTGTATTCCATTTAAATACTCTTCAATGTTCTTCAATCGTGAATCTTGTAGTGTGTGGCAATCAATAGAAAGATTATGATGCAATTTATTAAAGAAAGTTCACTTTTGGATTTTTTTTTCTACGTCACATATTTGTTTCCAATTGTCCATTGAGTACGCGTATCCATTATTGCTCTGTGTATTGTTGAAAAGTTTTGATCGTATAACTTCTATTTTTTAATTACATAATTAAGAAAAAATCAGTTCGCAACATTCCAAAATTATCACTTTGCTATTCTTTATTTACATCATTATTGTTTAAAATCTCAAAACAACAGCATTGTCATCAACAGCATCACTGTGCACATTATTTACTATAGTCTTTAATGCTATAATGTTAAACGTAAAAAAACACCTACTACTACTTTATGTTTTAATGTTAAAAACAATCCACGCACGTACATTCCATTTGCCTTAAATGCTTAGAAGCGCTGTTTAAGAGTTCATTACTAGATTTAAATGTTTATGTTTGTATAAGTATTAATCGGTAAATAACCACAACATTATTTTGCATATTTTCCAATTATGTACTTAATTAGTGCAGATTTTTTAATAACTTCTACAGCTGCAGCAGTTTTAAATAAAAAGTATTACATACTAAGAGAGAGAGAGAGAAAGACGTCGAAGTGATCAAAAGATTCTAAATTATCTACAATACATTATCTCTACAAAAATACACTGCCTGCAGAAAAAACTGAAACAAACACTCTTTCAAAACTTAGAAAAGAACAAAGCAAAACAACTCATTCTTTCAAGTCTATAAAAATTAAAAATTTGTTGAAATGAAAAGCAATAAAAGAACAATTTATTATAAAAAATCTCATCTTTAAGCTTATACATATCTACAATGATGAAGAAGAAGAAAACAAACAGCAAATAAAAATGTTATACGAGCAACAATGTTTTTGTTTGATTTTTCGGTTTTCATCTTTCTCATCAAAAATATTCAACAACAACATTTACTTACATTTAGTATCTAAAATCATATATTTATTATTTCGAGAATTGAGTTCTTAACTGTTTCGATATGTTTTTAATCCGTCTGTTAGCGGAAAAGGTAAAAATTAATCAAATTAAAAATTTTTATGATTCGCCTACAAAAAAATAATAAAAAAAAAATATTTTATGGAGAATCTTTATATATATACTCGTAGGGTATAGGGTAATGGTTTCTTTGGCCAAACTGAAGTAACCACTCTTCTTAACGTAGAGTTTAACTTCCTTCATGTTGATTCTTGTAGACGAGAGGATTTAGTGTATTGTCTTAACCAATTAATCAGTTGCCAATGTCGTGTTGGTCCCCCCCCCCCGCCTTGTCCTTACTGCTATAAACTTGTAGGTTGAACTTGACATTGATTGTGAATATTAATTGAACTTTCTATGTTGACCTCATTTCATATGATATCTATCGCCATTTCTAATCTGAAATAAATATTCAAGGAAATGAAAAGAAAATTTTCCAAATGATGTTATCTTATTATATTTGTAGGCGTCGGCATTACCCTTTCTTGCCACACACTTACCTTCAGTGAACGTAAAGACGGTTTACTTCAGCTCTTTCAGTTTATTACTCTGGCAATTGAAAGGAAAACGTGTTCTTTTATTTTCTTATATTCTTACTACGTACGGTGGTCTTAATTATATCTTAATCAAAATGTCCGAAAGTGACTATTCCGTCTTCTATGAACGAGTAGCCTTTACAGAAACATTAGTTGAGTACTTTCAGAAAACTAGTCTTAATGGTTTTGGACTTTTGTATCATATTCGACGTAGAAAATATCAACGGTAATTGTTGAATTTAACCGGTTTTATATGAGTATATTTAAAATATGTTCGAGTACGCACATTTCCTTTAGTATTTTCTGGTTCTTTTTCATATTGTTAGGCATTGGTTTTGCTGTTTATGTTGTTGTTGTCACATTAATGGATTTCCTTGAAGATCCAACGGTAACCACCTTACAATCAAATCCTGATCCATATGCTGAGATACCATTTCCTGCTATTGCCATTTGCAGTGCTAATAAATTAAGTCGTAGAGCTACTATGGACTATATACGACGTCTGTAAGTATCGTACGATAATGATAATGCTTTTGAAATCGATACGATAACATTACACATATGTATGCATGTAGTTCCAGACGTAGTGCTCGTACCTGGTCCTGGGAAACTTGGCTGAGTAAAATGGATTTATTTGCTGGTTTCTATGATAGCGAAATAGTCGACTTTGATGAAGCCATAGACTTCGAAAATGAGTTGGAATATTTTGGTGAAAACAACTTTAACGTTTCTGCAGTTTTAAGGAGTGTAAGTATGTTAATGTAACATGATCATGGTAATGATAATGAGGTTTGCTTCTGTTATAATACTACTTACTATCTTCCATCAAAGCTGGCTCCAGTTTGCGAAGATTTGTTACTTCAGTGTTACTGGTCTGAAAGCGAAAGAGTATGTAAAGAAATGTTTATTTTGCATGCGACTACATTTGGTCATTGCTGCTTGTTTAATTATGAATTCGGAGAAAGGTACATTGATTTCCTAAAACCGTTCTATTATTTCTTGAGAAGATTTCATTCACAGAGCAACAAAATTGTTAACCAAAAACCAGGCCATACTTTTGATGCTCTAAGTTTTTGATGCTTTAAAGTGTTGATGCCCTAAGTTCAAATCCGACTCTGCTTTTTATGGGCGGATATCTCGAAAACTTTATGTGGTCGTCAAAAATATGATTGGTTTTCAGTTCGGTTTAAAATGTCTGCCTCAACCTTTGTTTGTTTCACAACAACTTGAAAAGCTCTAACCTTTGAACTTGTTTTTCATCAATTTTAGTACAAAATCTGTAAATGTCTCCGAACCGGGACAAAGTCTTACTGTGCTCTTAAACACCTCCAGTATTGATTATCTTTATACGGAGCGCAATTTTATCGGCTTCACAGTGCATTTGTTTGCCAGCAATAATTTTCCCAATTCGTGTACTGGCGAAGTTCAGGAGTTTTTTGTCTCTCCTGGTGAAGATGTCCATGTCCATCTCAAAATCACTACGCGAGTCAGCTCGTCTGAGGTGCGCAGTTATTCGCCAGTAAAACGTCGATGTTACTTTGCGGATGAACTTCGCCACCAATATGGTCGATCATACAGCAAAGCACAATGTTTGAGTCGTTGTAAAATGCATAGCATTTTCAGTTTATGTCAGTGTGTACCATTTTTCGCTACCAACGCTCTATTGGGTTATGATTTTACTCCTAAATACTGTACGCTGGTCGACTCGGAGTGCCTGTATCGATATAATAGTAAGAAAGCATAATTAATATCTATTGCCAGTTTATAATTTTACATAATGACATTTTCTCAGTTGCTTGGAGTAACTATCGAACAATGGACCAAGGAGGAGATCCTGATGTCATGCAATTCTCTCTCTTATGTCCTCAGTGCCTGCCCGTGTGTTCCTATAGCTCCTATCGCTTTGAGAAGGCAACCACAAAGTTAACAAAACTAAATTTAATGGCTCATGAGGAAATATTGTAAGTATTTGGTTTTTCCATAATACCCAATCTTTAAATTCATTATTTATGATGATGATGACGTCGTTCGTTTTATTCTTTGTACTTGCGAAAGAGAAACTTCTTATGAGTTGGACAATCTTAGTTTGTTGAAATTCTACTATTCCACTGAACGATTAATACAATATCGGGAAGACGTACTCTACAATTGGTATCAAATCTTATGTAAGTTACGGATAGACTATAGTTTTCTTTAGCAAAAATTAATGCCTCTTATTACGTTTTCAGACTTTTTTATTTATCAAACAAAAAAAATTAGTTCACAAATAAACATAAATACATAGTAATTATTTCAATTGCTGGCTAATGAATTATTTTTAGTAATTCTTGTCCGTCTCTTGCAGCAAACATTGGCGGCGTTATTGGTATTTGTATTGGATGCTCTTTTATAAGCGGGTTCGAAATAATTTACTTTTTTGGAATCCGGTATTTTCAGAATTTAATGCGACTGCGCCAACGAAAGCCAACATTACAAACAGATTTCTCGTGAAAATAGACCCATGAAAATTAAATACATTTTATGGAAATACATATTAAAATAAAATAAATTCACATACACACAAACGCATCTCGTCTTATTTAGTAAGAGTATAATTTTTAAAATTCTTGAATAATTATTGCTGCTCGTCTATTTTTTGTAATGATTGGTAAATAGCTTTGGCTGTTGGTCTATCTTCGGAAATCTCATTGGTACAACAATAAAACAATTCCACAATAAGATTGTATTCATCTTTCAATTCAAACGCTTGCGGTAGTGGAGGTCGTGTACCGCAGGCGCTCTCTATTTTATGCAACAAAGAACTCTCATCCAACAATGAAGAATTTTCTTTGTCTGTGGAATCTTCTTCTTTTTCATCATCATCGTCATCAATCATGTTTAAAGTATGTGGTGGTACGAGAGCTATGGTCTCATAGATAACCAAACCGAAACTGAATATATCTGCCTTGGAATCTATAGTATCCTGTTCATCAATTACTTCGGGTGCAGACCAAAGATCGGTACCTAAATTCTGACATTTAGATTAAAAACTCTTTTATTAAAGAAATAATTTACCGGTATAACGCCCATGCTTGGTTAACTCTGCAATGCCGTTTTCATCTAATGGCAGACTAACACCGAAGTCACACAGTTTACATATTTCAAATTCGCCCTTAATCAGAATGTTATATGATTTTATATCACCATGCAAAATTCTTGCTTCTGTGTGCAGATAGTCCAAAGCTTTACTAATGTCGCTGATTATTTTGAATATGTTTTTAGCAGGAAGTGGTCCCAAATTCTCTTCATTGCGCTCCTCAAGTATGTCACCCAGTGACGTTGAACAGCACTCTAAGGCCAAGGAATCAACACCATCTTCGGCCTTAGCCACCGCCCGAAAACCAACAATATTCGGATGTGAAAGTTTCCTGTAATTTGATCGTTTGCCAACCTCATCTTACAATAGTATGAAAGTATCCTCTTCGTAAACAAACCTTAGAATTGCGGCTTCTTCTTGAAGTCTGACATTAAACTCTTCCTGGCCATTGGTGCGTGCGCGTTGTGATAATCGCTTCACCGCCCATGGAGATCGGATCTGGCCACATTTCGGCGATCGCTCCAAACGATAGACATTAACGCCGGTACCGTAACCCAGATTTTTCATGAACGGTGACGCAGGAATGTGCAAAGGCGTACTGAATGTTGAAACATTTTCCAAATGCTTGTTGCGCAGAGCTCGGCGTGGCGTCTCCATTTATTTTAAGTAATTTTCAAAGCTCTCCGGTTTATTTGCGAGAAATTAATTGCGTTAGGCCACAATATCCCGTTAAAATAACATTTAAATGCCGAGCTGTCAAAATAGCTTGATTTTGAAAATGTAGATGGCACTGAAGTTCGCTCTGCATATTTTATAGTAAAATTTTCACAGGGTGCATAGAGACACGCAAAGATAAAGTAATTCCTATAATTAATAAAAACCAAGAGATAAAAAATTGTTTTAATGACTTGACACAATTTAAGCACAAACTCTAAACCACAATCCAATGTCTGTCAAAATTACATAAGTTTTTATGGAAATGAAGAAATAAAATTAATTATCTGCGAACAGTGATTCGGAGTTAAAAACACGAAAGCGTTCGGGTTTGATATTTTTTATAATTTGGCCCGCTCAAAGTGTTATTCTTCTTCTTTTTTGTTTGTTTATGTTTGCAGACAGGAATTTAAAGAAATGAGAGAAATTCTTTTGTTCATTGGGTGCAATTGTGTTTAGACCTTCGGAAAATGGGATATATAATTGTATTCAAGGCATAACTAATCCTTCTTAGACGGAAGATGTAGTGGGGTTACCTTTAACAACTGCAAACGTAATAGTTTTTAACCATTTATATTTAACTAGAAAGTAAGCACGTTCAATTAATGTGAACGGGAACAAAAATTCTAAAAAACAATTCTAAAAAAATCTAAAATAAAATTTGACAAATCAATCAACGTCATCTAGGAAAAACAAAACAAATTTTCTCCCAAATAGAAATTCGCATGTGTTTTTTGAAAAAATGGCAAACCCATTTAGACTTTCTTTTCCACTGGGCTGGCAACTACGTAATTTAAAAAAACAACAGCAAACAGCTGTTTGATTATTTACATTTGATTGTTTACGAATAGTCCATGTTTTGGACTAAAGTTGGAGAAGAAAAGGAATGATGCCGGGCTTAATTGGGCCAAAAGTAGCAGAGTTTTATAAACCATTGAGTGATAGTCTCCAGCTATCCCTAACAAATAAACATTGGGACCAATACTTTCTTGACAACGTCATTTACAATTGGCCGAAATTCGGGAAACTCCTCCGTAATGAATTGAAATTTGAAATTACCAATTCTTGGAAAGTATTTAATTCTGGTAAATGGATGAGACTGGAATGATGTGCACAACTATTAATTTTATGGATTTCAGAATTTTCAAATTTACAATACGACAATTTCAAGGTGATTTTTGTAGAAAAGCTATTACCCATCTTTGTAAAGAGTTCAAATTCATTGCAAAAATTTTGCTATGAGTCCGTCTCTCATCAGCACTGGCTGGGACCGAATGTTGTGGTGCTTCAGGGGTTTCAAACTGAGTATGCAACAACTAGGTCAGAAACTTCGACGGTCGTATGGATTTTATTACTTACAGCAATGTTGGAATATGGTTTAGGAAATATTTACTATACTAAAACAAAGAAAAATCCTCCACATTTACTGCGTGATTTGTTGAGCACCGAGGAAGTACTCGAAGTCTTTGGTTGGGAGGCGGTAAGAAAGGCTTTTAATGTTGTTAAGAGAAGTAATAATTAAATGTGGTGCTATTGTAGATATGTTTTCTAAAGATATTACTGGGTACTCCGAAGGCCATCAATTTACGCAATATAGTGTGGCACGGATTTCCAGAGCCAAAACAGATTTCAGAACATTATGTTGCAGTTCTTATTCTTGTAATAAACTCACTTGGGCATACGATTTCTGGGAAGGATTTGAATGTGGAACTACGTCCTCAATTAACGCAAATTACATCATGTTTATTGAAAATTAAACACTCACTGCCACCAAGTAAATCATCTGTAGTAGCAATGAATAGAGCTGTATTAGCTTGTGACTGGCTAAGTACTGCTCACAAAACTTTTTGGCTGCAGCTTTTGCATTACAAAGAGACGAAAGAGTATTGGAAATTTGTTATTCTGGTACTGCCACAAATCGAATTGCTTCTGAGACTTATATACGCTCAGGCAAATAACTATGATGTACGTGCAAAATTAGATGAATACTACATAACAATGGATACCGTCTTCGAGGAGAATTTACCGTCGTCCATTGAAAAACGCAATATGTTGCTACAACCCGGTGCCGAAGGCTTAGATGAGAACTGCTTGAAGCTAATGTATGACTTATTTGTAGCTCTTCATGGTCCCCGAATTCGCGACAAAGTCAGTCATGGTGAGGTGACGTTGGAGTGCATAAATAACACAATATTGTGTGATATTCTTTTGCAACTCTCTTATCAATTGTTGATGTATAAAAAGTTGCAAACATTCGGAAAATATGCAAGTCAATATCATATGAATAGTATGGCTTGGGAGAGTTTGGAAATTGCGAAAAACAATTTGTTATTTCTAACGAAATTATCGCTTTTATCGAATTTTAAAATATTTATCTTTGATAAACCAAAAGCAAATCTTCAAAATTCAATGCAACCCGAAAGTATACAGATTTTCCATCGTCCTAAAAAGGAAACTGAACTGATGTATATTGTATTAAAAATAGCTCAACTATTGGCACAAACAAGCATAAATTATAAGAGCTCATTAAGTGATCGTTATACGCTCTACCGGCAGCATCAGTTACACTCTAAACGTCGTAAAACGTTTGAACGAATGGTAGAAGCATTGCCAGAAGTATGCACTACGATAGATTTGATTCTATGCTGCTTGGAGACTGTGTATAAACATCTGCAGCAAGATATCACGAATGAAATCTATTCTCAAATCAAAGAATTTGAAAGATTACGGAGGTGAGTGTATTGTGTTTGTTAATAATTTGGTGTTTGTGATTGTTGTTTTCTGTAACAGATTTCTTAAGCAAACAATGCAAACTGCAGAAAATCTTCTTAAGTATTCCTGCCAAGAAAGAAATGAATGGATAAAAACTCTAGAGTTATGTAAAAAATTTCACAGCAGCCGTGATAGTTTCAACTTCGAGCAATCATTTAAAGAGCAAACAAAATAAACGAAATTTTCGTATTTTGAAAATGTTAAATGTAATTTATTTTCTTTTATTTACTTTTTGATAGACCTAAGTGAAACCTAGTTTTAGATTCTGTAATTGTTGTTTGAATAAATTGCATTTTTCTGTGATACTATCGATGGAATATTGGTTTTCCTGCTAACAAGAACACTTATAAATCACCCTCGTATACTCATTTGTACATTTGCATAATAATAACGCCTTCTATTTCTATTAAAAAGTCGGTTTGTGTAATTCGTAACTCGTACGAGAACGACAGAGCAGAGCTTACACATAATTAAAATACCGGATCTACGGATGTGTGACCTCTGTGGCAGTTGTCAAAGCACTTCAACACTAAAAAAAGTGAAAAGAGGAAAAAACACAACAAAACTATTTAATGGCTCTTTGAATTATTGAATAGTGTGGGCATAACCAATCCAATTATTTTCTAAAGGCAATAACAAGGTGAAAAATTGAGCTCTGAAAACAGATGCAATTATGTTTTTTTTATAAAAAAGAGGCGTGGGTCTGATTCGATTTTCCAACCCAAAGAGTGCTTCCTGACGATAGCTCTCTTCTGTAATTGTGTTTTTTACAGACAAGCAGGCGGATGGACAGGATTAAATTAACTGAAGAGATATTTCTCAGCACGAATTAATATACTTTTCTACATATGTCTACCAGTCCTCCTTTAATACGTTCCAACTGGTAGAGCATCCTTTAGAATTCTTTTATCATGATCATCGTATCTTCTAAACTTTGTTAAGAGCTCTTTCGGTTGTGGCGGTGGTAGCTATATTAATGCTTACATTGGTTGCAACTTGCAACTTGCGTAGTCAAAATGTTTCATGCGCTTCAGTGATTATCATTCGCGTCAACCATTTACACTCTCACAGAAGCTACATATGATAATGAGATTCGCTTGATGTGTGTCCGCATATGAAAGTGGACGGACGACGTGGGTATATTTTTGGATGTACCTACACGAGGCTACGAACAAAGGTTCGTTGTCATCATCGCAATTGTAAATCCATCCATCCATCCAAAACCAACAACTACATATATGCGTTTTTCCATCTATGCATTGTCATTTGGTTGTACATTTTTCTAGTTTATGACTTTTTCTACAGTTTCTAGCTGTTAAAGGGTTATGGTACGATGAGAATCTATTGTTCGTCGATCATTCACTGATAGAAGATCTATCTTTCCACAAGCATTTTGTCGTTCTGGTTGTGGCTCCATCAGAGTGTGTCGTTCAATTCCAGTCGAAGTTTGGCTGGCAAACAGAAAAGGCGCGTTTGAAGAGTTATGCTGTTGGCATAACGTATTTTACAGCATTTACAAAAAAATTGATTGAAAAAGTAATTTTTATTTGATTTTTGGTGAATTCAAAAATTTACAAGGTTTATCCTGTGCGACGAAATGTATGTATCTCGTTAAGATCAAACGAGTTCTTTAATTAATTAGAAATTAAAGAAATTAGAGAAATTATATTAAACAAAAACGACGATATAAACGACAAAAATTTCTATTAAAATTTCAAAAGTGCAATTTTTGTAACAAAAGCTTCTTCTTAGTTACGCCATCGTTATGATCCAACAAGACCACTTTCGGCGGTTAGTGTTAATCGTATCGCTGTTATTGTTACTACTAAAAGGTCATCAGTTAAACGCCTTGAAAATTCCGCAAGATGTAGAGATTTTGGACGGTTATGAATTTGACGATTCAGCTGAATACTATCCAACAGATGCCGATTATTATGAAGCTCGACACTTTATTGCGGGCTTACAGAAATCCGTTCGCAACAAACGGTCCACACTGGATTATGATAATGCAAAAAAAGCGTTAGCAGAATCAACAGATAACGCCCATTCCGAACCTCAGGCTGTTACCGCACTTAAGGGGGGCGATGATGAAACGACGATGGCACGACGGCGGCCGGAGCAGAATGTCGACAGTCGACAGATTGAAGAAGTGCGTGATAAGAAAGTGCGTAGAGATCGAGAAAATGCGGAATATTTACCGAAAGCTGAGCGACAAATAATGGATCCAGACTACGATTATTACTCACAACGTCACAATCCTACATGGTCTGATTTGTCTTCAAATGGTCCGGTAAGCGGTAACGCTGCTGAAACGGCCGGCACTGCACGTAAAGCTAAAAATGATGGCGACGGTGATGATCACGATGACGGTGATGATGATGACATTCAAGCACAGGCGTCAAGTAATCTTGTGGGTCGTGGTCGGCAGGCCCGTGTTAATTTCATTACGCAACCACAAAAGGACTTCAGCGTTAATGGTGAAGTGTCCGATGGCCGAGAAGCTAAGATACCACTATCAAAGTTACCATTTTACGAGAGTAAATATCGTCTGGCCTTCCCATCGTACAATTATGAAATGTATCCTTCACGCTCATACGATCCTTATTTGAGACGTTACGATCGGTAAGTTCTGGAGTCGGTAAATGGTAATTAAATTTCTGTTTTCAGTTCAGTTCAATAAAATTTCTGTTCTCAGTTTCGATGAACAGTACCCACGTTTCGATCCGTACAGTTACGAAGACCATTATCTCTATCGCAGACATTATGATCCATATGACAGTTATAGTCCACGAGTGCCACGTTATCCGGAACCATTTTACAATTATCCTGATCGACATTACGACATACCGGAACCACGTGATTATACAACGTCAGTGCAAAATAATGAGCTCTCATACGATCACGTGGCCTCGTACACCGCTACGAAATACCCAGCCACAGTGTATGCTGTATCTCCTAAACCTTCCAATGGTTATCCCTTGAATCCTTACGCGAAGCAACCTGTTTATGTGTCTAGTAGTAATCCTTCTACAAAACATCCTGATTATCAGCCCCCGCAACCTCCGCAACCTCCTAAATCCTATTCCAGTTATCCACGTAGTCAACGGCGCATAATATACTACGCCCATTTGCCGGAAATTGTGCGAACGCCTTATGATTTTCCAGTTCGTTATAATCGCGATCGTTACGATGGTGGTCGGTCAACCACGGACCGCGATATATCGACCGGTGTATATAAAACGAATAAGGAAAGTGGAAAGCCATTAAGTGGTAGTGGCAACGTTATCGGTGGTGCGGCTGCAGGAAGTGGCTCCGATCACGGGTCATACGAATATACAAAACATGATAAAAATAATTATCCAACACCGAAACCAAATTTATCGAATTCCACAACCAGGCAATGAAAGTGGAGGAAGGAATGTGTTGTTGGAACTCGTTGAAATTTTTCCTTCAAAAATACCAAAAATTTTTATAAAATTATTGCATTTATGAGTTAATCTTTAATTAAAATATAATAAGTATATTTTAAAGTGTCTTTTTTTTGGTAAAGACTCTTTTTTTTCGTAGAATGATAATGATATAAAGATAATGAGTATAAAGAGATAATGATAACGTATAAAGATAATGAGATAACGATGCTGTCTATGCCTTACAAACGATACAAACAAGGATAATATCTAAAGTGCTTTTATAGGAAACACTTAACCTTTGTAGAGTGTAAAAACTTTAGGAATTTTCTTTCACAAATTTTAAGGAAAAGCAATTATTTTAAACGACTTGACTGTTTGTATTAATTTTCTCCTACTTCCTTTTCTACGCCACGATTTTCACATCAAAGTCCTCACTTTTTTATTTGATTGAATTTTACAATTGATTAAAAACGCATTAAAATAACTTGTGGGCACGTTAATTTCACTTAAGTAATCAAAGAGAGACCGAGAGACCGTCCCACACGAACCGCTGTTGATTTAAGCACAGTGATAAACATCTTTTGTCATCAGGACAATGTAAACAATGTAACAAACAGCAAGCTATGACTTGTTTTGTTAGTCGCTTTTTAACCCTGCTTGTTAACCGTTGCCGGCCTGACTATCATGCAATCAATGGCCTGCCCTGCCCTGCCCTGGTCTTCCTTCCTTCCTTCCTTTCCACCTACCTTTCGACCCCATGAGCCGTTTGTGCGTTAACGTTCGGGTTGGGTTGAGCCCAATGAAATGAAATCATTTCCCTTCATTCGGTAAGCTTTAGCAAATAATGAAACATAAATCAAAAAGTTTTATTAAAATATTCCGGTCAATTTGAATTGAAATTTCTACGCAAAACAAGCCTTCTCATCTTTTAGCGGTCCGAAGGCTGGCGCTTTGGAGGACTAGAGGAAGGGCTAGCCATATATTTCCTTTTAAGCTTCCAACTGAGGCTGTGGTTGTGGCGGTGGCGGTGGCGGTGGCAGTCACAACGTCACTTCCGGCGGATATTCACGGAAGTGTGTTTAATCTCGCGTTAATAAAACGATGACAAGAGCGTTGGCGGCGACAACGGCGAGCTGCGTAGAATTCAGTTCATGACCGGGACGGGACATTTTATCGGCGATGTAAAAAAAATACGTTAAACTCATTCACAGATTGCCAGAAAAAAGAAAAGTAAAAATGTACGATAATGACAATGCGCATAAGCGGAAAATTTGCCAGTAGGCAAATTCGTCAAAGTCTGCTATAAAAACAACAAATGTAACGGAATCACGCCGATTGTATCTGGTATCTGGCCCTTGTTGGTATGATGTCAAGCCGCAGAGCAAACAGTTGTAGCAGCGGCAACAGCAACAGCAACAGCAACAGCGACAACTACAACAACAAGAACTGAAGTCAACCTGAAGCCAAATCTTGTTTGTTCAGCTCAATTGGCATCAAAGGCATCTGCGGAATTCTTAATTAAATTTACAATTAAAATTTGTAAACGTTGCTGTAGAACAGAGCAGGCAACAGCAACAGCAGCAGCAGTAGCTTTTAACTTCAATTTCAGTTTTCATTGTTGGCTGCTGCTTTTTCTTGGTTTTTTCTTTTGTGAACAAAGTTGTTTTATCTTTAAACCAAAAGCTAGTTGAGTTTCTTTGTTGGGTCAAAAACAGAATTGTTTTGAAAACTTTGAAGAAAATAAAAAAAAACCTTCAAAGTTGCAAAATCTTCTCCCAAAATGTTGGAGCATAAAGGAAAACATTATTGATGTAAATAAATGAAAAAATAGCAGCAAAAACAACAAAAATTATTCAAGTATTTTCAGGTACTTTTTAAGATAAAATAAAGGAGGTAAAGTACACTCCGAAAATTTTACATCATTAAAATAAGTAACAAGCAATTTTTTTTATATTTTAGTAAAATTGTTTTACTGATTGTTTTTTATATTTTAATAAATCCTTCTTAGTAACAAAATTTTTTAAAAATTAATCAGCGGAATATTTTATATTTACACAATTTATTATTCAAAATTGATCACACCTTCATTTGTTGGTTCAATTACACACATTAATACTCACACACTGGCCCTCTCACCACCATAATTTGCACATTCATACATATATACTCGCATAGGGAATAATCTGATGTACATAAATAATTTATATGAACATTTATTTATAATGCATTCATTGATTTTTTGTTTTCGTAAAATTTCATTATTAGCACATACCTGAGGTTAAATTGTGCGTGTGAATGGTGCGAAAGGTTGCGAGAGGGGGCGGCGGGCGGTGATTATATACCTATTGTATAACAACAGTAACCATACTGTAACGAACGTTTTATTATGGATTTTTGTACTCGCATTTTTCACCTGCAACAATTCACAAAAATCATAAAATTAAAACATCGCATTGGCAACTCTCAGCGGCGAATTATTCACAGCACACGGTGGAAAAAACACCCATTCACACATACTCGTACATATGTATGTACATACATGCATATTTCGTACATCTAATCAATAATTTAAAAGAGTTGATTAATAATTAATTAAATTTTCTGGCATTTCTTCCGACGGAGGGATTTTATAGAAACATTGGGAACATTGAAAACATATCCCAAAAAGTTCAAAAAGTCAATTGTACGGCATGGTCCGCGGAAGGTTGAAAAGCGGCTAAGAGGGAGAAATTCATTAACACTACTTTAGGCCAGAAGAAGGTTAAAAAAAAAAATTCCATTCGCCAAATGGAAAAAAGATGGTTATTTAATAAGGTTTCATGGGTCATTAAGCCTTTTTTTACCATAGTATTCCATTTCAATACTCGACAGAATATAGCAAAATTATGATTATTATTTTTGCAATTTCTTCTAAGATACTAAATAAACTGAAAGCTTATTTTGAGGCTAGTGTAAATTGCACAAAATTGCGGCGAATTTTGCACATTAAATAAAAAGAAGAAGAATAGCAATTCCTATAAAATTTTACAACCGGAAACGAGTGTTGTTATTTCGAGTGTTATTTTGATGAAATTTTGAAATCAATTTGGAATTTTCTTTAAAATGACAATTCTTTAAATTTAATTTTAAATTTTCAATTCAATTTTATTAAAGTTCACAGTTTTCTGAATCGAAAGTGTAAATATTCTTTCCTGGTTTTACATGAATTCCAATTAAATGAAAAGAAAAACAGAGAAAAAAATGAAAGTAAAATTACAGCGGCCACCGACAACATAATTTAATAAGTTACTAACAACTTCGTGTCGCGTCTTGACATTAAACTGTCAAATAAATAAAAATTTATCAAATTAGTTGAGGGCAGATGAGGCGGATGAGTTTCTTTCGTAGAAAATGGGAATTTTATTAGCAGTGGCTTTTTGCAACAGCAACAAGAACAACAACGATAACATTAATAAACACCTCTTCGCAGTTACTTTAATGTTCGCGGAGTCTCCCGGAGCGCCCGGCTTAATTTTTTTCCTCTGCCTTTTTCTTGGGGTTGAATTTAAGATACGATACACCAACAAAAACAACAACTGTCAAATTTTTAGCTGCCGGAATGAAACAACGGAAAAATGTGTCGGACAAAATGTAAACAAATTATTCAGTGTACCATTTTTTCCAAAGCTCTTGACACCGGCAGCAGCGACATCATCTTTGTCATGGTCTGTTCGCGCCAGTTGAACGTTTGCCAAGGATTACGAAGGAAGCCAGCAACCAGCAATGAGAAGATAAATGATATGCGCACAAAAAAAAAGAAGTTCTGTCAGCATCATCGTCATTGTCTTCTGTGATGTAGTCTCCGTGCCAGGTTTCCTTAAAGCCAAAGTTACTGCTCCTAACGCCACTGACAACGTCAACGCCGCCGTATTCTGTCTATGCGCCGTTCTCAGAAGAAGAAAAAATGAATTATTTGTATATGCCATGGATATATTTTAATATGCGCATCATACGAACTTACGTATGAAAATATTTGTGTACAATATATGAGTATGTACGTATATTGTACTCGTACTAACGGTTGCACCCGGAAGCGCAAAACGATTTCAAATAAACCAACGCAATTTCCGCTGCGGCACCAACACTTTGTGTTCAGTGCAAAGGAAGTAATTGTTAATTCTTCATGACAGTTCAAACATTTCGTCGCCGATGATAGATTAAGGGCGCGGAAATATGGGTGGTAGCGGCGCCTACGGGCCGGTATTGTCTGCTGAAACACCGCTATTTACAGTATTTTAAATTTAAGGGCAAATATTGTTCTTTGAGTCGTCGCAACGTTTGAGTCAAATAATTTATTATGTAGCTTCAAGTGATCATTCGGTAAATACAGGATAATATTTCAAAAAAATAATTTTTCTAAATAAACTTTACAATAATTAACAAACCAGAATTCATAGACCAGATCAGAAGATATACATATCTCAGAGAGTAAAGAAGATATTTAAACGACTTAAGTTGACTCAACCAGGAGGAAGGAAAGGAGGTTCAGTTTTTGGAGAACAATTTTCATGTTATTGTAATTTCGTGAATAAACCGTGCTTTACTCGTTGCGATATCTTGAAAACCTTACTATTCGGAGGAAAGATTCGAGTTAAGGACCGCAACAACCTCGGTTTAAAAACTGTGTGTAATTAAAAGAGACCTAAAGTATACTAAAATCGATCATTATTTTAAGCTTTTATACTTGTAGCTGAAAATTCTCCATTTACTTTTGTGCTTGCGTTTTTATTAAATGACCCTGTTTCGAAGCTAAATGTGAACAACGACAAACAACGCGAACTTTCTCACCCCGGAATGACACTCCAGGGATTTCCTTGGAAATTTCTTATTCATTTCACAAAGAAGTAACACGAAAATGTATTTCAACTGTTGCTGGTATTGTCACCGGCATTGAAGGAGCAAGTAGTCCTTGTTTCCTTTGTGACGGTTAGCTTTCAAACATTTAATTGTTTTATTTGCAAAGGGACGAAACGGTGGGGAGGGGCGAAGATAAGAAAATTAGGTTTGTCGAAGGCTGTGTAACATTTCGACAGTGGCTTTTTGACATAGCGACAGAAGAAAAGGTAGAGCAAAGGCCTAAGTCTAGTAAGAATCAGAAGGTATAGCTTAAGTTTATGCTAAATTTTCATATTGTATTAAAATATTATATGCATAGAGAGAAATAGTAGCATTAAAAGCAAAGGAGACCATATTGATTTGTTGTATTATGAATTTATATTAATAAATGCGGTTTTTTCCAGTGAAAAATCTTAACGATTTCATCAAATATATGTTGAAGTTGGATTCCAAGTAACTTTGTCGTCAACTGGAAGCAAAACCTAGATGCAAAAATAGAAGAAAGCTGTTTTTCTTCTATTTTGTATTGTATGCTGCTTTGGCTCTGCATATATCTTGTACATATATACGATATATAAATGGTACTTTTTCAGGCACTTCATTTAACCGAATGATGTCCCTTTGTCGCTTTAATGCATTTATCTCATTTATCCATTGACCAGCTTACAATCCTCTTCAACTTTTCTATGGATTTTTCACTTCATTGCACGCTCTGTCACTCTGTCTACGATGTTGTCGACATTTTATTAATTTAGTCCAAAATTACATTCTAGTTTTCACCGTCCATCAAACCCAGCCACGCCTTCTTCATCTTCTCTCTCATCATTTTGTTACTGTGCTCATTTTGCCATTTTGCGTGTCAAATTCTAATTGTCCTTTTTGTAATTATTTTTGCGTTTTCTCACTCTTATTTTCTCCGCTCAACTGCCATCGCAAAAATTGAGTATATTTGTCAGGCTAACCTTTTTTCGTCCTTCGTACATACATATATGCCAAACGATACGTCTACGAATTGTCCATCTGATGTCCATTCAGAAGTTCACACAGCCGTAATGAGTTGAACATTAAATTCTTCATTAATCTTCTTCGTTAATATCCTTCAACGCTTGAGTATCCAACGTTTTCGACATTTTTCAATGGAGATAATTGTGCTCTTAGAAGAAGAAGCAGAACATAGATAGAGGTAGGTGGTACATTCTCTTTTGTTTTAATTTATTGTTGTTTTACTTTAATAAATTATTGCAAATATTTCTTAGACTGAATCGTTCGAAAGAGCATTTTTTGTTTGGATTTTTAGTTCGTTTACTGTAAGATAATTTGTCAACTGTTGAGTAATTGAGTAATTGTTGCAAAGAGAATTAAGTATTTGAGGCTGTGAAATGTTTTCGAGATCATTCGAAATTGGTCTCGTTGTTGTCTATGGACGGTTTTTAGTCTATTGTGATGTCATTAATTGATTTTTAACGGCTTTAATTGTTAAAATTGATGACAAGTCAAGTTAGTCAAGCTTTTCTTTTTCACTTTGCTTGAAGAGCTCCCGTCTAAAATGCTCATCTTTAACCGAAGTAGAGAAATTTTATGAAGTTAGAGAAGAAAGTTTCAAACTTTAAGTTTTCAGAGGAAACTCCGCTCATCAACGCCAGCCGAAAAATCAATATATTCAAAAGCTATAAGAGAAATAGCAAAGATAATAACACCAACAAAAGACTAAAAATACATACATATGTATATACCATACAATAATGGCAGCAACAATAACAACAACAACCACAACACCAACAACGACTAAGAGCACAAAAACGCCTACACAATTTCCGAAATGGCTCACGTTGTCTGACGTTGGACTGTAGTAACTACAGCTAAAGCAACAACAACAACAATAACAGCAACAACTTTCAGAACTCCTTTTGAGTAGACATTTCTGCACTATCCTCTCTGAGGCCACCTAAAAAGGATCCCATTTTATTTGCACAAAATGCGCCATTTTTATTTGCTTTAAAAGAAAGGAACTTATACATGAATGGAAACGATAAAACCTTTACTATATACTATATATGTACACATGTATATATATATATACAATATACATCTAATGTTCACAGTCCAGTCCAGTTCGGCTCCTGTTTATTCTTTCTGGGTACCCACTCCTTCTCTTATCCAGTGTATATATGTACATTCCTATATGTATAGTACATACATATGTTTGTATTATATAATACGAGTATATATGTATACATTTATTATACAGAACTATAACAAGAAAAAAAAGGAAAATGTCTTTGATTTTATTGGCCAGAATTGGTTTGGAGCGACGACAGTGACCCAAGTTGGAAACTTACTAAGGACACAATTGGTTTGTCACACGGAGTGTCCTTAAAAAATTGTTGTTGCGCACCAGGGAGGAGTGTCACCAGCGTCAGTTGGCGTCGCAGCAAACCGGATGCTGACTCCGAGAGCCAGAGTAGAGTAACTTTTTGCATAAAATGACTGCGGCACGGACTGGAATGTGTATACAGGAATCGGAAAATAAGGACGTCTCCTCCTTCAAAGTTGTGTTTTTCGTTAGTGTGTGTGTGTGTGTGTGTGCGTGTGACCAACTCTTTGGTTTAATTTTTTTTGTTTTTGTCATGCAAAAATAAGAGCTTGTTTGATGCTTAAGAAAAACTTAATAAAAACATGGTAAAAATAAAGTGGACGGTCTCCCCGACTGTTGTTGTGTTCTTGTTGTTGTTGTTATATGTGCATAAAAATATCGTAAAGAGTATGAAAGAATCTGTTAGGGGCAGAGAGAGAGAGAGAGAGAAAATCGAAATGTGAGAGCGAGAGAGAGCCACATCAATATTTGGAGTCCTGAATCAAGACTGCTGATATGCTTCGGCCTGCAAATGCTTCTCTAAAACATTTCTCTTAGCCTTTTGTAATGCTCTCTTTGGAATATGTTTTTGCAGCAAGAGAAATGAGGCATGAGCTAGAAAAAGAGCATCAGTATGAGCATGAGCATGAGCATAAACAAGAACCTACTGAACGGTTCTTTTTGTGATGTTTTTTTTTCTGGCAACAAGTTTAGTGGCGTCCAATCGATTGGAAAAGATGCCAGAAACTTTAAGTACGAGTTTATGGAATTTAATAATATTTAAGAGACTTTCCAATTAACTAATTCAGTATTTAAAAATATAAAATTTTCGAAATTAATACTTTTTCTAAATGAATTCTTGGAGAGATGAAAAATATTATGTACTATCGAACATATCTTTATTTTTCATGACAGAGTGAGTTGACAAGTTTTCTGCTTTTTAATCACATAACTTGTAAACCATTATAAAATCTTGTGTGTCATCAAATACTCTTCTTATCTATGAATTCACTGCGATTTTCAGACTTTTGCTCTATAATCTGGAATCTTTTAATTCAAACATAAAGATAGACTATGACTATAACTACACTAGATATGATGAATTCATTTATTGTAATTTAATTAATTATTACTTTTACAGTGGGTTAAATATTTATTTAAAAATTAATATAAATTTCAATAAATAAATGAAAATGTTTTTTGTGCGAATTACTTAAAATTATTACGTTACTAAATACTTTAGTGTAGAAAAAGTGTACCTACTTTAACAAAAAGTCTACTTTATCTTATTTATAGTCGATTTAAAGTCTACTTTATGCACTTTATCTGTTGAAGTCGACTTTAACTTTAAGTTAGATGAGAACTATTTTAAACATTTTTAACAGTAGGATGTTCGTATGAGTTTTGGTTGTTTAAAATTGTTTTGAAATTCATAATTTTTAGCATGTACATGAATTCAATTTGAATTCAGATGACAGAAAATGATGAAAAATTGCTTCACAGGGTGAACTATAATCATATATTTTCCTTTAAATTGCGCTCTATAAAGAGCAAATATTATTTATGACTATAAATAAAGTTTATAGTATACTTTAAAATTAGAGCACCTACTCTAACCAAAGTGTACTTTATCTTGGGACTATAATATATATGCGCCTCTGTTTTTTTTAAAAAAAAAAAGATAAAATCCTCAATGAAATAAATGTTGAAAGCCGTAGGGTTCTGTGAGGTAAATATTTAATTAACAATTTAGTGAATCGTGAATTTAACCTTTTAGTGAAGGTTTTGCTGTGTAAATAACGACGTAGAAAAAATATAAATATCTTAATCCTAAAGCTTTAATTGCAATCTTCTCCTTTCCAAATTTTTTTCTATAACAAATCATTTCCTTTTACTCAGCTATTAATATTTACATACTCTTAGAAGGCGTAAAAAACCAGAATCCCTGTTTTTCAGTCACGGAAAATGTCTCATTAAATATAATCAAATCCAGGCAAGCGCGGCGGTATGAAGGCCCCTCGTTGTTGCCTGCAAAAGACAAATTATATCATTAAATCATTACAACTAACTGAAAGGCGAAATTAAAAAACGGCCTAAACCGCGCGTCGTCTCATCAAACAATTAAAGTCCATCATAATGGGCCATTCCGAGCGCCATTCCGTTCCGTTTCTCCAAGACCAAATGAATTGCAAATTAAGTGCGGTGTCATGTTTCACGAAATTTCACACTGTATCCGGCATTATTTTATCCCTCATTACGGCCAATTTAAACGCGGGAAGGTGTACGGTACGGTATGGTACGGTCTTCTTTTGGTTGAATTTTTTTTGCTTTTGTGGTATTTTTTGGGGGGAAAACACCCCAAAAAATTCGTTGTTAACTTTTCCACCATCGTTGCTATTTTTTCTTCGGTTTAGCTTTTTGTTTGATGGGTGTAATATTTTTGAACGCGAACTTGCGGTTTTGGCGCCACATGTCAACCATAATTAGAGCTACGAATTTGTTTCAAGATGCTTTCAAACCTCTTGCAGTTGTCAGATGATTAATGAACGGCCACGAAATAGACGGCCCAGAAAAGTGGAAAACAAGGAAACGTGAGAGTGGAAGGGGGAGGTTGAGAGGGAGGGTGTTGGGGTGTTATTTTAGGGATGCGGATTATGCGACAGCAAGCAACATGGTAATAAAATATTAAATTAGCTTCAGATGAAACATGGTTATGGTGAGATTGAGAATAATCTTCAAGGTTTATGGCTTTATTTTTGCCTTAAAAAAGAAAGAAAACTTATTATTTGTGAATGACTTATGAATGGATTACCTTATTTGAAAAATAAATTACAACAAAACCAACATAAATTGAATGTACATATGCATTTAACGTGAGAAGATTTGGCGAGAAGACTTAAAAAGTTTTCAAACAGGTCTATTTCTGCCTGCTAGCTAATCCATTGACTCTTACTTTTAGCACCTGATTTAACTTTAAAGATAATAGTAACGCAATATTGTACTTCAACCTTAAACCTTCGACCTTTTCCATACAAAAAATTAACATTTGAAGTTACATATTTGAAATAATGGCATAAATTAATATACAAGATTCGATATACGAGTTCAACAATCACAAGGATCCATTACCATTTATAAACTCTTTACGCGATGTTTGAGACGATCTATTTATGGATGGATTTGATATCTTTAAATAAGGTCCATCACTCTAGCTAGTTTGCCCGAAAAAACTAAATTTAGCAGAGGAAGAAGGAATAAACACGCGAAATTTGTTGCTTTGTCGTAAACTAAATTATGCACAAATAAGAAAGAAATGAGATTATCTCCAAAATTAGGTACATTTCTGATTTTTAAACCATATTTCTTTAACATCCATAAAAATCCATTTAAAAATCAATTTTAAGTATTTAATTGGTCATTAAATTTTATTGATCACGTGATATTTTTTCAGAGTGTTACTGCTTTTATATACTACGAGAGAATCAAATAAAAATCAAATACGATAGTATTTCTCTCTCTCTTACTAAAGCTGAAATTGCTTGAGAGTAAAGGTTTCGATTTGAAGCCACGAAGAGAGATAGAGTAGAGTGCAACTAATCTGCATACTTAATAAGTCTCTTCACGAATGCTTAAGAACATTAAATGACTGAAAATGCGATTTTTATTATCCGGAATGTGTGAGAATCACATTTTGAGAATATGAAAATTATACAAATGACTGTAAGTTATTACCGCAACCTGTGCCGCTCCGTTCGAGAAATGACGATACGTGGTGGATGTGTTTAAAAAAAAAGCAGAACAAGAAAGGAACAAGCGTTTGTTTTTATTGCCAACAAGAGCAATAATAAAATGTTGTGTTCACCGAGATACCCATTAAAACAGATGGCAGCACTGGCAGGGTGACAGTTAGTAAAGGGCATATGCACGGTTAGCATCAGTTTTACAAAAGACGAAAGTCGTAGGTCGAGGAAGAGACCATCGCGCTTTCATTCTTCTTCCACCATTTGTCACATTAACATTTATGACATTATATGCGATGTCGTTTTCTTTCTTTCTTAATTTTTTTTTTTTTTTGCTTATGCGCGAAATGCGATTTGAATTTGAATTTTTTATGAGATATTATTAAGCTTTTGCTCTTTTTAGCAATAAGAAAATGAAAAAGGCGTCTGACGTAAAATAACTACAGCTAACCCTCGCAAAACCTGATAGAAATGATTTATGAAGAGAATAAACGGAAAGTTTAGCATTAAAAGAATCTTTTGAACTTACAAAAAGAATCGGTCCGAAAATAAGAGCTTACCGAAATCTCGAAACATATTGAAGCGTAACGGTGTATTAGACGAGGGTTATCTGCAACAACGGAAGGAAAAATGTACGAAAAGAGCGTTCAAGCTGCGTCTAAAGTCAGCTGCAGAAAATCAATTTGCAAATGTTAACTTTTGAAGTATGATATTTTCTTGTCTGGTTCAATTCAATTTCAGCATCATCATCATCATCCTCACCATTATCGTCACCATTCTACTGCTTCCACTTCACTAAAGGCAACTGGCCTTACTTGTTGTTGTAGAATACTTGCATTAATGAAATACGCAAATTGATTTCAAATGAAGAATCATTCCTTCATCCATCCATCATTCATTTCATCAGCAGCTTCAGTAGTATGGCTTCAATTTATCGTATTACTCTGGGGCGTTTGCTGGACAAAGATTCTGCCGGAATCTCTGATATAAGCACAAAAATCATATTAAAGTGCAGTTTTCTTTCTAACAACACAAACAATGAAGAATGAGTTTGAAAGAACTCATGAATGAATTGAATTGCATTGAATTGAAATAGATTTAGAGCAACATGAGAGAGACTGCAGCAACGCAGCAGCCGCCGACGACGATGGATGGTGAGAGTTGGAAAATGAGAGAGCGCAAAAACAAGTAGTCGGTTGCGGACTGAGACTGAGACATCCCAACAGTCAGTGAAGCTAACAGCAACAGCAACAATCAAACATTCAATGCTTGATTCGTTAACATTCATTATTTTCTTTCTTTCTTTCTTTCTTTCTTCATTATTATTCTGTTAACTCGCTGGACTCGTTGACGTATGGAGTTCTCTAAGTACATCACAGTGACAGGATCTGGAGGAACATCTTGCCAAGAACTCAAAGTGGTTGTGAGTGTGTGTTGGTGATTTCTCTCATTTCTACTGTTTCGTTATACTACGTTGTATTTGTATTTCGGTACACAAAACACTCAGAAAGAATGACGTTTAATTGATTCCGTGATTGAAGTTTTAATTAAGTTGCTGAAGAATACTTCAATCGTCCTGGATTTTATATAGTATATGGTTCGTGCGTAGTAAAAGGTTATACGAGCAGGCGACTACTACGTAGGTAAGAGATTACTTATGTATTTTATTGTATGAGTTTTATTGGTATTTTTGAGACTTAACTGACTGTTTACTCTCTGCAGTTAATATGGCTTAAGTTAAAGTTGACCAAATCCTAGAGAGACACGTTTGCAAATGTTGAAATCCAAGGATTCTGAAAAAATTACTTCTGAAAATATTGTGATAATGAATTTTATAAGTTCTAATAAATAGTTTTGTATAAAGAAACGTTCTTATTGTATAGAAATTTTGTTGGGCCGACAACAACGATGGATTTGTTGGAACCATCTACGATCTATTTTGGGAAGATGATGTTGTCCTAATGAAAAATATCGTGCTAATTCTTCAAAAAAAAACTCCATTCCTTTGGTTCAGTTCAGAGCCTTTTCAAAAATTTATAGCCTTTAAATTGGTTTCATACTAATAGCCTTAGAATCGAAATCCCTGAGCTTGAATACATCCACAAATGTGTACCGTCTTAAACCTAACATTATTTTACCGCCACTTCTCCCTCTTTAATTACCGTGCTACCGGGCTCTTCTCAAGGACTTACCCCTGCCCGAGTGAAACTTACATTTTCACGAAGCTATAAATGTCAAGAAATGCTGTTTTATGTCTTGAAAAAACGCCCCTTCCATTGCGTTTCGAATGGGCGACGACGTTCGGGCGTCTATTGTCCTGTTTCTAATGAGCGACCACAACCACCCCACCTCCCTCCCACGAAGCATCACTCCCGCCCTCCCTTACGATCACCAACGCCAACGCAGCAGTTAATGTTGGAAAACTTCAATTCAAGCGAAGAGAAATAAATCTTTAGAGGTTCGCTCGTTATTCGTCCATTGTTGAGACGATTTGCGAAAACACCTCAACACATTATTATTATGTGAAAGTAACGCGAGGACTGTGCGGTGGCGGTACCGCTCCCAATAGTAGCGATATCATGCAAACGGTATTTGACCTGTTTGTTGCGAATACCATCGATTCTCATTAAAAGTCCTACAAAGTATGAATGCTACAGAAGAGGACTTCCAGAACTTGGTCATTAATGGAAAGGAAAGCGCGGGAGTAGGGGCAGCCGCGGGTGGGGGTGAGGAAGCAGCCGAATCGCGTGCCTGCCGCTATAATGGGGACAAAATTACCAATTGTCCGTCCTTACCGTTTCTCATTATTACTGAGCTGGACTAATAGAGACCGAATACAGAGAGACCGAATCCCTGCACCCCCCCCCCCCCCCCCCCCTCCTCTTAAGCGGTGAGATGTCCCTTAAGTCGCTTTTACCGGAAATTTGTCAAATTGCAACGCAACATTAATTAGAACTTGGACCGTTACGGCGTTTTCTTTAGTCCAAGAGTACTCACGGAAAACGAGCGGCAAAAGTAGTTACTGAGTTATTGCCGGCAAGTTGTATTATTTACGTACGTATGTACTAAACACAAGATGGCAGCTGCCACGTACGAAGGCGAAGGCGAAGGCGAAGGCGAAGGCGAAGGCGAAGGCGAAGGCGAAGGCGAAGGCGAAGGCGAAGGCGAAGAAATCGAATGGTTGGTGTACGAAAAGAAATAGAGTTGCCAGAAAACCTCCACTAATGGGATTATTTAAAGGGAAACTTAGAAATCATTGTTTCACTAACGATCACTAACGATCGAAGGCTTATCGAAAGTGTAGAAAATCGTAATCATCGAACTTTTTGTGTTCAGCATTTTATAAGCATGTTAAAAAATGAAGCTCCATGGTTGAAAATTTCAAACTTCTTACTATAAATTGCCTTGCTTTGAATTTATTAAATACTTTTTCAACTTTTAAGCTATACAAATTTAATGGCGTGGTTGAAAGTTTCAACTTTTGTGCTATAAACGTATAAAAAATTAATCCTAAGCTTGAAAAATTCCATCTTCGTGTTAGAAAAATCTATTTTTGAATAAAAAATTTTGTAGACACTATTTTTTTTAAAAATATGATATAAAAAATATGATAGAAATTATGATTTAACTTAATTTAAGAGAACATTACGATGTAAAAATTGAGCCAGAAATTTTAAAAGACCTTTTTCCAACCATGATTTTTTAACATACATAAGTTGAAAACTGCAACTTTTTTGGCGTATGATATCAATTTCACTGTTTACCGCTACCACCGCTGTGGCAACTCTATACTGTTGTCTCTCGGCGCGACAAAGTTTGGCACATACTTGGAGAGTATACTTACATGTACTGTACTTGTAGGAACAGCACTCATTCGCCCATTAAATGGGCGGGGTTGTTTAGTTTCCAACAAACAATGGGGCACACTCCAAAAGCACAAAAGAACATAATCAGAATAATAAAACAAAAAACAATAACAACAAAAATAATGAACTAACTAACATAATAAAGCAAAATCATCAAGGACAATAATGACAACAAGAAAGACCAACAGCAAATAACCACAATAACCACAATAACAACAACAACCACAAAAAACAACAACCACATCAACCATAACAGCAAAAACAAATGAAGAAACTATAAAATAAGCGGGAATAAATCCTTAAGGCATCCTTGCTGGAAATGAGACCAGCGAGAAAGCAAGTCGAATCATGTCCACCAGCTTCATTCAATGGATTCAATGATTTTTTGGAAGTTGGCAAAAGATTTGCACGTAAAACGCCGTCGTACCATTGTCGTATCGTCGTATCATTAATCTTTTAGCACGCTATAAAACAAAAGCAATTATTCGCGTATTTATTTATACGCGCATTGAGTGAACATAGTCGGTCAGTTCGTGATCTAGTATTTTTGGGGTATTGTCTTTTTTGGGGTGGCGGGAATTCGGATTTCGGGAGCCTTTGGGGCAATACGCGGGGTATGAATTTTGAGATTAATGGGATTTTTGTAATTTTTAGTTACGAGTATAATGCAATGGCTCGGTTCGGTGCAGGTTCATTGCTTGGAATGTGTTTTTCTTCTAGACCAACAGCAAGAACGAACTTACACAATTTATGGACCGTTTTTAATTGATCCCTGTTGACCGAGCACTCGACCATTCGAAAAATAAAGCAAAAGAAAAATAATGTGAAAAACAAAACTGATAAAAAGTGAGTGAGAAAAACCTTCAACAAAATCTTCAACAGAGCAGAACAAAGAATTAAATTGTTTAAAAGAGCATAAAATTTCTTTACACCTTCTTTTATTTTTTGGCAAATTATTTATTTATTTTAGTTGTTGTTGTTTTTGTAATGACTGCTAGAACTCAGCAATGAATGTCTTTAAAATTCACTTTAGGAAAAATTTTTTGCCGGTTCCTGACGACGGAAAATTTATTGAGGTCGAAAACTTCTTCAATCTCTGACGTTTTCATGGTTACTCAGGTATATCCTCTCATGCGTGTTGAGCCAATTTAAAATCTTGTAAATACATGTGTGTGTGTGTGTGTGTGTGTGAAAGAACCCCTTACGAACATGTGTGTTTTCTGGCAGCATCGAACACAGACGACGCGGCTGGCAAGCGTTGTTTGACTGCTTTGAGCGCGGGCCAAACCGAACCGACCCTCTCTCTTTCGATCCAGCAACTTTTCTCCTTGTTTGCTTAAAATATTTTGGCCACAAAGAGGTCGGTCGGTTTCGGGTTTGCTCCCCGTCTGGGCACCAGCATCGCCGTTTGCGCTATCTCAGCATGCAAGTCATGAACTCAGCGAAGAATAAGTTGTCTATCCAAATACATGTCTATTCATATCCTCCCCCTCACTTTGCCACACACACACACGCACACACGCACACACGAAAGGATTTGCCCCGAAAATATTCAGTTGTAGAAAGTAGCATTCGTCATTCTGTGGTAATCTTGGTAAAAAAAAAACACAATTCTCGTACTTAACATTTTGTAGCTGAGCCATTGTGAAGGATTTAATGGCCTCCAGGCGTCTAAGACTCAGCCGCCGCCTCAGACTCAGACGGCGGTATATGTATGGAAATCGTGTCAAGTATATCCTCGAATACCAGCCGAAATGAGGCCCATACCAGTTCCCCCCTCCCCACCGCCGCTTCTTCGCTCCACAACTAACTAAGACATTTCTACCTTCAGGGAATGCTTCATGGTTGCTCTTCGGTAGTGCGCTGTTGTATGTGCTGTTGCCTTAATTGCCATCATAATCATAATCATAATTATCATTAAATTTTAGCCAAATGTTGCTTTTATTGTATGTACTTTTGTTACTGTTATTGTTCACTAAATAGTTTACATACGCATAATGAAAACGTTAAATAAAATTAGATTTTAATGAAGGTTAAAGGATTTGTCTGCAACCTGTTGATTTTGTTTGTGTTCGAAATTCGTTGGAGCTCGTTGGAGCTCATTTCAGTGGCTGAAATAGCTCATTCAATTTCACTCAAATGATTTAATGATTGCATGCAATTATTGCTTAATTTAATAATTTCTCTTTGTCTTTGACGACGATGTCATTTCATTCGAAATAAAAACTTAGGAAAAAGAAAATTTTCTTAATAGTGAAAGTGATAAAAGCGCTGATTTCAAATATCAAAGTATGTATGTCTGAAACGTCGTTTATATAAATTAAAAACGACTATCATTGATTTCAAGCCTGTCGATGCCGTTTTGATTTAAGCTTCGTAACGTGACGGAAAGAGACGAAATTTCAATATTTTCAAACGGACTGTTACCTTTATGACAACCCAGAACTGTACTGTCATGTCGAATACTTTGTCGAGTTTTCGACATTTTCGACATGTCGAATACTTTGTCGAGTTTTCGACATTTTCGACATGTCGAATACTTTGTCGAGTTTTCGACATTTTCGACATGTCGAATACCTATGGTAGACTACCAACCAAATCGGAGTAGATTACACAAAATTGTCGAGAACTCTGAAAAACTTACCTTCATCAATTACAATAAGAACAAAGGAACGCTACAAAGATTTTTCGATTGAAAAATGGAACATTTATACTTCACGCGATTAAAAAAACGATATTTGAATGAGTCATACTTTAAGTTCTTGAATGTTTAAGAGTTTTCGACAAGGTTGAGGTTTTCGACATGTAGAAAAGTACTCTACAGCTTTCGATGTAGACTACATACTTGTACAAGGTCCAAAAATACTGGTCGAATGCCAACACTGGTCACGATATGATTTGAATAATTGAACCTTTACACCTGAAGATCTGTTCTCTGAGCGTAAATCTGCTACTTTCTCTCACCGAACGAACTTTAAGCTACGTAAGAAAAAAAATTATCTTAAAACCATCTTCCTCTCAGTTTCTTTTTCCGGTTTCGATTCCAGAAAAAGCGACATATTCATAATTTCTAAGTACACAAAACATTAACCTTTACCAACCCTTGCAAATGGCTTAATTTTCATTAATTTAATATTAACCTGCAGGGCAAAAATATCCCCAATGAGCAGTATAACGTACAGCCGCCTGGCGCTGTAGCCGCTTACGGTCGCGTTCTATGCTAAGTCAACACATTGCATAATTAGGCGGCAAATATTAAACGCTGCCAAACGCAACACGACAACATGGCGGGCGAGACTGTTGGAAACAGTGATGGCAGGAGCAGCAGCAGCATCAACAGTCGTAGCCACAGTCAGCAGCTGGCGGCATTCGGCGAACGCCGTGCTATTGCTAACTCTTTCTTCGCTTGACATATTAATTTTACGAAATTTTTGAACCCACGCCTGCCTCCGGGGAAATCTTAAAAAGTTACCGTAATATTCAATGAGCTCTTTATGCGCGCATTTTACCTGAGTTGCCGGTTGAGCCGGTTAATTATTTTTGTAACCATTTTTTGCTGTTTTTACTTTTCGTCGTCGTCGTCGGCTCAAAGCAAAGTAATTAAAATTTGAACTTTTTTCAGGCTGCTTAAAGTACAATAAAAACGAACCGAAAAAAAAAAAAAAAAAAAAAATATTAATATTCAGTAAGTGAGAAAAAACAAATGGCAATAAATAATGATTATACAGACGAAAAATGTTAGTATCTGTATCTCTTTAACTACGAGTAAATGAAGGAGATGAAGATTTTTCTGTTGGATGACGATTTTTCTGTTGCCACTGTTGGATTGTAGAAGAACTTAGGAGGAAGGACTGAAGAAGAAATTCGCGATTATTACACTAAAAAATATCTTCCTTTCATTGAAGATTATTTCATCAGATATCATGTAAACTCCGAAATGCAGGCCCTTATGTAAGCGTCATGCTAATTCGAGGCATAAATATAGGCCACTATTTATTTATTAGGCCAAACAGCACCATGCAGACATCATTTATTTATCAGAAAAAGCTTAATTCAGAAAGAAAGACCATTATGAAATCATGATATAGCATCTTGATATAGCATCTCTATAGCAAGTCTACGTCCATATGGACCTCTTTTATAGGTATACAAGTTTTTCGAAACTCTTTAAATTGTCACAAAAGATTACCGGAATATACAAAAATACCACGAACGCTTTAAAAAAAACAATCCACTACTCCTTACTTCGTAACCCACAAAACCATAAAACTATTACGTTTACGAATGAAAAATATCGCATTTACATAAACCAAATACAATACAGTACTATTCCACAGGAACAGGAACAAGAGCAGTTACTTTAAATGGCCTAAAAAAAAAAAAGAATGTCGGTGTCTCTTTTCCTTCTGTCGTTTCTAGTTTTGTCGCTTCCGGTAAAATCTCTCACTGAAAGCATCTAAAAGCAATATACATAGTTAGAAATAATAAAAAATAATCATAACGAAACGTTTAAATAGGTTGACATTTATGTTTATAATTCAAAAGATTTCCTGAAGTTTTTAAAAAAATTGTAGATTGATTAAAAACAGAAAAGTACCCTACGAGAAGCACAAAAAAAAAAAAAACTGACGGTTTAGGTAGTTAAAAAATATATAAAGTTAGTAAATAATAAATAAAAGAGTATGAATTCTTTCATTGGGCCGAGCTCAGCCTTTGACCTATACCTCTGGCCGTTTTACCCAAAGTCGATTTTACAGCTACGAGTGTAGGGTATATGTGTTTCGGTTAGGCCGGCGGGTTTATTGTTTGAATATCAACCTCTTTCCCTTCTGCCCGGCTTCTCCTCTTCACTAAAGTCTGGGAAAGAGAGAAAAAAAAATTGTGTAGGATTTTTTTCAACTTTGGAGCTGACTCGCATACGATTACAACAGCCCCACTTGAATGCCCGCAGTGTGTCGGCCACAATCTTGGGCGCCCATTCTCAAGTTACAACGAACAACAAACGAACAACCAACCGATCCATTGTCGAACACAATAAAAACGGTTAACCGTGGACTGTTTGGTGTTGCCGCTTTTTTGTGTTGCTGAAACAAATGGAAAAAGGGTATATTCTTTTTTTTTTAATTTTTCGTTCTGACAAAGAACATTTTTGCAAAAGAAAAAAAAGTAGAAAAGGAAGGGTTAATAAAGGTAATGGCTTTTGAGTTTTATAAGAATGAATAAGACTTGTTGATTTGATGAATTGTTTGAGTAATCGTTGAAGTTTATAGAAATAGAATGAATATCTTTTCTTTTTCATTAGTCCTTGTGTTTTTTTATAACAGAATTATATTTTAATTTATCATAATTTTTTCAACCTAATTTCAGAAACTTTCCTAAGAAGTTTTATTTAATTTTAGGAGATCATTATGACGGTATTTATTTTAACAAGAGAATAACCACAGAATATACTACAATTATGTTATTGGGTTAAAAATTGCGATATTAGCACAATATACATACATACATACGTTTTATACTATCTTATTATTATCGCATGATACTTTTTAACCTCGAACTATTTCATACTGTATGTATCAAAGAGCTAACCTTTACTACCCCTCGTTTTTACCCCCGCTTACCCCCCCCCCCCCCCCCTCCCCCCGCCCACCGGGAAAGACCGTGAGTTAATTAAATGTCAGTTGCAAAAGTGAAATTCAACATTCCGCTTGATGGAAATCATTATAAATCACAGTTATTTCAAATTGGCCAACACAGGACAGGAAAAACAACAACAACAACAACAACAACAACAACGACAACGTCCATGTCATCGCCTTGGTAGTGGTAGTGGGAGCCATTCCGAATTGGCTACGTCACTTCAAAAGTGCTTCATCACAACACATTGCTCTGAAATTCGACGAGATGACGATTTGGCATTTCTTACTCGTACGAGTACGTATAATCCTGTCATTCCTTTTTTTTTTTCGACTTTTAATTCTTCTTCTTTTTATTTTTCTTCGTCTTCTTCTTCTTATTGCCAAATTATTTCTGCTAATGCTCACTTATTACGCTCCACTGAACTGAAACTGCAAAGTCACATACTTCGACACCCTCGGGCTATCGTTATATCATTGACGTCCTTTGACCCTTCCAAAGAAAAAACCCAAAATCCAAAAATCATTAGAAAGCGCCAAAAATGTCTTCAAAAGTATTTTGTTAGAAAAGAGGGGAAGAAGAAGAAGAAGAACAAGGACTTGTATTCTTATGAAATTCCTGAAAATCCTTCTAAAGATATTAGCGCCCTGCTTGTGTGATTACATACGATAGTATGTATGGTCGTCTTAAATTTACTAAAATTCCAAACATTTCAAAGGACAAGTTATCTTGTGCTTTTTTGTGAGTGTACACTTTGACATTTCGGTTGAGATGGACGGAGTGCCTTTAGTCTATATAGTCCTTCATTCATCAGTTCACGGTTAATTACATTCTCCTACTCGGACACTATCCTTTGTTCATCTTAATTCGAGCAATAGTTTTTCGCATTTCCTGAATAATCGTTGAGGTTGGTTTGTTTTCTGTACGCAATTAATTTGCGGTTCGAACAATTCTTCATTACGAACAATAAATACTTCGTAATGTTGAACTGTTGATTTTTTTTTTTGTTACTTTCAGAACTTAAAAACTGATATTGAAGAGTTTATTAGCCATATGTTGAAAGAAAATATGGCAAAATTTTTATAAAATTTCAGAATTTAAAGAATTAATTTTAAATTTTCAAACTAATTAGCAACATCGTGCAACTTTTTTTTTCCAGATTATGAAAAGGATCATCGACATCAAATTATCGGTTTCGAATTTTAAAACCATTTTATAACTTTTCCCGTTAAAAATTTTACTCTTCATTTTTTCAGACACTTTAGTCTTTCATAATGACAAAGAAAATATTCTAAAAAAAAATTTGGAATAAATCATTGCAGCCATTCATCAAACAACTTACGAGTAAAAGGACGCTACCAGCTTATGGACGGATTACGCCTCGTGATACAAGAATAACGTTGATTGCACGAACAAGGACATAAATAATTAACTAACTTGGCTGAAAATGCACAAGATAAGTTCTTTCAAGGCAAAATGTGACGGGAAGAGCGTGCGGGAAGGGAAAAAGCAAAGGAAGATGAGGCAATGCTGATTCTGATTCCAAGGAAGAAAGGAGCGAGAAAGGAAGGAGGGGGGGGGGGAAAGGGAAACAAGGAGTGAGTCATCAAGGAAAATTGTTGCCATTCAAAGTGTTGTGAGATAAGTTCGTTTAATATTTATGACAAAAATACAAAAATTCCATCATGGGCGCACTACTCGTACGACGACGAAGTGATTTACGAGGACAAACGAACCAGCCGGCCTACCCCTCACGCCTCCCCAACAAGCCCAGATTGCATTAAATCAACGACGGAGCAGGAGGAGGCTCATTTCGATATAGTAACTAACTGCAACCGGTACCTTTTGCCAGAGGCCTCCTGCGGGAGATAGACAAGGAAGAAAGGAAGGAAGGAAGGAAGGAAGGAAGGAAGGAAGGAAGGAAGGAAGGAAGAGTTTTGTCGTGGGGTGATTGGGGAGGAAGGTGAAGAGACCCACTTGCCGCCGCATTCATGGTGCCAAAAGTCAAAATCAATAATGACAAGTTCAATAAAGATTTATGACGTTGTGGCGGCGAGTGCTGGAATTCGCCTGGGAGTTGACAAAGCTGGCAAAAACAAAGAAGACCAACGATCCATCCGCTGTTATCTGCAAGGCTGGCTGGCCGCTGTCCGGTATAAGAAACTTATTATTTACTCTTGTCAAGTGTGATGGCATGGAGCCACAAGCTCCACAGCTACTTTATGCTGACCCACCCAACCACCCCCTCATTTTCCTCCATAGCCGCGAACCATGAGTAGCAAATGTCTGCTGATATTTTGGGCATGTGGCGGTCGTTATACCTTATTTATCATTGACCCTGCCTGCCTGCCTGCTGCTGCCTGCCTGCAGCTACAAACACTTGACTTTATGTTTATTTCGCTTCATAGAATTATTGTTATTATAATGGTTAATGCTCTTGTTGTTGTTGTTGTTTGTGTTGCTCCGGCTGGATGTTAACTAAATCCCACACCCAACCCATTGCAGTAGCCTGATACTATGATTTGAGCTGAGGTGAGCCTCCTCTTCGTAGCTTTGGTGTAATCAAAAAATTCGAACCAATACAGATTTTGATAGTCTTACTATGATGCCTAAGATTGTGTCAATTGATCATTTCGTACGGCAACGCAAAACAATCCAATAACTGCCATCTTATCCCGGGTGTATTGAGACCTCTTCTTGGCCGCCAAAGTGCAAAAATATTCTCTTTACGATCTGTTAAGGGCGAAAGTTTTGATGAATTTATGCTGGAAATACATGAGACATGATAAATTCATTAGTTTTGATTTATGATTGCATTAAGAGCGAGCAAAAATTGGGCGGCACGAGTATTTCTCCAAGAATGGGACGATTTAGTAATTTGTGAGGGTACGTTTCAGATTTAAGACGTTAAGAAGATTTTATACATTTTATGCATTTCATTAATTAAAGAGAGAAAGAGAACAAAATTCCTCATTGCTTTTAATGCAAAAGGGATAGACAAGATTCAGCTGAAATAGCTCAGATAGATTTTGAAAATTGTAGACCACAAAGAAACCGAAACTGATTTGGGTTTTTACAGCAAGAAGAATGATATTTTCGGATGTCGTAGCAAGTTTTGAGGATAAAGATTTCGTCGTCTCGGAATATAATTTTAAACATTTCCAAAAAAAACCATGCTTTTCGCACGTTTTCGAGATACAAAATATCTCGAAAACCTAAAGTAAAGGAAAGCTAATGAGGTAAAACTTTCTCGGAAATATATAATTTGTTGTCTGGGTTAAACGATAAACTGATTTTTGTAGACCTGACGTGACTTTTGTAGAGCAGAATGTCTTTAGAATTTAGACTCTAGAGAAGCATCATAAGTCAAGAGTTAGTTAGTTAGAAATTAGCATGATATATTATAGAAAGCCATGGAGCTATATGATATAACTAAATCTATATGAGAAAGAGGCAAAGAGTGAGAGCGCAAGACATTGAATTCATCAAAAATTTGAGAATAATCGATACTAACGAAATGGTTAAGTGTGGCCACTTTGGTGTACAGTCGAACATTGACAGACAGCAGCGCCATTTGTGATGATGCTGACGAGTATCACAGACGACGGAAGGAAGAAAGTATTTTCGAGAATGAAAGAAACTAATACAAGAATATAAGACTCTATTCATCATCAAATTGGTCTACAACAAACGTCATTGATTTATTTGCAGCAAATCAATATAGTATGTACATATATGTATATACACCGTTTGTGTGAGTGGCAGTGGGTGTGGCAAAACTGTTCAGCTGTTGTGTGCTCGTAACTGATAAAAATTCCATGTCACAAGCGTCTTGTTGTTTGCTCTTAAGCGTCCTTTCGTGTGTTTAATTGCTTTCTTCAATGAATGGCATTCGTAACGAAGCTGCAAGAGAGAGTGAGAGAGGGAGAGGGAGAGGGGGAGGGGGAGGGGGAGGGGGTTGACAATTGATGAATGCTGTGAGATTATCTTGTATCAATGTACATCGTCCGACGGACGTTTGAAGTTTCTTCTCTTTTCCTTTTCAATTTCCGCCACGTCGCTTAAAGTGGCCGAAGTGAGCAACGTGTTTTGCGTGCCAGTGTTAATGAGATGGTGTCTGTCCATCGGCTTAGTTTTGGCCAGTTAGAGCTGGCAATTAAGCACGTTTTTATTATGTGTCGCCTTTCATTTCAATCGCACGCAATCAAGAAAGTAATCCGTGTCATTCAAAGGAGTTTATCGAATGTAAGACCTTCTCTCAGTGTGACGGTGGTACGCACTCACCATAAAGAGAAAGAAGCCTGATTGCCATGAAAATAGGTAATAATATAGATATATACTCTTAGTATTTTTGCTTTCTATTTCAAGCTTTAAAAAAATAAAGTGAAAAGCAATTTCCTTTACATTTTTCAAATCCAAAATAACTTATTTACAGACCTTTTAAAAAAACCTCAACTAAATGCAGCCAGAACCAAAGCATAATTTCCAAAGACTTTCGAAAGGAGAAGTTTTCGTTTTTCTTCGCTTTTCGTCCACCAGACTTCAATAGACCTTAGAGGAAATACTCTCTGTAGAGGGTAGTATTCTTCCTACAGAGCACTATAGAGTCTCGTTAGGCCTAGCCCAGTCTTTGGTTTTTCCTTCAGAGCCTTCCAAAACGTTCGGAAAGCATTTTTTCGGAATTTAATTCTCGTTGACATCAAAGACTCTTTTGGAGGATTTTCAAAATATTATTAACTCCGTGGAGGATAATAATCAGCATATAATTTTCATTAATTTTGTAAGTAATCTCAAGAGGAAATTTAAATTATTTTATTTTGTAAAAGAGAAGTAATAACGCCCAGCTTTTTTTTTCTGCTGAGAAAATGTTGTAAACGGAAAAGCTTTTCAGTTCATGCGCTTACTTTTGTGGTTAAATAATCATTGCGGGCACACATACCTACACACACGTAACTGCAAAGCTATATTACACACACACACCCACACACATTTACCCATTTGTGTGTATGTTTATATTCGAAAAGAAGCGCCTCAAGGTGCCACAAAATCACTTAAAGGAATGATAATCGCTCTGTACACAAACGTTCATACTTGCGCATACATACATATGCACATACCTACGAAGGTTATGTATATGTACACACACACACACACACACATACATACCAACGGGACTAAGGTCAGGTTTAACATCAATACAATACAATACAATACATGCTCGTGGTGTATTAAGGAGTAGATTAAACCACAAAAATACACCCGCGCAGCGAATAAAATGCTATTGGGTCCACCTGTACGTTCGTACGCGAGAATGATGCGGTAAGAGAGAACGAGAGAAGGATGTAGTAATGTATCGCATTATATCGTAGTAGTATCGAAATTCTGCTGGGTGGCGGAGAGAGGGAGGTCGGAGGTGGAAGTCGATGGTGGGAGTGTTAGTAAGAAAGCAGAGCTTTTCTTGGGAGGAATACCGTCGAAGGTAATTTCGTCGAATAATGGGGTCAAAGTTACATTCAATAGTGGGTAACAAATACAACAACAACAACAACAACAACAACACACAAAAACAATAATAACAGCAATGCATACAACCAAACCACGCAAACACACACAAACACACACACTTATCTCAAATAGAAAACGATGAAAGGAACAACAGTAACCAAAAAACGAGACACGTTGTTGTTGTTGTTGTTGTTGCTATTGTTGGTTTTTTTTTGTTGTTGCAACAATGCAAAAGAAAAGTAGCCGACCATCAACATCTTCTTGAGAGTTCAATGAGTTTTCCTTTTTGGGCAACGCTGGAAAAACGTGTACTGTTTAAACAAGTGTTTTCGCCCCCTCCTCCCCCTCCCAACCCCTCTTAGTTGTTGTTGTTGCAATTTCTTTTATTTTTTTTTAGCTTTACTTCAATTTTTTACCTCTCAAGGATTAAAGGAATTTCTCAGCCTTTAAGAGAGATTTACTCTAGTGCGCATTTCAAGGAGAAATCGGTAAGTATTCATTGCTTTCGAAGGAAGTCAATATATGTACATACATACTTATGAGTCTCGTATGGCGACGTACAACAAATACATGTGTATGCTTAAGTATTTGTGTGTGTGTCTAGCATGCGTTTTTATTAGTATCATAACATTTAGCCTGAAGTAATAGTAATCAAAGTAATCAAATTTGAGCGTTATTAAGATAAACATAAATTTTGACAAGAATTTTATATAGTTTTTTGTTTAATCAATAAAAATTAGAAACTTTTAAAATTGTGAGCTTCTCAAATCGTATAAAAAATCTGCCATTTTCGTATTATTTACGATTAAATCCAGCAAGGACTAACTACGAGTTTATTAAATCCTCATAAGAGTAAAAGCGGAGTACTTCAGAAGGTTCTTTACAAAATTTGTAACTAAATGCCAAAGAACTAAGCTTGATTGATGGTCAATTAAATGATTGTCAAGCCGAAGTTCAAAGCCATCCAGGAAAGGAAAGAAAAGGAAAGGAAAGGAAGGTCTGGATGGTGGGAAGGAAAAGAGAACGTAAGGCGCGCACACACAAGTTACTACCACATTAAATCTTCCCTTCTCCTCGTTCTTTGTTGAGGATAAAAAACGAATGGGCCGCAGCAGCACCCTCTGGTTGTACACATCAACAACCAGATTGTTTGATGGTTTCCTGTTTTGCTGTTTGTTGTTTTATCGCTTTGATTCTTTCATAATAGAAACAGGCGTTATTTAGTTTCTGGGGGCGACAAGACGATGGTGGAATGCTTTTTTTTTCCAGACAGAAAATCGGTCTGGTGGTGGTTAATCGGCCTGCTGCTGGTTAATATCGCACAAATCTATCAATCCGTCAGTCAATCGGTCAGTATGATTCTTGAGGGCCATCATCTAAACAACATAAACTGACACTAACAGCGAACATATACATGCACACAGGCATGCTCGTACTCACATATGTAACGTGTACGTGTGTTGAAAAATGATCGAATTGACAAAGCCAACTGTTCGGACAAGTTGTTTTTATTGTTTTTTATCTGTTTTTTTTTGGAACGAAGGGAAAAATAACTGAAGGACCGACCACCAGTTGACCATTTCGAGCACTCATTTTAGCAAATTGCCATTTTTTGCCTTATTTTTTGCCATTTTTTTCTTTATTGCCATGATAAAAAACCGTCCAAGTGGCTAAAGAAAGGGACACGAAAGGGACACTTTTGGAATGGACGCAGAAGGCAAGAAGGTAAATGCGTAACAAGTGTTACGTTGATGCTGATGATGATGATTTATTATTTTTGGTTGTTGACAGTTTTTTTTTGTGCTTTTTTATGTAATCTTTACACATGTTCTCGGTGAGGCCGGCAGAAGGAGTGAGCTTGGTTTTTTTTTACACGAAATAGTTGAAAATCAATTAATTTGTGAAGAACTTAGTTCTTATTTGAAGTTATGAATTCAGTACATGCCCTCTTCTGGGAGGGGTGAGGGAGGGGGGGGGGAAGAAAGGGGGTTGTAAATAAGTCCCCTTTTCATGCATTTATAATAATGCGCTACCTTTGGTCCACATCGTCCGGAAAAGACTAAAGCTGTTCGGTCTAACTTCGGTTCACTTTCGATCACCCTTAGTAATAGACCCTTTTGACTTTTTTGTCACTTCTTCTTCTTCTCCCGACTACCCTTTTCCTCCTTTTGCTACGCTAATGATGCTTCAAATCTTCCTATGTAACATTTGTCCCATTTTACCCCAGCCAAGCTACTTCTAATAAGGTCACTTGTATTTTCGACGCTTCCTCACAGCTCAAAGGCACCATAAATTTTTCACACCCCATTCGGTAAAAAATTGTCATCCATTCCTTTGTCTTCGGTGAGACCCAGGAGAGACCAATGGCCAATGCCAATCTTATTATTGCCATTAAAATATCAAAGGAAAAATATTGTAATTCTTAATATTGTTCATTTCTGGTCCGGAGTCCGGACAAACCCTGGGGAAAAGGGTAATGCGGCGTTTGAGGTTCAAGGCTGATTCTGCATGCACGCCGCAAGGATTTTTAATAAATTTACCACAATCAGCTCAGAAGCAAAGGAAGGAAGAGAAGGTGAAAAAAATATGAGGAAGGAAAAAGAAAAAGCCGCAGAAGGCGAGACAGGAAATGTGAGTTGTAGAGAGGTAGAGCGGGAACAACGAAGGAGGGCGCTTTAAAAGATCACATAAATTGCGCCTTTTGAGAAAGTGAGCCGGCGGCCACCAGAGATAAAGTGGGCGTTGCCAAATAAAATTTAAAACTATAAACGATGTTCCGGGCTGGAACAAATTTATTGCGCGGAAGGGACATGAAAGGAGTGGGGGGGGGGGGAATGGGTCGAAATAACCCCCCCAAAAAAATATTCAATAAATTGTTTCTATTAATGCAATGAAGCGGTAAAAATGCAATTTCATAACTTAAGCCAATTTGGCAACGCACTGATGCAGGGCAGGAAAAGGATATAAAGGATATGATATGCAAGGATGTGGATTTAAATGGGTGTGACGAAAAGAAGAAGAGAGAATGGCAGAAAGGCAACGAAAATGTAAAGCAGTGAAATTGTAAGCATAGAAAAAAAAATACGAGAACCCTGAAGGTACACGGAAAAAATTAAAATATTTAAAATCTAAATATTAAAATATTATTAATCCAAATATTTATTTCGTATGCTATTTTGAGTGATACCATTTTAAGGCTTCTCCTGTCTTTCGTGCTTGCAGACGAAAAAAAACCACGAATCTTTTTCTTGGATCATGAGATTTTATTGCTGTTTTCTATTATCGCTTTAAAAGAATTTGATCATGGGTAAATTTTTTTCTCATTTTATAATTACAGGCGGTACAAATAGAACTTTGAAACAGGTATCATCAAACAGGGATGCTTTTAAAAACCGCATTTAATACATAAATTCGTAAATAATTTCGTAATTTTTAATTTTTAAAAATTTTTTTAACAAAATTGTTTACTGTTTTACAAAGTTTTTTGAAAAATTGATAAGAGAATTTTGAGTAAAGGAGAAAAATTTCTCGGTATTTTTTATTTGGTGAAACTTATTTTTTCACTTTTCGTCGACAATTGAAGTTTCGCATTAATTTTCTAAAAAATTGTTAGACTAATTTAAAAGGACGATTTGATTTAAAAGGAGCGTTAGGCAGCAGGATTTTAGCTTTCCATTTTTAAGGGCTTGGTTGGACTTTTTGCCCCATTTTTAACAGTTTTTTCGGTAATCGTTTCTCTCGCCTAAACGGAAGGAAAGGAAGTATGGGTCTCCTTTTAAGCGATTTTCTCTTATCTGAAACTAATTTATGCACTCAAATTTTTTCACGCCTCTAATGTGTTTTTCAGAAAAAGGAAGAATTTTTTAAATTTTTAATTATGTAATTTCAAAAAAATCAACTCGTATGATGATTTTTTTTTTTAAGTGTAGGTACTTTTCAACCTAATAAATTATAAGTGCCCGAATTGAAAAATGCAAAAACAACTGGATTCCAAAAGAAAATGGAAAATCCCGAATAGAAAAAGCTACTAACACTCTCCAAACGGATAACTACGCCTTTAACCATGATCCCGCGGAACACTGGTCAACGGGTCAAAGCACGTCCTCTGTCCTCTGCTGAATAACGATGCTGAGCATGCACGTACACAAGAGCAGCTGATGCTGTGATGCTGATACTGTGGTTGATGTTGTTGTTGTTCTTTTAACTTTTTTTTTTAATTTTGTTATTTTGAGCGGCACGAGCATGGTTTGTGTTTCGGGCGAGCATCCGGAAAATCGAATCGAAGTACCACAAAATCGCATAAAATAAGCATAAAATAAAATTTATATAAAATGGACTTAAAAACGCGTCCGCGAACAAAAGACCAAGGACTTTGAAGGGTATTATCTGATGGATACCATTGAATTTTCGTAGTAGTGGTGATCAAAGTAGATGATAATGATGATGGTGATGGTGATGGTGCTGATGATGGCGTTTTTCTGTTTTTTTTTTAATTTTGAAATCCACTTCTTGTGTGCACTGAATACCAAATGAAGCGTACCGTACAGTACCGTACTCTCAACTCATTGTGGCCGAAACTGTGGAGGCGGTCGGTCAACGCTTTGGAGATTTGTGGACGATTGCTGGACTCTGCCGGTGTCTCTGTGTTTGTGAATCGAATTATGTAACATTGATACGATTGACGATTGACCTGAGTACAGAAGAGTGCTGCTCTTGATCTCAGCAATCGATTGCGATGCTGGTGATAAATTAACGGCCATGTTGTTGGTCATGGACTGGATGAGGTCGATGAGGCCTTCCCCTGGGCATCGTAATCGTAATCGCAATCGTTATCGTTATGGTTTGAAACCATTTGAAACGTTCGAAAAGTTAAATTATTTTTCAGTTTTTTATTTGTGCCACGTTTCGTTTGGACGTTCGCTTTGTTTATGGTACCTACTATTCGTACAAGTCGTAGAGTCGTTGGCCTATTCGAAGCAGCCGGCCGCGGCGCGGCTTCGTCGTTGACCGATTGAGTGGATAATATCGGTTGCTCACTCGCTGCGGTTTGCTTTTGAGGGCTGAAAAGTGGGCGGAGATGGTTATTATGGTTGTGTGGTACTTAACAAATTAACTACACTCTCTGTACAACAAAGCATATGTATTTATTCTGAGCTGAATGCACTATATAGAACATATAGTTAGAATATTCCAAAACCGTCCAAACCGAAGTTGACAAAAAATGATAGAAATTCCTTCCAAAAACCTAAGAATATGCTTTATTTATACTAAAATTTTTTTACGTGTTCTTTAAATTATTTTATTTTATTGGGCTTTTATTGTATTTAAGCGTTAGCAAATGTAGTCCGAAATTCGATATTTTTAATTAAACAATTTTTCAACTTTCGGGACAAGCTTCTGACAAAATGCGAAATAAGTTTTGCAACCTTCTTCATTATTAGAAGCCATATAATTTATAAAATGCCAGCAATTTATTAAATAGAATTTCAGAATTCAGAGGCGAAAAGAACTCGTGGTCTTTCGGGGCAAAGAGATAGCAAACACACACACACACACACACACGCAGACACACCCTCAAAACTCACTTGCAAGGAAGGGGTTAACCTTCGGAGGTAATAACTATGAAAATAACCGGTACGCATAAATTTGTTTAGCTTCGGTTCATCTCCCTTCAGCAGTTTAATCCACAACCATCAGACGTTAGTCGAGACACACACCCACACACACACACCTTCATGAGGGCCTTCAATGAGTTGCTCAAACAAATGCCTTCTATTTAAAATTCATATACAAAATGCCACGAAATTGGCAACCTTTTGGGATTTGACGATTACACTTTATCATTTGCTACTTCGTTTATGGCCACTTTAAGGACATTTTGATTGTCCAAAAGTAGAGGAATTCACTTGCTGCACACACCCACTCATACCCACTGTCGTAAGTCATACAGAAAACACCCACACTTACACCCACAACGAATAATATCACTTTACTACTTTCCTTATTACCACAATTTTTACGATTCGGTTACGGTTTGGCATTGCCCGGACCTTGATTGTAACAACGAAGCTAAGGCGTCGATGAGGGCAAAAACGTTGGCGGCAGATGTTTCAGAAACGATGTTTCTGAGGACGGAAAGACGAGGTCGGAGGTCAGAGGTCGGAGAAGGTAGAAATGAGGATAGAAAGAAAATCTTCATACCGCAAAAGGATGAATTGAAATAAACCAAAAATATTCAAAAATGAATTTATGGAATGTAAATGGCATAATTTTACGATCAACTGTCAGTAAAAACGCGAGAAATTTTATTTTGGGATTTCAATAATTTTATTTTGAATTTTCCTTGGTGGAAAAAGTTTTTGTGGCGGCAAACCTTTAGTGATGGGAGGACTGGGAAAAATGGCGGGAAAGATAAAGCCAGTATTAAACTAAGTAAAAAGATTTTGTTTATAAGCGTCAAATGAACAAAGAGTTTTGGTCGTTTTTCAAACATAATTTTTCTGCAATTTCGAAGAGTGAGGAGGACTTTTTCGGTGTGAAGGAAGTGGGAAATTTTTTTTCGAAGTCTTGTAACATGAATTTTTAAAACAAATTGGAAATTGGCAATACTTTTTCCAGCGACTGTCAATTTGACAGCTGATTTTTGTTGTTCACTGCACTGAAATAACGTTTTGCAAACTTAATTTGCACAATTTGGCAAACTTTAAAATTTAATAGCATTTAATAAGAAAAGTTACGGAAAATGTGTTAAAATGCCGGCCTCTGTAAGCTGCGGTGCTGCAAAAACCACATTATCTCCCAAATATTCAAAATATATTACCATATTACGAGCACTACTATTAGCATTTAGTTAAGCCGTAAACCTTTTAAGCTGGAGCTCATTAGGTAATTAAACCGCTTTTTTAAGTAATCGGTAGCACAAAAAGAAGGCAATAAAATGAAGTATGGGTAGAAATGAGCTCATACTGAATGGTTTTGAAATGCTTTCAAATTAGCCTTTGACATTCGGCCGCATGAAGAAGTCGTGTTTTCATTGCCCTTTTTTCATCTCTTTTTTTTGTCCAGATTCCTTCTCACTATTCCACTTTTCCTTTCTCACTATCTCTCTCTCTCTCTCTCTCCATGTGTGGGTTTTTTAATTTTCTAAATAAGTTTCCCTTTTTTTTGGGTGTCTTTTTGCTGCTATTATTCGTGATTCTTTAATCTCAAATCTTTTGAAAAACATTTCTATTTGATGTTAAAATTAAGAATTTGTTTATTGCTGCAGACGAATAACAAAACTTACCCTCGTCCCGTCTCGTTTCGTTTCGTCCCGTCTCGCCTCTTTTTTCAAGCTCACTCCATGCCGTGGTTAAAATGTCAACGCTAATGAAATTGAAGACGGAATGAACAAATTCTTTGCTGGCAATACTAGCGAATATACGTTACAATGCATACCAAGTCGATAGCACTATTCCTCTTTCACTCACTCTCGTGTGTTGTGGCTGATTTTCGTTAAATACTTTGGCTGACTTCTGTCAAATGGTTAAAATTTCAATAAAACTCTGAACAATTTACTCAGTTATCTGAAAGTCTAGGAATAATAATAACAACAATAACAACAACAACAATAATAACGATAACAACCGGAACAACAACCAGAACAAAGTTATTTCTAACATCATACGGCCTTCTTTTTGGTCTTTTTGTTATTTTCTTTGTTGGCACAAAAATGCCACAAAACGTTTCAAAGTAATTTTTCAACCCCGGTTTCACACACACAGACACACACACACACACACCCCTTCACCCACGTCCAATAACAAATTCACAAAAGGCAAAAAAAATTATCCTGACTTGAAAAAAGTTTTCGAGCAGTTGCTGTCGCTGCTAAAATATTTGATAAATTCTTATCAAATGGATGACAAGTTAATAATACAAACGAGACACACGACACGAACGACGCGACGCGACGCGACGGTCAGCAGTGCCGAATGTCGTTTGTCATTTATTGTTGTTTGTTTGTTGTTGGGTTTGTTTTTAGTTTCAGTGTTTCAATGTTTGCCTTCTTTATTAATAAATATTATACAAATTGTAGGCACAAAAAAGGAACGAACGATGGGGGATGAAGGAATGGAGGAAGTGAGCAGGGAAGGAAGAGAAAAATAAGAGAATGAAAAAAAGGAGGAGGTAAAAAAGACGGCCGAAATGAAATTTTTCATCTATTAACGAAATGTTCTTAACTTTAAGCTCAAAAGCGATTAAATGTGATATTTATTATCTAATTTTAGATTTCAATATTTTTATATTTTTATAAAAATTTTAATATTTTCATAAATAATAATAAAAAAATATCAACAGCTTTCAATATTTTATAAAATTTAATGCTAAATTGATGATAATAGTTCTCATAAATACAGTACAGTACAGCAGCACTCTCTATAAATACTTTCTCATGACCCTAAAGTGATAACTTTTAAACCATTGTTTAACCAACGATAGCATCCTTAATGGCATGTGAATAACAAAGAATGCCATTAAAGATCTTCATAAGATCATTTAATGCTTTCGACTCTCTTTAAAGATAAGGAAAATATTGTACTAAATACAAATTGATTTCTAAATTAAGGTTTTTTTATTATTTCCGCCTTCTTATCGCCCTCTTCAAGGAGGTACATACTTAATTTTCACTGAAATTAAAGATTCTACTCAAAATATCGAATTACTAAAAAGGGTTAAAAGTACTCAGACTAACGCTCAATCTAACTAACTTTTGTAATCGAAACTTGTTTATCTTAAGGCTTTGTGACCTCAATGGTGCCAGCTAAAATCTACTACTGCGCTATCAATTTGCCGGAGTCAACGGAGTAACCGGAGTAACCAGAACAACCAGAGTAATTCGAGTGTTCCTCACTTCCTCACTTTTAATTAATGACATCAATTTGTCTCTTCTGCCCAATTTTGGACGCATTACAAGTGTTGCTGGGCCAAACAATCAAAATAAAGTGTAACAAAAACAACAAAGACAACGGCAAGTAGAAACGATAACGGAAACGGAACAGAAATGGAAATAAAAATCGCAGTTTTTGTTGGAGTTCGAGCAAAGCTTTTAAATGCCATCACGTTTTGACCCATATAAAAAATATTGCTATTGTTGTTGTTGTTAACGCTGCTGTTTCATTTAAAGTTGTTATTGTTCTTGTTGTTGTTGTTATTGCTGTTGTCATCCTTGCCGCTGGTTGGTCGTTAGTAAAAAAAGTGATGAATGGCGTGTTAACAAGATTTTATTTGGATTTTTGCCCTCTTTCTTGTTGTCTTCAGTCAAGCGTAAAAAATTTCCTTTGACATTGACACTTAACGCATTACGTATTACGTCGCTCGGCCGCTCTTTGCCATGCCCTTCTCTTTGCAACGCGGCTGGCGGCTGGCGCATGGTGGATGAGTTAATGTTCCAACTTCACAATTGATTAATTGTTGTTTTGTTTACGACTAATTAAACGCGCACTTTGTGCAGTCATCGTGTGACCCCAAATCCCCCAAAGCAGCTCTGTTTCCTTCCCTCTTTCTTTCTTTATACCGGAATTAAGACCAAGCAAACAAAACAGAAAACAGTCCCCTCAATTATGCAATTACATAGCAATTTTATACGTAGCTCCTAAAATTATGCTCACTTAAATTTAATTGTTTTCAATTCGTAGAGGTTACGCTTGAGTTTAGGCTACGTCATTGTGGAGGCAGGCACAGTGGATAGAAAAACAATATTGATATTTCAAAATTTTTTGATTTTAAAATTATTTACAATTTATTTCAGCGTCACCGAAAGATGCTGGTTTTGCAAGAAAGATATTTTGGAGGTGAAGAATGCTATAGAGGTAATCGGTTGTATCGTATAGTAATTATATATAGCAGCGTATTATTATCACTGCTATATTATTACTGTTGTTACATAATGTCACCACCATCGTGAGATTGCTGGTAGAGTGATGTTAAAAACTGTTTTTATGGAACATAGTAGTAGAGAATAACCTTAGTGAATTGAAAGAAGAGTCGTACAGCAATATTATTGTCTCGTAGGACTACACGCACGAGCTGAGAAAATGCTGGAGCTCATCTCCATCTCGAAATAAGATCGGAGCGACACAAACCTTGCTCAATCGAAACGAAAAACGTGAAATAAATCAGCCAAATACTGAAAAATCTGGCTTAATTGCACCATTTAATAGCTAGTGACCAATTAGGAGTTTGGAGTGTTTTGGAGTGTTTTGCATACCTTACTCTCTCTCCTAAATCTCTCTTCAAATTTGTAGTTTGTGGCTGAATAACTCTATTTAGATAATAAATATCTGTAGAAAACACCAACAGTCTGACTATGATGGCAATAGAAGACCTTTTCAAAGATATAAATTTTCTCACAAAAATAAAAATGTTCTCACACTTAAAAATTATGTTAGCTTTTAGCGCTCCAGCGTTATGATCGTTAAACAGACTGTATGTAAGCAAAATTTTTTAAATTTGTGCCATTGTACCACGAATAGTTTATTTAAACTTAGACTGTCTATCGATATTTAAGGAATTAAATTATAGATCTATTATTAAATCTAAAAATAATTGGTATTTATTAAAAATTTTGTTGTAGTTTCGTTAGATATCATCCCTTACTTTGTAGAAAACCTGTGAAAAAATTTTTTGGGTGTAAATCACAAAAGTTGCACATCATTTAACTTGAAGAATATTAAAAACAAACGCCAAACAATTCATTGGCACTGGGACCGATATATAATTTTCTGAAAAAATCTGATTGTTACATTTTCAATTATGCATACACTGACACGAACACTAATCGCGTATTAGCGGTGCACGTTACCAATTTTCATTATGAAATTTATGATGTACTGCAGCCTGAAAGGCGTCTGGTTCTAACAGATTTCATCTGTTGATTTCAGAGAGAACAGCATAAAGCATTAACAGTTGATTTGTAAAAATGACGATTTATTTTCAACGCGGGCGATTTTGTTCTTTGATTTTTTTCTTATAACTTTCAAAATCATTAAAACCAACAACACAAAGTAGTCAACAGAATGCTTTCTTCTTTTTCTTCTTACTCTTCTCGCCCATAATTTTCAAAGAACCTTAAGGCAAGGTTAACTCTGTACCTACCGGTAGCTTCTGCTTCTGAAGTCGTTACCAGGTCAGCTGGTGCCTTTAGCTAAAAGAGGGCTGCAGGCACACCCTTGCAGCATAAATTTTTCAATCAATTAGGTTTCTTTAAAGTTTTTAAGATTGCGTTTGTTTTTCCTTCGTTTCATCCTTCAGCACTTGCTTTGCTTTGTTACTTACTCATTCACTTTTCTTGGCCTTTTGGCGGTTCTCAGGCAGCCTCAGGCTTTGAACGGACCAATCCCTTTTTCAATTTTAATGTAACGTAGTTGTTGTTGTTGTGGGAATATTTGTTGAGAAGAACATTGGTTGGTGTGATTGTTGTTGCTGTTGTTCATTTTACTTTTTCTTTTTGAAAACTTTTTTTTGGTGATTTATGCATTTTTTAATGCGACCAAAGTAAACGACATTTAATTTTGTCTACATTGAGTTTAATGGAATTTTCACATTATCTTTGAATTATTCGGAAAAAGGTTGAAAGAAAGCTTCACAAAAGGAAAGAAAAATATTCTAAGAATTGACCTTTGAAGATGTTATAAATTAAAGGTGCTTTGAATAGACATTACTGAGTTTTTTATGATGGTTTTCAAAAGCGACAATCTGTTATAGTCCGAAGCTTAAAATCATAGAAAATTTTGAAAAATTCAACTGTTGATAAATATTTGAATCTCCGCAGTATGAAAACTAAAATTTTCGTACTATAAAAGGTCTATTTCTGGGATAATATAGGACTTTTTCAATTCTTAAGGTTCTTAAATTCGACTCTGTAGATGAATATTTTAATCTACGTAGTGTTAAAACTTAAATTTTGAATTAAAAAATTGTTTATCCCAATTTTAAGGCTGAAAAGTTCAACTCAGTGGTTGAGAAATTTCAACTTTTGTATTAAAAAAGAGTTGAAAATTTCTGTTTTGAACCACAATTTCTTAGAATCTATCTTCCTTTCATGGTTTTATGGATTGTTTTTTCTTTTCCAAAGTAAGAGTAAGTTTCAAACGATTGTCGCTTGGTCTCTTGGTTAAAATTCAACGATTTTGAAATAGTATATATTAAAAATAAAACTCATTTCATACGCCGAAGCTAAAGAATTCATTTTATTGGCTGTATTGCGTCTTCTAAACTTTGATAATCTTAAGAGTATAATTAATACTTTGTGTTTATGAATAAATTATAAACTTACAAGGAAAAAAAAGAAATTGAAATGATGAATTTAACAATACTTTTATGCACAAAGGATTAATAATTCTTTTCAAAATGGAGACTTCTTTCCTACTTTTTGCTTTCTGATTTGCCCTTCTTTCTTTTTATTTTGACTAAAAGGTTAAAACACAAAAACCAAAAGGGTTATCCTTGCAGGTTTATTATATTTAAGAATGACTGTCTCTGTTCGCTTAGTTGGTTAATTGTTGTTGTTGCTGTTGTTTTTGCTTTTTACTTAAACGTCCCCTTTGGTTCATTCGGTACACTTCGATGGATGTACTCTTTGCATCTCTTCAGCTCTCTCTACCCATAAACTTATTTCGCTTCTTAGTTACGTGCCCGCCCTGACCATTTCGAAGTCGTTCGTAGCTGACAACTTTGCAATTATTGTACGAGTATCATACACCACCCCCCTGGACCCGCATTATTTTGCGACGAAGGGATCATTTCCAAAGTGAGTTTCTTGCCTTTGCACTAATGGTTGGTGGGGCACATTCAGATGGTATAGTCTTCTGCAGACTGCATCCTTTAAGTTTTTTCTCGCGTTTGTTTTGTTTTTGTTATTATTATTATTTTCCTCGTTTACAGTGTCACGAAGGCAGAACGCAGAACGCAGAAGAAGAAGAAGATTTTGTTTCGGTTGACTTGAGTTTGTTTGCGAAAATTGAAAAATTTGTGTGAATTAGAAAAAACCCAGCCTGCCTTCCTTCCTTCCTTCCTTCCTTCCGGCCTGGAGTGCGATTCACATTGCAATCGGTCCGTTAAGAGAAGTATTTATGAGTTATAAAATTTTATGCTTTCCGTAAATTCATTTTATGTTCATTGTATTTTGCGTTTTTTGGTTCTTTTGTTATTACATTACATTAAATTGTTTTGTGCAATTTTTGTATATGTATTATTTTTTAATAAATATTTTATGAGGAATCGCTAGGCGGGCGGTGGTGTGCAAAGCAAAAGTGTACCGAAACCTCTCACTCCAAGTACACAATTTTTGCAACGATCACATACACACACACACACACACACACTTTTAGGCTGAACTTTCTATGAATGTTACATTAAATACCAACATTTTTGCAGCTTAAAGGAATTAAAGTCGAAGCCTGAAAGCATGCACTACTTTTTAGAGAGAAGTCAAATGAACGAATTTGCTTAGATTTACAGAAATTATGTTGCATAAATTTAAGGGAATCGAAGGCGATCGAAGCTGTTACAATTTTGAGATCATTTCGAACAGACTATGTGTGTGCGTGTGTAATTTTTCTACAGACAAGGAGGAGAGAGAGAGAGCATGCAGATTCTTGAGCACGCAGCAAGTAACTCCTGATTTTTGATACTTAATGAATGACCTTAGATTCATTTTTCGGTTTACCTCTAAACATCATGCTTTTGGCAGTGTTCAAGCCATGGCCAAAAAAGGACACAAAAATCGACATGATTTTGGTTGGTCATTAAATTTCTCAAAAATAAGCCGCCTCTCGTCGCAACATTTTTTTCTCGATTTTCCTTCGCGGTGGCCATAATTTTTAGCTACTAATTTTTGCGTTATTGCATTTTGGTTGGTTTTTGTTGTGCATTATTATTTTTATTAATTCTTTTTTAGCTTTGCTAACTTCTTTTGCTAATTAAAAAGTTAAAAAGTTTTGGTTGCGTTTTCAAGTTGGTCGGTTCTGATTGTTTAAGGATTTAATGGTGGTGGTGGTGGTGGTTCTTTTATTACGGTCTGCCTTTGTTTCTTAAGTCGATCGAAACAAGTCGAAGTTAGTTAGCATAAGTTTATAAAGCAAGCACAAGCGTCCGTCGTCATTCAAAATGTTCAATAAAACGTAAAAACCTAAAGTAGATGAATTTGATGCTCAAAAGTGAATAAAGTAAAAGTGGGTACAAATAAAAAGACATGAAAGAATGAAAAAATCTCTTATTTTTTTGAATGAAAGTTTACAAAAAAAAAAACAAAAACAAAATTTCTGGAACTCGGATTTTCATTAGTTGCACGATGCGACGTTATAAAAGCTAAAACACCAAAAAACAAAAAAAACCCCCCAAAAAAAAAACAACAAAATGTTTTATGCTCGTCTCAAGAGGAACGCCCACGTGCCCATTATGACTGGAATAATTTCTTTTTTTTCTCACATTCTCGTATTCTTTCGTCGCCTTCTTTTTTGGTTTTTCCTGTTTTTCTCTTTTTTGTGAATTTTTATGGCTTCATTTGCAAAGTCGTAAAACTGCTGAAAAAGAGTAGGAAAAAGTAGCCGACCGACCATTTGCATAATTATTTTAATTGCGTGCACTGCGTCAGCGGCAACGCATGTTGACGGATGCTCAGCGGTTGGTTGACGATGTCGAGGTCGGCCGTAGCAGCAGCAGCAGCAGCAGCAGCAGCAGCAACAGCAACAGCAACAACTCAGGCGTTCCAGGCGACGAAGTGGTGAAGGTATTTTTTCTTACTTTTTCTTGTTCTTTTCTTTACTCTGCTTCTTCTAATGTTAATGCTAATGCTATTGGACAACGGCAACAAACCAACCACCAACAACAGTTAACTACGAAACTATGAAACTGCGGCCGCCCGCTGCATGCAACACTTGCCGGTAATGAGCTTTCAGAGTTGAAATAAAAAATGACCAGCTAAAAAACGGATTTCTTTCGCCCTTTCATACCAACTTTCATACAAACAACGTCGGAACTGCAAATGCACCCACCGCCAGGCTGGTATGACTTACGCGCGCTAATAGTTTTATAACCAGTATAAAAATTTCGTGCACTTTTTGCAGCACGCCACGAAAGGAGGCGCGTCAGCACGCGCATTACGCGACGCGTCGCACATTGACACAAGGCAAAAGGCTCTAAAATTAACAATAACAACAACAACAACAAGAATAACGTGTTTTTATATAATTTTCAATCAGGTTTCCGAGATATAATCAATCCTCCTGAAGAACCGTGCGGTGCGTAAAGAACGGTTTAATTATTCTTTTAATAAAACCTTAAATAAAATCCTTCAAAATAATAGAAAGGCCAAGATATATTCTTGAAATACGTAATCATTCGAGCGCTCTACCACATTCCGAAAGTAACCACAAGAAACAGGTCACAGCAGCAGCTGTGGCCGTCTGAAACAACAACAACAACAACATTTTCTGGCTGCTCCCAGAGCAATTTAGTACTAAGTAGTTTGTTGCACGTGCTAAATTGTTGGTTTGGTGGTACCTTTTGAAATGGAGCACCTTCAATTAGGCCACGATAAGCGGCCATAAGCTGAGGAAAAGGTATCGCGAATAACGGATAACCGATAACCTCAAAAATAATTGAGTAAAAGTATTAAAGAAGAAAGAATTGCTGACGAATGGATTCATTTACTGTTAGCGATAAAATTATGGGCCTTAACCCATTGTTACTTTCAATTTTTATAAATCTCTTTTAAACGCGCTGTGTTTTCTGAACATCTTCTAAACTAATAAAGATATTCAGCATGCATGCATAAAGCATTCCGTAGTCCATTATTTTGAAACTGAAGAAGCTATAATTAAAATTGTCATCTATTGACAATTCATTTAGTAAAATGTTAAGTATAAATTGTCAAAAAAAAAGAACTTAAAATATTGTATTTCCACAAAAGTCATGGAAAATATCGATTAGAATCGAGGTCGAGTCGAGTGGAGTCGCCGCGTGTTTGGCTTCGGGCACGTGACAGGCGGGGGGGACCGCGCAGACAGCCACGCACAAACGACGACAAGTTCCATTAGTCGATGATGTGACAACTTGCATGTGATGTGATTGACAGACAGACAATGACAAGCGACTTTTTCCGGACTAATTGTGTCGTCAAAATTTATTTTGACATTTTTGCTAAAATCACGAGAATCTAAAAAAACCGGGGACTACGAAAATACTTAGCAGATATTTTAAGAAGAAAAGAAAAGGAAAAGAAGAAGAAGAAGAAGAAGAAGAAGAGGAAGAGAGCAGATGAAGTTGGTGAAGATTTTATAACGCTTTTAATACGAAAATTTACAAATGACAAATTTTTAACCACTAACTTGTATTTTTCCATTTTAGCATTAAAGAAAACTCTTTCTCTATAGAGAAGTTGAATTTTTATACTGAGACAAGTGAGATTTTTGACCACTAAATTGAATTTTCCAATTTTAAGCTTTAAAGAAATACTTTATCTACAAAAAAGTTAACTTTTTATACTAATAAAGTTGAAATTTTCCACCACTGAATTGAATTTTTCAATCCCAAAATTAAAGGAAATGCTTTCTCTACACAAAAGTTTACTTTTCATATTAAGAAAATTGCATTTTTTAACAACTGCGTTAAATTTTTCAATCTTGAAATTAGAAAAAATGTGCTCTTAAGAGAGAAGTTGACTTCTTGTATTGAAAAAGTTGAAATTTTCCACCACTGAGTTGACTTTTGATATTGAAAAAGTTGAGATTTGCAACAACTGAGTTGAATTTTTCAATCCCAAAATTAAAGGAAATGCTTTCTCTACACAAAAGTTTACTTTTCATATTAAGAAAATTGCATTTTTTAACAACTGAGTTGAATTTTTCAACCTTGAAATTGGAAAAAATGTGTTCTTGAGAGAGCAGCTGACTTTTTGTATTGAGAAAGTTGAAATTTTCCATCCTCGCTGGCAATCTCTACAATATCACTCTTTTCTATAGGCCGTTAAGTACTCGTTCTGCGTTAAAAACTTTTATGGATAGGAATTATATACTAACTCTTCATTTTAAATTTATATTTTAAGTATAAACCGCGTACAACAAGAGTTCCGGGGACCCATGGACACACCATATGACACCAATTCTCAAGTATGGCGACCGACACAAATCCCACATTGACAGAATTATCCATACAACCAAGAACTGAAACGATCCATTTTTAATCAATGAAATTGAACCCCAAACATGTACAATTTATTGATTGATTGTTGATTAACATGCAAAAACAGGGCTGGGATGACACGAAAGTGAGCAAAGAACGTAAGAAGAGCAAAGCATTAGAGCGGAAGCGCAACCGGAAGACAGAAAATGGTATTAAAACGAGAAAGCACATGCACCAAAAAGACAACAAACAAAAGATGAAAATAAAGCTAAAGCTTAAACTAACAAAAAAACAAGCACGTCAAGGATGGTGAAGCTTGTCAGGAGGGTGTCACAAGGCGCCCCACACACACACACACACACACACACGCCTAAACCCACACAAATACATAGAATGTAGCGATGTAGCAATATTAATTCTGCGTAACTCAAACACACAGACCGCGTTTGTTTGTCTGTCGGCGATGTCGCTGACGGACGGCGTGTTGAAATGATTGATGATTGTCAAGAATTGGTGAAATTTTTTTTGGTGGCGTCAGTTGCGACGCATGACGTAAAACAATGCAAATACATACATGTTGGTGGCATTAATGACAGCAACAACAAATTAAAAACAACAATAACTGCAACATTGTCAGTGTTGGTGTTTCACCAACAGGAAGAACAAGACGCTTGTCATGAATTACGCATTTGCTGTCAAAAGATTTTAGTGACCGGAACTGCCACAAACGGAAGGAAGAAAGAAAGGAAGAAAGGAAGGCGAACGAGCGCCAGCAGGCTGCAAACTCATGAGTCATTTGCGTCTAATTAAAAGGACAAACAGGAAGAAAAACCAACTCAACTAAATCGAAAACACTTCCATTTTCCGCAAGAATAAATCTGGCAACGTGATTTTTCCGTTCAAGACGAAAAAGGACTTTTGCTCTGACGGAAGTAACTAACATGAGGCGCAGCGAAATCGCTCATGATCACTAAAATAATTGAAAAGGGTGGCGGGGGGGGGTTAAACCTTACCCCCGCCCACCCAATTGGCTACAATTTTAACAAAGAAATGGCTTTGATTTCAAAAACGAGATGCTGATATCAGTTTTTTTTAATACTGCTTAATAAATATTGTTAGAAAACCGCTAAGCGGTTACCTTCTTCATGATTAACTTCATTATTATGTTTCTAACATCTTCTTTATTAAAGAGTAGTAGCCGTAAATATGAATATTCAAGCGTACGCAGCCGCAACCGTAACCGAAAGCCACGGAACGTCACAAACGGATGGATGAGCATCGTCCGTTTTCGTCTCTTTCGTGGTTTCTCTACGCGTGACGCGTGAAGTTGAACGCACGTTACGTGCGCGTAGACCAAATGGATGGCTTTGCGGGATGGCATCCCTTTCGCTGCGACAAAGCTTGAAACCAACAGCGAACACCGCTGAAGTGTTGCCAACACGCAAGCAAGCTTGTCTGCGAGCAAGTCCGAGGTTATTGGCTGCTAAGCGGTGCATTTCACGCACTGACAGACTGACTCACGGACGGACGGAAGGACGGACGGTCGAAATCGTGCAACCAGAAAAGTGTTTGCCACCAACTTTCTCATGTCACTAAATCATTAACGCAGAAGAAGAATCCTGCCAGCAGCAGGTACAAATCGACGATGACGACGACGACGGCCAAGAGGCGTACGTTAAGAGAGACGATCGGGGAAGATCGGCGAAGTTTGGGCAAGATAGATGCGTTCGGCGGCTTCGGCGGTGCTTCTTTCTCGTTGCGCAGTCGCATCATAAAGAATGAAAAATCGCTGTTTGCAAGGCGTGCATCAAAGGCCACTCGTAGGTGACCACAATCAAGCGTAGGTCGAACGCTTCGAGGCAATCCTCTACGCCCATTGTCTCTGAAGGCTGGAGAACAATGACATGTGATGGTGCTCTTGGTTCTCTGTTCTTACAAAGACTAACGATATGACGACGACGACGACGTCTATGTCTGTGAGAATTCGGAAGACATGATACAATTAATTTGAGTTGCTTTCTTTTTGATTGATTCGTTCCAGAACGCCGTCAAGCATGATGATGATGATGATGATCGTGTTTATATTGAAGAAAAATTGAGCACCGTCAAGGAGCTAAGAAAAAAAAAAAAACAAAATTATGAAACTGTGTCTGTGTGAGGAATCTCGGTGTCCTGCTGCCGTCCCTCTTCTTCTTCTTCTTCCTCTTCTTCCCCTTCTTCAATCTCTTCGATTGTTCTGGTTCATTTTTTATTTTCGGTTTTCTAAGAAGTCGCGCGCATTTTTCGCCTTGAGTCAGCTTGAGATGGTGGCAGTTGTTGTTGTTGTTGTTGTTGTTGTTGCTGCCCTGGCATCCTTCGCGACCCTTCAAATTACACACAATGAATGTCATCCTTTTTCAGGGTTACCCCCACACAAACGAAATTCTCGCTTCAAAGGGATCAAAGAACTCATATTATGCAACACAATAACAGCGTCGCCGTCATCATCGTCCTTGTATCCTTCAAAATAATGTTACCTCATAAAAATGACGTTATGTCAAAAAGGCCGAATATGGTGGAATGCATTGCGGTACCAGAGCACGGTGCGCGATCGATGTGTTCCGCGCTCATCTGGCTGCGTTCTTATCTTCGAACTGCGCTCGTCCATTTATTCACGTTCTACTCAAACCTAAACAAATCCTGGCACATACGAATTCTGAGAAATACTCTCACAAAGTTGTATAAATGTTGATCCTTTTCCATTGTTCTATTGAGATATGTATTGCTTACGTCATTGATCCTTTGCAAACATTGCAAAGCGAAATTGCATGAATTTTCGCGTGGGCTTGTGAAATTTTCCTGCCATGAAGTCTGCTCTACGATAAGACTAAAGAGAAAGAATTGAAGAAAGATTTTTTAAATTTCATCTTCGAAGGTTATTTAGAGCAAAGAACGAAGGACGACACGCTTGCTTTAACGATCAAACGCAACAATTTGAGGATTTTCGAACCTCCTCAGAAGACTAAGACTAAAACTCTTAAAGCTTATCCCTTTAAATAATTACAAATAAACATGCTTTAAATTAACAAGGTTTAAGCAGTTTTGGAACTATTAATAATTATTTATGATTATTATTAATTTTTTAATTATTTTATTCTGGGTGGTCATTGATTTTAACCCATAAATGATACAATTCAATTAAAAGAACAATTAAAAAAAAAATTGTAAATTAAATTTTTTAGAATTAAAAAAAATTCATAAAAAAAAAAAATTTTTTTTTAAAAATGCATTCATAAATTCATATAATAATTTGAATTAATTCAAAATCCTTTTTGGTTTGATGTGATTTTGTATCATAGTTAAAAAAATATCAGCTTTAAAGATTTTTTGAAATATAAAAATTTTTAACAATATTTTAACAAATTTTTTAACAATACACAAATCCTTAGATTAAAAGCATAATTATAATCGCTTTAGTACGAAGCGCCATCTTTCTCTAAGGACTCTAAAAAAGCCTGAATATATAAACAGGAATCGATATGATTGATCGCTAATTAGGCAACGATGCAGGTGGTCCTGCTGATACTTACAGTAACCAACATGGAGTAGACTCCTGTACTCTTGACTCTTTTCATTTTTACGAGGGCGAATCGAATGCATTATTAATTATGATACTGTTAAGCAGCAAAAAAAAAAGAACCGATTTTGAGACAATCATTAACGAGAGCAGCCATAGTTTTTATGCCATAAAAAACTGTAGCGATCACAAAGGCTTTACCAAAAGCATTACATGCGAATCATTAACTTGGAAAATCATATAATGCGTGCGTAAAAAAAAGAAGCAACAGGAAAATTATAGAGTCCTGCGAGTCCGTCGCTTTTAACCTGTCATTAGTGTTTGTTGTCTGTGTAGAGATCGTCGGATGTTGTAGATTATACAATACTACAAAAATTTGGCAGAACAAAAAAGTCTGGGGAAAAAACAAACACTTTTCGACATTTTTAGCTGCAAAAACTCGTGGGTTTTTTCTCTTCAAATTTTTCAAGATCGCATTTTCTAAGTGAAGCCTGGTTTTTTTTTACTAATCATTTTAATTCTGTCTTGGTCCTTTGAAGTTTTAGCGACTATAAAGCATTGAAAATAAAAATAATATAATTTAGAGTTAAAAATAAAAATAATTTAAGTGTTTAACACTTCAAACTCCATTCTTCGCAGCAGGCCCTTCGGAGCAAGCAGTATATTCTTTTGTGAAAGTGGCAAAAAACAACATAAGTTTTGTGGTCATTTTTCCATGAAGAACCATGAAACCGCAAGAACAATCATAACATCTCCATAACCCGAAACTCGAAACTTTTGACAACACGAAAGCAAAAAAATCGAAAAAATTGCTGCTAGAAAAAATGGCTAAAAATAACAGACAAAAGAAAACCGAAAAAACAAAGAATAACCCAAAATTTATGAGCCCACAAGTGACCAATTTCAGCAGATAAAAGTCGAAGAGAATAAAAAAACAGCATGCAAGAAGAGCGACAAGAGCGACCCATGTAAACAGCACCCAAACAACGGCAGATCGGTTGAGAAACGACCTGACAAAAGGACACTTGAAAGGGACAAACTGCGAAAACAATTAGAAGGCCAAACGCCAACGGTTGCAGGGAACGACAACGGCAATGGCAATGACAATGACAACAACAAAAAAAAAACACTTGTTGTCACAAAGCGCTGAAGGTAGATATTTGAAGAGACAGACAGAAATACTTGTAGCGTCACTTTAGTGAGGGCAAACTCAAGAGCGGTACCGCATCACGAAGAGACCAAAAAAAAAGATCCAATCAAATCATCTCTTCAGATTGAAAATCAAGTGGAATTTCGGAGCAGAGGACCGACGCGGAATTGCTGAATGTGACAAGAGGACAACATTTGATGAAGTGGAACAAAGAACGACGGAACGAATGAGAAACAAATACCATCTCGGTGGGTCCGGCCGTCCGTCCGTCCGACCGTGTGTGTGTGTGTGTCGTCGTGGTGTTAAGAAAGGATCAAAAAGTCAGTTCGAATGACATCAGAGTAATTTTCTAATCAAGGCTGAAAACCATGAAGTATGTACCTGTTGGTGGTTCTGGCTTAAAAGGTAAAAGAAGGTAACAAACAACAACAATTATCTCCAAGTTTGTCAAAAAACTAAAAAAAAAAAAAAAAAAAAATTAAAAATAAAAGAAAAGGCGATAGATTTTTCCGAGGGCAGTAACACCAGAATACGATCATTAGGATTAGTGTGGATGAGGACCAGGAGAGAGAGAGAGAGAGAGAGAGAGGCTCTGTGACGAATTCACAAACTGACAAACGCAGTCAGACTGATGGAAGGACTGCCTGATCGCGAGGGAGACATCTCGAGATCAAGATAATCACTTACAGAAGTCGAAGAATCGATAACTGACACAATTTTCGATTGTTCTCTTTTTGAAAAATGCGAACAAAGACTAGACAAAGGCAGCTCAGCTCATAGACTGACTTGGAGTCATCTTCAGTTTGATGATCTCTCTTTGGTTTTTTGACTTTTCTGTGTAGTCATTGTCATTTCGTCAGTTCTCCCCGCACTTTTCTGTCCTGCCAAGATTTTGTAGTATTGTACGAATATAATCTACAACATCTGACAATCTCTACACAGACAACAAACACTAATGACAGGTTGTTTGAAGGCGACGTGAAGCGACGGACTCGCAGGACTCTATAATTTTCCTGTTGCTTCTTTTTTTTACGCATGCATTATATGATTTTCCAAGTTAATGATTCGCATGTAATGCTTTTGGTATAGCCTTTGTGATCGCTACAGTTTTTTATGGCATAAAAACTATGGCTGCTCTCGTTAATGATTGTCTCAAAATCGGTTCTTTTTTTTTTTGCTGCTTAACAGTATCATAATTAATAATGCATTCGATTCGATCCTTTCTTCAAAGGGTGATGGAGAAAATGTTGCTTGGATCAAATGAAATTTCTAAAAAAAATCTAGACAAAAAATAAAATATTTGTATATTCTAGAAAATATACAGATTGTAATGGTTTAGAAGATCATTTGCTGGAACTGAAAAGAGGCAGCAGTCTACAGGACTTGAAGACAAGAAATTAGGCCTTCTGAAAGATGAAGCCTGTAATGCTTTATGAAATGAATTTAAGCAATGTTCAGAATGGTTTTTACAGGACACAGAAGACCTCTTTTCTGTGGCAAAGCTTTAGGGCTTCAGGTAAGGCAGACACTGCAAAAAAAATTAATTTTTCCCCCATTTTTTCTCTCTTTCTTTTCAGGCAACTTTCAGTGCTTAAAATTATAATCAAAATATTGCATACTTTATTCTTCAGCCATGTCGTTTTTTGGTTTTTTTTTCTTTTGTGATTTCGTGCAAAGGGTGCTCTTTATTTTAACCCGTCATCGCTTTTTTGCTTTCAACATCATCATCATTATCATCACCATCCTCATCATCATCGTCATCATGGTTGTTCATTGCGATCCTTTCAGTACGACCACCATTGAATGGTTTTGCTTTTCATTCTTTTCAAATTTCGTTCATTCTTTTTGGAGGAAAATGTTAATTACAAGGTACATCCAGCTTCTTCTTCTTCTTTTCTGTTGACCATGCTTTTGCCTATGAGTATGCACGAGTACGTACGAAGTGCGAGTGCGAGTGCGAGCAGTGAAGTGTATGAAATTCGCAAAACGCGACCTTTTTATACTTATTTATTTGTGTTCTGGTTTTTTGTTTTTTTTGTTTTTTTTTTTGTTTTTGTTATGCAAAATGGTTCCTTTTTCCCATGTTAAAAGCCACACTTGACCGGCCCCATCGCCGCCATACTCCTCTCCTGCTAAAGGTCCATAGAAATGCCGCCACATGCGTCCATTTTTGCGAGTCTTTTAAAAAAACCTATTGTGAACAATTTGTTATCAAAAAAAGTTTGTTTTTAAGTTTTATTATTTAAAGTTATGAGTTTGCAAATTTTTTTATAATTTAAATAAAATCAGAAGGATTTACATGGTTTTTTGTGATGCAGATTTTGATTGAACACAGGCCTTATGTTTTGCATTTAAGTTACTGATTGATTGCACCATTACCATTACCATTATTTGTTGCTGTTGTTGTTGCTGTTGTTGTTGTTGTAATTATTTAAGCATATTCATACTGTCTATCAACCGTCAACCATCCACCATCATCGCGCTTTTCTTCAGCCCTTTTCTGCTGCTTTTTCTTTTCTTTTCTTTTGGAAGACTCGTACCTACTTCAAAATGATGGCGTCGCCATTTCCTGTCTCCCTCCTTAAGCGCGACCTAAGAAGTCTTGGTATATATAACTCTTCTGCATAATGATTGACGGACGGATGCGCACTTGAGCTGTCAAGTAATAATTCGACCATTCTCTGCCAAACGTCATAAATGCTAAAGCATGACAATCCATCACAATAAAGCAGACGCAATATTCTTCGTCAACCCTTAAAAGTGCCGCCCCTTTTTTTTTTAAATTTATTTAGCTTGAGATTAAAGGAGGATTTTATGCGTCATGTCGCTCGGTCGAGCGGTCCATGCTGCGTCTTGTTTTTTTGAGAATATACTATACAAAATCAGGCATATATGTACATATACATATAACAGTACCTATATAATACTTACTTATTTATATGGATAAATAAATGCATTTTATAATGACAGCAATCACATCATCACATACCGAGGTATATACCGAATTACCTTAAGGGCTTGTCCCAAAAAATTCCACCCTCCAAACATGCTTCCCTCCTTGCTTTCTTCCTTCCTTCATTCATTCATTCATTCGCGCTTTCTTTCATTTATTGTGAGCTTGTGAGTGTAGTGGTCGCTTTATTAGGAATGTCCTCTTGACAAATCCTTCAGCATTATTTTTCATTATAATTATAATGACGATTGCAGTGATAATGATGATGATGATGATGATTTGTTGTTTGTTGTTGTTGTTGTTGTCATAGTCAATGGTGGTGATCTGGTAACGTGCTGTATTTTGTTGTTTTTTTTTCCAGCTTCAATTTAGTGCGTGCGTGTGTGTGTGTAATGTTACTCATTATATTCATATTTTTGCATAATGAATGTTGTCATTGAAATTGCTAACAATAAACGTGCAGCAAGCAACTGCGTACAAAATAATAACGTTTTATAACGAGCCTGGAAAAAAAGGGTGAAAAGGGCTTTTTGTTCTCTCTCTAACACACATTCATGCAAATAAGCTACCCGCTGCTGCTGCTCATATGCATCATATTTCAACAACAACAACAAAAACAACAACAACAACAACAATAGTAACGAGAGCAGCAGCAAAACCTACTTCATATTCGCTTTCATGAATGAATGAATGAATGAATGAAGAACAAAACGAAAGAAAGGGGAAAAAGCTGAAGCTGTAGATGATAATGATGTTTCAGATGATGTTGATGATTTAAAGGCCGCTGAAATGCTTAAAAACAAAATTAATATGTATGTACGTACGTATGTGCAAACGCATCAAAGCAGCAGCAGCAGCGGCAGCAGCACCAAAGCATCACGGTAACGCTAGCCTTTCTCCGGAAAGCAAATAACACCGAAACCAACAACAACAACAACAACAACAACAACAACAACAACAACAACCGCGACAACAACAATAAATGCCAACTCTGGCAACCCTCTCGTTAATGCTTTCTGCAGAGGGTTACTCTTAGGGCCGTTTGTTGTGCCCTCAATTCATTCGAAAATTGAAATGGACAGAAGTATGTCATTAGCTTGTACAGTACAACTCACATACATACATACATACACATATACACACACGTGTCTACACATGTATACGTTATAGAGCGGTGTGAACTTCATAAATAATGCAGAATTTATGCAAGGATAATATCCATGATGTCGCTGATGCAAATTAAATCAGACCGACAGAAAAGAGAGATGGACGATGGACCAACAACAACGATTAAATTCAAAAATTTAACCGACAAATTTTAACATTGATTTAACAATTGAACAATTAAAAACATTAATAAACTAAAGCAAAAGAAATAAGTTTTAAAAATAGGTACGAGTAAAATCATTCAATTAATTCAAAGATAACGAACGATGAGATTAAAACTATTAAAAATGGATTTTGGAATGGAACTAAAACTAAGAGAGTGTTTTCGGAGGCCATAAAAGCAGAAGTTTTGGTGGAGAAAGATCAACTCTTGCTATCACATTATTTCGAAGACAGCAAAAAAACCATGTTTTTGCAGTTTGAGGCCCCAACAATATCTCGAAAACCCATATTTATACTCATATATGTATATACCCATTAATATACTCGCATCAGATTCGGTTTCAGATTTGTTTACGCGCTTTGGACTACATTTATTTAATAAATTTGTTGGATTTTTTGAACTGTTATTAAACGATTTTGATGCTTTATTGGAAAGAAGTGATTGCGGAGGGATTTGTGCTAAAGGATTGTGTGCTAAATCGTGTCAATTTGCGGGAAAAATAACTTAGTCCCTCCCAAAATTTTATTAACGTTCCATGATTCATGAGCGTAAATGTATTTCCGGACTAGAAAAAAATTAATAAATACGTTTTTTTAAACAACACTCTCTCTCTCTCTCTGTCTTCTCTTTTTCTCTGTTCATTTAAAATATTAAAGGTAACCTATTATTACTATAACGTTATTAAGTCGATTCTTCTACGCTTTATTCCGCCATAATGAAGTTTCTCTTCGACCAACGGCTGTCTGTTTAGACCTTCTTCGGGCACCGAAATTGTTATAATGTTAAAATTTCACATCAATTTCGTCGTTACAATAGATACAAAACTTCGTGTATCGAAAGCAGTTTTCAATTTTTAATGAACTGAAAAACTGTTTTAACAATTTAATGATGCTTTAATGAGTGAGCAATTTTCTTATAAACAAAAAAATGAAGTAATTTTAAGAAAAAGAAAAAAAAATACCACAAAATAATGAAAATATTATTAATCATATTCTGGAGATGTTACTTAAGCAAATGTCGGTTCGGTGGAAAATTAACGAAAATTACAACAAAAAATTGTGTAAAATCCATTGATCAAGTAAAAGAGTAGAAAATCGCCCAACAAAGAGCCATAGAGAGTGAAAGAGCGAGAGAGAGTGTGTCCATGGGGAAAATGCAATGAATTGTAAAAAACCTGCTAACGCCACTTGCTCTATCGTTTTCCCCCCAGAAAGAAAAACCGGGTACCATTCCGGTTTTTTTGTTTTTAATTTCTAGTCCCAGATGACACTGCTATACGCGTACGGGCTCTCCATAGGTGGCGCTCTTAATCTTGATCACTCTTTTCTTTCGATGCTTTGTTTTCCATCGAAATTTTCATTGAAATGTTTCAGATCTTTCTTCTTTCCAGCGCCGGCCGCCGGCCGCCTCAGTCAGGCCGCCGAAAGAATTGTTTGAAATAAAGCAGCCACGCACCGACAAAGAAAGTGGCTGGCTGAGCCTATAATTAAACAGATCGGTGATCGGCGATCGGTGATCAGGCCGATGATTTAGGCGTTTTTCCTGATTTTCGTTCATAATCATGACCATACACAAAAACGACGACAAAGCAACCAAACCGTCCGTGGACTGAGGCATGAGGAGGCATAACTGATCGATCGATCGATCGTTCGATCGCAAGAGAAACGAGCAACCTACTTGTACTCTCATCTCCAGGGACACTTCCAGTGGCGCTTCGTACCTACTCGTATGTGATGCTAGATACACCCCGTGGGTATTTAGACCCTGTGGGTATTTAGAGCCCGTGTGCAAAAATTACTATTTCACACTGTTTGATTAATGAAAGTCAAGTGAAGCGCCATACGATCTTCGTCGTCGATCGTGACATTGGGCGCTCACATGGCGCTGAAGGACAAAAGGATAATCGTCGAGTGTAATTTTAAAATTTTTTTTAAGAAGGTTTAAAGGAAACTGCCGTCAAGGAATCGTAGAAATTGCGGTGTCTTTCGAAGCACGATCGATGCCTGATCGTGCCACTTCTGGTTACCGGCGGTACTTGCACCTTGCGCTGTGGCTGGCAGGCAGTCAGCAGTCAGGCAGTCGGCAGTCGGCAGTAGGAAACAGAAGCCGTCCCAAACGGACGACAGGTTGACACTCGCTCAATCACACACGACTTTGCCAAAGGATAATTAATATTATTTCTAGCTGTCTTTGCCTGCATCATCCTTCTGTTGTCCTTTTTTAAGCTCCTGTTAAATGTTTGCCTTTTTTTTTCTTCGTCATCTTCATCTTCACCCTTCGCCCGCTGCCCTTCGGCCCTTTTGTTTGGCCGGATTAAAATGCCTTTGTTTTGCATTCTCGCCTGGCGTTAAAACCGACAACAAGCGCCCGACCGATCGATCTCAACAGCAATGTTCGACGATGTGCCTACGGCTGCTGCGCTCATTTCCGCCTCCGCCTGCGCTCAAGAGCCCGGCGCTAAGCCTACAAAAGAAAAATCCTGCAGATTTCTCATTGTCCGCCCGAGAATGATCTATTTTCGTAATTATTCATTCGTAACGCCGGTCAGTAGCAGCATGCTTTGTCTTTGCCTTTGAACGAAAAACGGCCGGGACGTTGTTCGTTTGAACGGAAAGCAAAGAAAGAACGTACCGAAAAGTATTTTCCACCATGATCATGATCATGATCATTCTCTTCTTCTTAAGATGAAGAGAAAAATTATAATTGGCTTAAAATTTCTCATCAGAAAATGAGGCTTAGACGAGGCATGTGTAAACAAAGGATAGTCACGTTGAATATTAAAATGGGATTCAAGCAAGGATCACAATAGGTTAATACTATATATGTAGGTATGTACGTTATGGGTATGCTTTTCCGGCCTTCTGTTTTTATGATTTCGTAAAAATTTCTTAAAAACTCTTGATACGAGATACAGAAGTTCTATCAACACTTCAGATTTCTTCGTACATATATTTACCGCCTCTATAAAATAAACTTTGATGGAATTTGTTGTAAAACTTCTTGGGCCCCATTTTGAGTCGCCTATTGGATCAAAATGAGTGCCTTGAAGACAAAATTGTTATTGATAGAATATTTTTAGTGAACGGAAATGTTGTAAAACGGAAGTCGGACATAATTGCAACGAAATGGGGTACCCCGAATGGGGTGAAATGGGGTACTCGAACAAAATAAAATTGTAATTCTAGAGTTTTTACACAAGAATTCATTGCATAAAAAAATTTTTAATTGAATTTTTGTTTTTTAAATTTAATATCCCAAAAAAAAACGGGAAACTGTATGAATCGGACAGAATTAGATCGAAATGGGGTACCCAAAGGGGTGAAATGGGGTACCGGGGAAAAAATTGTAATTCTAGAATTTTGACACAAGAATTTATTGCATTAAAAAGAAATTATTAATTATATTTTTAAGTGTTTTCAATTTAATATTTCCCAAAAAACGGGAAACGAAATGAATCGGACATAATTGGACCGAAATGAGGTACCCAAAGGGGTGAAATGGGGTACTCGAACCAAAAAAATTTTATTGCAGAAAAATTCCATAATTTTTTTATAAGAATTCATTGCATTAAAAATAATTCTGAACTATATTTTTAAATGTTTTCAATTTAATATCTCTAAAAAGTCAAAAAAATTAAGTTAATCGTTTTGGTATGTAAAGCATACACGTAGCAATCTTATATAATAATATAATAGTGTTCTCTCTAATCTTTGAAGCCGATTTTTCGTAACAATTTAATGAAATCCATGCGATTTATGAGCATGCCCGCCTTTACTCCTTAAGAAACTCCAAGTTCTGAAATACTTTCTGGTATAAGAAGGCACTTTTGAAGCCCTTTATTGTAGCTTTTGTATTGTAGTCGAATTTTGAGATGATTTTTAGAGTGAGCTGATGTTTTTCATGCATTTAGTAGCTGTTGGGAAAATCTTGATTCCTTTTCATTTTCAAAACGTGTTCGATTTTGTGTTATAAGAGTACGCAATCGTAAGACAACATGCTTAAAAACGTACCTAGACCTCTGGTGTGTCTGAATTGTTGTATAAAAAAACAACAACAATACAACAATAACTCCTAAAGTGGATCCATCTAAATCTGTCATTGTCAATGACGTCTGTTAGCCTTCAGAATTCCTCCCCCCTAAATAACGCCACCACCCCCGCCATCTCCACTACCACTGTCAACAACACCAACACCATCATCATCAGCATCACCATCACCATGAGCATCACCATCAGCATCATCAGCATCATCAGTCAATTCAATAACAATCATTTAACAAGTCTGGCTGGCGTCATACTCAAATGATGCGTCAAAATGTGCTTCTTCTTCTTTAACTCTAACAAAACTACTCCAGCCAGCCTTCATCGAACAATATGCGGTACAGTATTCAATCAAAATCCATGAACCCGGTGCCCCATGAACATGGTTCATTATTACTTCATTGTGTAGCCTTCTTCTTCTTACATTTCTCACACTATTTTTCGTATTTGTAACCATTTATGCCACGAATACGAATATTTGACGCTGCCAGCAATGCGTCAACGTAACAGCAGATACGTCAATGGACGGAAAAGGCTTATTACCTACTCTTTGACAAGACTAACAAGAAAGAACGGGAAAAAGCAAGCTCACACACTTTTCTCAATTAAGTTTTACGGCTCAGGGCGACTAAGATTGTATTACAATGTGTTACGAACTTTAAAAACCATTTCGGAGAAGACCATTTTGCCCCCGGGCGTACTCTGATGACAAATTCTAGTATTGACGATGTCAATTTCAGTGAAAATTCCGGTCACGCGTGATCTGTAGAGTGACTTTTCAGTCGTCGAAGTCTGGCTTAAAACGTATGACAACTTTGCGAACGATTGAACGAACGAACGAACGAACGATCGATCGAAATCTCATTTGATATGGACGATTCTCTGCAGTTTGTAGATTAGAAAGTATTTGAACTAAGTCCGGCGTGGACTCGTCCTGCATTCCACATGACTTTAGACGACAGCTATCTTGATGATTATGGTAACGATGGTGAGCCCCTAAATCGGGCTCAGCCTAAAGCTGAAACTTTTCCAGCTTGGCTTTAGTTACTTCTGACTTAGTTTATGCTTTCAGTCCAGTTAAAATCGGATGGCAGCTAATAAGTCGTGGTGTGCTTACTTGCTGTCGGCGGTACGCGTAAGATTTGGCAGCGATAACGCAAATTGTTGTTGACCAGCCAGCCGACGAGCTAGACCGTCCGGTGCCATCCGGTGCGACATGATCGAAAAAAGCTTCGAGCACTTCGCGACGTTTCTAGTGTGAGCAGGCTAGATCTAAGCAGCGTGAGCAGGGTGAGGCGATGGCGGTGGCGGTGTTCTTAGAACCAAGTTTATCGCCGACTACAATCTCGGCCGCGATATCAAGAACAGCAGCAGCAAAACAGCACAACAACAACGCTTACAGTATAAGATTATTATTAGAAGGTACACGTACATACATATGTGTGTGTGTTCGTCCGCAGTTGGACGCAGTGAGCAATGGAGGCACTGCGGAACATTCCACCGATTGTCTAAGCAACCGTCTGATATGCATAACCAACTGCCGGCCGGCCTGACTAAAATGAAATGCTCTCGATACACGCCCGATCACACTCGAGCGCTTCGAAGCGCACTTCTTCACGTGGCGGTAATGGGAAAATCTTGTAAGTCAAGATTTGTGGTGCTCACACTCGGTGCATCGTTGATAATATTCGATGCGATTTTGTTGCTTCTCGTAGTTTTTAATCTACTCGTACATACTTACAGCAAAGGTATGAGTATGAGCTTAACTGATCTTAATTGTTGTCACCTCAACCATCAACATCAGCCATTATTTCGAAGTTGAAAGCGCAATATGTTCACTTGTCATCACAAACCAGTTACGCGTTGTTAGAAAAGTAGCCTTTTGTCTTAATTGAATCACGAACGAGTTACTCGTTGTCAAAAAAGGCAGCCTTCTCTCTTCATTGCATCACAAACGAGTTACTCGTTGTAAAAAAAAAAAAAAAACAGTATTTAGTCTTCATTGACTCACAACAGAGTTACTCGTTATCAAAAAAGCAGTCGCTTGTCCTCATTGCATCACAAACTAGTTACTCGTTGTCGAAAAAGCCGCCTTCTATCATCGTTGAATCACTAACTACTTACTCGTTGTTAAAAAAGTAGCCTTCTGTCTTTATTTAATCATAAACGAGCTTCGCTTTGTTAGAAAAGTTGCCGTATGGCTTCACTGACTTAGAAAATAGTTACTCGTTGTCAGAGAAGCAGCATTCTGTCTTCGTTTACTCACAAACGAGTAACTAGTTGTCAAAAAAAGCAGCCCTCAACATTCATTGCATCACAAACGAGTTACTCGTTGTCAGAAAAGCAGCCTTCTGAGTTGTCATAAAAGCAGCCTTCTGTCTTCATTGACTCACAAACAAACTTCTGTCTTCATCATTGAATCACAAACGAGTTACTCGTTGTCAGAAAAGCAGCCTTCTGTCTTCATCATTGCATCACAAAAGAGTTACTCGTTGTCGAAAAGCTGGCTTCTGTCGTTAATGACTCACAAAAGCGTTACTCGTTGTCAGAAAAGCGGGTTTATATTCTTCATTGAATCACAAACGAGTTACTCGCTGTCAAAAAAGCAGTCTTTCGTTTTCATTAAATCATAAAACGAGTTACACGCTTAAGGAAAAAAGGAAAATAAGATTACAGAAACTCGCTGGTGTTAAAAGATCTGATAAAAAGTCACCAACTATCTTAAAATTGTACAGTTCTTGAAAATATTTGCATTCTCTCAAGCAAAAATGAACTGTTGTCGCAAACGGTTACTGACAACATTTCATTTATCTGCAGCTCTAAAATTTTGGTTTTATCTCTTGACTCAAACGGCAAACGGTAAACGACGAGAAATGCTGATTTTATAATATGTCGCCTTTTAATCTGATCTGATGTGATCTAAGCTGATGATGTTGAAGATTCAACACAGACCGTTTTCCGGTTTTCGTCGTCTCCATCAACAAGAAATAGCACGGTAGGTCTAGGAAGAAGAAGAACCAGAAGAAGAAGAAGAAGAAGCATGTTCCTAGTGGTTCATTTAATGATAGCCCGCTTTCTTGAGGCGACCGCGAATGCGAATGGGCGACGCAATCTGTATTAACACGCAAGCTGGTCATTTTGTTTGTTGGTTAATCAGGCATGCGTTGTGCGTTGTGTTGTTGTTGTTGTCGTTGATGTTGACTACCGCTATTGCGATTGAGACAACACGACCGACCGACCACCGGCTACAAAATCACATTTTAAGAGGCCCGAATGGCGAATTGAATGAATTGCGGTATTGAAGTGCCTCAAGCGAAATCGCGATGGGTGTTAGCAGAATTTTAATGCAGTCTGCGAATGTTAATAATCATCATAATGGAACATAAATTAACATTCAATTATTGATTTATTCAGCGCAGCTTTAACAGTTCAATCAATGATTAGAGAGCAGAGAGAAGAGGAAGAACAGAGATGGAGCACATTGCTATGATTTTATTGAAATATTTATGGTTCAACTTAATAGATTACTTTAATAATTTGGCACATAATTATTAACGCCTTGAACGGATTGATAATTCTTTATGATGATGATGATGATGATGATGAGAGACAGTCTTTTTCCAGCGAGAAGTCTTATTAAACGAAACGAGATGCTGAGACGTCGCAACGATGCGAAAACTCGATACTCTTCAGTGTACTCTTCAGTGGGTTGACTTTCTAAAAAAGACTTTCCGGAAAATTTCTTTTATACATATTTTAAATTAAAAGTTCACCGCAAACCCATTTTTCTGCTGAAGCCAGTTTCTGTCAATTTATTTGAATTATTTGTTGCAATCTTTCTTATTGTAGAGCCCAAAAATTGACGTCATCAATATTTATCATCGAAAAACCGCATGGCACAACTGTCGATTTGGAACATTTGCAGCCAAACCGGATACTCGTCGAGAAAGAGAAGAAGTTACTCTTCAGAGATCGACTTTTCTAACGACACGAACAATTATTGTTGACTTGAGCTTTCTAAAGAAATTAAAGCAACGGGCGCAGCAGCAGCAGCGGCAGCAGCGGCAGCCGCAGCAGCCGCAGCATTGTCTCTGTGTTTCATTGTCATCATCATTAAAACTCGAGTTGAAAACAAGAAGAAAACCAAAGAAATGAAATCGCTTCGGATCAGTCACGAAAGTCATCAAAACTCATTACCGTTGAATTAGCCGATGCCGGATGCATTACGAAACGGCCGCGCAGCGGTGCGGACGCATGGTGACGGCCGTAAACCGAGTTGCCATTGATCACATATAGTAATTCCTCTACGAATGACTGACGCGACGCGACGCGACGCGACGCGTCGTATGTCGCATACGACGTGGCGACCATTGTTTTGCGGGCGCGTAGTCCGGCGGCGCCGCAACGCAGTCGGGCCTGCAGACACAGAATCTCGGGCTGAGCGGAAGCCAATTCGTCGCATGTCATTCTTTAGGACTCACTGATGCAGCGAAGGAGACGACGACGCAGCGCACACAAGTGGCCACGCTGATGGTAATACACAAACTGGTCCCATAAGATTGCGCCATTAAATGGCATGAGTCGAATCAAGTCAAGGTAAGATTTGTTAGTCGCAGTTAAAAGCGTGCTACTTTCTTTTGCGGCGGCCACAAACGGAACGAGTATTTAATGACATTTAATGAAGCCCACTGTCAATCAAAACGGTACACGACGACGCTCTACAACTGCCCAGCATCAGCCCAGATCATCAAGATCGAGTAAATCTGCGTATGTCCAGTAGCAATCATTCATTTCATGTTTGTCATCTGGCTCCTGCTGTCTGTTGCTGCGAGCAGTACGTTGTAACTATGATTACCATTCGATTGAACCGGTCTGCCGATCTGGTTGGCATGCACAGCATCCGGTAAGAACATCGTCGATGTCACATTCCTCAGCAATCGTTTAGCATGTTGTTATTTCTATGAACTTTGCTTTTCATTCAGCGATCAACGAACGTCTTACGCCATTCATGATTGCAAATGTCTCGAAAGTAGCTACTCGTGAATCATTCGGATCAAGGTACAGACATCTGTTGTTGTTGTTGTTGTGTATTGTTGCTTTGGAGTCCTAAACGGTAACGCATTGAGCGATCAAGTTCAAATCGTACGAGCTGCATGAGATTCAAATTGAGCCAGTTATTTTATGTGATTAAGGCTCAATTAATGCTTATTATTCTACTGTAGGTTATTATAAAACCGGCACATGAAAACCAGTCTAATCATTTAGCGCCCGGAGCTACCCATAATTGATGGATTAATTAGAAGCGTTGCCAACAGCGATGATGATGGTCGGTCAGCCCGCATCGATGAAATTCTTAGTCGTCACTGCCTTTTAACGCAGAGCCTTTAGAACGATTTATGGTCCCAGACTGAAGCTGATGAGAATATAGCCCACCATAGAAAGAAATATGGTTTCAGAAATATCATCGTTTATGGTCAATGGTCTTAACAAACCTCAAAATAATGCATGCGAAATCAATCCGTCTCTGTCGGATCACATGAAATTACGTCAGAAAATAATGTTTGAAGCCAGGAAATACAATATCCTTAAATAAATATAGAAATTTTAAATGCTATATATCAATAATAATATAACAACGCCTCTTCTGGGATCAGTTAGAATCGAACGCTCCGTTTCGACTGTAACTGATACGGATTGAGAATGTACGAGATTGAAAATTGTTCTCGCTCTGCTGAGATTATCGATGATGGCATTAAGATTTTCAGCAACGAAAGCGACCGACTTGATGAAGACCAAATAATTAACAACAACGCAACAGAAGCGAAAAATTTGTAAAGAAAACAAAAATTAACAAAAAATTCAAAAACCATTGAAAACCATAATTCATAAAGCAAAAACTGAAAAATGAAAAACAATGAAAATGCTATATTAAATGGGTCCCTTTTTGCTTGCTTGGCGCAAAACAATGAGTGTTGAATGCGGTCGAAGGTCCTGCCATGAATTAAAAGCAAAGACAAAAAAAAAATTGCACCCACACCATCAACATCATCATCAAAATGATATTGTAAAAGATTTGCAATGAAGCGGAAAGAGGGAGAGAGCAGCAGCAGTGAAGCTAATTGGCATCGAGGCACCATAACATTGGGTCAGCTCGTCATTATGAAACCAAACCGAAGCGAACTGAAAAGTGAAAAGAAGAGTGAGTACATATAGTATATATATACATATATAGTATAGTACGTGTATGTATGTAATGGTTACAATGGCGCCGCTGTGACCTCATGATGACGATGACGATGAAGATGAGGATGAGGATGAAGATGAGGATGATGTTGAGAAGTGGTTAATTCTAAATGGGTGTCGTTCCCTTTGGTAACAATGACCAACACATACGAATCCAATACAAAAACATTTTGAAAGGTACAAAAGAGCAAGAGAAAATATTAATAAAAAACGAAAACTGAAAATTAATTTGAAAATACAAGTATGTAGCTTTATCTTCAACATGAAAATTATACACTTCGATAATGTTCTTTTTGTTCTTGATGCTTTCTCTTCATGAAAATAACGGTTTTTAATGCCACCGATTTTTGTTGCTGTTGTTTTCGTTGCTAACAATGGAAAATATAAGCATAATTTAAATAAATCGTATCGATCATAAAAAATCAGGAAAATCGCAAAAATTGAAATTAAACCTTTAAATATTAAAAACGATATTATTATTAAACTTTTTATTATAATATTTTTATATTATTATTTTATATTCTTAATAAATTTTTTTTTAATATAAATAATATTTTTTATTATTTGCATACTTAGAAATATGTATTTGCAAGCGTGAACAAAAAAAATTAATCTTTGGCTTTTTGTTTTAAACAATAATTCAGTTTTTTTTAATAAAAATTTAAAGCGAAGAGAACTTTATTAATAATTTATTTAATTTATATTTATTTATTTATAGGTACATAATAATTTTTTATAATTTATATTAATTTTTTTTATTTTTTACTATATTAAATTTATTTAATTTATAAACTAGAAATCACTTAAAAGCACTTAAAATCCTCCCAAAAATTTGAACCATTTTTACTTGTTTTTACATGAAAATCTTTCACTAAATGACTAAAATCACTAAATGCAAAACTCTTGAGGCTGAAGCGAAAGGTTCTGAAGTGTTTGTATAAGACAAATTAAGATATAATCGCATTTGAACAAAAAGACAAACAGAAAACAAAAGAAACATTTTAATACACTTAAGATAAGACAAGAAAAGACAACCCCCCACAGACGCAATCTTCCCCAAAAACTTCTCAAATTAGCCCTATTTAAAAATACTTCTAGACCAAAAACAACAAGGTCCTTAAAGGGACTGTTCTTCAAAGAAAGAAAGGAAGAAAGTAAGAAAAAACAAAGATAATAAAGAAACGGCATAGCTCTTTGCAAAGACATCTGCCAAAGATAAAACCCATAAATGGCGGAAGAAGGGGCCCTATTCTCTCCCCCCCCCCCTCCCCCGGATCCATTCCATCACAAAAAACCATAATCAAATCAGTGAATTAAGCAGCTCTTCAGGCTTTTCACAATACCCTCTCGCGATATAATCCCCAAATTTTTACGGCTTTATAAAAAAGAAACAAAGAAATAGCAGAATTCTTTTTCTGCTCTTGGCTCCTTTGCGCTTTCGCGTAACTATGGCGGCCTCCCCGCCGCCGCAAAACGATTGACTGAATGATGTCTCTCTGTCATGTTAAAAAATAGACAAATTTTGATTCGCGTATCCTACAACAACAACAACAATAACAACAACGATTTAAACATACCTACAATAAATAAACCAACAATTTTTGAAAGAAATAAAATGTTCCTACAGTGGATAAAATTTCATTTTTGAAGTGTAAAAAAAAAATGGAAAATATCATTTTGTTAGGTCTTTAGATGAAGGATCGACAAATCTTTTAATAGAATTGATATAATAAACAATAAAATAAAAAACTAACTATAAAATAATTAATAATAATAATAACCAGAAAATAGAAGTATTTGTTGGCGTTTTCACGAACGGTGTCGTATTAATTTTTGTTGCATCGTTGTGTTGTTAATTAAATAAGTACCTACAATAAATAAATAAAATATTGTATTTTGTTATAAGCATACCTACAGTTTATGTAGTTATTTTGTGAAAAAGAAAAAGAGAGCGTAGCTTTCTTAATTTTTTGCTAACATATACACAATAATATACAAAATTTACGCAAATATGAAGCTATATCCATGTAATTTTCTTCATTTATCGGGCAAAGAAATTGGACTATAAGCCAGACTAACGTGGGCCCCCGGAAATAAGTAGTCCGGAAGTTCAGTCGAAGGCAGGAAATTTGAATTTTCCAACAAGATCCAAAGTGCATGAAATTTTGCTTATAAAACGTAATAGAGATTAAAACTGCTTTTATTAAATATGTGTACAGAATTTCTCTTTTCTGTGTAATAATCGTCTAACGACAATAATCAATTCTATTGCAATAATACTCGAATTATTCGTAATGTTTTTCTCTAATCGTTTTTCGAAAATTAGTTTAATTCAATAGGAGTAAATTCTATTTTTTTTATCAGAAGAAACACTATGTTAAAATTTGATCTTCTATCTATATTTTAATTATACATTCTTTACATTCCTTTTATTCGTGCTATGTGTGCTAAAAGTGTTATTAAAAAATTTATTTAGATGCGATAATAAAAGTTATTAATAAATTAGTAAATGTTATAAACTTTAAGTTGAAAAGTATTTTTATCTTTCAGAGATGAAAACTCTGTCTTTGTAGAAAATCGCATGTTTTTTATACGAAAAAATTACTAAAAATGTTAAAAATCCTAAAATTAAAAAAGCTTAAACGTCTTTAAGCATTTTTTAAAAATACTCTTTCGTTGCACCCATTCCACGGTGCAATAAAAAAACTGAGCTGAGTTTCGGAGAGTTTCGGAGAGTTTCGGAGAGCAATGTAACGGGCGTTAAAATTATGGTGTGATGACAGAGAGAGAGAAAGCTATAGACTGTAATGCGATTCATTTGGTAGATCAGAACCAAATCATCAGTGCCAGACAGCTCCACAGCTGGTGGAACATAACAACAACAACAACAACAACAACAACAACAATCGCTATCAGTAGTAAAAAAAGCCAACGGTATCGTTGTTCGACCCCCACTTAATTTGTTCACACTGTTGTTGTTGTTGTTTTCGTTGTTTTTTTTTGTTTGTTCTTGTGCAATTATTTTCACCTCAAATTTTTTTCTTTATAATTTTTTCCGTTTTTTTTTCTAGAGTAATTCTCGAGAGCACAATCAAAATATTCTTGGTATATTCTGTTGCAGGCTCTGATTGCGCGACGTGACGTCTCTCTCTCTCTCTCTCTGCCTCTCTTAGTTGTTATCGAATTTTTTATGCTTTCGCGTGCTGACAACTTCATTCGGAACATCGCGAACGATTTGCATGAGGCGCGCGGAAAATCATCGAATTTACAACAAAGTACGATATTTTGGGGATTTGTACTTATGTGTGTGTGTGCGTGTGTGTGTGCTTTACAGAGGATTGCGAGGAGTAAGAGAGGAAACGTGTTTAACCTTTGCTGCTTTTTTGCAATAAAAACGAAATTTCAATTTTCACATCATTTTTTGTTTGGGGCTTTTGTGGTACGTGTCGTAATTGTCGTAAGATACATGAGATTAAAACAACAAAAACAACAACGATCACCACAACAATGACAGTGTCAATCAGCAATCAACATTGTAAATGATTTTCAGCAGTTTTTTGCGGATTTTGGCAGCGGTTACTTTTTTGAATAGGTTTTTTATAGATTTTGTTGTTGTTGTTGTTGTTGTTGTTTTATTGTGCATTGTTGTTGTTGTTGTTGTTTGTGTTGTTGTTGTTGTTGTTGTTGTTGTTGTTTGTGTTGTTGTTGTTGTTGTTGTTGTTGTTTCTGTTGTTGTTATTATTATTATTATTATCATTATTATTATTATTAATTATTATTATTATTATTATTATTATTATAATTATTATTATTATTATTATTATTATTGTTATTATTATTATTATTATTATTATTATTATTATTATTATTATTATTATTATTATTATTATTATTATTATTATTATTATTATTATTATTATTATTATTATTATTATTATTATTATTATTATTATTATTATTATTATTATTATTATTATTATTATTATTATTATTATTATTATTATTATTATTATTGTTGTTGTTGTTGTTGTTGTTGTTATTGTTATTGTTATTGTTATTGTTGTTGTTGTACCACCTGCTGTTGCTATAGAGCTGGATTATCGTCCGTACAAATACCTTTTGCGTATCTGTATGTTCATCTTCACACATACATACATACATACACACAAACAATATTTTTTCGCTTCCGCCCAAAGCGACATTTCAATTTAGTTTTTTTTGCTCGTCCCGATTCGTTCGTGTCAAAAGCTCATATTTTTCGTAATCCTTGCGTGAGTGAGCGAGTGAGTCCTGTGGTGCGATGTAGTGCCATGTCCTTGCAGCACACGGCATTATATGGCAACAGATATTACGGAATGATGGAATGGACCACGGACTGATTAATTGAATGATACTAACGGACATTGTTTACGTGATACATGATGATGTTCATGTTCTTCTTCATGGATATTTATAATACCTGTCGATAATTTTTTTTTCGTCTTGCGTAAAAAATACTAAGTTTATTAAGTTATGATGAAAGAAAGTAATAAATCCGTGCAGTTTATTTCGCGGCATTACATTCATCATCAATGATTTTTATTCGATTTTAAACATTGTTCTTTTATACTCGTAATATTGCCGATCTTTAATTCTTTGCGGACAAATATTTATCTTTATATGAACGAGCTTGGATGTACTTACATTTATTTATCCTGAGGCATCAATTTGTTTTGCTTCATATCCTTTTGTGAACAATACAACAAATAATCCTTTTTCCGGAAACTGAAATGGAAATTAAGGGCAGTGTTGTCGGTTTAGAGCACCCTCGTTCACTATTATAACAACCACCACTATCACCCTCACCCTCACTCTCGCTCGCTGATCATCATCATCATCATTGCCATCGTTAGCAGCTTCAAATTCCCATGACAGCAGTCACAACAACAACAACAACAAATACTTGTTAATGAAAATGATAGTCATCAAAAAAGTTTAAAACTTAAATTTTGAAGGCTCTGTTCTGTGGTCATGGTAACCCATACTCTCTGCACGCGCGCTGTCAATGACTGCGACGACAACTCAGCGCTGCCCAACCGTGAACACCCTGAACACCACCACCACCGCCATCATCACCACCCAAAGGGTGTAACGCTCTAGCCGCCATTAAAATCAAAGCAAGGGTTGATTATTTAATTATTTGCATAACTCCGGCGACGGGGCCAGGCTCAGGCTCAGGCCCATGCAACGCGATATGGCTATATAAAATTTTAACGAGTATGTGTGTACTCGTATATAAAATGTGCGCCCGTGCCTGAGTGTGCGTGTGTTTGTGTCACAAAAAGGGTTTTTTTTTTTTTGTAAAATGCGTTTACTACCCTTCTTTTTTCCACAAGATTCAGCCATTTTTGTTTTTTTTTTTTTGTGTTTTGAGTTACTCCCGGTGACGCTCGTAATTATTATTACTATTATAATTATTTGACATTTGAGTAAAATTTTAGAAGAGGATAAAAAAGGAAGGCATGAAAATGAATGATGCTAAAAAGAAATTTACTTATAATCGATCTTTTTTTAAACACGAATCAAAGAAGCTGAGCGTCTGTATGGTATACGTTTTAACATCGTTGTACGATAGTTACCCTTTTGGTATCTCAATGATACCAGAAAAAGTTACCGGAATACCGGACTAAAAGCCGGAAAAAAATAGCCTCTCTCAATGATGTTGATATGAAGGATTCTTTTCGACTTTTCAAATTCTTACACTTTTATTGCTGTAACGACTGTAACGAAAAAAATAATCCAACAGATTTTGAATTCTTTCCTTCTACAATTTTTTCAATTATAGTTCAGAATTTTTCAATTCAATTTCAGAATTTTTCGAATTCAATTTCATAATTTTCAATTCAATTTCATAATTTTCAATTCAATTTCAGAACTTTTCAATTCAATTTCAGAATTTTTCTATGCAATTTCAGAATTTTTCAATTCAATTTCAGAACTTTTCAATTCAATTTCAGAACTTTTCAATACAATTTCAGAACTTTTCAATTTAATTTCAGAACTTTTCAATTCAGTTTCAGAATTTTTCAATTCAATTTCAGAACTTTTCAATTCAATTTTAGAATTTTTCAATTCAATTTCAGAACTTTTCTAATCAATTTCAGAATTTTTCAATTCAATTTCAGAACTTTTCAATTCAATTTCAGAACTTTTCAATTCAATTTCAGAATTTTTCAATTCAGTTTCAGAATTTTTCAATTTAATTTCAGAACTTTTCAATTAAATTTCAGAACTTTTCAATTCAATTTCAGAATTTTTCAATTCAATTTCAGAATTTTTCAATTCAATTTCAGAATTTTTCAATTCAATTTCAGAACTTTTCAATTCAATTTCATAATTTTCAATTCAATTTCAGAACTTTTCAATTCAATTTCAGAATTTTTTAATTCAATTTCAGAATTTTTCAGTTCAATTTCAGAATTTTTCTATTCAATTTTAGAATTTTTCAATTCAATTTCAGAATTTTTTAATTTAATTTCAGCACTTTTCAATTCAATTTCAGAATTTTTCAATTCAATTTCAGAATTTTTCAATTCAATTTCAGAATTTTTCAATTCAATTTCAGAACTTTTCTATTCAATTTCAGAATTTTTCAATTCAATTTCAGAACTTTTCAATTCAATTTCAGAACTTTTCAATTCAATTTCAGAATTTTTCAATTTATTTCAGAATTTTTCAATTCAATTTCAAAACTTTTCAATTCAATTTCAGAATTTTTCAATTCAATTTCAGAATTTTTCAATTCAATTTCAGAATTTTTTAATTTAATTTCAGCACTTTTCAATTCAATTTCAGAATTTTTCAATTCAATTTCAGAATTTTTCAATTCAATTTCAGAATTTTTCAATTCAATTTCAGAACTTTTCTATTCAATTTCAGAATTTTTCAATTCAATTTCAGAACTTTTCAATTCAATTTCAGAATTTTTCAATTCAATTTCAGAATTTTTCAATTTATTTCAGAATTTTTCAATTCAATTTCAAAACTTTTCAATTCAATTTCAGAATTTTTCAATTCAATTTCAGAATTTTTCAATTCAATTTCAGAATTTTTCAATTCAATTTCAGAATTTTTCAATTCAATTTCAGAATTTTTCAATTCAATTTCAAAATTTTTCATTTCAATTTTTCGAATTTTTCAATTCAATTTCAGAATTTTTCTATTCAATTTTAGAATTTTTCAATTCAATTCAGTTCGATCGTAATTAGTTTGCTAACTATAGCACCCAACACGCATCGATCTTTTACTTGCATCGCCCTAACCATCGGTTCATTCTTTCCCCTTCCATTTTTCCTCTTTCCACCATCTTCTACTTTCTTTCTTCATCATCGCAAACTTCGAAAGGACTAAAAAAAAAGCTTTTCAATCGTCGTTCCTTCATTGTTTAACGATTAAATGGCTGGAAAGAAGCAACTTTTCTGTCGACGCTGTCTGTAAATACCTTAAAATAAGACAATCAATCAATCAGTCAGTCATTCACTCATTCAGTCAGTCTTTCAGTCAGTCAAATCATGTAAATGATGCTGAGGCTTGAGAGCAAAAACCAAAAAAAAAATCTTCGTCAAAATGTTCGTCGAGTAAATGAAGTAAAAGAATAGCAACGTCAGCAGCTCATTAAAAATTATAAAACCCAAAGGAAGAAGGTGAAGAAGAAGAAGAAGATGAAGAAGAAGAAGAAGAAGAAAAAGCTGAATGAAGGCAGCGAAAGACATAACTTTTAATAAAAACGCACTGAAACAACGCGACATCTTATCGAAAGATACTAAGGCTCCATAGCTCTGGAGCTCTTTAGCAAACAAAAACAAGAAAACAACAACAACAACAAAATAGCTCTTTTACTAGCATTCAAGGTTCGTTGGCCAAATAAACAAAAGCAACAAGAATAACAAGCGAAAGACGCGTTCGTTAGAAGTCGAAAAATGCTGCTTCTTTGCTGCCATTTTGGGAGGATGTTGTCGCTGTAGTCGTTGTTGTTGTGGTTGTTATTGTTCTTGTTGTTAATAAGTTAGCAAAGTTCGCAAAGGGTTAAGGGTTACCTCGAACCTCATTGTAATTAAATCCCAAAAGGGTGATGATGGTACACTTCGTCCACGTAATTTTTCGTCTTTGCTTTCAGTTGTACATATATACACAGAGAGAGCCATACACACACACACACACACACACACACTACAAAGCGACAGCAATTAAAATGCTAAGGATTTCAGCAATACGGTACTTTTCAGGATATTGTGATTCCTTCCTTCCGATTTCAGTTCCGAAATTAATTGACAGAGCAGTTGCCGAAGTTGGTTCTTATTGTACACATTGTACATACATAGTTGTTGCTATTAGATATTATTAAGTATTATTGTTTGTTGTTGTTTGAGAGAAGAGAAGAGTACAGCATCTACGAATTTGGGTACTCGGCGTTTTTTTTATTAAAAAGATACAACATTTTTTTTGTATGTAACAAACATTTCACTAATCAAAATATTGCCAGTTCTCTTCAATTTGTATCCTGCTTTTCATGCATTTACAAAAACCTAATACTTACCTACATAAAATCAATATTTCGTATACTATATGTATAGAAATATATGTATTTAATGCAGTTTTTTATGTTTATTGGTTTATGTAAGGATAATACAAAAGTTTTATGATGAAATGATCTATGATTTCATAACTTCAAACTTTTTAAAAACGCTTTTAAGGACTAATTTCGTTTAATTCGTTGATATCTGTTGAAATATACGGTAAGTAAATGTGATAATGCAAATGGAAATATATAAGTATGAAAATCTATAAAAAGTTTAATGAAAAGAACAGAATTGTTTCTTTTTGTAGAATAGAATAATAATCGTTTATCATCATCAGTTGTCTTCAAAATCGCGACCAAATTTATTGATATCGTTATTGTTACTAAAAAAGAAGAACCCAAAAAAAAATAACCCGGATACTTTAACCATAAATTCTTTTATCGGGGAATGTGGTCATCATCTCAAAAGAGCCGAAAATGAAAATTAATGCAATGCATTGACTTCACGAAGCGGGTAAAGGAGAAGAATATGTCGAGTCAGGTGTTCAAAATCATGTCGTCCTTACAACAATGATAATAACAATAGATAATTACAAAAATTTCAATCGAGCGGCGACAAAGATTTCCACACAAACGCGCGCACACACACTCGGCGCATAGACATTCGATAATTGTGACCACAAAAAGGCGTTGACAAGCGCACTAATCTTCAAAAGACATAAAAGATAGATTAAAAAGGACAAAGGACAAAGAGGATAACACTTGTGCGTGTGTTAAGGATATACATTTTCAAAAAAAACAACAACAACAACCACAAAAAATAGAAAAAAAAGAAAGAAAATACAAAAAGAAAAAATCTATTTAATAAAAAAAGACCGTAGTTAAACCTTAAAAACGATAACCAAAAAGGACACGCACAAGCACACGCTAATTATTCGACTCAACATAAACGGCAAGGACACAAAGGACACCAAAATATGTCATTGTGTCTGTTTTTGGTGTGAGCAAGTATTCGCCGCGATGACATTTGGACGATTTTCATGCAGGATCAACATGAACATAAAATATTTATTGTTTAATTTCGAAAAAAAAAGAAAAGCGCCCTGAGAGGAGGAGGAGGAGGAGGAGGAGGAGGAGGTGGAACCGACTGGCTAACGCTGTTTAGAAGAAGAAAGAAAAGAAATGAGAATTTTAAGAAAAACAAGCAAGAACGAACAGAGACACGGCCTGAATCCTGCCACATAATTAGGATTATAATGATTACGTCATTGTTCTAAGACGGCGATATATGTATGTACCTTCAGGGAGGCTGGAGCAGCTGTGCGTTGTTGTTGTCGCTGTTGTTGTTTTCTGTTATTATTTTAAGCTGTAATAAACATTTCTTTGTTGTTGTGCTCGCCTTTGTCCTTGCTTTAAAGGCCGTTCGTGAGGCTCTAAACGAACGTTGTTGTTGCTGTTGTTGTTGTTGTTTAACAATTGAGCGTATCTTCTGTCCGTGCGTGCGTGCGTGCGTACGTGTGTGTGGTCGGTCGCAGCGTTAGGCATTGCTTTGTCCCTTCCATCTTGACCGATGGAGGAGGATCATCAGTTGCAGTTTCAGCAGGTACCGTTTACTTACCGCGTCGTGCCGGCTAAAGCGTCATAACTTCTCTGGCGGTTGTTGAGGCCATCTCCGGCCGCGGCCTTTTGGCCAGACACATTTTCATAGAAATATATATATTAAGCAAATGCCGCGATTGCAGTTCATAAAATCGAAAGGGTTAAAGAGTTTACGTCGTCGCTACATCGTTTAGGCGCATGTTTTTGCACCACTTTTAACCCTTTTCATTGCATTGCTGCAACCGTCATAAATTCTTTATGATTTTATTGTTTTGAGAAATTCATTCCTGCTAACCCTTTCCTTAACCCTTTCTTGCTTTACTTCTGTCCTAATTTATTTCCATACGTTTGAGGCATTGTCGCTCATTAATCATCTTTTGGTACCTGTTTAAGCAGTTCTTCTTCTTCGTCTTCTTTTTTATACAACATTTTTCAAAACCTTCATAATGAGTTCTATTTACGTTGCGAATGTCCGGAATAATTCCTTCTTAATAGACTAAATCCTTCTCGATGTCATACCTAGAGTCGTTCTCTCCTCAACCCTTTCCTCCTTCGACCTCCTACGTCCTCCCTCTCCTTCCTCTTCCTCATCCTTCGCTCTTCTTGGTGTTGTTCAATTTTCCACAGGTCATCATTATGGCATTGTTAACCCTTTCGCGGCGGCGTTGGCAAGTTCGTTGGTCGCGTACATTTTTTTCGCGTTTTATGTTCGGAATTTCCTTTCTTCAATGGTCCATCATCATTAAATAGTTTTCGATGACATTCCCAAAATCTATTTAGAGCAAGGTCCCTTTCTTTTTTTTTTGTTTTTTTTTGGGCCCGATTTAACCCTTTCTCGATTGCTATAGCGCAGGAAAACTGCAAAAGAAGGATACAGGAAATTCTCTTTAATGACTTAGAAACTGTACCGGTGTCTGTACCGTCTGTTGGCGGCGGCGGCGGCAGAGAGTTTTCGAAATTGAGCCGGAATTTCTCTGAAAGCAGCCTTCATAAGAACCGGCTGAGAGTTTGTCTCTAGAAGCGTCGAGGCCAGCGGAAGAAGGTTTAGGTACTTTGTATACCGAGCTGATTGCATACTATATTAAACCTTATGTTAAATAAAATTAGAACGCAATGATAAAACTTTTTTGAAAACTTTAAACCAATAAACTTTGCATTTTCGAAGGTTAGAGTAAAGTAAAGTAAAGTAAAGAAAGTGTTAGGCTTTTAGTTTCAGGAAGCTTATTTTATTGCTGCTCAGTTTTAAAGTAAAGGATTCATAAATTCGTTCCTCTGCCAACCGTGGCTACCTTGGAGCAGCTCCGCCCTAAGCCACTGATAACCCAGTTTTCGGCATTGAAGCCTTTTTGTGTGTAGTTGTAGTTCCAATTGAAAGACCCTTCGGCGAGGATCTCCAAATCAAATACTGCCGGCATATTCATAACAGAGTATGTATGTATGTATGTGTATGTGTGTGTGCATGGTAGGTGCCCACATGCATTCAGACAGGTATACATGTGTAGGTAGGTACATACGCACAGACGAATGTATGTATGTAGGATCGATCCATTCATCCTTTCACGCTTGCTTCAAATTTTGCTGGCCATCCTTCGTCTTCTTCTTCTTCTTCCGTTCCGTTCCGTTCAACTTGAAGTACTTGAGCTGGTTTCTGGCGGCAACGGCGACGGCGGCGGCGGCAGTTTGAACCGTCTGAGCGCCAAAAACTACTAAAAATTCTCAGGCAACCGCCGTCTGAAATGCTTTCACGGCTTAATTTGCAAATAAATTTAGGTTGCCGCGGATACGTCTTTAAGTTTGCCGAATCTTATTTTGGTAGCATTCGTGCGCTCTCTATCAGGGCGCGGGGAAGCGCCGCGGTTGCGGGAATACGCCGAAATGAGTTAAGTGGGTACACACATAAGTACGTACATAAGTCTGTACGTAGCGCAGTAGGTATGTACTCGTGCATACGATATATGTATGTACGTAAGAGTCTCGAGCTATGCTTGCAAATAATGCGAACTGAAAAAATGTTCAAGGCAGCCGGGAAACGTTTCGATTTTCATGGTGAACAATATGGTCTGCTAAACAATATGGTTAATTAAAATTTTGGTTTGGTTTGAACAATTTGTAAGTGTTGCGAATTACGCCAAGAAGAGGAAGAGGAGGTTACCATATGTATATGTATATTAGTAAATCGGCCAATGTCGGTACATTGAACAAAGTGTTTGAGGTCTGACGGAATACGTTGCCATTAGTAATCGGTTAAAAATTTTAATATAAATTCTCAACTGAAGCAGTTTATATATAGAAAACCTATCCACACAATATAAAAATTATAACTTTTGAGGCTTAAAATTAAGTAAATATATAGTAAAGTGTATAAGAGTTGAAATAGTTGACTTTTTTTCACCCTAAGAACGTTAAATGTTTCGACTTTCAAAATTGACAAATTTTTTTTTTCAACTATAAAAAAAATTATTGGTCTATAAAAATTCATTTCAGTTATTGAAAAATTTATAATTATTGTTTTCGTTTATAAATTTTTCAGCATAATTCGAAAAATTAAAATGAAATTTTTATTCATTTCAGTTGTGAAATTTTAGAATATTTACTATATAATGAGCAGAAAGAAATGCAAAATTAATGAATATTTATTGAAAATATGTATAATAAAAAAGAGAAGAAAAAGAATAAGAACACATTTTTGGATCTTGTAATTTTTCTTATCCAATGTTTCTTGTATTGGTTCGGTATTAAAATTAAAAAGTAACAAAAATGGAAAATTAAAAAAGACCAGTTATTCGATCTAAAGTTATTGGATCGTGATAATAATCGATCAATCTATTAAAATGCTCCCTTTTTTTTAATTATTATTTCAAGCTATGTTTAACATAAAAGGTCTTTTATCAGTCGACAGAAATTTAATTTGATTTTTTGATCATTACAAAAAATCATTTAGATTTTCCCAGACTCGTGACAGTTTGATTGTAGTCCATCATAGACAAAAAATTAGAAATCTATTATCAGCAACGATCATTAATCAAATAATGTCTCTCTCTCTCTCTCTCTCTCTCTTTTTCGATGGTGCTGAGTTTTTTGTTACGCTTTTGTTCGCAGTCGCAGTGTTTTTTCACAAAAAATTTTTGAATTTCTTTTGATTTGCTAACACCATTTTCGTTTTTTTATGTATCAGTTTTTTCAAAACTGTAATAATTTATCAAATTCGTTTTTTAGAGCGCGGCTAAAAGTTAAACCTTTCATTATTAGAAATTTGTTATGATTTAGTTCAGGTAAAAAAAACAACAATTAAAAAATTAAAACTTCATAAATTAAATTTAATTCGAAATTATGTATTACATTTTAAAAATTAAAAATTTTAGAAACTAAAATTCATGCTTAGTCAGTCCACGGCCTTTTCAATTCAAAAAAAGCTGGATTCATAAATAAATAATAAAAATGAAACTGAATGGTCGGCTTCTCAGTGATTGTTCAAAGGCGCTTCCGGAAAAACATTTGTCACCAAACCGAACGAAGCGCGATTGGCTCACAGCCGTCGGAGCCCAAATAACCTCCTCTAACTCACAGAAACCATACACATGCACACACACTCGCACACGATTAATGTCGCCAGAAATCAAAGCACCCAACAGAAACGTACCAACGGCTCAATCACTGCGAGTGAATGCAATAACAAATGGCTCCGAGAGCACGTGAGTAAACGAAACAGTTTCTCATAAATGGAGGGAGCGAGCCACATACGCGCACACACTTTTATTTAAAATTCTCACTCACACTATGTTGAGCAAACGCAAGCCGGAACAAATGACAAAATTTTCAATGCATAAATAAATGTTGTAGCAGCTGAGAACGCCAATGACAACAGCAACGTCTATGGCGATAAAAATGAGAGAGAGCAACGGTTAAGAATATCCAAAAGTACTCACACAAACACAAGCTAACTTGGAGCCAACAAAAACCAAAAGCAATAACAATGTTGGGGACGACGTTGAGGACAACGCGTTGACGACGACGACGACGACGACGTCGGTGACGATGACGATGAAGCCACACAAAAGAAAAACGTCCAAAGAGAAAAACAAGGTCTCCTTAAATCGCTTAGTGCGACAGAGAGAGAGAGAGGGAGAGAGAGAGAGAGAGAGAGAGAGAGAGAGAGAGAGAGAATCTGTTAGTGAGAGAAGGTGGAGATTAAATGGCTTGCTATTTCGTTCGTACGCACGTAGCAAATGATGGGAAGTTCCATTTAACTCTGTCGTTCAAACGTGTTGGTTGGTCAGATGGTTTTTTTACTATGAACACTTTGGTCACGTTTTGTCAGAGAATCAGGTTGATTTAGAAACAGAGGCAGAGGCAGAGAGTTGTTAACAATACTCAGAGAATGGGATTAGTCAATTTAATGAAGATTATATATTATGAATTTTAAGCATTGCAAAATTTTGATTTTTCTTTTGAAGATTGGTTGATGATTCTCTGATTCTCCGGCGGAAACAGAGGTGCGCCGATTTTGTACAATAAATGGACAGAATTAAGCGTGAATGGTCGCCAATAACATCCCTTTATGTCAAACAGAAATAGAGATTATATAAATCTATATTTAGATGTGTGTTTACATACGTGTATATCTATATAAATATATAGATACATGCTCTTATATGTAGCTTCATAAGGCAGGCGACATTGTAGAAAAGAGAGGGCTTACCCGTGGAATACTGTGCTGAAACAAATGAATGATTAAATGAGAGAGAGAGAGAGAGAGAGAGAAAGAGAGAGAGAGCGACTTTCTGGTAGATCGATAAAGAGTGAGAGGGCCTAGGATTTCAAGTGTATACTGGAGAAATAGCTAATTCCAATGAAAAAATAAAGTGATCAGCAGTATGGCTTAACGTACGCTTTTAATTTTTACTTTACTTTAAATATTTAAAATTTTTTCGACATACATATATTTATTTGTTTGTTAAAAACAGAGAGAAATTTATATAAAAAAGCCATAAATTTTATGAATAAAATGCTCTTTTAATATATCTATGTAAATAATAAAACTTATAAATATTCCTACAATTTTTGTATCGTTATAAATTAAAAATTGGTAGAAAACATAAGAGAGCATTCGAAACTGCTTTATCGATTCTAGCCATATTTCCCATAAAGAGTCTGCAAAAGAGAATATATTATTTGCAACGAGTTTGGAAGAGAACGTATATATTGAGAGTGTTTACTGCCTCTAGGTTCTCTCTTAAAAAATTCTCTTTAAATGTAGTTGTACGTTTCCAAACCTGTCAACATCAACCACATAATCCCATCCCAAAAGCAAAATTCGATGAGAATCATTGTCCAAGAAACTCTTGCTTGGAGCAAGCAAGCAAGTAAATAAATAAATGTGGACTCTTTTGTATATAAATCCGTCCGTTTGTGCGAATGTGTGTGTCTGATAGTTATTTGTCATTCTTCTCACCCAGAGCTACTACTCACAACCGAGCAGCCGCTCACGCAATTCCCGTGACTGGAAACACATATCGACCTACCAGAAAGTCTCAGAGACTGGCAGAGGCAACAACAACAACAAGAACCACAACAACAGCAATCTACTTCTTGCTTTCCCACCCATTCAATTTTCCGATAAACTCTATCTGCTCTTTTTTCGTTCTGATTGTTGTTGTTGGTACGTTGCGTCGGTAGGCTGGGCATTGCGTGTAGAAACGTCGCCGAGTCGCATTGGGTTGACGTTTCTGTATCAGAGACAATTCTGGGCAGTTGCATTAAACTTGTCGTCTTGTGCGTACCATCTTATGGGTGCTGTTGTTGGATTAAATTCGTGTGTTCATTGTGTTGGTGCGTTGGTAGAGTTCGTGCCATTTGTGTGAGCCTCTCATACCAACTTGTTCTGCCGAGCTCTCATCCAGCTGCTACTGCTGCGGCTGCGGCTGCGGCTGTTCTTCTCTTCTTTAAGTGTCAACGCGTGTCGTTGCGTTGTCGCTGTCGTTCTCATTGCTGCTTGTGGTAGGCGTTGGTTTGTGTGATTGCCGATGGATGGTAGTAGTGGTGTGGTTCTTTCTGTTCTGTTCTCATAAACAGAACGCTGCTGCTATCGTCTTCCACAGCCGTTGGCAGAGACGAAGAAGTTGTTTTCAACCCAACTGCACTCTCAGTGTCACCCACGACATTGTTGGCAGTGGACGTACGCGCAGGAGTGAAGTTGAAGACGTGGTAGCGAGAACAAAAAACACGTTTTCTATATAATAAAAATCGAAAACAATAAAACCAGAAATTAACTGGTAGAGACAAGAAAAAAAAAAGAATTAAGTGAATCTGGTTAGAGAAAAGAAGACAGCAACATGTTTTTAAAATAAATTTAAAACAAAAACAGAGAAAAGAAAACATTAAAAATAAAATTAAAATAAAGTGAAAAATTAAAAATCGAGATATTTGAAAGAATCCACTTTTAACAATCACCAACAAAGAAGTAACAAATCCCTAAAGAGGATTCATTTGCGCAGTGATTCTTTAAGAGAGTTTCCTTCAAAATGTAAGTATTTTAGAAAAATTTTCAAGAATTCGGCCTTACCTCGGTTAAGCTAGAATCATTTTAAAGTGTTACAAAAAGAATCAGAACCGACCGACGGCTTGCACTAAATATGAAGTATAAAAAGTTTAAAGGTTTTTTTAAAGGTTTTGAAAGCTTCTTTTTGGGAACAAAAACAATTTGTAAAATTTGAAAAATTCTCTTAAAATAATGTAATAAATAAATTGTCTATTAAAAGAATATAATAAATGAAAAATTTGTAGGGAAAAATCGTAATCAATCAACAACAAAACAAAAGGCAAAAAATTCATTTTAACTTTTTACTAAATCTTATTGTTAAAGATTAATTAAATTAAAATAAACTATTTTAATCTTTAGATGACTTTTTTCGAAATTTCGAGAGCTGGTGACCAACAGCGACCACTCCTAGGCTTTAGATCCCATCGATTTTGAGAATCTATGAAAGTTGAAGCTTGATTTTTTCTATCTTGCGTTATTTCGAACCATAACTTTCCTTCTTCTTCTTAATGGATTTGAAAAATCTTGCTTTTACGTTTTAAGGTCTTAATTTGAAGCTCAATAAATACAACTTTTTATGTAAAAATTCAAAAATAACGGCCAGAAACCTTGTAGTAATTTTTTAATAATTCCGTTTATTTAAAAAGAATTATCATTGAATGATATAATATTTTCACAATCCTTCTTTAAAGGCAAGTATTAGAGCTTTTTAGTGTTATAGAAATCAAATAAAGTGGCAGAGAAATGGTGGGACGTATTAATCTTTTCCAGAAAGGGCTTAAATTTTTAATGGAGGACTCTATCACAATCGCGCTGTTTTCGAAATAAAAAAGAAGCGCCCTAAAGAAAAACATTTCAAAATCTTTTCATTATATTTACAATTCTCTCTTTACAATTTTTTGATGATTTTGATCATAAAAAGAAGCACTTAAGTAACTCTTAGACGATATATGCGAGCGTACATCAGTCATATTACAATATGACGAGCTGGCATATTGTCAAAAGGTGTCTAAAACCCTTTTACAAGCCATTAAAAATGACTTAAAACCTTGACTCTGCGCCTCTTGCAAAACACACAAACACTAAACGCACAAAAACTAAAGAGAAAATGAGAAAAAGAGCTCCAAAAATACATATCTTTAAACTTCAAATGAACAGCAATTAGTCAGTCAGACAGCGAGGTCAAAGGTTTCAATAAAAGCTGAAAAAGGGAAAGACAGAAATTATGTATGTTTGCGTTCATGCTTCATAGAAGACGTCGAGAGAGGATTATTACATTATCCATTGCAAAGTAATGAACAAATAATACTGCAGTAATAACCACAGTTACTCTCAGATACGGTTAGTTAAGCTGAACGGAGGAGAGAGACCACGAACTGTCAATCAGCTGTCAAACTTAAGCGCCAACTGCTCGGAAAAGCTGCTTGTACAAATTCTAAGTATCGTAATGTAAATAAATTTCGAAAGAGGGAGGAAGAGAGTGGGTTTTTTTGTGATATTCTGCCTGTTCCGAATGTTGATTACTTCGGAAGGTGTTGCGTAATGCAGTGGGCACTTTAAATAACGCTCACTAACGTTTAAACAATGCATAATTAGTGAATACACGAACCTGTTGGCGGTCGTTGGTGATGTTGCACCAAGTTTTACTGTTTTTCTGGCAAGCAATGATTTTGTCAAACAACTAAAATCGACGACGACGAATGACGAACGACAAACGACGCCGTTGATGCCGATGACTTTGAGAATAACATAAAATTCATTAAAACTTTGTTGTTTTCTGTTACAACGTCACAACGTTTTTCTGTAACGATTTAACGATTTTAGGCGATATCTTAAGAAAAGACCAAAAAGAGTTCGGCGCAGAGATGAGAAGACGCCGCCGCCGCCGCTGCCGCCGAGCGCTGAGGCAACAACAGAAGCAACAAAACTCATCTAAATGTTAATGATCACAGCGGATTAAGTCCAACGACGATAATAAATCAACAGCAGAGCAAAAAAAAAAAAAGAAAGAAACAACAGAGTTATCCTCTCTCCCTCTTTCTGCTCTTGAACATAATCGATGGCGATTTGCTGTTGTCGTTGTCGTTGTCGTTGTCGTTTGTTGCTGCTTCATTTTATTATTTATAACTATTAAATGTCCCATAACAACAACAACAACAATAACTACCTTGTTTTAACATACATTTCTTTGTACAATAGTAAAAATGTTGTTGCTCACAGCAACGACGGACTACTGTCCGTTTTCTTTTCAAACGTTATTATATTATGCGGCTTAATGTCAACTTGACATTTCGTACGACACGGACGATCGTTAAAAAGGCAGCGCGTATTAACGACCACAGAGACAACAAAAGCAATGAACAGAAGAGGACGACGCTCCGCAAGAGCTGTCGAGCGTCGGGGAATGGGCAGGGGCATGAGAGAGATTGGGCTTGGAGTGTAGGGCGCACTTCCTGTACCGCCTGTACCGCCTGTACCGCCTGAGCCGATTGAATTTATTGAATTTATATTTTTTTATCGTTTTTATCGTACTAAAAAGTGATTAATAATAAATTGAAAATAAAACAATAATTTCGCTGGTTTTGTTGTTGTTGTTGTTGTTGTTGTTGTTGTTGTTATTAATTACTATAATCATTCAGTGACAGTGATGTGATCAGTAGCGGCGTGACGGCAGGCACCAACCATCATGAACCATTTTCTCTGAGACAGAAAGAAAGAAGCTACTAATTTTTGTATGATTATTATTCGGTCTCCAAACAACAACAACAACAACTCACGATCCTTCCGCTCATCCTTACAGCACACACTTCCCCCCCCCCCCTCACCCTTCCCCTTCCACTCCTCCGCCTCTGCACCGTTATTGCTTTCTGTCTTTTCAGTGTATTGACAAATCCAAGCACAGAAAATCGAAAATGTCACGATTTTGGAGTTAATGACTATAATCAAGGGCTTGTTATTTCTCTGTGTGTTGGAACCCCCCCCTTCCCGCCCTGCCATGACCCTCCCAACCCGCGTATGATGAGAGAATAGAGCTTGCTGTGTTTTTTTGAACAGCAATGACAATCAATATGTCATATCTTTGGCAAATAACTGTAATTATCTGAGTTTGTGTCTGTCTCCTCGCCTTTTCCCCCCCTCGATCTTCCCTTCTCGCTCAAGAAATCGGCTCTTTCTTCAAAGAAGACATTGACCATTCGCTGAATCGTTTCGCTGAATCGTTGCTTTATCCTGCGGCCCTTCGATCGAGTGCAACACGATCGTTATTCGGCGCTGTTGTTGTCACTGACAAAACAAGGCGGCCGTTACCGCGCGCTAATAATGCATCGCTCGCTCGCTTCTGCCGCTGCTGCTGCACCGACCGCTCAAATCTCGGGCTGACGATCTGATGCCCGCGAGATCTGCGCAATTTATGACTTGCTTGTTCCTTTACTAAACCGTATTCGCTCTCTCTCCCTCTCTCTCCCTCTCTCTCTCTCTCTCTTTTCCTGCGCAAATTTTGTATGTTGTCATCGTAGTTGTAGCTGTTGTTGTTGTAGATTATCCTGCAGCAAAAGAAGAAGCAAATACCTTGAGAAATAAAGCAAAGAAACTCAAAAGCAAAAAAAAAAGCCACACAAAAACCGTCGAAAAAAAGCGAAAACGAAAAAAAAGCAGCAAGATTTTCGAGATATTCTGTCTTGTCCGTTGATGATCGCGTGATTTTTGTCTTTGGCGAGTGACATTCTTTCGGTTTCTCTCTCTTTGGCGCTCTTGCTGCTGCTGCTGCTGCTGCTGCTGCTGCTGCTGCTGCTGCTGTCGTCATCGTTGTTGCTGTCAATAAACGGGCTTTTTTTCCTGCGGCCTTTTTTTGCGAAAAGCGCTTCCATCAAAACCATCAAAAAGCGAAAATGAATTATGTCCAATATTCGTTGAGTTTTGTTGTTGCATTTTTATGACATCGCCTCCATCGTGCTTTATGTCACCGTCTGTCCATCGTGTCAACTCTGGCAGTTTCTTCTTCTTCTTCTTCTTCCTTCGTGATCATCGTAATGATCATAAAAATACCGAAATTTTCGGAAAAAAACAAAATCCTTAAACTATAAACAAAATTGCGCCTCATTTCGTGTGTGCGTGTGTATAGGACGATATGCATGTATGTATGTTTGTATGTGTGTAGTGTGTATGTATATGTGTATGAAGGTATGTCGTGGTGCCCACGAGTTAAGGCGAAAACGAGTTTTTAGCCTTTATTTAGACTTCATTTAGTCTTTATTTAGTCTTCATCTCTTACCGCCTTTTCTTTTCACAGTTCACAGATGTTTGGGGGGTGCGCGGGGTCTTAACTAAACTAATAATTTTTATAAATTTTGATAATGACTGAAACCTGAAAAGGGCGGCCTTTTCAGGGCTGGGCTCAGCGTCTCTGATCTGGTGAATAGAGATCATCGTCATCGCATCGCCGCCTTAATTCCTCTACGTCTTGAAAGATCAAAACGACGCGTCTTGAATTTATTCGCCTTGATTGACATCAAGGAAGCGATGTATGCGTAATCTGTTCTATAATCTGTTGCAAAGCAGCTGCTGCTCACGCTGCTGACTCCGCTCAGACGCGCATAACGCGCTCAAAGCAACAAACATGGCCATTCATGGCTCACTGACACTCCGGAGAGACGGACAGATACACGATCCCCGCCGTCTCCGTCTCCAGAATCGCGTCTGCGATCCCCGAGACGCGACAGCGAAGCGACAGTTTCAAGCGGCAGCACTTCAGAAATCAAGATAAAGCTCTGGTCTTTTTATGAAATTTAGTCATTTTGAGTGAAAAAAAAATTGCTCCCGGAAATTCTATAATGAGAAAAGTCATAAGAGTCATAAGAAATAATTACAAGAAAGTGTTTTTTGATTTTTATAATCTATAAAATTTAAAAAAAACAATTAAAAAAAAAAAAAAAATTGAAAAAAAAATTGAAAAAAAAAAATTTAAAAAAAAATTAAAAAAAAAAAAAATTAAAAAAAAAAATATTTTTTAAAATTAAAAAAAAATGTTAAAATTTAAAATTGAATTAAAAATTAAATTGAAAATCGAATTTGAATAGAAATTTAAATTTTTTAACTATAATTTTGTTTTAAATGATTTAAAAAATGAAGAATTCTTTAATTAAAGGAGCCCGATTTCTCCCCCTTCTCTTTCTAGTGTTCGCTTCCAATGAAGCCGCAGAGACAGCCGACGACCATGGAACACTTGATGTCTGCCTTTATGCCGCCTGCTTACCTGCTCGGCCATCCGTCGGCCGCCACGCACCCGGCCAGCAGCGGCTCATCGGCCGCCTCGCCGGCCACCTCACCGCTCGCACCGCTCGCACCGGCTGGCAGCAAGCCCAAACGCTGGGGCTCGCCGCCGCTCAACTTGGCCGCCCAGTTCATCAATCCGGCCACGGGCAAGAAGCGCGTGCAGTGCTCCATCTGCTTCAAGACCTTCTGCGACAAGGGCGCCCTCAAGATACACTTCTCCGCCGTGCATCTGCGCGAGATGCACAAGTGCACCGTGCAGGGCTGCAACATGGTCTTCAGTTCGCGGCGCTCGCGCAACCGCCACAGCGCCAACCCGAACCCGAAGCTGCACTCGCCGCACATACGCCGCAAGATCTCGCCGCACGACGGACGCACCGCCCAGCAGTTTCCGCTGTTTCCGCTGCCGCCCGCCGGCCTGCTGCCCACGGCGGCCTTCCCCGGCTTGCTGGCGCCGTCCGGCTACCATCACGCCCCGCACGCCCCGCACGCCGGCATGTTTCAAGCGGGCGATTATGCGGCGCTGCCCGTGGAGAGCAGTCAGTTTCAGCAGCAGCAGCACGCGATCGCTTCAGCCTTCGACTCCTCCGAGGGCGAGGGCGAGGGCGAGGAGGAGGAGGAGGAGGAGGACGACGGTTACATACTAGATGTGCACACGAATGCTTCCAGCGCTAGTCAGGCCAGTCACAGTGACCTGGAGGACTGCTGTCGCGGGGCGGAGTGCAAAGAGAACGACCACGACCACGACCACGGCGAGGAGGAGGAAGAGGTAGGGGTGAAGCAGCGGCAGTCGGAGGCGGAGCAAATTCTGCCCGAAAAAGAGCGAATCCTGGCCGAGCCGTTAGAAGACGCAAACGCCTCCGACGAAGCGTTCCCGCATGCCGACGACTCAAATGAGCCGCTCGACTTTTCGCTGCACAAGCGTGACCATGATCACGCGCCGGATGCGCGCCTGCACAGTCCTGCCTTCGTGAGCATGGCGGCCGCCTTGAGGTCGAACGGCCGCGACTGCCACAGCTCCGGCGTCAAGCGGCGCTCTGCTCTGACGAACAGTAGCTTCTCAGTCGACTGTCTTTTGGGCAAGCGTCAACGTAACGAGGATTTTAGTTACGCTACCGAGCACGAGCACGAGCAGCAGCAGCAGCAGCAGCACCAGCCGATGCTGCTTTCAGGGACGACGCCGCCACCAACGTCTCTGCCGCTGCCACAGGCCAAGCGTTATGCCCATGGCGTCAGCTTCACCAACAACTCACCAAATGCTAACAACTCGCCCTTCCCCTCGTCATCCTCATCCTCATCCTCATCACCATCCTCATCATCATCTTCGTCATCATCGCCATCGTCATCCGTGATCGCTTCGGAGGATCAACAGTTTTTGCTGCTGCAGAATAAGATGTTCGCTGCCGCCGCCGCCGCGGCTGCCGCAGCCGCTGCCACCACAACGGCACAGTCTTCCGGCGGCGACGCTCTGCCATCACCTCCGCCCATGTGGAACCTACTGTCCGAGGTGTACCGCTCCATGTTCATGGGCAATGGCCTGAAGTCGTCGTACAATGAGCTCGTAACGAATGCTATCTCTGTGTAGAGAGAGTGCGGTCGAGCGGCAGGATACAACCGTTGCTTACCTCCTAACCGTATGAACGGTCTTCCAGCCAAGCACCCTACCCCTCCCCCAACCGCCGCCCAACCTTCTTTTCGTTTGTTGCATTGCGTTGTATTGCGTTAACCTTTTGGTTGTTACGTCGTTACCTTGTTATGTAAAATAGTTACTATATACTCTATGTAGATATATTTATATGTGTGTGCGTGTGTGTGTGAGTGTAGAAAAACTACATTTATCCATCGACTTACCTACGATAGTATTCAACTAAATTTTAGACCACTTTAATTAATTACGATTTATTAAAATTAATCCTAAAGCACGCTAAAGTAACAGATTTAGCAAAAGTGCAATAATGTCATTCTCTATTTGTCTATATATATTTTTTATTAATATATTTCAGTCTATTGTAATTTAATATTAATTTTAAACAAATGTGTATAATTTTTTTATTATTATATAAACATTTTTATCATGATTCCTATTTTTTTCTCTCTTTGATTTTTACCAATGATAAAATAATTAATGTTTAAAAAAAAAAAGTATACCTTAGTAGTACATAATTAATTTAACTTAAGTTTTCTCTAAATTTTGATGTATTTTCTAGACGCTCTAACATATCTTTAAACATAACTGTAAGAAACTGAAATAAATTTAATAATTTTAAACTACGAGTTTCAATTACTAAAAGCGCACAAAATTGTTTAATGTTTAGCAAATAAATATCGTACATAAATGCATACTAGGCACTGCCCCGAATGAACAGTAACATTTTAAATAAAATTTTGAATTGAATTTTTACCTCAAAGTTTTTGCCTTTCTTTGTATTAAAAAATGTTGCAAAATTTAAGGAATTTGCTGCGAATTTAGCAGTAATCGAGAAAATCAGAGAGAACTACATCAAAAGAAAACTTAAAGGTTGAAAGGAAAGAAAAAACGTCATCAAAAATCATCATTGAAACCTTTGAAAATGTGCTATATTTGATTTGACACCACCGCAGGAAGCTCCAAGATGCATACCGACACGATTTTTAGCGGTATGTGCTTGCCGTATAAAGACTTCTTGTTCGCTATTCAGACTTTTGTAAACGATTTTCTGCGAAAACATTTCAAAAACGAGATCAAAATTCAACTTCGTGATTGAAAACTTCAATTTGGTCAGTATAGAAACAGTCGTTCATGAAAATTGTTTATAGGATGTTATGGTTTTTCAATTATTATGATATAAAAAAATTAAATAAAATTTCTTGAATAATAGTTCTACGAAAATCATAGCAATAACGGTTGCGCCATCTTTTATGTCGTTATGTAAATATGGAATAACTTTAACATTTATCAAACATTTGACTTGAGTAAACATGTTTTTCAAACGTCAATTCAGTACAATTATTTGGCGCCTTCTACCGAAACAATGTGCCAAAAAAGTGATGCTCAAAAAAGTGTTGGAAAACCTAGTGAAGATTGGCCATTTTGCTTTGGCCAATAGAGGCGGCTAATTGATTGATATTGTATTCAAAAAACTAGTCCAAATAAATTCGAAAGGACCAAGTTAAATAAAAATACCTTACATACGAAAATCGGTTTTATTTTGTTTTAAAGTTATTCAGTATTCACATACCGACGTAAAAGATGGCGCAACCTGTATAATCTTACATAAAAACTGTTATTGAAATTAAATGTAAAGTTTTAACCGCTCGGTGACCATTATCTCCATACACTGAAGTGTTTTTCATTCGATTTCGAGAATAAATTTCGTTAAAAAAGAGAAAAATCTTCTTTTTTATCATCTTCACGTTTTCTCAGAAAATGAAAATAAGTAATGTTTTTTTTTTTAAAAATAATGTGAATTTTAAAAAATTCAAAAAAATTAATTAGATCACGATCATGATGCACAATAAATAGTATCCGTGTGTAGTATCTTCGTAATGTTAGCCGTTGTGGTGGGTCGGTCGGTCGGCGGGCCAAATGATCACCATAATCGTTCCCAAGAAACCGTTCGAGAATTAGCAGTACGAAGAGTCTTAGAATCTGTCCGTTTGTCTGTCCATCTGTCATCTGTCGGAAGACGTAAGTAAGCGTTTGACAAGCGAAATCTTAGGAAATTGCTCTTTTCTTTTGCAAAGAGCAAAATTTCATTTCATTTTCAAAACCTGAACGAACGTACTGCGTATGAATTAATACGACCACGATCACGACAATGATCGGCGTCAGGGCGCTTCTTGTCTGTTTCGTGTCACGTCACACAATGCCTCAAACAAATGCTTACGGCTGCACTTGGCGGCCGCTTGAATGGATAAATTATTTGAATTTTTCTTCGGTATTTCAGGCATTATTGGCTTACGTTTATCAAGAATATTGAACAAAACTGTGAGACAGCCAGAGAGGTCTTGCAAGAAAAAGAAAAGAAAACAGTTCACAAAAAAAGCACATAAATGTGGCTGGAGTAAATAAAGAATACACGGTTAAAAATTCGAATATAAAATTCTTAGCTTTTTAGATTTATAATCGAAATGTACGCACGTTAAGTGAATATAGTAGTTTTATGGGTGGGGGGCGGTGGGCGGAGGCACCTTTTATACTTTTTCAATATCTACGACTGATTCACGCAATCGAATGATTACGTATTGAAACATCGTTATCAACATTTCAGAGATATTGCTTTTTAATGAACTCTCATGATAGTTCGTTCGTTCGTACCGAAAGATCAATCTAAAGAGCATCTAAAAGATATAAAAATTTACGATATTATATATGTATGTATATGTAAACTATGAGTATGTACGATATAAAAAAAAGAAACATTTTAAATATAAAAATTTGCGTGTGCTTGTGTTGGTGTGTGTGTCTGTTCGTATTCTTTATGGATTTGGAGCAAGAGTTGGTTTAAGTAACGCGTTTTGATGAAATCAACCACACGAAAGTCATAAAATAAAACCACACCCACTCCGCACAACACACACACACACACCCATCTGAAATCCACCTTCGATGCACGTCCACCGGTCAGTGCTGCAACAACAATAAATAAACAAACAAAAAAGCCAACAAACAACGAAAGCGTAAAGAGAATTGAATTCAACAGCAGCAGCAGCAGCAGCAGCAGCACAAACACCAACAACAACAACAACAACAACAGAAACAACGGCAATGGGTACAACAACGAAAGCGTGGTTACGCACAATAAACTTTACCGCACAATAAATTTTTGTAAAACACTTTAGCAACAAAAATATCGTTTCGGTACGAAGTACCTACTAACAAAAATAATATTGTAACAACAACAACAACAACAACAACAACATCAACAACAACAACAACAACAACAACAACAACAACAACAACAACAACAACAACAACAACAACAACAACAACAACAACAACAACAAGAACAACAACAACAACAACAACAACAACAACAACAACAACAACAACAACAACAACGAAAAACAACAACAACAACAACGACGACGTCGAAAAACAACAACGAAAAACAACAACAACAACAACAAAAACAACAACAACAACAACGAAAAAGTGAAAACAATAAAAAACGTGTGTTGTTGTTGTTGTTGTTGTAATTGCACAACAGCAGTGTTGCTGCAACGCTATTGCCTGCCACTCTTTACTCTTTAAAAAGCAACAACAAAGGCGTTGTTGGCGGACGGGCGTGCGGCAACGAGACAACACTTCATCGATAGCAACAAAAACCAAAAAAAAAAAAAAAATTTTGAAAAAATTTCAATTTGAACGAAACGAAATTTTTACGAAAAATCGTAACAAAAATAATAATCAATTTATGGATATTTATTGCTTTATTTAGACATCGCGTTGTGTTGCGTTGCGTTGCGTTGCGTTGCGTTGCGTTGCGTTGCGGTGCGGTGCACGCCTTCTAAAAACGCTTGAGTCTTCACGCCTGGAAGCACGCTCTGCTTTCGTTACATTCTGAAGAGAAGCGCACTTTCCTCCCTTGCCGGCCTCTTCCCGTTAGAGTTCACATTACACGCCACCCCCAAGCAGCCCCCTTCGCGCTCTCTCTTACACACTTCAGGCTCCTGGCGAGCTTCAGCTCACTGGCGCAGGCACCTGCCGCCCGAACGGGCTGAGATGTCGGTCGAATTTTCGGAGCGGGCTGTGGACCACGAGATGTGGACCGCAATAGTTTCGAGAATATGTTAGTATGGATATTCCTTGATACTAGTTTTTTTAATGTTGATTTTGTTAAATTTTAAAATATATTTAAAAGAGATTTTTTTTTTATTTTTTTGTTTTTAGTTTTGTTTTTAATTTTTTCATTTGTCTTATCTTTTGGATTTGTTTTAAGATAATAAAAGATTTTGAAAAACATTCATTTTGATTTGCGGCTTTTTTTTAAATAAAAGTTTGTTAAGTATACTGATATACTGAAGTGTGTGTGTGCGTGTGTGTGAAGTATTGCGAATGCATAATATTTCTTTTGTTTTTTTTTTTCATTTAAATTATGCATTTTTTTTGGATTATTTACAATATTTTTTACTCTGTTTATTTGTTTTCTTTTTTCCTAAATTCTTTAGGAATGTAGAATCTTTTCTTATTTTTTTATCTAAAATTAAAAAAAAAAAAATTCAAATTTCCAAAAAAAAAATTACAAAATGCAAGGAAGTCATGGGCGCTTTTCTCGTCATAAAAGTTTTTCTCATACGAAAAATCGTTTCAGCTCACGCCTATTTATTCACGTCTTCTAGCACTTTTTCTTCTTCTTTGCCATCTTCTTCTTCTTTTTTTGGTCTTCTACTACTTCTTCTTTATGCCTTATCTTTTCTATCTTTTTGTTCTCCTTCTTTTTCTAAACAGGTTTTGATAATGATGAATTTCTTACATATTTCGACAACAGACGAAAACAGACACTGAAAATGGCTAACGTCGAAACCGGTTTGTCGTCCCCAAACAAAACCCATCACAAGGATTGATGAAAACTCGTTCCAAAAACCTCTTCTTAACCCTTTTCTCAACGAATTGGTCTGGCCAGAGCTTTGACATTCTTTGAAGTTTCTTAAGTTTCTTGAGTTTTTTTACTTTTTTGAGTTTGCGAATTATTTAATAATCTGCGATTTGCTGCAAAAAAAAATAGAAGAAGCATAAAGGATTTTCCCAACTCAATACGAGCACCTTCCGCCAGCGCCGCGGCCTTTAAATGTCGCTCCCAATCCGTCTCCGTTTTTATAATATTTCATGCATGAATTGTTGCGTTGCCGTCATTAAAAGGGAAGGAGAAAGGGGTGTCATGTGGGGGAGTGAGGGGGGGGGCGTGTCATGGCTTGCTATGATACTTGAAAAATATCTCTAGTAATTCAGTTTACATTTTGACACTCGTCAGTACGTATTTATACGATAAAAAACTTGAACGTAGAGCATTTTTCAATTGTTTCCGAATATTTCAGTTTTTGAAATATTTGACGTTTATGTGCGTTTAACATCACAAAGGATATCACAAATATGTGTGATAAAAAGTTCCGGGAAGGGGCGGGGCGCAAGGGGGAACACTTCACCGTAGCATCGCACAAAGTATAACCGCATTTGGCAATGTAAAGCCAAAGTCCTTTGTCCTCTGCGTTACGTCTACGATTTCTTCATGTCAATGTAGCAGCAACAGCAACAGCAACAACAACAACAACAACAACAACACTGACACTTGACACTTTTCAGTGGACACGTTTTCATTTTATTCACTTTGCGCTTGTCATACTTTCCAAGCTTTGACAGCAGCAGCAGCAAAAGCCGCCGCCATTCCAGGACTTTCGCCAGGATTCTTGTGTCCTTGCGGCTGCCTGAAGAATTGGATTATGAAATTCGAAAGCATTAGTTGCGGCCTCTGAGGTTTGAAGATTTTGTCGTTTTGTGGGCTGCTGAAGGACGGAAGGAAGGACGCAATAGAGAGGAATGTTAGAAATGAATGAAATTATGTACCTTCGAGTACATCGTTGTTGTTCTTCTTCTTCTTGTTCTTGTTCTTGTTCTTTGTTGTCAATGTAAATGTGAAAAAATTATTTGATGATTCGTGAGCTGAAGTTTTTTTTCACGCTTTATGGTGCGCGTCACGGCCTGTCGCATGTTGATGCGTTGTTGCGTCGTCAGTTGAGAACGAACTTTCTTGTTTTATAAGGGTTGATTTTGCAAATTTTTCTAACTAATCATCATTTTGCATAAATTTTGGAAAATTATTGAAATCAATCCATTCGCCGTTTAATACTTTTAAGCGTAAATTTATAAACGACGAGGAAAAATAAAAGAAAAACCAAAAAGCAACAATAATTGCCGTTTCACGATATTACAATAGAGTCGTTATGAGCCGAGTTAACACTGTTAATTTATTTACAATATCTTTATCGCTTAATTGAGAATTATTTATGTCGATAATTAACTGGTATTACTTAATTTCTCAAACGACTCTGGTGTCTCTCTCTTTTCTGGTGTTTCCAGAAGAGGCTTAAGCAGGCAGCCATCTATTAAATAAACGCCGCACGAGACCGACGGCATCGCATCGCAAGTGCCCGCCGCTTGATCAGAAGCCGCGCTCTTTTCCGGCGAACACTAGCAGCGAACTCGTTTAACGCATTAAAGCACTGACATTTTATCTAAACAAGATCAATATTGCGTCCGTCAAGGCGGTGCGCTGCGTCTCGGTCCCGGTGTCTGCATTAAAAGTCTTTTAAGAAAATCTTAGCAGGAAAATCTGAAGAAAAATGCTCTCTTTAGGCAGTTTTCAGGCAGCGCGTTGGGTTTTTCGGGCCGGTTGTAAAGGCCGAAAGAAGGTTACAAAGTGTTGGCGAAAAGCGCACAAAGCTTGTTAGAAGGGGGCCGGGAGAAGGGGGAAGGGGAGGGGCTGAGATGCGCCTATTGCTTTTGGCCATTTCATTGGTAACCACAATGAATGTGCTTGAAGGACTATAATTAAGCTTAAGCTTCACGCAAACATACGATATCACTGACTGCGACAACAACAACAACAACAACAACAACAACAACAACAACAACAACAAAAACAACAACAACAACAACAACAACAAATAACAACAACAAAAACAACAACAACAACAACAACAACAACAACAACAACAACAACAATAAATAACAACAACAATAACAACAAATAACAACAACAGCAACAACATCATCAACATCATCATCAACAACAACAACAACAACAAGAGCAAGAACAACAACAACAACAACAACAACAAATAACAACAACAACAATAACAACAACAACAACAAATAACAACAGAAACAACAACAACCCCAGAACTGGGGGCGACAAGTTAGGGCAAGGCTGCCTTTTAAAGTCGACACGAGACGAGACGAGATTTTAGACGAGACGAGATTGAGATAAGACAGAAACTCTCTAACGAGAGACAAGTTAATGTTTTTTTTAATCGAAACGAGTTCTGTCAATGACAAAGCAAAGTCTCGACAAATCTCGCAAATCGAAACAGAAAAAAGTACCATTGAAGTCGAGAATCATACATATCATACGTATTATATCACGGTCCCCCCCCCCCCCTCTCCCTCTCTCTCGTCCTCTCACTCCCTTTAGTGCTGTCCATCTTTTTTCGACCATTCTGTTGTTGCTTTCTTCGCCCCTTTCTCACCACAAACGAACTACGTCTCTCGACATGTTGTAGTACAACGTGCTTTGCAACATGTTGTACGATGCAAACAGTACGGTGTTGTTTTGTTGTTGCAACAGCATGAAGTCGCGATCACTTTGTCACCTGTCGTCAACAATTTACGTTTACATTCACAATTCGTTCACAAACTTTTGCTCAGCATTTTTGGCGCCCTCTCTTCCTCTCGCCCTCTCTATCAGGCAACACAGCTCAGCCTCCCGCAACTACTGCCGCCTCCGTTGGCATGATGCATGGGCCAACTCGGCATGGTGCAGCACCAGTTGGCTGAGCCGGTTTAATTGCTGCCTGCTTTGCCATGGGGCGCCTCTGATGATGGCGGGGGGCGGCTGTATTGGTGCTGATTGTACACCAGCCGCGCTCGTTGACAGTCGATAGAAAAGTACGTGCGAGCATGGCACGGAATGACCACGATTTTTTTGCCCATTCTTTCTTGCAAATTCACAAATATTGTAATATGTGTTGTTATGGCTGCAGTTATTCTCATTGTTGTTGTTGTTGTTGTTGTTGTTGTTCGTGGCAAGTATTGAAAAATGGAATGTGTTGTGAATTTATGTGATTTTTTTTCAGTTTTTCCGAATAATTTCACACGATATTTTCCGGACGACAAGAAAAAAAAGATATTACTGCGGGCTTTACTTAATAAATTTCGATTAAACCGTAGCAAAAAAGACTCTCAAAGAGGAAAAGTGAGATTTTCGAGGAAAAGTACGATAATAAAACGCAAGCTTCTCAAGATGAAGACGATTTATTTATTTATTTATTAATAACATTTAGTTTTATACAATTATAAAAAAAAAAAATATAGATAAATTTCAAATTATAACATAAATATAGACACTAACAACTAAAGGTCCTGGCCACATGAAGAAGATAATTTAGGAGCTCCGTTAGCGTTAAGCTTGGGCTCATCTTTTTTAAACAAGTAATCTTTTGAACTAGTTTTAGCTTAATTAGAGATTATTCTCGATTTGTACTGAAGTTTCTATTAAAAATGCATTATTTTTAATACATTTAATTACGTGAAAGAGAGACAACAGAATCAATTTGAAGCCTTTATTTATATTCACTTTCAGATTAGTTCCCTCACAACCGCTCCTTTCTTCCACATAACCCCCCCCCCCTTTCTCCTCCCATCCCCCTTCGCCAGAACCATTCAACCTTCAAAACCATTCTGTGTTCAATCAGTAGAAAATTCCAAAATAAATACATTCCGGGCTCATGTCATGCCGGAAAATCTGCATTCTATGAGCGCAATACACATTGTACAATGAAATTCAATTCATATGAGATGATATGCTGTTGTTGTTGTTGTTGTTCCTCCTGCGGTCTGCGTTGTTGTCTGTTGCATTCTGTTGCATTCACAAACGAGCCTTAATCCTTTAACGATTACAAACACTGCAACGAACGCATCATACTCGCTCCACGCAACATGAAATGCACCCTCGCACACACACACACACACACACACAGACACACACACACACACACACCCCCACACACACCTAATGTATCTTACATTAATAATATATGAAATTACACGCATCAGACGCCCCGGACTGACTGACTCGACGCATCGAATGAATGAATGCGCAGCGACGCGTTGTCGTCCTTTTTGGCATCCGCTCGCTGCCAGCGACGGACGGACGGACGGACATCGCAATCAACGCGATGTAATTTAATTAATGGCGATGTCCGTCTGTTTGTTTGTGTGATGCTGGCTGGCTGGTTGTTTGTTGTTTGCCTTCATGTTAGTTGACTGTGTGTGTGTGTGTGTGTTTGTCATCCCTTTCTGCGTTTGCTAAATACGATGGCTAACTGCAGCTTACAATGTTGTTGTTGTTGTTGTTTTTGGGGCTACTCGTTGCGGTTGACGTTGACGTTAAAAAGCGTTAAAAAGCGTTAAAAAGCGTTCAAAAGCATTTCGCAAATTGGGGATGATTTCGTCGTCTTTGTTGTTGTTGTTTTTACAACTGATACGATTGTGCGGTTATTATTTTTTGCTGGTTGTTTTTGTTGTTGCTCACACTGCTTCTGATGTTAATGCTGTTGACAATGCAAGGCGGCGTTAACGCATCTGATGCGAGCATACTCGTAGTATGTTTGTGTGCGACACGTCGATTGAGATACGACATGCATACGACGCGTTGTATCAATATTTGCATAACGATGGAGCAGGCACTATGTATGCAGCGACTATGAGGCGCGTACGTACATATGTATGTGTGTGTGTGTGCAAACCAGGGACGTACTCGGTTGTTGAGTGAGTAAGTGCATCTTTGTGTATGTATAGGATGCATGCGTTTTTGCCTGTTACCTGGCATATGTTGTTGTTGCTGTGGTTGTTGTTATTGCTGTTATTGATATTATTATTATTATTATTATTGTTATTACGTACGTTACATCAAATTCTATTGTACAAATTAATGCACCAAAATTTATTAAGAAATTAATATTCAATTAATTAAGAGCATCGCATCAATTGATATTGTACAATGTACATGTATGTATGTATGTATGTAAGATATACATACAATACACAAAAACAAATTTTATAAGTAATGCAGTATATACGAGTATGTGAGAGAGTGTAATTGGAAGTAGTCTTAAAACTCTTAAAAGTATTTAAACATTTTAAATTATGACGACTGTAGAGAACTTCTTTAAGCATGAGAATTTTCTCATTGAGGAACATTAATATATATAATATTATATTTATATATGTATATATATGTATATAATCAGAGTCGTTTGTGTGAAAAAATTCTGGAATTTTAACTTCTAATTCTGAAAATAAAATTCTGAAAAGTTTTCTACCTTTTTTTGGAAATAAAACTTTATGTCATTTTTCCTTTTTTTTCATTTTATTTTTCGTCTTCATCTTTTTCTTTTTTTTCTTCTTCTTCTTCCACTTCTACACTTCTTATTCAGCTTTTACGATCGATTTTATACCCATTTATTTATATTCGTACCTTCTTTACCTTTACGATAAATCTTGTTTCAGCTTCTGTTAGACGTTTTTTCTTGAAGCCCATTGTTGTTTATTTTTATTTCTTTGAGTTCTTTTTTTTACGCTTTGATTGTGAAAATCTGTTTTCCGAACAAAAAAAAAAAACTACTATCGAAAATGTAGTACTATAGTATTCGATACATTTTAGTAGAAGTATTAGTAGAAAAACGGAGATCCACTGTTTTTGATCGTTTTTCGAATTTCATCCGAAAACGATTAATTCAGAAAAATTTTGGTTTTCTCGGTAAAAGTGTGATATGTTTGGGTGTGTTTGCGATTAAGAATATTTTTGTATATAGAGAATTTTTATGAGTCTACTTCTCAGATTCTCTAGACGGTCGAACTCTTTGACTTGAAAGGAAAACTTGTATATAATTCGGTACCAATGGTTTCGTTAGAAATTGATATTTTTAAGTCAACAAATTAAGGTTGACTCGTATGGTCGTAGGTATTGTCGTAAGTTAGTGTAGTGAAATTATATCGTATATTGCGCAGAGAAAGAGAAGATCTTTGGGAAATATCCGTATAAAAGATCAAATTTGCTATCAAAAGTCCAAGAAGTCTACGATATTATTGTAGGTACTCGATCGTACTCGCTATCGTGAAAACTGGAGGCTTTCTTTTTTCAAGACTTTCGCGATTTTTTAACGCTGCCAAAAAACTTCTTCCGAATTATAAACTGATAAGAAAATTTAACATAATTTAATCTATACTTCGAAAAATTAAGACTGCCAAAAAACTTCTTCTGAATTATAAGTTAAGTTGAATTTTCTAACTTATTTCAACCTTAATTTCGCAAAAATTCCTCCTAAGTTTTAAAAATTTAATCCAAAATTTGTTTTCAAAAGTCCAAAAAGTCTACGATATTATTCTGGGTACTCGATCGTACTCGGAGCTGGTTTAAAATTTAACCCTTATAGAAAACTAGCGCGAAAGCTTGAGGATTTCTTCTTTCAAGACTTTCGCGATCTTTCAACGCTTCCAAAAAACTCCTTCTAAATTATAAACTGATAAGAAAATTCAATTAATTTTAATCTTAAATTCGAAAAATTAAGACTGCCAAAAATTTTCTTCTAAATTATAAACTAATAGGAAAATTCAACTTAATTTAATCTTAATTTTGAAATAATTTCTCCCAAGGTTGATAAATTTAATCCAAAGTCGAAAAATTTAGTTTAAAATCTCAAATTTTTAGCATAAGTTACAAAAACAAATTTAAATGATAAGCCTTTAAAATTCAGGCTGATGTTAATCAACATTTAAACTCGTTTTTTTTACTTGTTTATTTATTATTTAATACCTCAAATTAAGCTTTGTTGAACGTAACATAAGTGCGTAACACCTTTACATTGTAACTGATTATAATTGATAAAGTAGGCCCAAATGTTTGGCTATTTTGGGCTGAAAATATTTTAGAAATCATGATAATGCGAAGGTTGAGGTTTAAGGTTTGAAGTGACTTGACTTAAAAAAAGACTTTTCTCAACTATTCATAAAAGTCTTTGCTTAACATTGACCGATAAGTTTTTACCTTTAACAAATTTCCTTCATCAGAAAAAGTAAAAGCTTTTCTCAAGGTTTTTGAAAACAAACTCATAAAATAAAAATTTATTTGATTCACGTTTTTGGTGGTGTTGTTATACTATTACAAAACGCACACACATACACATCTAGGAGTATAAAAGGGAATTGAAATTGATACTTTTGCGAATCAACCCGAAACCGGCACACGATAATGCTTTGAAGTGGAATCCGAAAGAGTGGCGGCAGCAGCAGCCTTTAATAAAATCTGATTTTAAGCAAATTGATATTCCTTGCATGACATGCCGGGAAGGGTTTTGGGCTCACATCCCGCAGTTTCCTCGCTGTTGATGCGACGGATCCTTTATTTTCTTTATGTAAGAAATGCTGCATCATTTATTGACACTGACTAATTTTATTTATTCACATCGAGTTGGGCAAACTTAATCAAGTGGAAAACCTTTCGAATGCCCGTAAGTCACTCACACACAGACAGACACACACATACACACACGCAGCCACACTCATTGTAGCCCAATGGCGGGCGCATTTTGGCATAAGAAGTTGACAATTCCACGATTAGGTCTCTGGCCGCTCACCGCAGAACCCTTTCGGTGATGTGAGGATGTGCAAAGGGATGGCGGGGGCGGTGGGGGTGGGGGGAGTGGCTGTTGCCTCAGGTGCAGATTTAATCAGTCAAGCGCGGTCGCAAAGGGTTCGAATTGGACAGCGTATAAATTAAGGTTAATTGCAGGCAACGACTTCGGCTGCTTGAGCTTCAAAACGTTTAATCAAGCTTAGCAAATACGAGTGTACGCTTGTGTTTGTGCTGCAATACATAAACATCACTACGTTTCAGCTTCAAGGATAAAAAGCTATTTTCATTTTTTGCCCTTTTGCTTTAGTTTTTCTTTTTGAGCGAGCTCTCTCTCAAAGGATTTTCCGTTTCATTTGAAAATAAGTCAAAGGCAAAAGTTTACAAATGTTTTAAAAAAAAAAAAAATAAAAAATTGAAAAAAAAACAAAAACAAAAACAAAAACAACTCAAAAAGTAAGAGAGGAAACAACTTTTCACGTTGCTCAAAGGACAAAAACCAGCCAACAACTCAGCAACAACTACAGCCAGCGGCAATCATTGCAGTTATGAATTGCAATGCAATGCAATCGGTGTTGTTGTTGTTGTTGTTGTTGCCGCTGACGCTAGCTTGCAACGAGCTGCTCTCAAAGTTGTGCTAAAATTTTGCCTTCTCATTGTTTTCCTTTTTTCACTCTCGGTGCGTTTTTTAATGCTTTCTGCTTTGCGCTGAACCGCCGCCGCGATGCGAGTGAGTAGTTTTGTTGTTGTTGTTGTTGTTGTTGTGGTGGTTTTTGTTAATGCTATAGTTAAATTTTGATTTATAAAGTGTTTGCGGCACTTGCATCATTGCAGCGCTCGGCTCATGCTCGCTGCCACAACCGATGATTAACGGGTCGAAGTTTCTGAGGAAGTGATGGCTTGATGGCGGCGATGAGGTGGGCGGAGGGAAGGGTGGATCGATCGGCGAAGCACAAGGTGCGGTATTATTAATAGTTATGGGCTGGAGCAGTGTGGCCGATAGCAGCCACTTGCGTCGTGAAAGGAAGCTGGCAGCGTATCCTATTTGGTACCCTTTTGGTCTTCTAATACGCCAAAGAGGGCCACATAGCTGAGAAAATTGCTTCGGGCGCCCGGTTGGGCCCAGGATACTTGCGAGGAAGCAGGAAATGCAAGGAAATGAAAATTAAACTCTATTGATATCGTACCGAGATGACCGATACAGGCTGTCCTGCTTGAGTTACACCAAAAAGTCAGCACTTGTCGATTAGGTTGTGTCCGGAAAAGGTGGTACGGTAAGATGGGTCGGTCTAAACGACGCTCCCTTTGCTTGGAAGCGGCGTTTTTCTTGAAAAGAACCACTTTAATAAAGGTAAACGGATATACAAAAGCAACTTCCACGCCTACAATAAGCTTACTTACCTCTCTGGCAAGCTAAAAGCTCACTGCATCCGGATACGCTTAAAAGAAGACAATCGGTTAAAGAGATTTTGAGAAATTTAGTGCTAAAGTTGAAATTTTATTTCAAAAAATCAAAACAAAATTTGTTGATTTCCTCTGTTTTCGACCCAACTGACGACGATTTTCTTTCGGCGAACACCCTGTAGAAGGAGGCCCTGTACACCTAAGCTAACCAGCTCAGCTGTGATGAATGTCGGAAGCCCGCTGGGGCCGCTGCCAGTGAGCAAAAATCAATCCCAAATTATATGCTCACGCAAATTTTTGACGTCGGTGTGTCATTTTTTATACCTTTGCCTGCAACGCAACACATTGCTGTCTGCCGCAGCCGCAACCTGCAGCCGGCGACGCGTTCGTTCACGCCTCTTTAACTCGTTAACTTAAGCAACAAATAAGTTGCGATAATCGCTGCCAACGACAAGACAACAGAAACTAATTAACAATGTCTGCCGAACAATGCTAGAGTCAAAGTCAGAATGACAAGAACCTTGTCAGAAGGGGCCCGCAGAAGGGGCCAGATTTGTCTCTGCCGGGTGCAGTGCAGTGCTCAAGAACTGGCGAAGTCGCGGCCAAGTAACGCGCCGATAACTCAGCCGGTTAGAAGGCACCAAGCGACAGCAAAACCGCCGCCGCCGAGCAGAGCCACATTAAAAGTGTTAAAACTAAAACAAGCGGAAGATAAATTATTCAAGCAAGTGGTCGGAACCTACTTGCCCACCGCTGGACCAGTCGGCGCGGCCAACGATCGCACAGAGGCTGTTGCGTGGCGGCTGCGGCTGCGGTTGCGGCATGTGGTGTGCATGCGTAATGAGCAAACGATGTGCTAAGCGAAGACGGTGCGAGAAAAACGCACCGGTCACCGCCGCCCAGAGGCAGCCGGAGCGGCCGGTGGTAGACGTTGAAGAGACGCTCTAGTCTCGAGAACGCTGCAGAAAACAAAAACTAAACAATGATTAGCGCCTCTTTAGACAATGCCTGAGTGGCTTTTACCCAAAGGCTGTGAAGAGTAGCCCCAGAGGAGAGGGGGAGGGGCAGTGGAGGGGAAGAGATGTAATGTTTAGAGTAAGTAAAAGTGTTGGCGAGACAGAAGACAGCTGAAGTTGGTTGCAGAACGCTGCAAATCAAACAGCAGATTGACATGTTAGCAGACAAGTGTTGAGAGGCCGAAGCTGGAGCTGGAGACGCTTCGGCCGCGGGCCATCTAGTTACGCTCATGTGATCTCTACTTGATCATTAATCATCGCACAGTTCAGTTAGCTTGCGAACTTGTTATCTTTCCGGTGAAGCGTCCAGGTGCAGCATCTTCCAGATGCCCACAAACCGCCATTTGAAGGATTCGCCTGCATCCTCCAACTCCCACGAGCCACCGACACAGACGCAGTCTGAGGGTCTTCCTGCCGCATGCACATTTCACGCGCTCCGCCAGCGGCCAATACATCAAAAGCCACGAGTCGAGCGGCTTTTAGCCGCGTTGTTGCTGCCTTCTTCATCACAAGCCTGCGCCTTCGATTTTATTTCCTTTATTCGAGTGGAGTCGATTCGATTTCTTCCATTCAATTTCAATTTTTCGCATTGACAATGGTTCGTTGGATCGATCGAAGGAGGTATATATCGGTGAGGAGAGCAACGGTGCGCGCCCACGCTTTGGCTGCAACGAGAAGCCAACGCTATCGTTCATCCTTCGGCAGGTTGTTCGCGCTGTTAATGGGACTTCCTTTCTTGACTTAATGGAAAACTTTTTTTTTCTTTTCGAAATCCTTTTAAAACTACGAGTAATTTTTCTCAAAATGTTTTTTTCTCAGTAGCCTCAGAATAGACCACTTCTAACCGCTTCAGCGGTTCAAGGCTATCGCGCCGAACGCCGGAATCGTTTTCAGAAAAACCATCTGAAGCAACAGCGACCGTGTCAACAACAAAAAGGAAGTTCCGCAACACGACGACGCTCTTACATCTTGCCGCCAATAACTAATTGCGTCAATAAAGGATCCCAAAGCGTGGAATAGGACCGTTGAATCGTACCGAATTGTACCCAGCGTAAAACCGATACGAACGAACGAACGAACGCTCGCACCGAAAAAGACGACTAATTAGCACTTTTTGAAGGAATTTCTCTACCAGAAAACCAAAAACAAGTTGTTGTTGTTGTTGTTTGTTGTCGTTGTTCATTTGATTGCGTGGCAAATAGAAAAATACTATATGTATTTTCTTTGACGCTTTGATCATTTTATTTCTCCAAGGACCTTCGTCTTCATTACGGCCTAGGACCAAACGTAGGTCCTAATTGTCGTCAGTCATCCTCCATGGATTCAGTGTCAACAGTTTGGACTTTGGTGAAAATGTGTTTATAATGTGTGTAGAGGATGTTATGGCTTTCGTTGGTGGTGTTGTTGTTGCTGTTGTTGTTGTTGTTTCGGTACGATATTGATCTGCGTTGGCATGTTTTCTTAAGAAACTGATCCTTTTCGGTGTCGCTGTCGTGACGAAGAAAATGCGATGTGTTGCATTTAGCGTGCTTCTAATGCATTTATCCATTGAGGAGCACTCGACAACAACAACAACAACAACAACAACAACAACAACAACAACAACAACACCACCAACAACACCACCGTAAACGACGATCAATTATGATCGTTGTAGAGAGAGAGAGAGAGAGATCGCTTCCTTAAAACGATCATGCTCGTAGTTTACGAACGTTTACGAAATACGGTAGCTTGTTTGCACAACATGTCGCCCAACATGGTTCTATCGATTAGTCGTAAGTAGTTCGTTCGACACGGCCGGCGGATACCGAGCGGCGCTTTGTTTGCTGTAACAACAATACAAAAGCAACATAGAGTTGTTTGTTAATTGGCGGCATCGTTTGTATTGATGATCAAGTTGTTGTTGTTGTTGTTATAGTTGTTGTTGTTGTTATAGTTGTTGTTGTTGTTGTTGTGTTTCCGAAAGGGTTCTTTTTCATAGTCTTTGTTCGTTGTTTTTATTGGTTTTATGATGTTTTTATGACACTTCTAATGATTGAGAAGTTTTTTCTACTTTGAGATGCTGCATTCTTCTTCTTCTTCTTCTTCTTCTTGTTCTTCTTCTTCTTGTCTTGAGTCCTGCGTCTTGCATCTTGCGTTTCATTAGGCTGAAATAACTTGAAGGATTATTCTCTTTATCTTTAACTTTATCGACATTTCTATAGCTTCTATCCTTTTTTCTGTGTTACTTTTTTATCGCGGTTGCATGTTTTTTATTTGATGCTGTAAACGTCTTTCGTGTCGTCTGCTGGTCCGGTTGTCCGCTTGTCGTCATCGTCGTCGTCATGCATGTTACTTGCGTGATCTTGTGATTTTAGCCCTTTTTGATTAGTTGTAAAAGTGATCACAGAGACATCAAAGTGTTTGGCGACTCCGGGATGGGCGACTGCTGTGTTGGCTGCTGGCTGCCGCCTGCAATTAACATGTGACTTCTTCCAGGAACATCGCATAAAAGTCATTGTAAAGTCATTTAAAGATACTGTGCGTTATAATACCTTCAAATTGCCAGCATAAAATCATAGCGCTGTGATATGACAAGAGCGGACTGCACTCACGAGAGGCCGAGTGCGGAGATTTCTTCGAAATGAAACTGAAAACTTTATTGCTAAAGATAGTAAAACCTTGATCGCAAGCATGGAGTAGAAACCGAAGCCGAAGCCGATGCCAAAGCCTTGAAGCAATTTTCTTTTTCTCTTCACAAAAATGTTGATCCACTTTCGTGGCGGCATATCGTAGAAAAAGAAGAAGAAGTAGGGGAAGTAGAAGCAGCAGAAGTAGAACAAACAACATATGGTTGCTTGCTTTCGAGTGCTGTCGAAAAAAACGACTGAATTGGGCGCGCGTATCAATCGCAGAGTGGCTTCCATTTACCTCTTTTTTGGGATTTAGCCAACGCATTATTAATAGATTAGAATGAGGTCGTGGAGGCGGAGGCGGAGGAGGAGGCATGCCGCTGCCGCCGAATTATTTATATAGCAATCACTTTCAGCGCTCATTGATTTGAGGGCATTGTTTTTATTGGCTTCTATTTGTTGTTTTTCCTTAATTTTGGACAGTTTTTAAGAGGAAAGAAATCATGGATTCATTAGAAACACAATTAAATTCAAGCGGCATACTTTTCTCTGCTTCTTAATACGAAATATGACATCCGGTGCTCGAAAGTTCCAGCAGCAGCAATTAATTCAATTGAATTTGTTTATCAAAAAAGAAAACGAAATTTCTTAAAGCATTTCCATTTTCTTTATAATGAAAAATTCCACAAGAATTCTTATGAAAATTAGTTTAGTTTGCTTTAGTTGAAGGTTTCGAAGTGTACACGGCACGGTACAGGGTGAAAAGTAGGTATTCGTCTACATTTTTTTCGAACTTATTCTTAAAAAACGTTGTTAAATTTAATTTCAATTTCAACTTTAAATGAAATTAAATTTCAACTTCAAACAAAATAATTTTAAAATAATATTAAATAAATAAAATTAAAATTGAATTAATTTATTAAAAAAAAATTGTTTTTTATTTTAGATTCTAATAATATAATAATAATAATAATTTTAAACTTTAATATAATAATAATATAATAATATATAATAATATTAATTATAATATATTATAATTATAATAATTAAATATTATAATTATAATAATAATATATTATTCGACGCATAATATTCTTTTTAATAAATAATATTATTGATTTGTAAAATAACAACATTTTGTTTGATTGAGTCAGTAATAAAAATTTCTACTGAAGGTAAATGAAATTCTTTCGGTAAGTTTCAAAAACAAATAGCGTTAAAAATTTTTATGAATTTAAAAATTAAGATTTAGTTACGCCACCTTTTAAAAAAAAATTTAGGTGCGCCACCTTTTATGTCGGTATGTGATTTCTTTAAGTTATTCAATATAACTTAAAGAAAAAAAAAAAAAAACAAACGATTGCCATATATTTTTATTTTGATTTGTGTTTATTTTTTGGTAATTTTTATGAATTTAAAAATTAAGATTTATGTACAGGGTGCGCCATCTTTTATGTCGGTATGTGAATATTGAATAACTTAAAAAAAAAACCCAACAATTGCCATATATTTTTATTTTGATTTTGGTATATTGTATTGTATGGTATTTTTATTTAAAGTGACCGTTTGCAATTTATTTGTACTAGTTTTTTAATACAATATCAATTAAATAGACGCCTCTATTGGCCAAAGCAAAATGCGCCCTTTTTGCTGTCACTTCCGTCACTTTTTCGAGCATCAATATTTCGACGCGTTGTTGACGTTTGTGTTGACGTTTCAAAAACATGTTTACTCAAGTCAATCGGTTGATAAATGTTAAAGTTATTCAAAACGTTTACATACCGAAATAAAAGACGGCGCACTCGTTATATACTATAAATTCTTATAGAACTAGATTAATGATCTACCTGAAATTGATTAAACTCAAGCCGCCCAAGAAGTTGGTTTGATCATCATCATTATCACACACACACACACACACACACACACACATTCCATGGAAATTTAAATAAAACCTAATCATTTGTCGTGTCAAAGTGCGGAGCATCCATTGGATTGCACTGTATCTTTCGTGCGAACGGCGAAGCGTAGTTCCGGACAAGATTGTCCCATCATCGGCAGATCGTTATCAGCGCCAAATGGCCACTAAACGTCACTACTTTTAAGATCAAAGTGTTGTAAGCGATAAACGCGTGCGCACGACTCGCAATTAAATCCAGCTGCGAGGCGAGCATACGCTCAAATGCCATACAACAACTACAACAACAACGAGAACCAAGAAAAGCGAACCAGAACTGTACGCGTTGGTGCTGCGTTGAGATGTTGGACCACCGTAACGATCAGTGCGCCAACACGATCTTCGGCATTACAGTGCAGTTGCTGCCGCCGCCGCTGCTGCTGTTGCTGCCGGTGCACGCAACGATTTATGCGGTCACTGGTGACAACAAATTAATACAGCGCCCACAGAGCAATCCGATCTTAACAGCCGTAGCTGTTGCTGCTTGTGAGGCTACCGCGCTCGCCCTGACAACGGCGTGTACCGTGCGCACAGAAGCGTTTGTGTCCGCCAGTGAAGGCCGACGCGCCGCCGATCTTCAACCGATCACAAAGCAGCCTTTTGTTCGCCCGGTCGGCCCTGCCTGGCTCCCTGCCAAACTTCCTGACTGCCTTTCGGGTTATCGCATATTGTCATTGTCACAATGCGCAGCCGCACAGCATCTCAAAGAGCTGCACCGAACTGCCCAGAAGCGCCCCGCGCAACGCTAATGGATGACATGATTTTCGCATTATCGCTTTGTTGCAGCGACGCGATCAGTTGGGATCAGTTGCGCGCGCTTATCAGCCGCGCAGAAATTTTTCGCCAGGCTTTTGCTGGCAGCTATCGCCGCCTCGTTTGCGCTTTCCGTCCGGAGATGACAAAGTCGGTGCCCCCGAGGCTGGCTGCGGCGACCAGTGGAGGCCATTAGCCCGAGCCGAGCCTGAGCCGAGCCTGCGCCGCCGCGTCTGCGGTCTGTCGTCCGTTCATTCATTCCATTCGAAGCTGAAATCAATTTGCAATCTCGGAGAGCGATCAGCGCTGGCGCGCGATCAATGAGTACATTCATGGTCTTGGTGGCAGCGCTTTGAAGAGCTCGCTGCACTGCCGCGGGCACTAACGGAGAGCTGCATACATACTGTACAATATAGTGCGATAGTTGACTATGAAATGCTAACGCCTGACTAGATCGAGCGACCGAGCGACCGAGCGACTGCATGTTGCGATAAGTTGCTGATTAGTTCGGTTGCAGTTTCTCACGTGCTCGGATCGTCGCTCAGAGTGACGTCAAACGAGCAGCAGCAGCAGCAGCAGCGCTCAAGCTTCCCTTCGGGCAATGAGCGCCCGCTACTCTCCACGCCCCTTGACAATCACATTTCGTCTCTTGTTAAGAAACATCTCCGCGATCATCTGTTGATTGGTTGGCCATTTTCTAGTTGAGGTGTTTGTTGTTGCTGGCAAATGATCAGTCATCATTGATCTCGAAACGGCGATCTTGACATTGCCGGCATTACGATCAGCGCCTGACATACCAAAGCCATTGCCGCCGCAGGTGTCAGATAATTGTTTGAGCAGCAGCAGCAGCAGCAGCAGCGACATTCAGCCGCTGAGCAGATACAGACACAGACACAGACACAGATACCGATACCGATACCGATATCGACCGTTGGCGGCGGCTACAGCTTCATTGAGCTTAATCCGATTTGCATGTTGGCGTTTTTAAGCGGTTATTAACTGGTTTTACGTCAGCATTGACTAAACTTGCTGTTAGTGACAATACTCTCATGAGGTCACATTTTAATGACACATTAATGACACCTTCTTCTTGTTGTTGTTGTTGTTGTTGTTAAAACCTGCTGTTTGAGCTAGAAACGAAAAAACTGTTGTGAGAAACAGACAAGCGGCAGCTCAAATCGATACAGGGTGTCTCCCATCGGTTGTAATGAAACGCCGATGTTTAGGTTTAGGTTTCGGGCGCGATTGGAATAATCGTATGGTGAAGGGAGGGGTTTTTTTTCTCCCCTTTCATTTTACTCCATCGATATTCACGAAAAAGAAGAAGAAGAAGATGATGAATATTCTCAGAACTCAGAATATGAAAAAGGTCTGAGTAACATCAACTTTTATGATTGCGGGCACACAACATCGCCATCATCATCATCATCATCGTCGTCGTCGTCAATGTCGTTAACGGCAACCGTCGACCGTCGACCGTCGACCGTCACCGTCGCCGTTAACGTCATCTCCAAGCAACGAACCAACCACAGAAAAAAACCAACCAACGAATGGATCATGGAGCATCATGCCCAAGAGATCATGCAAGAGCTTGAGTATGAGTTTGTATGGATGAATGTCATGGCTTGTGTCATGCTTTTGCTTGTTGTTGTTGTTGTTGTTGTTGTTGTTGCTGTTGTTGCGATTTAGCTTATCCTGATTCCTAAAACATTCTTTTTGTTATATTCGTTGTAGTTTTAACCAACTCTATTCTCGTTTTCGTTGTTGTTGTTGTTGTTGTTGTTGTTCGTGTGGTTATTCTTGTGGTTGTTCCTGTTGTGGTTGTTGTTGTTGTTGTTGTTGTAGTTATTGTCGCTGTTGTTCTTTTTTGAAGAAGCTTGCAACAGGCTCGTAACTATGATTATTTGCCACTACGGTAGTGCCTTTTTGGCGGTTACCGATCACTTACTGTTGGTTGTTGTTGTTGCTGGTTGCTGGTTGTTGGTTGTTGTTGCTTGTTGTTCTTGCTATTGCTGCCGCTGTTTTTTTTTTTTGGAACCTGATTCCGTCATTCGTGATCTTTGGTCACGTTTTGGGGTGTGATCGTTGCTGCTTTATTGGCAGAGTTTATATAGTAAGTACGATATGCCGCTTGTTCAGAGGAGTTATTTGTTGTTGTTGTTGTTGTTAATAATGCTGGTATGTGTCTATACTATACCGAAGGCTGCTAGAATTATGTATTCTTTATGATATACAGAAATAATACATAATATTGTACTCCACTAAAGCACTTTGTACTTGATTTCATTCATTAGAAAGAGAAAGAGAAAGAGAAAGAGAAAGAGAAAGAGAAAGAGAAAGAGAAAGAGAAAGAGAAAGAGAAAGAGAAAGAGAGAGAAAGTGAAAAAAAAAATTTGCGTGTATAAAATTATAATGTCATGTCATGCTGCTGGAGGCTGCAAGAGTTGGCGAAAGGAAGAAAATAGCGAAAGAGAATAGCAAAGAGAGAAGAGGAAGACAAGGAAATAAAGAAGGAAGGAAAGGAAGAAGGGAAGGAGGATAAAAGAATTTATTTTCATTCAAAAAATTCATATCTAATTCTTAAGTCTTCAGACCATGCTTTTTTATAATAAAGCTTACCATAATAACCATTTTCAAGCCCACTTCGGTACACTTCGAAACAGATTTTAATCTGGGTCAAAAAATTTTTTAGAAAATCAATGCTAAACATGAAAATTCTATAGAAGAAAAATGAAATATTAATAATTTGTTGAAAGCCGGAAAAAGGTTCTATGCGGTCAGGTTTTCCAAAAAATTTAGATATGTCGATATTTTCAATTTTTAAAATTTCGAAATCAAAGAAATTTTGAAGTTTTTCGATAATTCCGGAAAAAAATTTCAGAAATATTTTATACCTTAAAAAGAAGAAGAAAAAAAAACCGAAAAATTTGTCCTTATCATTTCTTCTTAAGGGCGAATCCAGACTCGTGGGCCACCCCCTGAACACCTCACTAATAGGCCTCTGTCAGCATTCATATGTTCTCGTTCATACTTTTTTCCCTGCCCTTCCCCTCCCGCTCTAAAATTTCAACTTGCTCTTTCCTTCTTTCCATCCTTTCTTTCTTAATTTCATTTGAATGAATGTGAATGAAGTTGTCTGCTTCTTTCCCTCTTCCCCTTCACCTTCCCCTTCGAACGCCCCTTCCCACTCTCCTTTTCTTGTTCAAGGAACTGTTAAGGTTCGGTACAATTTTTCAAAACGGCGAGAAAAAAAAACAAATAATAAATTCTTTGAAAACTTATTAAATCGTAAAACTTCTGTTGACAATGATGTATGACGTGACAACGTGTGTAAGACACCACCAGCTAAAACAACAACAACAACAACACCAACACCAACACCACCAATTCCAGCCATCAACACGGCTGCCAGGCATAGTTTTCCATTCAAAATGATGTGTATAGAGTGCGTACCGCGTACCGCGTACATACGTACATACGTCATCCTCGCGAACACTTTCGGTTCGCAGAGAGCACTTCATTAGAAAATAATTTTGCAAGAGCTCGAGCTCGTTGAAAACGCTCGGAAAAACGTGAAGAGGAAGGAGGAGGCGGGCATATTTTTACACTTCTCCGTACTCGATTTTCACACCCTTCAAAATTAACCATTTCCTAACGCGTCACTGTTAATCGTGGCGCAGAAGTTTTCTGCAGAAATATTGAGTGTGAACTGAGCGGTGGAAGGAAGGGGGGGGGGGGGGGGGGTGGCAGGAGGATTAGAATGAAATAGATGCTGAATTCAATCATTCATCAACTGAAAGATGGAAACGACATTCAGTCAATGTCACAACATGAAGTGTTTAAATTTGACAAAAATCGGACTTCCAACAATTGAGTTAAATTGAGTATCTCGTTTTTGTTGTTATTGTTGTTATTGTTATTGCTACACGGTTAAAAAATTTAGTGTTAACATTTTAACTTAGCTGAAAATTTGAGGTTAAAAGCAGAAATTTTTACCCTTCTTCTTTGTATTTCTAAACCGTAGGGTACATTTTTCCAACTAATTGTTGTACTATAATAATTAAAAAAAAATATCCTAAATTTTCGTCTAAACAGTTGACACTTTATGCTACGAAAGTTGAAATTTTTAATCCTTAGTTCAAGTTTTTATACTGAATGTGTTTACAATTTTAAAAGTTGAATGTTTATACTGCAAAGGTTGAAATTCTTATATCATTATAGATAAAAAATTATTTCATTAAATAAAATGTTTTAGGCGTTATACTAAAACCGTAGAAATTTTCCACCCTTAGTCGAACTTTTTTCCAATTTTGTTGGATTTTTATACTATTAATGGTGAAATTTTCAAACATTGAGTTGATTTCTTGTATCATGTTATTTGGCATGTCATCAAATGACCATTTTTTTGCAGTGTTTAGCTGTCAGCAGTAGCTCTAAGGACTATGCCTGAAGCGTTAGGACTATGCAAATCTTAAAGTTATTATGACAGATTGCCACTCCCACCTTCAAACACCCACTTGTCGACCGCGAGTGCTGCGCCCTTTCATGACAATCTTTTTCGCTGATTGATGAAGTTGGCTGGCATTCGTCGGATATAGCGCTTGTCAGGAGTCTGATTAAAAAACTTCAGTGGCCACATGGGACGCGTTGTTTGATTGGGTGCGTTTTTACTTTCTCTTGCTCTTCCTCTTCTTTTTCTTCTTCTTCGTCTTCGTCGTCGATGGCTGTAAGTGTGGCTGTCGTCGCGTTACTTCCGTTGCGTGTTGGCCGAGAATCATTTGGGTATAGTTACTTTGATGTCGTTGGGATTTGTTTAATACCTTCTAATACACTTTTTCCTTCTTTCTTTCCTTCTGTCTCTCTTGCTCTGCACCCCCACACTTCCCCCACCACCCCCCCGCTCTGCCCCTCTTGTGGAACATGCAAATTACACGATTATAAACAATTTTCAGCGAACGCTGATAGCATCGAATCGCTGCGGATGGGTTCGGTTGGTCGCTGGGTCGCTCGATGGGTCGCTGGGTCGGCCCGGCCGTTCTGGGAAAAAATGTTAGATGGTTTGATAACAACATTAATTGTGAGGTGTCACAACAAAGTGATTTCGGTGAAAACGGGTGGAAAAACTTAAGTGTTTTCGTGATTTGCATAAAATTTTTTCAACTCTGCGAAGTGTTAGAAAATGTTATAATTTTTCATGAGAACAGGATTCTTGACAGCAACAAAAAAAAAACTTCACCTGTTTAGAAGTTAGAAGGAGAGGAAAATATGTGAAAAAAAATCAGAAGATGGTAATTTTTTGGGTGGGGGGAGGGGGGGGTTATTGGGGCCAAAATATTTTCCCCAATATTTACACTTTACACGGCCTGAACAAATTTAAAACTTTGCGAATCTTACACATGAACAAGAAGTGTACAAGTCGGAAAGTTTTGGGACGCCCTTTGAAATGCTAAACATTTTTTATATAAAAATAATATTTGTTTCTTAATAAATTCGGATATTTAATTAGAACTGGTTTCGTAATATCAGTTTTTATTGTCTGAGACTTTTGCGCTTTTTGCGACTTTTCCGGCAGTAAAGTCTGCGTTACCATTTAGGACCAGCGCCAGACGACCGCTTTACCTGTTTAGCATAGAAAAATACCTAAAAGCGCCGGTTTCTGCAGTCCGTTGGTCTCTCGATAGTTCAGATGGAGACAGTGCCTCTAAATGGTTTGCCTCTTATAAATTTGTTAACAACATTTAATTTATTGTACCTCTGAGACTGAGACCTTGCCGAGAAAAACGAACAAACAAACAAAGAAACAAAGTAACGGCAAAAGCAAATTAACAGAAATATTGGGCTAATTTCATGCCAGAAATCGGCAGAAGGAATGAAGCGTGCCGCCGCCGGGGCACCGGAGTAAAAAACCAGCAACAAACAGCAGCAACCAACCAACCAACCCTTCAGGCAGAGAAAAAGGCAAGAAAAAAGAAGGCTTAGGAGGAAAGGGTGGAATAATATTGGCTTTAATTGTTTTATGTCGTAAAAGATAGCAATCATAAGAATACTAGAGTCGAGAGAAGTCGAATGAAGAAAGTTATTAGATTAAATTACGCACAATAAAATAAATAAAATTTTAGAGAGTTTAGAGGAAGTTCTCTTTTCCCTCTTTCTTGCTCTTTTGCCCTCCCCAATAATCCTAAAATATATAAATTTCGGGGAAGTATAAATTTTCAACACAGCGGCTGAAAATTTCAATCAACGTAGTGTAAAAAATCCACCAACAATGTTGACAATTGTCTGAATATATTTCTTTTACAACTATTTTGTTAAATAAATTGCAAAAAAATTGATTGATTTAATTAAACAAAAATTGCTTAATTTTGAAAAATTCAACCAAAAGTTTAACAAGTTGAAAAATTAAAAAAAAAAAAAAAAATATAGAAAATAGAAAATAGAACTAAATAGAAAAATTAACTATTTAAGCTGCCTCTGTGTTTTTCTTCTGAAACTTCAAAGTCTATTGTTCTGCTAAGACAACAATATACTGCCGTTTTCTCTCTTCTTCTTCTTTTTTTTCTTCCCCCTGAACTTAAACATTTTGCCTGTTTCCTTTCCTTTTTGTAATGGTCCGTCCCATCCATCATTTGCCATGCCGTGCCGTCTCTCTTGTGATTTCTTAATGTCACAAGAATGCTTATTGCATTTCAATATTCTACTGCGACACTCTCTCTCTCTCTCTCGCTCTCTCTTCTCTTCGTCATGCTTTCAGATTATTTATGCGTATCCTGGGAATGATAAAAAAGATGTCACAACATAACATTTCCGAACGGGTGGATTCTGTCACACCGAACAAGTTGCACGCAAGTGGCACTTGCCACGCATGAAGTCACGTGCACGGAGAGAGTAAGGGTGGGTGTGAGAGAGAGAGAGAGAGAGAGAGAGAGAGATACGAAAAAAAGATACGTCGTGTAGTTGTAGCGACGCAATTTCAGACAGACTCTGCTAAAATTATCATAACGCGACCTTCATCATTTACCGGCTTCTTCTGAAAGGAATAAACGTAAAAACTCAACCCCCAATCAACCCCCTCCCCTCCCCCTGGCAGCAGAATCGAGTGCATTAAAGGCAGCAGTAGCAACCTCGCCTCAGCCAGGTTATCAAAGCTAGCAAAGCGTAACTTTACAAAGTGGTAATCGCACCAGTAACAGGCGACAAATCATTTCTGCCAATTCTGGGGCTCACTCTCTCCTTCCCGCCCTTTATCAATCTCGCCCTCTACCCCCTTCCCTTTCCCTGTAGCTTGAACAGCGGCGCTAGTGAAAGGGCGGCAAAGTGTCGCTAACGCTTGGTTAACCCTTTTGCAATGCGTTAAGGCTTTCCACACGATTTAAGACAAACATCCGTTAATAGTTGATGTTCGACTTTTACCGCTTTCTTCTTCTTCTTCTTCTTATTTGAGCTGAAATTGTTTTCAGTTTGGGTTTGGGTTTTTTTTTTGTGGGTTTAACGCCGGCTTTAGTTTTATTTATATCCAGCCTACGGACGGACGACGGCACAGGTCAGACGGCTTCAGACTTCAATCTTATCGGAATAAAGAACAAAAAAATCTGTATAAAGAACAAAGTATTGTACCCAAAACAAATACTAAAAAGTTACGAAGCGAAAGAAAGCCAGAAAAAAGGGTGAGAATATGAAGGGATTTCTTCAAGGGCGCGAAACAAAGAATTTCTTAGGTTAGAGTGGGTTAATACAGGAACAACAACAACAACAACAAATGGGTTAATATAGAACAAATAACAAAAACAACAACAACAACAATACTCTAATGATAAATGTGTCGTTATGCACTTAAAATAATTGGAAAACGATACTAGTCCGTATCCGCATCCGGAATGCTTGAGAGATTTGGTGCCAAAAGGGTTGCTGGAGGGGTGCGTGTGCTGGTGAATAGTAGGAAGGGCAGAGGGGAGAAAGAAGCTCATCAAATATTCGATTTATCGTTCGATTTATGTTCTTCTAGAATCTGCATGGTATTATTTTGTTCGAGCACGAAATCATGGTATTTTGTAAAACGATGCTTACCGCACGCGGCATATAAACAAGCATTGATTGAATACAAGCAGCAGCAGCAGCAGCATCGTACCATGTTGTTGATGGTACCTAATGGTTGCTGGACTCTCAATGGACTCGCCCTGCCGCGAATCTACTCGCTAAGTAGGCACAATGTTGCCCTCGAGTAGAAACAAAAAGCACCATGATGTGGGTGGCATAGCGGCGATACGCGGTTCTTCGCGATGTACAAAACGCGCAAAAAAAAAACGGAGAACATTTCAGTTCATTGCTCGAAATCTCTTACAATTTTATTTGAAATTTAATGAGAAATTTTATAAAAAGTCATAGCCGCTATAATGGTGGAGAGAAAAAGAACAAGGAGAAGGAGAGTCAGTAGACGGTGAGCGGGGGGGGGGGGGGGGGGGCGCGATTGCAGCAATCGAAGTGGCACAATTAAACGCATTAAATTTCTATGCATTTACGCACAGTCGCCGTCTCTTTTGATTGCGAAAAAAGAGTGGTCGGCGGCGGCAGGGGTTAAGGATGTGAGAGGACGGAAGGAAGGGGAGTGGGGGGGGGGTAATGGGTAGCACTCATTTCCAAGGAAATTTCTTAAGTGAACGTGCCTCTGCAACTCATTTGGAACCATCCAGAAGTCCAGCAGCTATAATTTTCTCACTTTAGTCACGCGCGCGCCAAACAAGTTCTTTTTGAGCTGCATCGAAAAACAAAAAAAAACCGACATTTTCATCGGATGCAACACGAATAAAAGAGGAAAGTACCATCTCCGTAATTGTCCATAATAATAATTGCCTTCATTTCAGCGGTTTTCTTATCGTTTGTCATGCTTTTTGTTCACACTATTTCTTTTTATTTCGATCAAGCGTCATCAAAATATCAAAAAGGTTAAAGAAAATTCATTCGAATTTTTGAATTTCCCTGAAACTTATATTTTTTAAAGGACAAATTAAGATTTCAGCATACTATATACATATATTGCACAAGAGTATAGCATGGCTTTAAGTATACTAAAGCTTCGTGCCAGACTTTTTATCGTTGGAAAGTTTTAACGCTTTTTCAATATTCTCTAAAAAAATTTCACATTCAATGGAATTTTTACGTTTGTGTGGAATGCGGTAGTTTTTTTGGAAGTTTTTCCATTTTAATGTCGCGCACTTGAAACATTTTCAGAGCTTTATTGCCAAAAATTAAGAAAAAAAAAAGTTCGACTGAAAACTTTTCTCATATTTCGACAAGCGGCGAATTCAGACATTGATCAAGAGCGTGGAAAAAATCAGACGATACCAGACGATGCCAGACGATGCCAGACGATGCCAGACGATATCAGACGATGCAGCAGCTGATTTCGGTCGAAAAGTCGCAGCAACCATTTGCACTGAAAGAAATTCGTAAAAACGGAAAAATATGAAAAACTAACCAACGAATGTCTGCGAAAAGGGATGCATGGCTTCACGATGGATTGACGAAAAAGCGAATAAAAAAAAAGGACACCAAAAATAGGTCATTGACTTTTGAAAACAAAAAGTAGGAGTAAAAAATCTTAACTCCTCAAAAAGAGTCTACATAGAGTCTAAAATTAAAACTTCAAGTACGCTACGATTAACCTCAGACGCAAACCTAGAGTCAAGTGGTGCGTTGTGGACGCGCGTGGTGCTGAAGTGGTACCCATTAGGAAGAGTTGAACCGCATCCAACGAAGCACTTAAGACAACGAGGTTGACAACGTGCAGTGACGAGTGCAGTTACTTCCGGTTGTGGTGGTCTCCAATGGCTAAGCTGATGCTGCTGATGCCGCGGGCGGTGTATGCAGAAAGTACTCTTTTTCAGTAGTTAGGTACTGCCGAGCCGACCCCGGTTCATTGCACTTCCGCGGTCTGTGCTGCTGATGTCAACAGTCGTTGGCAGCATCGGGATGTGATTTAAACAAATCTCATCATCACGTAAACAAATGGATTGTTTTGATTTGCCTTCGATGCGTTGCGAAGCACTCAGAAAATTTCTAAAAATGCCTTAATTTCTCATTCATGCACGTGCTAAGAAAATCCAGGCGTCGCGTCGCGTCGCGTTGTGCTACTCTTGCCCTGCGCTGCGTCGGGCACCACATTGCAATGCGTGCAGTGCGCCGCGGCGAAATGGATTGCATCCGTTGCCACCAAACATTTCGAAGCATTAGAATCTGTCTGCTGAATAAATAAACAGAAATGCGTCGCATCAGTTTCACGGTGTAAACAATAAACGCAAGCGAAGACATTTTACGCCGCTGGAGCATGCTGTGGAAGATCCCTGCCCTTGCCTTGGTCGCTCTATCGCTTCGCCCTGCTCAAGGCGAGACTTTTTATTTCGTGTTTCGTGTTTTATAAAACCAAGAAAAAACAAAGCCACCAAAAGCCAACATTTTTAATTGAAACATTTCATTAGCGCGTTTCGTTTAGACGCTGACGCGTAAAGCTCAAAGCTTGTTTGTTAATATTAACAAAAAAGTGTACCTGCGTCGTTTCTCATTCGAAATCTTACACAATAATAAATTTTATTAATTACATTTCTGGAGTTTTACAAGGTTGAAGCCAATTGCCAACCGTTGGCAACAACATTCATTGTAGTCCGTCTTCAGTCGTCAGCGCCATCGCCATCGCCATCGCCATCGCCATCGTCAACTCGTCTAATGTTCCGGCGTCGCATACTCGTATAAACCATGTTCAACCGCGCTACAGTTGCTTTCGCCTTCCACCGCATCACCCGCCGCCACCGACACCACCCTCTCCAACACCCCCGCCCACCCCCGTTCACCCCGGCATCAGCCCCGAAAACACAATGCTGCACCTCGCCGCAACGACTGTTTCGTGTGCCGTGCGTGCCACCGGTCACGGCAAAAGCCTTTCCTCACAAAAGTGAGGCGCTCGTTAATCCATTGGCAACGACTGAGGCCAGCAGTAAAAAAGGCTTACTATTTTTAGGACTCATTCAATTCAGCCGGTCGGTCGTTTCGTCGGTCGGTGCACGTTCTAACAATGCAACCAAACTTGTACCCACAGGCGCAAGTCGAGAAGGCGGGAAGCGGGCAAGCGAGCAACGCCCAGAGAGAGGTGCTGCATTAGCTTCGTTCTTTCTCATTTGGCGGTGCAGCATAATCCGGTGGCAATGTTTAAAAATGACCGTGGATGAAGTTCTATGCTTCTGCTGCTCACTGACTTCGAATTTCTGTTGACTGTTTTGTTTCTGTTTCTGTTGGTGTTGTTGTTGTTGTTGTATTTTCCATTCGCCTTTTTCTATCATATTCCTTTTCTTTACTTGTCCGAACAATTTCCATTCGAAAATATACCCATTGGCAATATTGGATCTGCGCCAGCCGCCGCCGCCGCCGCCGCAACCGAAATGAGTCTCATGTCTCGTTGCTTTGAGTGTCGTTTGGGCGACGCGCGACGTATCGCTGGCGACGTGGCGCGCATCATTCTGACGATGATGAAGAGTGCGACTAATGGAAAAATTCATATTAAATTGATTTTATTGACAGGAGAATGTTTTCTTTCTTCAACGACAATACAGCGATCAGCGTAAACAATTTGCGCGCACAGTGGGCTAATGTCGTGAGATTCGAATGATGATGGCTGATGCAAGCATGAGAGGTTTCGGTCGAGTCAAAATCATAAAAAATTAACGTGTATATTCGCAAAAGGTAGTTATTATCGTGATGAGAAAGAAAGAAAAATCGTCATTATGAACATAAAAAGATCAACGAAAGTCACTAAAATGTGTTTCTAATGCTATGATCGAGAAGTGATTCGATGTTCAGAAAGTGATCAGAAAGATATACTGATTACGATAAGAAAGAAATCCAAATCATGATCATAAAGAAATAATAACATGATAACGAGGAGATCATGTCACTGATCAATAATAGAAAAAATATAATAATAATAAAAAAGTGATTATGATCAGAAAGTGATCAGAAAGAACTCAAGACCTTGCTATGACGACCATAGAGACACCATTAGTGTCATAAAAATCTGTGTTTTTCACGAACAGAGAAGGATTATGATCATAAAAAGTGATTATGATCAGAAAGTGATCAGAAAGAACTCAAGACCTTGCTATAACGACCATAGAGACACCATTAGTGTCATAAAAATCAGTGTTTTTCACGAACAGAGAAGGATTATGATCATAAAAAGTGATTATGATCAGAAAGTGATCAGAAAGAACTCAAGACCTTGCTATGACGACCATAGAGACACCATTAGTGTCATAAAAATCAGTGTTTTTCACGAACAGAGAAGGATTATGATCATAAAAAGTGATTATGATCAGAAAGTGATCAGAAAGAACTCAAGACCTTGCTATGACGACCATAGAGACACCATTAGTGTCATAAAAATCAGTGTTTTTCATGAACAGAAAAGGATTAGAAACATAAAGGTTGTAAGGATTTGATCAAAGCTAGTTCTGACCATGTTCAGAAAAAAAAATATGATCATGATCAGAAAGAGAAAGTGGTCTTTAGTCAGTAAAAAATAAGATTATAGAGATTATTTAGATTATAGATATTACAAAGATTATTCTTGAAAACTAGGCCGTGTTTAGCAAGAAACCATGAATGGTTCGATCAGAAAAAGACCATTAGTGACCATTAGTTAGTAAAGAAGATCAAACGATCAAGATCATAAAGAGATTATGACTTAGACTAAAACTTTGGTTTGGACGTGTTCAGAAAGGTATTATGACCATGATCAAAAGGAAGTCATGGCCATACTAAAAAGAAAATCATGAACACGACTGGATTGAGATGAAAATATTAGACCATGATTAGAAAGAACTGATCATGATGGGAAAGAAGTCACAACAAAGATTATACACAGATTATGATAGCAGTAAAAAAGCCAGATAATGACGACGCTAACCTTAAAGCCATTAAACATAAACTGAAGCTACTTTTAAGAAATTTAAAATTTTTGTGAGCAAAAGCAATCACGCGTACTCACTGTGAAATTTTACTGCCAAACAGGCCAAATGAATGTGGATTTCTGGGGGCGCTGCTGTTCCTACCAGGTCTTGGCCCATCCTCATCCACAGACCACTCACCCCGTCACCCGGCCATCCCGCCACCCAACAATTCTGGGCTCTGTGCTCAATGAGCATACGTTTGCAAGGAACCCAAACATCTGCGGTTATTTTAATTGAAGACATCAACACCCGGCGTTTCGCAGAGCAGTACAAGTATAGTGCCGCACCGAGGCACCATGCAGCCACGTAACCATGTCGTATCGTATAAACGGCACAAGGCAACGGCACTTTTGGAGCAAATACTTCTCGAATGCACGGAGTAAGACGATGGACGACTTTGGGACAACATCAGCGACAAGAGCGAAGACGAAAATTACGACAATTTTTATGAGTTTGGGACGTGTGTAAAAAAGACTGTCGCGGGGAGTGCTTTAACGGGCCGAAGGACGATGGGAGCGCACAAAGAGGAGTACATTGTGAGCAGTGTAAAGCGCTAAGACAACATTGGCGGCGATCACTAAATGTTTAACTCACAAAATGCGAGGGAAGGGAGGAGGCTGCATCTTTCCAGGTTCCGAATAATGAGGTGACAAATAATGACAAGAACGACTGACATCGAAGCGGACTAAAAAGAAAATCATGAACACGAATGACTGAATGGCTTTTTACATTTAATCAACCCAAAATAGAACCAAAAAGTGGTGAAAAGCGAAGACGTGGGAGGGGATGGGGAAGGGAAGGGGATGGAGGATGAAGACAAAGAATTGTCAGGCAATTTGTTTACAAAGTTTTTGAATTAGAAATGAATCTTTGATGACGATCACTAACAGCAAATTGTTTATGTTGATGATGACAACGACAATGATGATGGTGAAGGGAAAAATGAAAAGGAAGTAGGAGGGGAGAGGGGGGGGGGAAAGAGTGTTGACGATTTCGGATAATTCTTGTTTTTATTCCATGCTGGTGCGCTCGTGGAGAGATCGAGGGAGATCGACACTGATTTTCCGGATGGTCTGTAGTGATTTTGTGGGCTCTATTTAAAATAGTTTTTTATAGTTTTTCTCTCGCCTTCACCCCTTCCCCCTTCCTTCCTCCTTCCTTCCCCCTTTCTCACCCTCTACATTCCGGCATTCCTGCCTGTGTATTTTGCGGCTTAGTGACGGATGTCTGCGGTCGGCTGTTGCGGAGACAATTTCTCTTTTCGTCAAGTTTTATGGATATCATAAATTTTGTTGTTCCTGTAGTTTATGCAGATTTGCCGTACAACAACAACAATCCATCATTCATCCAGATGTGATGCATTCACGGTAGCAATGGTTCGTGGACTGGCTACAGCGGGTTAATTACAAATTGGTTTTTTTTTTTCTCCGGTTTTGTTGTGTTTTATAGGTTAGTTGTTGGCAGCCGGCGGCGCGGCATAACAAAAATTGTTTTGACAAGATTTTGTTTACGAGCTGAAACAATTAATTTACGAATATGTCGTCGTTAATCGAGTCGTAATGATGCGATGTTACAGTTAAAGCTCGTGGGCGGTCCAAAAAAAAAAAAAACAACTAAAAACAAAAGCAAAAAAAAAAGAAATAAAATTTAAAAAAAAACTATATTTGTGTGGTCAAAATTTAGGTAATTAATTTTCAGTAGCGAGTAATAACTTCAACAAAATTTAAATGGACTCTTTAGAAAAAAAAAATGAAACGAAAAAATATTTAAATATTTAATGGAAAGTCGCTAAAATGTGTTTGTAATGGTTTAATGATCGAAAAGTGTCGATCACGATCAGAAAGAAGATCATGCTGAGAAAGAAATACAAATTATGATCATAAAAAAATCTGTAATTAATTTTTAATAACTTCAATAAAATTTAAATGGACTCTTCAGGGAAAATTTAAACGAATAAATATTTATATTCTCTTCAAATTTTCTCTATAAAATTTTATATTAATTATAGTAATTTTATATGTTATTATATTATAATTATTTTACATATACGTACATACATACGCACACAATTTTGAAAGTGTTTCTTCTGTGTTTTCATCCTTCTTGTTTTAAAATTGTACTCAATATCGCTCTGTTTTGAAGCTATTTAAGGACTTTGTGTTCATGCTTTTTTGTTGCTTGAAATTTGGTTTTTGTCCTTTTTGTTTTTGAAACCTTTTAAATTCACTAAATTCAATCGCAAAAGTGTAAAAACGTCCCTTCACAAAGAGGACGACACCTTTGCAGCCATTTCTAACTTGTACCGCTTGCACGCCGCCCACAAACAGACCAACAACGGCCTCTTACACTCACACTCAAGCATTTTTGGTATGCGTATGAGAAGCAAACGGGGCAGAAACTTTTGCAAGCCATCATTCCGGTCGAAAATTGACGAAATCTGCAAAATCGTGAGCGTACGACAAACATTATCAAACGCATTTTGAATGAAGAGAAGATTTATTTATTTAACATTAGCATTAAATACGATACGATAGAGCTCAACCTTCAAGCTGGCCTTTGGCTGGCCTGAGTGGCCTGTTGTGTGATGCCAACTCAGGTCAGAGCCATCTCGGAGACGGAGACGGCTGACATGCCATGGAATTAATGCTTATGTGTTTTGACGCGACACATCATGCGCAATGACGTACGTTATATCCTGAACGGGATCCTTGTGGTTTAAACATTTTATGGACAGAAGTCAGGACTCAGCAAAATTATTTTAATAAATTAAAAGTTGCCAACATTGAAATTTTAAGGAAAAAGGGTATACTGGCAGTTGATTGAATGTGAGTTTGGACATGGTTAGAAGGATACAAAAAGAAGGAAAGATGGCAGGAAGGCAGGAGGTTAATGGAAGGGAAGGCTCATCCACTTCAAAATAAGGCGCGTCGATGAAAAAGAGTAGTTTAGAAAGTTGATTTTTTTAAATGTATATAATGAAAGGATTCAGTTAAATATTTTTCAACTTATGCCAAAAAAATTATGGTCAATACAAATTTTCAAATTTGTTTTATTTTTGTATTTTTTTTATTTTTTATTTATTATTTATTTCTTTTTTTTTTTTTGGGATTATTTTGTATTTTTTATTTGATTAATCAAAGGTCGCATTTTTTAACCAAATTAACTTCAGTTTTTAAGCCGTGTTAACCAAAAAAAACTGATTTTTCACTATGAAGGTTGAACTTTTCGCAGAATTTTTTACTGAGTTGAATTTTTAGAGCATAAAAGTAAAAAAAATATTTGTTAAAAAGTTTAAAAGTTGACTTTTATACTAGAAAAGCTGAAATTATCAAACAATAAGATGAATTTTATGATGGTTTAATAGAGATAAAAGTTCTCATAGTGAAAATTGTAAAAAAACTGTTTTGAAAATTAAAAAAAAAACCCAACATTTCGAGTGTATTTTTACCCTCAATTTTATACGAAAAAGCTGGCCCATTTGTTTTCTGTTGCAAAACTTTGTAAAGTTTCCAATTACAAGAAACCATCTCTGGAGTATCTGGATTTAGTTAGACCACCACCAGATCTGCACTCAGTCGGTCAACCAGTCAGACAGCCAAGACGGCCCAGAACACGAAGTGAGACAATGAGACAAAGAGTGCCGCTGATTTCATCAGCAGTCATTATTTATTTAAACGCTCCAAAGAAGCTACTGTATGCATGCGTCTCTCCAGACGACTTGGACCAAAGAGATCCAAGATCGAGCTGGCTGAGATCGGGCACGGTCCGGTGGTCAGAGGCTGCGTTAATGAAAACGAAAGCGACCGAACGACAACGACAACGACGGACGGGCGACAATCTGCCAAAGTAACACAATGAAATCCTTTCAACTGCGCTCGTACGCTGTTGATGTCGTGTTTTATGAGAATTTAAAACGATGTCTTTCGTCATTTGAGGCGAAATTCAATTTTCCTGAAATTGGAGACGACACACAACTGCATGAAGAAGCCAACACGAGGATGAAGCGGAGGATGAAGATGAAGACGAGGAAGAGAGCTCTGCCGCTGCCGACGACAGCGACGTAGACGGTGACGACCGTCTTGTAATGAAAAATGCTTTAGTCGACAAGCAGCAACATAATCATGAAAAACACTTAGCGACGACTGCAGCACCAAAGTCGCCTTCATTGTGTGCCTTTGTCGCCATCATAAGCGTCATCATCGTGATCCTGCTCGGCATCAGCATCAGCATCAGTGTCGTCGCTGGCCACAGGCAAAGATAAGGGCACGACGCGTACAACTGCAGCATACTCGTAGCCAAAGACTACTGCGCTCTCTGTGCTCTGTCTCCGTCGACAATCAAAGTCCCAGGGACCCACTCTTGTCCGTCGCAGTGTCTGCCATGTTTGATAATGTCGTGACATTACGTACTTGTGGAATATTCCACTGCTGGCTGCTGGCATTGGTTGCTCGCAGGAATTCCGAGATCATTAGATTATTTGCCACTTCGCGCGCGCACGCTTGAGAGATTTGCAACAAGAGCATTCGCCACAGCTCGCACTTCGTCACTTGATGAATGCAATTTCTGGCGCAGCCTTCACTCTTGCCTTCAGTCTCTTATCTCGTCGGTTTCTTCTGCTCCTATTGGCTTCTTAGTGCGACCGAGATATGGCTGTCACTTGGTCGTCGCTTCAATACTCGGTTGTCATATAAAAATACCTACTCGTTTAATCGGCAGATAACACGGCTTTATAGTGTCGATGCTCATGTCGGTCGCCGCGATCGAGGCGATCGATCCATCCATTCCCATTAATTAATCATTAATGCTCTAATAATCTCAAAAGTTGACAGCTCATTGTGACAGCTGTGATGACATAAATCAGAGGAAGGCTTTTCTCACTCATTTTGCTCGTAAATGATGGAAAATACTATATAGAATTGCGCTGATTGAGCGAATTTGTGTCATGGAATCTTGGTCAAAGTGATAAGATATCATCAAAAGGAATTTTATAATTTGAAATTAAAAGCGAGAGCGCAGATTGCGAGAGGTTAAGCCGGCTATAGAAAAGAGTCTCTATTTTTAGCTGGTCTTTCAGGGTTAAATGAATGATAAAGTTATCACGCCCCAGAAGACCCCTTTGAAGCCCGTTTGATACAGTTTACTCCAACAATAAAACAAACAACAAAACAGTCTGAAAAAATAAACCAAAAGCGATTTTATCTTTTCCGTTGCTTTCGCTGATTTTTTTTTTTTTTTTTTTGAGAATTTACATTTTGTGCGATTTTAAATTTTGTGCCAGAATATCTTCGTTTTCTTCGATTTTCTAAAACCGACCAACACAGACTGAGGTTTTCTAAAAAATCTATTGGCATTGTCTGCATAATTTCTATGAGACAAAGACGTGCAAAGACCTTCAGAGCTTGTGGATTCTGTAGCAAGTGCCAGCAAATTCCTAAACCGCAAATTCTGTAATGAATTATTTGAGGGCGACTCAGACAAATGCGAACCTGGTTGAAAGTGGTCAGTTTCTCGAATTAGTGTTGCAGAATTTTGGGTTTTTAGGAAAAGCAATTACTCGAAAAATTAGGAGGATTTTAGTTTTCAAATTTTAAATGAAATTAATACGACTCGATTGTTCAGTCGGTTGATCGAGCTTTTTTAAAGCTCTGCCTTTAATCGAAATATGTTTTATTTTAGGAATTTTCCAAAAAATTTATTTGTTAGAGCGAATTTATTATGGTTTTTATGATAGGTAGAGGTTTTTGGTCTTCAAGACTATGAAAAACTTTACGAATTCTATGAAAATTATTTGAAATTTATTTCAATTTTTTTTCAAAATAGAGATTTATCCACATTGAGTAACCGAATTTTGTAGTGCGCCTTGAGTACACGTCATTTTTACTGCCGTGAGAGAAATGAACTGGACACAAAATTTTGTTGTTATGAAAACGATGCACCAAAAAGAGATTGAAAATAATTGTTTGTCTTTAGACAGAATGTGGTCACGAAGGACACGAGAAACCAAAACACATGAAAGCTAAACCGAATCGAACCGAACCGAACTCAAGAGAAGGCTTGAATACCGGCGTTGGCAGACGACGCACACTCTTGGAGCCCGTAAAAATAATCATCAGGAATTTTAAGGAGGAAATATTTTAAATGTCTCTTTAAAAGAGCTTGCAGTGAATCTAAGAAGAATGGGGGCGGGAAAGGGGCGGGGCGTTGGCGATATGACTTCACAAATGTGAAGTGCGGTACAACGGATTTGGCATGATTTCAGGCATGTGTTTTTGAGAGGTTAACTATGGTATGTATGTACCTAAGAGATGGAAGGAAACCTTGGTACTTATTTATTCGTGTGTGTGTGTCTGTTCATGTGACCGCAAGTGGCAACCGCTACGTCAAGTGTAACGTCAATGTAACGAATAACATACACTTGAACTTGTTGAAGATCCTTTTTTCGGAAACAATTCCTTAAGTAGGATAATCTTGTGAATAAGCCTTGAAGTGGTTATGGTTATGGTTATGCTGCGTATGATACGATATTGTCTTTTGCATGGAAAGACATCTCTTCTTTTTGTTATTAAGAAATTAAGAAGGAAAAATAACAAGTACTTTCGTAAATCTTGAGCTTAATCTCTGAATATCTCGGGATGATACAGATCGTTGACTTGCGGTGTGACAGCAGAGGCCGGATTAATAGCGAGATAACGGCGAATGACATTAAATGGCATTGTATGAAAATAACGTTAAAGTGTTCAACAATTTTAAATTTTGAAACATGTTGCACGTGATACGTAACGTATAGAAAGTACGATGTTTATCGTGAGAAGACACTAAAAACGTCTAGAAACGTCTATAAACTAAAATTTAATTTTGTAATATTCTACAACATTTTGAGGTTTATGCATCCACTAACTTTTGGCAACTTAAATGGGTAAAAGCGTAAGGCAAAGGGGCGCTCTTTAACCTTTGTCAACCTTTTGACCGCATCACGTACAAGTACGAGGCGCTCCGAGGCTGCTTGTCCGACCACTATTTGTCCACCATCATTGTCCATAATTCTATTGTTCGGGCGTCAATTCGGCTGGCGCAAAACAACTGATGTTTTTCTTCGAAGAATCATGTCGCCCCCGAAACGACTTCTTTCAACCGAAACGACTAAACTTTCTGAACTGAAGTAAAGCACTTTTTTACTGTTGTTGTTGTTGTTGTTGTTGTTCTTAACTTACGTGTCACTCATCGATTATTTAGCGAAATTCTGGTTGCTTTTCCTTGCTTCCTCTTATATGATGTCAGTGTCGTTTCATCTTGCAACGGAAAAGAGGTAGAAGAACCAGAAGATGTACAACGACAACCACAGTGACGATAATGATGATGATGCGGATGATGATGCCAAGAAAAATGTATTCGCTTAAATGGTAGATGGCAAAAAGTGAAGCTAATTTGATGAGCATGATTCAAGTAATTCGGCTCAATTTGTTGGAACAGCTGCGTACAAGTCACTGCGTTGTATCGTATGTTGTATGTTGCACGTTGTACTATGTTGTCAGTTGGTCGGAGTGAGTGACGGACTGAGCGCATGAGGACGGACTGAGTGCTGACTGTCGTTGATCAAAAGTTGTTGATTTGTGGTCAACGCGTTGGACATTTTTGCTGGAAAACTGCACAGGCTTCGCAACCAACCCATACACACACGCACACGCACACACGAGGAGAGTAATGAAGGTACACACACACAGACGTCGTTGGTTTGTGCGTGCACTTGACAAATATGTCAGCCCCAGCCCCAGCCCGTTGCGGTGCTCGTATTTCTTTTTAATGGCCAGAATTATTTTATGTTTCTTTTTTTTTCTTGTCTACGTTTGTTCGGTTCGATCACGTAATTGAAGTTGTCATCACTTAAGGGCACAATTTGTCATTGCTGATGATGACTGAAGCCAGCCATTAAAGTTTTTTTTTTGGCCCAAACGCTTTTGTTTAGTTTAGCTTCAAATTATCAGCAAAAAGTCTGGTATTTTTATAAAATTTTCGCCCTAAACCATCGTTAAAGGCATCATTTATTAAAATAACTGAATAATTTCCTTTATTCAAAATTTCAATTTTTCTAGAAAATTGTGGAATTTTCTTTAAGCGTCGCTGAAAATTGACTGCAAATTGAGTGACAATTGCTTACTAATTGCCTTCGCAATTTGTGTTCCTTCAGTCAGATTCCATGCTTCTTTGCTGCCTTTCTTTCCATCAATCTCAACCTTTTCTCTGATTGACAGCCAAACATTATCGGAATTTGTGTAATAGCAGTCGTATTTTTTTTGTCGAAACCCACGAAAATTCCAGCCATAACATATAACACCTACCTCTCTCTCTCTCGCTCTCGCTCTGTATCGCGTCCCGTCAACGTCGTATGTGATCTTTTCAACGGCGCGACGACGTCAATCGGTCGCCTGTCAAATGCCCCATCGCCTGAGAGACGACGGACAGCATCGTGACACCGCGCCGAAGGCAAGCGGAATGAGGACAAGAATAATATACACGCTACACGCTACACGCTACACGCTGCACCCTACACGTTACTTTTTTTTTTGTAAACCTGGTTATATTTTGCGCTTGGCGTCGCGACGCGTCGGCTTTAATGTAAACACGTATTGTCAACTTCAAATGTCAGTTTAAGTTGTCGGTTGGTGTTGTTGTTTGTTATTGTTGCTGCTGTTGTTGTTGTTGTGATTATTGTTGATTTTCTTTTTTGGTGGAAAAATTATCAGTATTTCTTGACGTTTTGTTTATTTGATTTTGTCGCGCGGGTTTTTCACGGCTCATGTGATCTGGTGGCGGCGGCGGTGGCTAAGGGAGGTCCTTCGATCTGTGGTGTGCGTGTGTGTGTGTGTGTGGGGGAGGGGGGAAGAATTAAAAAATTATTAAATTAATGAATAATTTTTGGTTTTTCTAGAAAATATTTATTAAAATATTATATGAATAATTTTTATTTATCGTATTTCTGTTACTTTTTAGATTGTTGCGTAATTTTGTAGTATTAATTTTTCTAGACACAACGAATGTTTTTTTTTCCAACTTTATATTTAATTTATTAGTTGGTTAAATTGTCAAATTTATTATTTATTTATTGCTTTATAACATTTTTAAAAACACCCACAAACGATTGAAATCTCTTTCGAAAACATTTTTGTTTTTTTTTTCTTTCTTAATGACGAATCGGTTTTCTAAATGTGTCACCATTTTAATTTTATTCGAGATGCCAGACAAATTTCTCAAATTCAATTTTATAAATTAAAGCGATTGAGAGGGTTTTTTGGGGATTTTCAACAAAAAAAAAGGGCAGCCTAGATTACGGTTAACATTTCTTTGCGGAGTAATATATAATAAATAATAAAGTAAATAAATAATACAGAAATTACATAATTTTTAGTGAAAAAAATTTTTTTTTATACAACCATTTTATTTATAGAAAAAAAATAATGCCGCTGAAGAAAAGACTTTGATTTTATATTGTCAATATTTTGTTCTAATCGAATTCTTTTTTAAACATATTGCCTGAAAAAAATATATATAAATTTAACGTCTCTCATGAAACCACAAAATTTGCAAATAAAGCCGCAGGTGGCAACACTTTATACGTATTAATTTTAATAATAATAATTCCATATCTACTGCAATGACATGTCACGCCTCCGCAAGAGTGATAGAGGGAGAGAGGAAAAGAGCTTTAAAGTGTTTCATTTTTGTTTCTAATGAAGTGGCAACGATTTGAAACGATTTGAGTAATGACGCTTGCTTGCATTCAGACAACAAACGCTTCAGACAAAACGCATTTGATCATTTGACGGCTCCAACAACAACAACAACCTTTGTCAGTCTGACAAATTCTGAAGTCATTGTTGTTAAGAAGAATGAGAGAGATAAAAAAAACGAATATAAATAAATCTCGTTGAATCGTTTTGTGACAGTTGCGGAGATTAACAGCGATCGTTCAAGGTCGTTGGTTGTTGCATAAAGATGCTGATGATTATCATAGTCGAGGAGAATGATGATGATGATGATGACGATGACGATGAGGAGACGCTGGAGTGGGACAAAACAGTGTCAGAAACTGACAATAACAATAATAATAATAATAAGAATATTCATAAAAAAGCGGGCGATTAAAAACTTAATGAAACAACTAATACTTAATAATCATCAACAGCTTGAGCTTTTTGACATTTCAAATGTCATTTCAAACTATTTCACATTCGTTACGCCACAACAAAATAAAATTAGTCGCCGCCGCCACCGCAGCGCTGTTTTTCCTTTGAAAAAAACGTCTCTGCATTTTGATTTGATTCCAGAAAATTTAGAGAAACTAAAAAAAAACCAAACAACAAAACTGCAATCGACCTCACGATACGCTACGAATCTGTCAAAAGTCATTTTCGCGGCGCGATAAAAGCAAATCAAAGCAACGGCGGCGGCGGCGGCGGCAATTATCGCCGTTGGCGGAAATAAAATACATTCTCACACAAAAAAACAAAAAACGGAAAAAATTGAAACTAATTAAAATTATCATTGAACTGACAGCGGGAACGGGTTGTTTGACAGGGCGGGGAGCGATCAGTTATTTTTGAAAATACGAGTAGAAAAAACAGCGACCTGAAAAAAGCCACAAATCGTGAACAAATTGTGTTTTGTTGTTGTTACGCCAACAATTAAAATGATAATCAGCTGTCACAAGCAATTGTTGACAAGTACGATTAGTCCAGTTCAGTTTTATTGTTGTTGTTGTTGTTTTTTTCTGTCTTGGCCTTTACAGGTCAAGCGATTTTGCAGTTAATCGCTTTGACGCAAGTAACATAATTGTCATGACATTTTTGTCAAATCATTACAAATCATTAGTTAGAATTTAGTATTTTTTTTTTATAGAAAAACCCATTTTTTTAGCGAATTCCGATCAATCGATTGTCGGCAGAGACTTCGATTAATAGTTTTTCTCTGTGTTCGCGGTCTCGTCATCTCGTCTCGTTTATGTCGGCCGAAATTTAAGTTCTATGAAATCTCGACTTTGGCCGAGATCGAATTCTTCTCATCAAGAAATTATGCACAAATTATGAAAAATTACGATTAAAATTATTAAACTATTATTTCCTCAACCCAATATTTCCTAATAGTGTAAGAACGATTAAAGAGTGTAAAATAATCATTTGAAATAGATCGTTTTTGTTTTGTTTTTTTTTTTAATTTCATGAATAGCAATCAGTTTTATTGCCTTTTTTGATTACTTTCAGGCAATCAATCAATTTTTTTTTATACATATATCGTACGATATATAAAAACTAATGCACGGATTTTATAAAACAAAAATTTGTAGTGTTTAAGAAGTTCCGTTTAAAAATAAATTTTGTTAATAAACACATTTTATACGCCATTTTATGCTGAAAAAAAGAGCTCTCGACCTTTTTGTTAAGTTGTTTTTATCTAGTCGTTTTGTAGCCACGTGATTTTAGCAGAACAAATGGGCAACACCGACAACAACAACAACAACAACATCTTTGGAGTTTTTTTTTATTCTGCACTCAATCGCGAGGCTCGTAAAAAGAAACGTAGCGCAGTTGCGGGCCGGGTCAACCTTCAGATTTGTTGAGCAATTAAATTTTGGTAGGAAAAATGGCTTTAGATTACAACAAGTGCAACAACAACAACAGCAGCAACAACGACGGGCAACAACGATGGCCAACAACGACGGACAACAATGGACAACAACTAGAACAGCGGCGATGGCGACGATAAACGAATTACGAGTCTAATTTATTTGTCGCGCTTGGTTGAATCGAATTCGAATTCGAATGGAACGGAATGGAATGATGGTATGGAATCAGTATAACGTAATAGTAAACTGTTGTTGTTGTTGTTGTTGTTGCTTTTGGCACTACCGCCGCTCGAAGCTAAGTCGTTTTTATAGCTCTCGTTATTGCAATTTCGGACGCGCCGCTGTTGTTGTTGTTGTTGTTGTTGTTCTTAGTAGGCATGTCAACACTGCAAACACGTCGGTCGTATAACAATCGTTCGTTGAATGGACGAATGCACTGCACTGGCAGCAGCAGCAGCAGCAGCAGCAGCAGCGACAGCAACGCCATCACGATTATTGTTACCATTTTTGAAGACATCGGCCACACAAAAAACTATATCGCCAGTCCCCATTCGCTGCCTACCGCCACCCCCCTCCCCCACCCTCCCCCTCCCCCTCCCCCTCCTCTCCTCCTCTCCTCGTCACTCACATACCAAAGACGCAACACACCAAGAGTCACGCTTCGGTAGGCCGGAGACAATGATTGCACACTAAAAAAACAACAACAAAAACAGCAGCGACCGCTGGAGAAGCAGCAGAGGCAGAAGCAGCACCAACAATATTGCACCAGACGGCACCAATCACCAACCGGTGGATCAGCAATCAATTAACGGCATGCAACAACAATGAAAACCAACAACAACCAGCAGAGTTTGACATTCGAGTATTTGTCGTTGTTGTTGTTGTTGTTGTTGTTGGTATTGTTACTATTGACGCTATCGCTGCAGCGTTATTGATTGCATGCCACCAAAAAATGCACACCAAAAAATGCCTGCGAGTAGTTGAGCAGATAGACTGACCAACAACAACAACAACAACAACAATAAACAACAACAGCAGCAATAGCAACAACAACAACAACAACAACGAAAACAACAACAACAACAACAACAACAACAACAATAAACAACAACGAAAACAACAACCGCAATAATATTGTAAAATCGTAACAACAACAACAACATCGAGTGCCGGCTGAGTGCACAACACACATTCCATCAACAACAACAACAACAACAACATCAGTTGTTGTAACACACTTCTTCTTAGTCTTCTTCTTCTTCTTCTTCTTCTTCGTCTTCTCCTTCTTCTTCTTCTTCTTCTTCGCTGAAATCAAACTCAAAATCGAAAGCCGAAAAAAAATAAAAACCAACCAACGACAATTACAACAACTCAAACAATGTTACGAGCGTGCTTACAATCGCGGTTACAATCGTAATGACGTCCCATCAAAAGATTACCCAATCATTGTTTTGGAATCGTACGTATTTTCTGTCATTCTTCTCCCTTTTTTCGCATTAGTTCGCATTGTAGTGAGCGATAACGGGCCCACGCGCGGGGCGCCCCCCACAAAATCTTCACAAAAATGTTCGAAAAGTCAGTGGAAACATTTCGAGGGATGGACTGAAAGGTTATATATAATTCCTGCACGCCTCCGGTTAATGAAATTGGGTCAATTTTACCGGAAAAATATGTCACCTAACCCCAAAAAGTGGCCTCCTCAGCCCCAAAACGTTGCTTCTGGCGGTTCTTGCTTTGTTAATGATTCTGCCTTTTGTGTTTGTTGCGATGATTGTTGTGATAATTGACTGCTGGATGGACGGATGGATGGATCGACTGCCTGACAAACTCGGACTCGGTCTCTCTTGTGGTTTGGAAGCTACTGTGTCAAGTCTTCTTTAGCATTGCGGTTAGCATTTGATTGCTGCTGCTGCTGCTGCTGCTATTGTTGACCGTTCCAGTGCGTCGCTTGTGGCCTGTCGTCGGTCGTCGGTCGTCTGTTGTCGGTCAATTAGGTTGGTGGCTCTGTGGCGAACAGCGCGCATGCGCCACCTCAAGTTACTCAATACTTGCTCTTTGTTAATTATGCCTCGACCACCGTCAGTCAGTCAGTCACTGAACAGAACCACTGAGCGAGCCACCAGCTGTGGTCGGTGCTCTTTACGGACATGTTGCGAGTATGTGTGTGTAGTTATTGCTGTCATCGCCAACGTCGCCAACGATGCCAATGTCACTTCAACATTACTTACATCGAGGTTGTGGTCACTCGCAGCTGTCGCCCCGGCTGGCCGTGGTTCGGACTGACCATCGTGCGGTTGTCTTGACAATCATGACACAATTCAATCAATCCATTGATGGCGCCTCGATCGATGGTGCCTCGATCGATCACTCTTAGCAGATTTCTGATGATTTCATCGAAAATCGAAGAAGGCTGAAAATTGTCAATGAGACTTTACAGAACACTAAAGCGACGTTAAAAGTGACCCAATTGACGCGAAGTGATATATTCTCCAGTCTGCATAAATGGTTTTTATGGTTTTGAGACATTTTTTTTTTTTAGAAATACATTTTTTGATAAATATTTGTGGAAATTTTTTTCATTTCTTTATTACGAAAAATTGTAAAGAAAGGCTTTAGGTGTAGAGAAATCTCAAGAGATTTTAGTAAAAGTCGAAGGAGAGAAAAGTCGTTTCTTGGTTGGGTTGAGATAATCGACAGCATTATATGCACACTTACACGCACCTATACACCCATGCAGGCAATATATTATGGATATATGTATGTATTATAGAGTAAGAGTATCTCTTCTTCGCTTGGAAGGAAGACCTCGCTTAAAGAAGCGCCTCGAGTTTCACTAAATAAATAGATCATTTATCAGCAAAAATGATACTCGTGATGCAGCAGCAGCAGCGTCGTCGATCGTCGGTCGTCGGTCGTCGGTCGTCGGTCGTAGTCTCAATGGTTGGAGCTGTTGGCAACAGAAAGAACTTTTCGCATGACCGTGAAGTTCACCGGACCTATTATTCAAAGGCTGATCGAAGTCAAAGCCAGCTTCAGAGTCGCCTGGATCTTTGCCAAGTTCTTCTTCTTCTTCTTCTTCTTGTTGCTTTTCTGGAAGCGTTTCCAAAACGAACGCACTCTCTCGCACCGTCTGTCTCTTTATGTGCGACCGACCCAACACGCAAAAAGACTTCTTTTGAGCGAAGAAGAAAAAATTATCAAATGTTCAGTATCAGCAAAAAGAAGAAGAAGAGGAAGCGAGCAAAGGAAGAGCAGTGCTTCCTCGAGGAGTGCAGCAGTGCAGCAGGCCAACGCTGAGGAATCAATAAAATATGAATGCCCGATAGCGCAACTGATTGGTCCGGACGACGGTACGTCTGTCTGTCTGTCTGTCTGTCGGTCTATGCACGGTTGTGTGTACTACGAGTATATTCTCATAATACGATATAACCAATATGCCATTATATCGTATTTGTGCGATCGCGATCAGCTGTCTTTGTGTGGTGGTGCTTGGTGCTGTTGTTGTTGTTGTTCCTGTTATTGGACAATATACGCAAACGCACATTGTTAACTTGGCCTCCAAATGGTCAAGCTCGTTCGGTATCATACGATATATTTTTGCCATGCGGTCAAAGCAGGAAATAACGTCATACTACAAGAGCCCGCAGTGAACATCTGCTGCTCCAGCCTTAAGTACGAGATGATCGATACCGCAGTAATACACACGCGTACACAAACGCACAAACGGAGACGTAGTACGTAGCCACGTAGCCACGCGAACGCACTCAGACTCAGTCTCAGTCTCGGTCTCATTGCTTGCGAACAACCAAAAGACCATAAAAAAGCGCACAAAAGGCATTTCTCCACCGAAATGCGAGTGGCCGCGTGAAAAAAGCGCTGCGCTGAAAAAGTAATTGCAAACGGTGTTTACTCCTAGCCCGGGGCGGCGCAAAAAGTACCCACCATTAAGGACACCGGAACCGAGTGTAAAAGAGATAAGTTGGCATTGGCGCGGTATGCAATTATACCACGAGGGTAGCGTTGGGTTCTTGTTGTTGTTCGGGCATTCGTGCGCTTGTCAGTCCTTCCGTTCTGACGTTATACAATGCCAGAAGAAGAGAAAGAGAGAGAGAGAGTGGCAGAAACTTTTTTAAAATCGATATCAAGTTTTTTGTCCCAAAAAAAAAAAAAAAAAAAAAAAATTCGGGATATCCCTTTTGTTAACAACTAAATAAATTTTCTGGAAAAAAACGATATTAATATGGCTATTTTCCATCCAAACGGTTTTGCTTCGGTTTAACGCAAAACTGGTTTTCGCCGCGAAAACCATTAGAGAACCAATAAAACTCCTTTGAAATTGTTGTTGTCAGTTTAGCGCAAAACCCAAATAATTACTGATTTTAGCCTGGTTTTTAACCCTGTTTCGAAGTTCGAAAACTAGACGCCACAGCCCTGTCGCTTTCTGTATGTTAGTTAATATGGTAGAAAGAAAGAAATATTGTACACAAAAATATTCTATGAAGATAAAGAAAAAAACAAAACATTGGTTTTGTATACAGCAATAACAGCAGCAGGGGGCGTAACCCAGCAAAACTGAAAATAAAACCAGTTTTCTGTGAAAACGCTTGACACTTGCTCTAAATTCGAAATTCTAAACCAAAACCAAAACCAAAACCATTTTATGGCAAGAGAGATTAAAATAGTTCCTAAAATCTTATCTCAAAATTGCTCCACCACTTCCGGTTTTCAAGATATCCTGCTCTTAATACACTCTCAAGAAAAGGTGTTAGGAGAGAAATTTTGCTATAGTTTTGTGCAGAACTGACATGAATTTAGATCAACCTTCAGAGGATATTTAAACGGTCAAAAATTAACCTTTAAGAGGACGAAAGTCCTGAAATCGTCATATTGGTCTAATATTGGGTTTACCATTATTGACCCTTTTCTGTTTGAGTGCATGATGACAAACTCAAAACTCTCGAAGTAACACAAAACAGTAACATGACAATTCGTATAGCAGTCAACTGTTTGCATTCGAAGGTGCCGACGCTAGGGCCCGACACAACGACACACTTGCCCCAAAATGACAATGTTTGGTCTAAAAAAGATTCGATTCGATGATTTAATCATAATAAATTTGATCAAATTTTGAATTTGTTGAATTTTTGAAATTTTCGAATTTCGAATATTTATATTAATCCGGCAGCGACGATCTTCCCGGTTGATGATCGATCGCCTGCTGGTGTCCTGATCGCGGTGCAAGCCACAGCAATGGATGGCTAAGGAAGGGCGTAGGTGTAGTGTGGCTTGCTTTGGTGACGCTTGACTTGGCGTCCCTCTTCACACGTCATAAATTCTGTTCAGCTGTCATGTCCTCGATGTTCGATGATCATCACGCGCAGCCTTGACGGCGGCAAAGCTAAGCACAGTGTCTGTCTGGACGGTGCTCGGCATGGCACGGCCATGTCCTGTGTGCGTCCAGAGTTTTCTGTTTCTTCGATATTTGTTGTAGAAACGTTTATTTCAGCAAATTAGTTCATGACCATCTGGTGAACGAACGGACTGGGCCTGCTTCCACGATCAAAATGATCATCACCGAACAACGACTACTAAAGATGCGGAAAAAAGGTTCGATTAAACGTGTTTACGTAAGCGTTGGAAGCGTCAGACGTTGAAGATGAAGAGTGTAGACAGCGAAACAGAGAGACAGAGGGAGAGAGAGGGTTCAAGAAGAAATGAGCTGTGATCGGCGGCCGTTGGTCGCGGGAGTGAAGAGTGCAATGCGGCGCGCTTAGACCGATGGCAGTGAAGGTAAACACATTTAATCCGACACGCTCGATGAACGATTACAACGCGCGACGACAGTCGACGATCATTTTGGCTGCGCTACCACAACAACGCTCCCGCGTCGCGTCGTCGCGTCGTAAGCAACTGCGGCTTCGCATTATTCACTGCGGATTCCGTGTTGGCGTGAAGAATTACAAATATTTTCTTTTTTCTTTCTCCTCAAAAATACATCCTTCTCTGGTCTAGACCAGAAAAGTTGTTACAATTTTGCATGGATCTTCCGTTTCGTATGCATCATGGCATGCTGTTGCTGTTACTGTTGCTGTATGCCGTGTACCGGCCGCCGCCTGCTGTCTGCTGCGGCGCACCCGTAATTCTACTTACTTAACCGTCCGACGCAGTCGATTGCGCGGCGATAACCATTTATTATGCAAGCCCATCACAAAAGGCGTTAGAAATTACCGAACGCTCATCAATTTCCATCGGTAGCTTCCGCTGTTTAGGAATCGCGGCACAACCAATCGCCGGCGCAAGCATCCAGCGAATGTTTGGCGAGTCGTAGGCATTTGCGCTGACTGCCGAAACGTGACAGATAGTCACGATTTTGATGGACTAGCTCAACGATTTTCTAGCTCAACGATCAGGAGTAGAGCGCTCAGAAATTGCAACTTCTGGCAAATAAAAGGGGGTAGTAATGATCCGGAAGAGGGTGGAGCGGGACAGTGTGGAAGAAAAGATTCATTCTTAACGAGAGTGTGCAGGAAAAGAGTGGAAGTAAGAGTAGTAAGTAAGAGTAAGAGTGAGAGGAAGGTAGTTGCGAGGTATTAAGTTACATAAATGGCCTTTTTCTCTGCCCACAAAGACCTCGAAAGACTCAAACTCGGACTTAACGACTGCACGATTAAAGATTTTAAGTAAATATATTTTTGCTACATGAAAAGTTGTTAGAATATCAAACGGACATTGACAATTTCTATCGTCTTTCAGTCTTATGTTCTTCATTTTGTGGCGATTTATTTGCATTGAGTTAAATTGTCAGATATTTTGGAAGTTTTCATCTTAATAAATCAACTTTCCAAATTGAAAAATGGTAAGTTCTTAGGTCTACAAAAGTGGTTATTATTTAGGGACAAGGATGGAGATCCTTCTCTCACTTCTTCGGAACTCTTACTTGTTTATCTCTTCGGTTACTTTATGTAGCCAGGAGTACTGTCCTGCCCTCACACCAGATGGTCAATGGCCAGCACGACACCAGAGACCAACAAAAACCACACAACGCAGGGGTGTTGGCCACGATCGCGGTACACTAATGACTCGTTTATGTCAAGTTAAGGGCTTCATATTTCAAGTTAATTCCTGGTAAACATTTTATGCGCCGCTTTCTCACTTTTTAGCTCCTCCGCGGCACATCCCAGGCACCGCATAACCGAATAACAGAAGCTGAAAAAGACGTCGCGTCGCGTCGCGTTGCGTCGCAAGGGAAGATGATAAGGTGGCGCAGCGGTCATGAGGGGTAAAGGGGCGCAATGTAGATAAGCGGTAAGAGAAGAAAATTAAATCAACCGCGAAATTATGCACTTTTCATTGATTTTCCACACGTTGTATGTTTTGAACAGTAACAACAAAGGCATCGGCATCGGCATCGGCACGGCACGGCACGGCACAACACCGTAAAGTGGCCCAGCCGAAACGTCGCGTCGTGGCCTTCTTGCGCGCTCCGCTTTGTTGTGCTCCGGCTGGCTTTTGTCATGGTTAGCGCTCATCTGCTGTGCCTCCGGCTGCTCGCCAACTAAAAGCCGAGAGCTTGAATAAATTTCTTTATTAATAATTACGCGTTTGCGACTGCGTCTACGTTTACGTTTGTGTGTGCGCCTGCGTAAGCGGCTGTTGCTGCTGCTGCTGTTTCAAAGGGCCTGCAACGCATGGTCGGCCCGCGGTTAATACTGTGCGACCAGCAACCAGCAACACTTGCTTGAAAAAGACAGACGGACAAACACACAGACCTTCATGGCTATCAACCTTCGCGGCTATGCCTTAAGCGCCGCGCCGCACTGCACCGCACTGCACTACCTTTCTAGTACGGCAACGCGTCGTCATACTCATCGTTTGCTGCATATTTACAACGCTTTATGTTAACAAATAATTTATTATTAAAATTATGATTGACAACCTGAGGCACTTTTCAATTTTGAACTTCGTCTGAGTGCGACGACGCTATTATCGTACATATTACATACGTGTATATCGCCGCAACGATGGCGGTGCCGTTATTGCTGTTGTTGTTGTTGTTGTTAGTGTCACGTTGATCCTTCAGCTCCAGCAATTACCGAAATTTTCTGATTTCTCTGATGTGCGCTGATGTGCGTGCGCTCTCTTGTGGCCCAATTGTGGCGTTGCATATGCGTCGCCGCCCTCGCGAGGGGTTTACTATACATGCGGCAAGTGCTAAATGGAACGCCGTCTGTCCGGACAGGCCGCCACCGATGAAGCGATCGTTTAAGTCGACGGAGCTGACGATCGTCGATCAAATGTTATTGATTAAACGACGGTTAACAAGTTGATTTAAGTGCTTGTAAATTTATAACGTCTGCAGAAAATTTATGCAAATTGACGAGCCTTTGTTTGTTCGGCGGTACCGTTTAACACACTTGACATTTCTGTGAGGACGATGATGATGATGATGATGACGACAGTGATGTTAGCGCTGGAGAAATGGGCCAAGAAAGAGAAAACTAAAAAGTCTACAGCAATTGAATTAATTGAAAGTTAACGTTTTGAAGAGCTCATATTTCCAAAAAGGCCAACACTCAAGGCGGTAACAATTCGTGGAGCGTTTAAAGAGTTGGTGGTATTTATCGGTCGTTAGCTCGTAACCAATTTTAGTAAGGGCTAAAATTTATCTAAAGGCTCTTGAAAATTTCAGCTTGAAATCTTGGCGTCTGGCATTACTCTTGTGATCATAACTTGACTTTTTCTAAAGGGATTTGCATAAACTTTCTTCAGGGCCCTCAAAGCCCTAATTTCGAGTATAATAATCCCTTTAAAATGAGGAGTGTCCATAAAAAACCGCCGGATTTAAATAAATCATGAATAAATCGTTGAAGACAGGAATAAGTTATGAAAGTTTCGAGAATATTCGAGATATTTTATAGTTACTACGATTATATTCATTGAAAATATGTATCTTTCTCAAAACAACACTCAACGATATACCAAAGGGGCCCGTTAAACCAAAGCCTCTCCTTGATCCTCGAGTAGAGCAAAATAAGTGAGAACCGACCACAAATCTTTGGCGCTTCTTGATGGCCAAAGGCAGAAGAAGCTTTTGTGGTCTATTCTCTCAATGCCTCGGTTGTTGTTGTTGCCTCCGCGGAACTGTCAGTCGGATCCGTGGTGTCGTCGGTCGTTCGGCATCACGAAACGCTCTACCATTTCATGTCATTCCATAGCTCATGAATATTTATGCGTCACATTCGGTCGCACTTTTCGCGCAGCTCATTAATAATGCGAGCGTCTGCAACGCACAAGTGTCGTCTTTATAACATTTTCCGCAGCGCATCCAACAAGACAAAAAGAAGTGTTTTCGCGGTAGAAAAGGAAGAAGAAGAACAAGAAGTGGCAGTGACTCTCTATGGTAACATTGGATTTCTATAAGATAAGCAACAAGCAGGCCGTTGTTGTCCCTTTATTTGATTCTGTTGGATTTAATTTCATGCTATAGTTGAGTTGGCTTGAGTTGAGTTGAAGTTTTGTATTATACACGATGGTCTTTGTTCTTGTTTCGTTGGACCGACCAACGATGCAGCGCTGACAATGTCCACAATGCCGTCGTTTGTCACCCTTCATAAAGGCGACCAGCGACCAACGACCAACGACCAACGACGACGAACGATTCAGCAGCGACAACAGCAACAACAACGCACACAAAAAAGGGGGACTCTTTCACCCCAAACTATTTCATACGTAGTTTACACGGGGATAATGACCTTTAATTGGTGCCTTTTCGGTATTTTATACGTCTTATCTTTGATCTCGCTGAGTCGTTGTTTGAGGTCATGGCTTTTATGACGGTTCCGATGTACCGGCAGCGATAAGGTGTATTCGCAGGTGTAACAGCAAACAAGTTACATAAAAGAAATGTCACGGTTCTGGGTCAGAGTTGAAGACAACAAGTGCCGCAATGCGTTTTTGGGGTTTCGAAGTTACCAAATTTTCGAGAATAAAAAAAGAAAGATGCTCTTTGTACGCCTTCTTGGAAGACACAACGAATTTTGGTAAGTAATTTTGGTCTTATGGACGATAATAACTATAAATTATAATTGTTAAGATAAATTATAATGGTAAAATTATAATAATGGTTAAATTATAATGGTAAAAAGGAAAATCTAATATCGAAAAGAATGGTTCTTGTATGTTACTTTGGATAAACGTGTTGAGTTGAATGACTTCGAGATAGATTGAGGTGATGAGAAGTATATAATAATGATACTAAGTAAGAACTGTAATAAAACCCATTTTTTCAGCTTCTTTGCTTAACGAAAGGCCTATGAAAACGTATTCTTAAGACTCAAAGCCTTTGATCGAAATATACACGGAATTTTTTCTTTCTGAAAACTTAACTTATGTACATTTTACAAACTTTTTTTTTCCCTTTTTTCAAAGTATGTTTTCCTTTTATGTAAATTTTAGCTACTCTGAAATTTGAAATATTGCTCTTGTGCCCTCGATTCTTTCGCCCATTCTGTATTTATCTTCTTAAAGGCTATTTTTCTACGGTGTTTTTTCTGGGAAAGTCACGCCCAGCTTGGCTTCTATAGCAGTCCTCATTTTCCTCCTTTTTACACACAACAAACGTTTATATCTAAAGAGCCTCATTAAAACTCTTTACGGCTATACCGTTGATTTCTCTAATTAAGTTTATTTAACTAGGTCTAACTTTCTCAAAGATTATGGTAAGGCCACTACTGGGCTATCTCGGTTACTCTAGTACTCGTAATTAAGATTTGAATCTATGGCGCAGCAAACAATCAGACCGTTTTCGACTTATTCACTCTCGAGTGCTGCATACCATACGTATCGCATGGCCGTATGTACCGCGTAATTAAGACACTTTTACGCATGCGCACCTGTGTATCCGGTTCTTCGTTCTTAGTTCTGCTCAAGTTGCGAGTAAGTACTTCGGGGTCGTGCGGAAAGTAATAAGCATTTTTCTTATGCTAATTAAGGAATGTGTCTCAATGAATGAGTTTGAATGGCATGGAAGGGCGGTACGATATGTCCGCCGCCGTTGCGATTAAATCAATATGACTGGAAAGAGAGAGAGAGAGAGAGGGAGAGAGAGAGAGAGAGAGAGGGAGAGAGAGAGAGAGAGAGAGAGAGAGGTAAAAAGAAGAATATCGTCACATAGATTGTCGCTTTACTGATAAAAATGGCTCCAAGTTTTTTTTGGAAAGCTTAAGTTGCTTAAAAAAGGGTTTAACTTTTCAGGAAAAAGTCCTTAAATTTTCATAAATTAAATAATTTTCCTCAAAAAACCTCATCATTAACTTCTCTCCGTCTCTCTAGCAAACCATTTTGTATGCCAGAAACCATTCATTGTACCCGGAGGGTGATGACTTTCCCTTGGGAAAGTCAATAAAACGAGTATGACAGACATTATAAAGTTTCTTAATCTTGTCACGGTAGGTCGTCTTCTTCGACTATTACTCGGCTGCTTCTTGGCTTCTTCCTCTCATTCTTATGGTCGTAAATATGCAAATGATTTGAAAACAAACGACTTATTTTCCGGTTTCTTCCGGTTTTATGCAAAAGTGACCAACGAAGCGACAAAGTTTGATTATGTCCGTACGAGTGGCTTTCGAGACAGGTCAACGAAGACACTTTACAGTCGGCGGATTGCAAGATCGCTTGTCACACGATGACGGACGATTCCGACTGAGACGGTGTCTCGGTGTCTCGGTGTTGGTAACGGTAACGGTAACGGTAACGGTAACGGTAACGGTAACGGTAACGGTAACGGTAACGGTAACGGTAACGGTAACGGTAACGGTAACGGTAACGGTAACGGTAACGGTAACGGTAACAGTAACGGTGACGGTAACGGTAACAGTAACGGTGACGGTAACGGTGTCGATGTTTCAGTGTCGGTATCTCAGTGTTAGTGTTATCTCAGTGTTAGCGTCTCAGTGTCAGTGTCTCGGTGTCGCTGTGTCTTTGACGGTGTCGCTGTGTCGGTGACGGTGTCGCTGTTAGTGTCGGTGACGGTGTCGCTGTTAGTGTCGGTGACGGTGTCGCTGTTAGTGTCGGTGACGGTGTCGGTGATGGTGTCAGTGTAGTTTGTCGTTGTCAGCAACGACGCTTAGTCGCTTTGATGTTAGTTGACTTCTTCACACTTGGTTGATCTCTACTTGAGCAAATGCAGCATTTTGGCGACGTCTCTTGGTCTCTTGACGGCGATGCGACGTGTCTTGACGGCGATGCGACTGGTTGTACCATGGTTGTATTTTATCTAAGAGCTCGTAAGCGGCAGATTTCGTGGCTTCTTTCGCTTTGAGGTGTTCAACGGAGCGCAATCGATGTGCGGAAAGAAACAGCAGTCACGCGTGTTGTTGTTATAGCTGCTTCGCTAACTTGGCTAACGTGGTTTGGAAGATTTGGGAAACCCTGCTTGAAGTTGATAGCTGTTGGTATTGGTGTCGCTGTCGCTGTCGCTGTTGTGGTGCTTACTATTTGGTGTCTTCTCAAGCCTTTCATTGTCCATTTAATGGCCATCATGGAAAATGATCTGCAAGGTATAGACCAGACCAACGCTCAACTGCTTCAAAGCGTGAAATTTCGCAAACATTTGATTTCACAAAATGAATTTCTCAATTCATTCGAACTGCGTTTCGATCACGCACTGCGCCGACGCGCACTTGCCGGCCTGTTGATTTTGATTGCTTTTCAATTAAAATTTTTAAAAGTGAAAATCTTACAAACAAAACGCAAACTCGACCGTCATGCTTGGTTGGATTCAATTGCACAATCAACCGCACTTGAAGGCTCAATTCCTTGGAGACAATCTGTTATTTGTCCTGGTTTTTATCATTCCGTTAGCGATCATACGAAACTGATACTACATTGTTACCAAAAAAGACAGGTTTTCAATTTTTAAAGTTGAAAAGTACAACTCAGTTGATGAAATGAACAATTTAACAAACAGTTGAAAAGCCAAATTTAAACCCAAGAAACCATATTGAAACGCCAAGCTTCGATTGTCATCATCATAAGTACAGCTAAAAATACAGCAACAACAATAACAACAACAACAACAACAACAACAACAACAACAACAACACCTACAACAATAGCAACCTCAATCAACGACTTTCCCATCCAACATTTTCCGATTGAGCTGCCGAAGAACATAAAAACGTGCGAAAGCCAACACCGCTGAAACGACCGACAATCCATCGCTCCATCGCTCCACCGTCCAATCAACCAATCTAAATTGAAGTTTCACGTAATGCGCGCTGGGCGACGGCGCGTAAGTTTGTACCTAAGTTTGAATGATATCTTTAAGGAACGATCGCCGATCGACACTCGACTGCAGCGCTTTTGGGAACCCTTCCATGCCTTTGCCAACCTAGCAAAATAATGCCATTGGAAACGACTAATACGATGCGATGCGATACGATACGATACCATACGATCCGATCTGAACGGACATGCATATAATACGGATGGCCTCTGCGGCGTCTCCGAGTTTATGGCGTTATGGCGCAAAAAGGAATATTAAAGTAATTTGTCAAAAGTGTCAAAATGCGACCGAGATATTGAATTTTCCCTCAAGATGCGCGCTCGTTGGCTGAAACAATGAAAATGTTGCACTGCCGTGGCCGCGGTTGGGCCGTGGTTGAGACCAGATCAAAGAAAGGGATAAGGCAGGGGCAAAGGAAATGCAATTTAACAACAGGTCTACCGGATGGGACCAGGTGAGACCGGCCGGTAAGTGGCCGAGCCAGCCGGCCGAAAGTGTTGGGCAAAAGGCAGATGACTCGCAGCCACTTGGTGCCACTCGGAAGCGAGAGAGAGAGAGTGTTCAGCCACGAACACGCCGTGTTGGCGGCACTTGCTGACTGAACCACGAGACCTGCGTTTCGGTTTCGATTTTGTCCGTTTCACAGATTCCTTCTTTCTCGCCTGCGTTTCGTCCAGCAGGCGCGTTGCTCTTGCCTTTGTCTCGGCCGATGATTGTCTGTTGTTGGTTTACAAATTCATTTCGCGTTAATGTTTTTGAGACACGATCGGATCGGTGTCCATGAGCCAGCAGTTTCCAACCAATAATGAGCACACCGTCATCGCCACCGCCGCCTTCGACGCCACTCTCGCATTTTTTAGTCGTTTGCAGCAGCGCACCAAGAAAGAGATGGGAATGGGAGGAGGTGGGGCCCTCGGCTGCTGGACAGGCCATCCAGCATTCACTCTTTCATCACAATGACGAATGACGTTGCTGCGGCGCGGCGCGTTTTTCTTTAAATTGAGTTTAAAATTAGATTCAGATTGGACTGACGCAGTGGGACGGCCAGCGCGACCACAATGTCGGCGACCAACCATGATGAGGATGACTCGTCGCCTCACCGCGGCGTTGTCCATTGTCGCCGACGTCGTCGTCCGTCGTCGTCCGCTGTCGTCCGCCGTCGTCCGTCGTGCATCGCCCATCGATATCGCATTGTTTTGGTATCGCGCATGCCGCAGTCCATCGCAATTGGAAACAGCATGTCGCTTGTCCGGCTTACGATTACCCTGAACCCGTCGAAATTGGTCAGAGTCGCAGTCATAGGCCGAGTGCTGTGGGCAGCCCTGCGCCCTTTGCGGAGCGGGCAGGGCAACCATCGGTACATTCTTTAATCAACTCGAATGCTGTTGATATTACGGATGATGGATGCGGATGCGGACACATGTGGCGCTGACTAACATACTGACAGTTTTTTTACGCGGACTCATTTTGAAATTTACGAGTGCAAATGGTTGCTCAAAGAAAAATTTCAATTATTCAAAGACAAGAAGGATTATCTGCTTATTACTGCTATTATTTTTGGTAGAGGCAAAAGTTTCTTAGCGGCAATTACCACAGGGGGGAAACGTTCCCCCTCAATAAAATGAAAAATGTAAAGGAAAAAACAGTGCTTCCTATATAATTATTTATTTTCTTTCTTTGTTGAAGTCCTATTGGTCAAGAGAAGAGAGAGAGAGTGAGACCCCCAAAGAAGAGGGAAAATGTTCTTGTTGAAAATTACCACAGGGGGAAAAGTCCCCCCTCAATAAAAAGAAAAATACAGTGCTTCCCACATAATTATTCCTTTTCTTCCTTTGTTGAAGTCATATTGGTCAAAAAAATGAGAGGGAGTGAGACCCCCAAAGAAGAAGGGACAGTTTCTTATCAAGAATTACAAACGGGGTGCAAACGTCCCCTTCAATAAAAAGAAAAATTTAAAGGAAAAGAAAGTGCTTTCCACATAATTATTCTTTTTCTTTCTTTTTTGAGGTCCTATTAGTCAAGAAAAGAGTGAGAGAGAGAGAGACAGAGACCCCCTAAAGAAGAGGGACAAGTTTCTTTTCAATAATTACCACCGAGGGGGGAAAGCCCCCCTTTAATAAAAAGAAAAATTTCAAGGAACAGTCAGTGCTTGCGACATAATTATTCCTTTTCTTCCTTTTTTGAAATCGTATTGGTCAAGAGAAGAGAGTGAGAGAGAGTGAGATCCCCTAAAGAAGTGGGACCCCAATAAAAACCAAAATTCGACTACATCCAGCCGCAGTTCTTCTAAGAGAAAAGAGTTTCTTAATGCAAAATTTCTAAAACTACCGCAATCGTATGACCGACCCCTTTTTATTAACTCTAAAGGCGTATATGGCTTAAATACCATGCTCCTTCCTTATTCTGCACTCAGTAACCGCCTTCGAAGCCCGAAAAATACTCGTATATCCAACCATATTTTATTTTATGCCAGTCCGGACAGAAACATGATAATGACTTTACTTAAAATTAATACCTAATGGCGTCATGATTCTGGCCACATTTCAGTTTTCTTTTTTGTCATGGTATGAACATGCCTGACTAACGTATAATAACAGCGGCAGCAACAACAACAACAACAACAACAGGAACACATTAGTTACTCAGTGGCCTTCAGTCGAATTGGCCACCATAATTATTAAGACGACAACAACAACAACAACAACAACGACGACGACAGCAGAAATAACTCAAGCAGAAAAGAACCTAATTCAAGACATTAAATCCATTTCATAAACTCTCATAGCACTCGCTAAGTGAAAAATTTCTCTCATCTCGTACAGATAATTTTCAATCCGACAAGTGACGAATGATCGGCCGACCGAACGACCGACCGACCGCGACCAGTCGGTTTCCATACGAATTCGGGGGCCATTGACGATGATGACGATGATGATGAAAGTCGAGTATGTTCAAATGCCGCTGATCGCTGTTAATGATCCATCATCGTGGCATCTTGGTTGCATTTGTAATGGCGCATTTTGGAAAGATCATTTCATGGTACAGAAGGCGGCTACGGCTATTAACGAGGATTATCACAGAAATGAAAAGAAAAGTACCAGCGAGCTGGTCAAAAGAAAACAGCTGCCAAGTAAATGAAGCAGCGGCAGCGTCAGCACCATGATGGCTAACGTTGCGTTGACGGAGTGAAGTGCGCGTTGCGACGGGGCATTTGTTAGGCCTAACCTTCAGCGATCAGACACCGTTCGGCAGACACCGGTTGGCTGACATCTTTTCAATCTTATGCTACTTAGCAGCGAGAATCTAGATGATCTCCATGCTCCATATGGTAGTATCGCAAGACCTACTGTAGTCCTTATGACAGAAACGGCATGTACTCGTCTGATCTCGTAAGGGACAGGCGTTGCCAAATTTTCAACGTTTAATTACTTTTGTTGGACTTCGGGTGACTTTGATGGGTGACTCCTGTGTGTATACGATCATTATTCGAGGCGGTAGTGATGACTTACGACTGAGCAGACTTTGAAGACTGCTCAGTCTGCGTGTGGTCACTGCCGATCGTCCAACGCTTTCGTCACTAAAACCGCAAAATGAAACGGCGGAGGCCTTTGCCGAGACCTTTGAGTGACTCCCTCGATCGCTAGACCGTTGTTTATTCATCTCGATTTCTGCATCCGTGTTCAAAAATAATTCAATTGAAAACTTGCTGCAGAATTTCAGCGCTTCTTCGGTAGTGTGAGAAAGATTGCTGCTGGCCTTCTGGATTGACCCTCATCATCAATGGACCAGCATTATTTCGTCTGGCTTGAGTATCTCAACGGCGGTTATGGCTTCTGCGGTAGTAGTCTTCTTGTCTTGATGGCGCTGGCTCCGGTCACATACATACGTAGATAAATGATTTCTGCCGCTAGCTTTTTTACACGCTTCCTTTATACGCTCCTCAGAAGCCAGGCGATCGTGATTCTTTGACCTTTTGATGATAAGGTTAAGGTCTTGTGGTTTTAGAGGGAACCACATTTTCTGATTGTACCATTCCATTATTAGGTTGACATGAGCACGTACTCTTCTAACAGTTTTTGGTAAAGCGTTAACGCATGGCATCGCTTGATTTAGACATTTAGACATAATTTAGACATAATTTAGACATAATTTAGACATAATTTAGACATAATTTAGACATAATTAAATATACAATTAACAAAAGAAATTGTATTTAAGAAAAAAATTGGCGACTCTACGCCGAGACCACAAGGTGTTCTTTATTTTTATTATAACTTAAGCATTCTTCGGTTTAGGTTTCAGGAAAAATCGTCTGAAGTTTTGAGAAAGATTGCTGCAGATTCATTGAAGTTAGGTCACAATTCTCGTAATTTCTTTACGTTTTTAAGGTTTTATAGTTATTCATAACTTTTTAAGCGGTTTTTTTTTTGGGGGAGGGGGGGGGGAAGGCGACCCCCCCTTTATGCCTTCCCTATCTCTTCTGGCCTATTAAAAGTTGCTTTCTAAAAACTATTGCAAAGCATTGCGACTACGAAAAATAACAGGAAATAACTCTTAATGTCGCTTCCGAAAACCTTAACTTTCGCCATAGCCATCACCAAGTGGCCAAGGCCATCGCTTTGTTGTTGTTTTTTTTTTGGTTTTGTTTTCGGCCAAGCCCATCGCGACCCTTCGGCGAAGTGTTGTCATTCTGACTGTCATGTGAAACTGCGAAACATCTGCTCCAAGGATACCCGGAGCCAGATTCACGGTTTCACTCTCAACACTCTTTCGGACTTTTATCGCTAGATAATTACCCTTTAAAATTACAGGCTGCCGACTCGACGAAGGTAGAGACGACTCAAATTTATTACGTTTTCTAGTAATTGAAGGGTGCTGCTTGCTGGATCGTACCATCGTAACGTATGTGTTCATCCGTCGTAGTATTTGAATAGACGCGGACACCACTGAAGCTGGCGGACCGAGAGCGACCAGTCCGGCCTGGACTTTCTTGGCTCTTCATTGAAAAGCGGACCGTGTGTATGGACTATGGTTAAAAGGTAGACAGATGGAAAAAGAGAGAGAGAGAGAGAGAAAAAGGAAGAAGATAGCTTGAAATGGCGTCGTCGAAGAGGACAATTATGGTTAGGGCAAGAGAAATCAAAGAGAGAGGAAGAGAGTGCTTAGGGCCCGTTTATAAAAACTAGCAGCAGCGGCCGTTTCAAACGGTTCCGTTTTAATAATTCCATTTCAGCTGTATTATGCCACACCTCCTTCCCCCCGCCCCCCACATTTTATGTCCCAGCACGTCCGGCAGCTGAGCGAGAGGGTCGAGTCGTTTGATTTGTCCAGAACGCGAGGCGTCCTCAACGTCCTCGCAGACGACATTAATGTCGCTGACGTTCCTGACGCACATTTAGAAAATTGTTGGTTTTCACCGTATGGCCGATGGGCGTGTGCTGGCGTAAATTTTATAGGATGACATGTTCGCCGCGTCGCTTTTCGGAAGCAAATGCTATGATGTTCGCTGTAGAAAGTGCAGTGTGTGTGTGTGTGTGTGTCATGATTTCGTGTTTAGGTCCTTCTCGCTTTTCTGCACTTTTTTCTCTTTCGCCATAGACGAGGTGTTGCCAATTTGTGGCAATTTGTTTGAGATATAAGATTATTAAAGCCATGCGGCTAAAGGCCGCATGCATGGTTACTATCGCAAATTGATCGGTTGGTCGGTCGGTCGTTCAGTTTTATTAACTTCGCCCGATGCTAGATTTTATATTTAATTTCGTGCTAATTGAATTACATTTTTTTAGACGTAAATATTTCGACTTAATTGTTGTTTTGACCACAACATTTCACCGGCTGCATTTCTTTGAGAATCAATTTTAGAGATTATGAAATGAATTTTGGTTATCACTAAAGAAGAGAAGCTTCGACAAACTAACAAATCTGGATGTACTTTAATCGACAGACGAATGCTGGCGTTAAGTCGTAGCAATAACTATAAGAATAACCACAAGAGCAACCGAAACAACAACAAAAACAACAACAACAATTGCAACTGCCAGCTGTTGCTGCTGCTGCTGCTGCTACTGCCAAGTGGCACTTGCTGCTTGCTAACAAGCTGCAGCAATCAAGACAAGTCAAGTCAAGTCTTCTTCGGTGACGACGCTAACGCTCCAGCAGCGCTCGCTGATGCACGGACGAAAGCCGTGTCGCCTCGAGCTCGAACTTCCGCAGAAGTTGAGTGAGTTGCTTGCATGCAGCACTTTTGCCGCCTGTCAGCAGGCAGCAGAGCCGCAGAGCTGCAGCACAGCTCGCGCAAGCAAATTCAACGCACGTCTTACCTAAAATTGATCTCGAGCAACTCGTCGTAATTCTTGCTTGTTGTTGAACTTGTTGCTGTTGTTGTTATTGTTGTTATTGTTTTACTTAACTCGAATTGTCCAAAATATTTGTTTGCTGCAGAAGACGGGCGAGCCGAGCCGACGGGCCAAATCGACCGGCCGGCCGGCCAGCCGTTCGCTATCCATCTTGCTAACAAGAACATCATCATAAATCGTGGTCAGCAATTTTTCGCTTCGGTCAGCAATATTTTTCTCACTCGGTTTTTTTTTTAACGTTTTCCTTTTTTTTTTTTTTTTGCGCCTTTTTATTGTATTTATAAACAGAAGTTGAAGAAATCGCTTGCGGATTTGATAAAGATCGCAACGATTTATTGCGGACTGTTGTTGTTGTTGTTGTTGCCTGAATTCGTTACCGATGCACCAGTTAGACGAATATTCTTTTCAGTTAATTAAACACATAAAATTATTATATTATTTGATAATAATTGTTGTAAAGTGGCACGATTTCACTCATTTTGCTACAGTAAAAACTTGTTTATTCGAGCTGGGAAATTTTGCGGTTTTCAAACGATTTGTTCGCACCGACTGAAATAGTAATCTCCAGAGACAGAGAAAGACCTCTTCTTCGTCTTCGTGCTCTTCTGCATTTTAAAAGGTTTTTATTTTAATAGCTATCACTATAGCAAAACCTTAGCGCAGCTCACAAACCCTTCCCTCAGCATTAGAAAGGTTGCTTCGAAGCCTCAGAGGTCTGCAAAATCGAACTTAACCTAAACCTTAACCTTCTTATTTTAAAAATGTGATCCAACAACATCCCTGAAGCAGCTTTGTTTAGTCCTGGCATTGATTTTAAGCACTCTCTTCGAAGTAATAACCTTCCGAAATATATTGCTGAACTTTAGAGAGGCCTTCTCAACGCCGCAGACGCTTTCAAAATTAAGTCTAACCTAAAATCAAGAGGCCACAACCTTTTAGCAGGCTTTTCGTTTAATACGTTATTGTGATTATAACACCAGGATGCTAAGTCTGGGTGGCTTTGTGCCCTCTTTTCGAACAAGTAGCCCCCGGAAACATTTTCACGGCCGGTTTAATTTAAAATCGAAAACCCATTAGCATTTAAGAAGCTTCTATTCTACTAACTTGTATTAAAATTTATTCTCTAAAAGCGACGTTAGACTAAACTTTCGATCACAGTCAGTGCGTACGTCAGTGCCTTCTTCAACATCGTGGCGACTCCTTCTGGCCAGAGTGCAAACTAAGGCCATTATTGCGGCTTTTTCTGCTTCTCCAATAATTTGCGAATGCGTTCTGGTCAGCGGACATATTTTTCAGTCTAATTGGACTTGACCAACTGCGACTTGAGCAGCGAACGTGAGAGACCGTCAGAGACATTCACTTCTGTGGTGACGGTCCCGCCGGGCGACGAATTGAATCGGGTGCATCAGCAGCACCGGCACCAAAAGATCTGAAATCTCTGGCAGCCACGTAGAACGGTAACTATTCTGAGAGGCTCAAACAACGCCGCGGTGTTGGTCATTCTCTCGGCAAACAGGCCGTAGCTATTACCGACCGACCATATTCTGCGGTGACTCGGTAGTTTTTGTTGGCCGCTTTCTCTGTAGACAGTCGAAGCGTCGCGTCGCGTCGCGTCGTTTTCCAATCGCCGTCCATCGCTTTTGACTTTAGACCTTGCGTTACGCAGCGCAAGTAAGCAGGTAAGTATTGGTAAGTATTGACGAGTGCAGCGGCACAGGTTGATGAAGGATTTTGCTTTTCCCTTTTTTCACTTCTGGGGCTTTCAATCAGTCCGCCGCCGTCGTCGTCGTCGTCGTCGTTGTTGCTCTTCAGGCTCTGCTTCGTTTCCGTCAATCACATGTAAATTATCGAAAGATTAATCGACTATTTCGGAGCGTCGTTTGATGTTTTACGAGCGCAGTCAATCCACTCCAATTCACCACAAAAACCGGCCATTCGTCGGGCAGTCCGGTACGTCTGTCTCTCTGTGTCCATCACATGCAGCGACTCGCTCTCGGTTGGTTTCCATTGGCTGCCTGCCTCTTGCGTTCACATTAGCCGGCGCAGATGGTGGGCCGCTGCCCATTTTGTACTCTAACTTCGGTCTGACATTCGCCGTTTCTCAGCAGCCGAAGTGAATGGCCACAATTTGAATTAATGACTTATTCCATGCCGAATCTAGGCATGGATGGATGTCCGTAGATTATTCTTAGCTTTCTTATGGCCTTTGCCCGGCCCGTTCTTATCCGCCTGGGACATCAACATATTGTACCAAGTGGACCATAATGCCAGGTAGCACTCAATAAAGGAAGGGTCGTCGGGGTAGGGACAGAGGCAGGGGAGTGCGGGAAAGTGCTGCCTCAGCCGTGGCAGAGAGTCAATCAGTCAAGCTGAATTCTTCAACAAACGGCCGAGGCGGCTACTTGTTCCCGAGCTCGGCACTGATTCGAGCGAGTTTGGGCCGGATTCCGCTGGCTCGGCCGATTGACCGACTTGTCCCAGATGCACACGATAATCGCTCGCTGACCGGCGCAGACCGGCGCCTGCCTGATTAAGAGGTATCGCGGTCCTCTTGCCCGAATTTGTCACAATGAGTGCCAACAAGAAATGTTCGTTGTCATGTCGCAATTAAGATGCTCGATAAGATTATGACAAAACAATAATGGAGCGGTTAAGCTTGTGAAGATGGCGGTGAATGAGAGAAACGATGATCATACAAGAAAGTGGATGAAAAGTGGCAATCACGGATCATTTCCTACCGATACAGACAGACACTGATAATGGCAGCGTAGACACAAATGTACGTAAGTGCTTTGAGTATATTCGAAAATAATTTCAGTACTTTTAACGATTTTTAGTAAAATCGACAAAGAAAACAAAAGTGGAAGTATTTGTGAGGCGCATTTTATAAAAGATGACACACAGACTTTCGTCTTGAAGATGATCGCATTTAAAGTCGTTGTTAAAATGCGATAACGGTTGATTGATAAGTACAGCTTTTGGAGACCTTGACTTTGAATGAAAAAACACTTACACACTCTTTTAAAAACAAAAATTATGTGATTATGAGACAGACAGCAATAAATAGTAAGCTTACAGTGGAAGAAATTTATTAAAAGTCGTAAAATAATCGCTTGAAACACCCTGTTTTACTTATAACACCCCTTTTGACTGCTCGGGGGGCATCTCAACCCCTCAATAAACATTTTCTGCTCAACCAACCCAAATGCCCAACCACTTTGACGACTAGACCACTTTTCCTAAAATATGTTCCGATGTTTTTTAACGAAATTCCAAACGCCGAGCCCCGAACTCCTTTTTATTTGCCCCCATTTGGGTAGAGCAACTCCCTCTCATACGACTTTTTTCTTGTTCCGAACTAACCCACACATTTTAGCTTGCCGTCGCATCGTATAATAAGCACCCTGTAAAGCGGTGAGGCTGCAAAGCGGCTGAATTCATCATTCTAATGACGTGGATTTCTTAAAACCGTTGCGGTTTTGAAGTTTAAAGCCGCTTTTAAAGTAATCTAGAGTACAAAAAGTCTTTAGAGACTCTCAGAGAAGAGTCTTACGGTACACAAATTTTCAAATAAAAGATTAAATTAAAAAAATAAAATCGATTAATATAATTTCCATAATTTTCAATAATACGTAGTTTTCTTTTATACAAAAAACGTTTATAATGATTTTTTTAACACAAAACCAAAAATTAAACGAATGAAAGAAAACACTTTTGAAAAGCAAATTTTTTTTTATAATAATAATTTTGAATACAATTCACAGCAATCACTATATGTAACTATATACATATACAGTAGTATACCATTTAACCGATTAGGTACAGGCGTGTATATAGCCAGTATAGTAACATACATAAACATATAAAGAAGGTACACAATGTCGACCGACATTTCGTCATTTGAACATTTCGAACAGTTGAAAGTTCAAGAGAAGAAAAAAACTCTTTTTAATTTTCAGTTTTTGTGCGGGCTTGGCTTCATCATTAGTTTCGGTGTTGCTGAGGAATAGCGTAAGAGCCAAGAGCCAAGAGCTCTTACTGATCTTACGGTCCCAAAACGAACGCCATGACGTGAAACGTTAAGCCATTGCCATTAATGATGATGATTAACGACGATTAATAACGAGGGCCGCCGTTTGGCCGAGTCTGTTGGGCCATCATGTGAAACTGTAACAACCAGTAAACGCCTATTTTTCGGGCCAATTAATGTCGTTGCCTCTTCGTCTACGCCTCGCAGACGTGGTTGGTTGGTTGATGCTTGAGGTTGATCGTTGCCGGTTGCTGCTTGATGATGGTTGATGGTTAATGGTTTTGCCAAGAAATAATCAACCAAAACTAAACCAAAGTCAAGCCCTCAAACGAATTCCTTAGATTTCGGTGTTTACGGTTTGAGGCAAAAGTTTATAACATTTAATGGCATTTCATCATCACTTTTCCGTTTCTTTCTGAGGTTTTTTAATCTTCCCATCATTTAAATCCATTGAAGATAATAATATTTATTGTGATTATTTCTTGTCAGTTGTTGTTGTTGTTGTATGTTGTTGTTTGGCATAGCTGTTGTTGATATTATTACTGATATGGCAATTAATCAAATAACTTTGTTCAAAGATCAAAGAAAACTTCCTTCCACTTCCACAAAAATCATTGAAATTTTTGAGTTAATTTTTGAAAAATCTTAGTTTAAGGAAATTATTAATTTTACGCAGTCTCTTAAGCGTTTCGCTTAACCTTGCCTAAACGCCTTTTACGTTTAGTAGTTTTTCTTAAGGCCACAACAATCATCATCACATGAATTAACGAGACACTAAATGGGCTTCCATTTTTCCAATATTTTTTTTTTTAGTGCAAAGAATTTAGTAAAAATAGAAGCGTAGAAAAAAGTCAATATTTCCAAATGTTTTGAAAAAATGTTGAAAGAAATCTTTTGGAAATCTTTTGGAAAGAAATCGTTTTGGAATGAGAGACGTTCTTGAGATTAGAAGAAAAATTCTGTCGTCTCGGGCACTCAAGCCTCAAAGCCCAAAACCATTGTGAGCAGGATAACTCGAAAATGTAAGAAGCTCTTACGTTGCTGCATATTCAGAGCATCAAAAACTTTCGAAATTGGTCTGGTTTTTAGTTCAAAATTTTGTCTGTTGTTATAATTCGAAGAAGGTTATAAACCTTTTAGAATACTGACAGCTTCAAAACGACCACCCTTTTTTATTATATATAATAATTAAATAATATAATAAATTTAATTTAAACCTCCAAAATTCATGATATTTAATATCTTTACGGCCCAAAAAAAAACTTATTTTCTACACTTCAAAGTACAAAACTCTTCTTTGAAGAAACTCTTTTCTGTATCGTCTGATGATGTGATGTCGTACATCTTCAACATGCTAAATCCACCCTCAGGGTCGTCAGCGTTGCATGAACAGAAACGGCCGACACTGTTTGATTTGTCGTTTCAGTGTCAGCGTCGCTCAAATCGAGCATCTCATTAGAAAAAGACTCACCAAAGCCGAAGCCGAAGCCGATTCGGATTCCGAAACTTGCACAAGCTTCCATCCAGCCTCGGCGAAAACAATGGTGCATATTTTGAGTTTTTCCTTGACTTAATGAGATGCGAAGGGAATCGTGGAATCGTGTGCGCTTTTTGTGTTCGCACTACCCCCAGCAGGTACCCTAAAAGTACTACACCGCAACGCGCCTTTCGTACGGTTCGTTTTTCCATGAACGTCTCCGATTACGATTCCAAGTTCGAAGTGCCAAGTGCGCAACCGTCATCAATTATTCATTATCCAATGGAATCTCATAACCTTGCTATCGCCGCCGCCGCACCGCCGCACCGCCCCTTGCCGTTTGTGGCCCTGCGACCGGCGATCAACCGGGCTGAATGCCGTGACAAAGAGACTTCACCGCTTCAGGTTTTAACAAATTATTAGCGTATAATAGAAACTGTCCGAGGACAGCGGCGCAACGAGTCCCCAGCATTGTTATGCAAATGACACTTCTTGACACGCGAGATGGCGCGCAGGTCGCACAACTCTTATATTTTAATTACAGCCGGCAACATTGTTGGAGACGGAGACGGAGACGGAGACGGAGGAGCAGGCTGTCGTTCTCATGGCGGCATCAGCTCTCAATGGATGCACGCTGTCGGGCTGCCGTCATCGTCTCATGACCGCCCCAAACGTGTTGCTCGCTGGTGCTCGGCCGGGCTGGTGCATTTACGCCGCGCGAGCTTTGTCGTCGCATCGCGCAAGCAACCGCCCTCAACGACGGTTTTTGCTCTTCTCTCTGCTTTGCGTCCGTCAACGCTGCTCTTCTAAGTATTGTGCGCATGCGTGTTACTTGTGGGCGACAAAACGTGAAGCAGTCCCGCCGCCTCTACCCCCACTCTTCACTCTTCGCCAACATCTACCGCTAATTGGCGCTTCGCGTCGCCCCTAAAAAAGTGCAGCAGCGCAACGCTTTTTGTGAGGTTTGACGTTTGTTGACGTTGAGCCGAGCACGCAAAGCGCCAGAAAAAACCAGGCCTGAGCAACGCACATGAAGTAAAAAGTGCCACAACATGCGACGTCGTCGCATTAAGTGCAGATAATTAGGTATAATGGTGGTAACTAGCTCGCAGCTTAAGCTATCTTAAGCGCGCGCAGCTAAAGATGGCCCCACCAACAACCAACAACTATCGTCGCCTCGCCTCGCCTCGCACTTCCTCTTTCGCGCTACTGTTAATATTCTTGCAATTAATTAAAAATTGCGTCACTTAAATGCAAATCTTCGTAATGCGTGCCGAGTTACATAAAGTGAATGAATTCTCAGCGTTGGAGAGACGCGTTTTGGTGGCTGTCATTAAAAGCCAGAAACAGTTCCTTTCTTGTTCCTTTTTGGGTACAAGATTCTCTCATGCGATTCTCGTTAATTACACAGAAACATTCATTCATCGCATTATGATATTTTTCTAGTATTTAATTCGTCTCTGCTTAAATACTGAAAAAGAGACAAAAGACAGACAGTCGCAGCCGTCGTATTGCGACTGGAGTCAATTTACGTTTGCCGCCGTGTAATGAACTGAAATACACTGAGAGCATCTTGAACTGAGACCAGAAGTTGTTACAGATTGGGCGGCAGAAAGTCGCATGAAAATTTGAACCTCATAAACAACATGAACAATCATAAAAGGCTCCGAAAAGATTCAAAAGGTTTAGAAAAGAATCATAAAATGCTCAGAAAACAATCATAAAAGTCAACGAAAAGATACATAAAAGTCTCAGAAAACAATTTTAGAAGGCTCAGAAAAGAATCATAAAAGGTTCAGAAAAGAGTTGCAACAGGCTGAGAAAACAATCATAAAAAGATTCGAAAAGATTCGTGAAAGGCTCAGAAAGCAATCATAAAGGGCTCAGAAACGTATGTAAAACGTTCAAAAAAGAGTCCCAAAAGGTTTAGAAAATAACCACGAAAGGCTAAGAAAACAATCATAAAAGGCTCAAAAAACAATCATAAAAGGCTCAAAAAAAGATTCATAAAAGGGTTAGAACACAATCATAAAAGGCTAAAAAAACAATCATAAAAGGCTCAAAAAAGATTCATAAAAGGCTTAGAAAACAATCATAAAAGGCTTAAAAAAGATTCATAAAAGGCTTAGAAAACAATCATAAAAGGCTCAAACAACATTCATAAAAGGCTCAAAAAAGATTCATAAAAGGCTTAGAAAACAATCATAAAAGGCTCAGAAAGAGTCCCAAAAGGTTTAGAAAAGAACCACGAAAGGCTAAGAAAACAATCATAAAAGGCTTAGAAAACAATTATAAAAGGCTCAAAAAAGATTCATAAAAGGCTTAGAAAACAATCATAAAAGGCTCAAACAACATTCATAAAAGGCTCAAAAACGATTCATAAAAGGCTTAGAAAACAATCATAAAAGGCTCAAAAGAGATTCATAAAAGGCTTAGACAACAATCATAAAAGGCTCAGAAAAGGATGTAAAAGGTTAAAAAAGAGTCCCAAAAGGTTCAGAAAACAATCATAAAAGGCTACGAAAGCATTCATAAAAGTTTCACAAAACAATCTTAGAAGATTCAGAAAAGAATCATAAAAGGTTCAAAAAAGAGTCCCAAAAGGCTCAGAAAACAATCATAAAAATCTTTAAAAAGATTCATAAAAAGCTCAGAAAAGAATCATAAAAGGTTTAAGAATTATTATTGTTCATTGAAATTTTAAACTTACAAAACGCACAATTTGATCAGTCTTTTCTGACTCTTATTAAGTCCGAGTCTTTTCTGAATCTTATTAACTCTGAGTCTTTTCTGACTCTTTTCAGTGAGCCGTCTAGGAAGGAAAAAAAAAAAAAGTTCATTTCTGACTCTTTTATGTGTTCATAAAGAGCGTTTTTACTCAGAAATATGAATCTTATCTGAGTCTGAGACTCATACTGTTTGCTATAATAACAAACAATGATGTATACGTTCCAAAAAATTATTGTATAGCTCTCCAGCAATATAAAATAAATGAAATAAAGCTGTCGAATAATGATGAATACTTTTTTGTTTACTTCCGTTTATTTTTTGCTTAAACTGGATTCAAACGGATATGATTTTATGACACTAGAATAGACCATAGCATACATACGTACGTATATATAACACATTTTTATGATCTGTTTATTGGAGAACAACAACAAAACGCATGTATCATACATATAGAATCCTACGCAATCATTAATCTCATGAACTCATACGGTCGATGCGAGTTTCTGCGTCCAAAGACTTTCATTACAATTTCTATGATACGATACAATACGTTACGATAGTATACATTGTATGACAACAATGTTGCCACAACATTAAAAACACAATCGTACAAATAGCGACAATATAAAGACGTATTAATGGTGGTCGCTACTGTTGTTGTTGTTGTTGTCGTTGCAGCAGTTTTATGACAATTGAATGGAAGGTTGTTGGCAATTATCATGTAATAGCGCAGCAATTTATCATTGGCAATTTGTAGTCGTTAGGGCGCATAATTGCTGAGTGTCGCAGCGTTCGACTCGCCGGCGACAAGGAAGAGAAAGGAAGGGTACAAGGTACCATTGGGCATAGGTGCAGAATTGAAAGGTGCAGCGGCACAGCGGCACAGGTAGAGAGTCACTATAGAAAAATACCGGGGCTCGAACAGTCTGCGAGCTACTAAAGATGCCATGAGAGAGAAACTAAGATGGCGAAGTAGAGAAGAACGTGGTTAACCAGAGGTTAACGAAAGGCTAAAAAGTGATAAATTAAATTAAATACATTTAAAATGTAAAAGAAAATAAAAGCTACTGCACCTGGTTCAATTTTGCAACAAGATTATGTCGCAAAGAAGATGATGATGATGATGAAAATGAAATTGAAAATGAGGAAAATCCAAAGCCTTTCTCTCTCTTTTCTGATAGCTTTCGGCTGCCAACAAACAGCAGACAGCAGCAAAATTAAAATAATTTTTTTTATTTTAACGAAAACAGTATTTGCAACAACATTCAAAAAAATTCATTCATTTTGTTCAACATTTTTTTTAATTTTTATTTTTTCAAAAATTTGTTTCAAATTGTATCGTTCATCAACGCGTTAAACATAATGATTGTTATCATCAATATCATAATGAATTGTCATTATTGAAACTATGAAGTTACAAAGAAGTCGTGTCCTTCCTTCCATTTCCTTTGCTTTTTCCTCTTCACCGCGCGACCGACCGTGCCGGGAAATGTTTGTTGGATGGCTTTGCCTTTGATTGACACAACAGCATGTTGCTGCTGCAACCAGCATGAGGCCAACAATCGATGATTTTCGACGTTCTCTTTTTTTTTTTGGATTTTGTTTAATTATTAAATATCATCTTCCTGCTGCTGCAAGGATGCAACCAACCAACCACTTTCTTTGATAGTTTTTTCTTCTATTCATATTTTATTTCGTTTTTTTTTTAATCCTGTGCAGCAGGATCTCTTCTAGTCAAAGCCCAGGAATCTATTTTTCCAACGCTCGGCTGCATTTTCGGAACATCTGTCGGTAAATCATAGCGAGCCAGCCTTAAAAACAATTCGAAAGAAAAGACAAATAAGCATTTGCAACAACAACAACGTTTGGTTTTGAGTGTCATCATCAGCGCTATCCGCCCTTCTCGATTCTCGTCAAATCTCCTGCACTCCAAAGCGCGCCCTCTCGTTATGAGAGCGGCCTGGCCTGCCAGCGGTCGCCTGCAATCGATCGGTACGCGTAATATGCTGTAATAGCGTCGGTTATATAATAATTCGTTGTAATCATAATCTTCGCCGCTACACCAACATTATATCCTTCATGTCTTTCTCATCCTGTCACTGAGGAGGGCATCCCTTTTGTGGCGGCCTTTGTGTGCTTAAGTATTTCATCAACAATCATTTCTTTCCGGCAACTGACTGTCTGAATCGTCGTTGTTGTTGTTGTTGTTGTTGTTGTTGTTCGTATTTTTGTCTGCATTTGGCTGCTGCATGGGTTGGTTGATTAGTTGGTGGTTGGCGGCGTTGCCGTGTCCTTCCTTGTCCTTGTCCTGACAAAAACCCAAAAAAAACACAGTCTGTTTGTCAGCTCAGGTAAGGGCCGACATTGTAAGTGTCAAGGTGTGTGTGTGTGTGTGTGTGCGAGAAAGGTTCCTTCCTAACTCCTCTCGATGACGGCCTCCTTTCGGTTTTTGCTGCTATTTTTTCACTTTTCCATTTTTTCATTCTCGTCGCGCTTGCTCTTCTTACTCTTGTTTGATGTTTTGTCAATTTAAGGGATGGCCTCATGACACACACACACGCACGCACGCACGTAATACGTATCCTTGCCTGATGGGAACATGCCCACATTCGATTCGGCAAAAGTGACAAACAATGGATGGATTTCGTCATCCGGCTTTCGTGTCCTTCATGTTGTTACCACAGTTGTTGCTGTTGTTGTTGTTGCCGTCTCTTCATTGCTGTGCCACATTTTGTGCCATTTTTTTTGTGCGTACGTTACACACTTCTCTTGTGGATGATGACGCACCGCCGTTGATGGGTTGGTTCCTCTTCTTTGTGAAAGCACTAACGCGTAGGTACGTACGTACGCGTACCCTCGACCCTCTGCCCAAACAAATGCTGAAAATGGATCGGTTTTCCATTTTCAATAATTATTTAAACACACAGACACACACACAGAAAGAAATAAAAAGCAGGGGAAAATGTTAAGGCGGCATTTATTTCTGTCACAGTCGCCCGAGTCGGTTGATGGTTGACATTATTGCAGCCGGGCAGTTGGTGACAATTGACAAAAGAACCATTTGACAAACTGAATGTCGTCTGGCTATTGGTCGTTTGTCACAGCAGTCGTTTAACCAATAGTAAGACCCGGATCGGCATGGAATGACAAACGTAATGGAGTCCACTGAAGTACCTTAAAAAAGATACATTGGTTGGGTAACCGAAATAGCATAGTATAGTATAGTATAGTATAGTGTAGTATAGTATAGTATAGTATAGTATAGTATAGTATAGTATAGTATAGTATAGTATAGTATAGTATAGTATAGTATAGTATAGGGGAGAGAGAGAGAGAGAGAGAGAAAAGATTTTCAAAATGAGTTTCGAGTTATCCGCAAAAAACAGATCAGCCTTTTTTTTTGTGGCTTTGCGTACATAATTTTGGTCCATTTCGAGAGCAGGATATCTCGAAAAAACGGGCGCATTTCAGATTTTCTTTAATTTATGAAATTAAGTATTTTTAGTGTTACTAACGGCTTTTATTTGTTGGCGCTCTTACGCTCTTACGGTCTTACGCTTTTACTATCGTGAAGTATGCGCGTGTCGGTTGTCATTCAGCGTTCAGCGAGCGATACTTCGCCGTAAAAGAGCGGTACACCACATTCATTGAACGCGGTTTTATGCTATAATTGTTGCAGCAATCGGTGTTGTTGTACCTGTTGCTGTTTGTTAGTGTTGTTACTGGTCTCCTAATTAAGGCGCACTTTTATGCGCGTGTTCAGTGAAGAGGAGCAGCCTCATCTTTTTTCCAAAGTAAGCGTTAGTTGAGACAAAAACAACAACAACAACAACAACAACAAACAACTGTATCTGCCTACATTTTAATTGCAAGGTTTATGCGCAGTGACTCCGACGAGACCGCTAGCTGGCCGGCCGGCTGCACAAACTAGCCGCACCACCGCCACCAGTCACCAGCCACCAGCCACCCTGCCGGCCCCTCTCCGGCACATCCCTTCACCCACCGACGACCACTCACACCAAGCCTCAATCTTCAAGCTTCGGCATAACCGTTCGTTATGGTTTCCTTTTTTTTTCTTTTCTGTTCAATTTTAGTGATCATTGCATTGTTTTCTTCTTCTTCCTTCATCTGAAGGCGCTTTCGTCCAATGCGCTTCAGTGCGTTTTTAGTCGAGGAAGACGACACCCCACCAGCAGCGACAACAACAACAACGAGTGAAACGTTGCTAACCGGTGGCCAACAAGCCAATAACTTGGCATAAAGCAGCAGAAGGTGGCGACGGTGGTGGCGTTTGGCGGCACACCGTTTGGTTAGCCAAGAGCGAACAAGTGTACCCATTGCTGGTGGTGGTGTGTGTGTGTGTGTGTGTCGCGGCACCCAACAAATGCCGCTAATGCACTTTCGTGAGTAGAGAAATGCGTACGCGAGACACTCTGGCCTGATTTAATAGAGTTACCAGGCGCAACTAATTCGAATTCAGCAAAAGGTACCATGAGCACCGCGGCTGGTGTACCGCAGCCGCTGTACCGCGGCCAACGATTAATCAAGAGCCGCTACTTGCTCGCTTGCGGTGAAATTAAGGCCTGCTCATCAACGCGCATCTCGTCCGGCAACGGGGCGGGCGTCCAGCGCGGTTTCGAGGTGGCGACGTCGCGCGACAATGAGCCGCATGCAATGGCCGGTCGGCCGACGGCCATCTGTGCGGCCGACACGCGATTACGACGTGAAATGCATCTAAGCGCGCCGAAGATACACGAGCGCATTCGTTTGTTAACAGCGTTTAATTTATTTAATTCCAAACGTTTTTTGCGCGCACTTTATTCAGCCTTTCGGTAAACGTCATAACTGTCTGTCTGTCTGTCTGTCTGTCCACGAAGCAAGCCGGGAAATGTTACAGTTATTAGCCCCCCCCCCCCCCCCCCTCCCGGGCCCACCCCCTTAACCACCACACTCCTCTCCTTTTATTCGTATTCTTTTTATACTATTTCGGAAATCCGTTCATTCGGTGGCGAAGAAAAATAGTGTGAACCAGTTGGTGCCGCTGTACATCGGTACAGAACCATGTTATCATCAAACAACAACAACAACAACATCAAAATCCATCCATCAAAACCACAACAACAACAACAACGTTGCACAGTTACCTCAAAAACGCATCGCAAACTTTGATAATTATTGCGATTTATGGCTTTTGCTTTGAAAATTATGCTATCATTTGCAAGAATTTAATTAAAACTGGAGCCGCCGGACGAAACCGAATTTAAAGACCAGCAAAAGAGCACGATCGCAGCGTAAAAAAGTAGATCTTTAAATTATAAAAGTGCACCCCGACTTCTGTGTACCGACAACAAGCTATCAACATTTGCAACAGTTGCAACAGTTGCAAAATTCGCTGCTCATTAATGAGGAGTCGCTTGTTTGGACTCAACGGCTCGATCGGCGGTGTGCCGATCTTCGGGTGCGTGACACGTTGTGGCCAGAAGATCAGGAAGAACCATGCTTACGTCTGTCATACGACGAGTGCGCTAACCTCAAACATGGCATATTTGCAAGGCAGAATTTGCAACGAATTTGCAAAGCAGAGCAGAGCGGAATATCTCGAAAACCTAGGGCGAAAATTATGATAGTCATTGAAGAAGAGGAACGATCTGCAGCAGCTTAAAGAAAATTTATCACCATGTTGCAAAAATCCATGCCGAGTGTGATGCAACCAGATGGTTTCTAAACGTTCAGAACGTTTGCAACGTTTTGTTTTCATCTTCGAGAAAGTAAGCGCGCGCGCCTATTTCCCAGCCGAGAGAGAGAGAGAGAGAGAGAGGCCAGAGGCAGCACGCCTGGTCTTAATGATTTTTAATAAGAATCCGCAACTAGTTTTTTAACGACAACGCGCCTCATTTGCGCCGCAGCCGAGCAGCAAATCTTCTGCAACACAAATGACACCATCACGAGGCGCAACACTTCAGCGTCGCGTCATGGTCGTCGTGCTGCGCACATCCTGACCCGGATGTGCCCAGGCCACGCTTCGGACGGACGGACGGACGGTGCTTTCTCGAGTGCCAGAGAGTTTAAATTTAGAATCGTTCATCAACGATCAATAATGAGCATTTTTATGATTTTCGAATGTATCAATGAACGCTCGAACAATTGCTCGAGGTGAATGCTGAGCTGTCGATGATGATGATGATGATGTCGATGATGATGATGATGATGATGGTTGGTCGCGGGAGGCACTGCCGTTGTTATTGTTAGTTTAAGTGCTGCAAGTGATGCTAATGCTGACAGTCCTGATGCTGTTGCTCTGGCTGCTTCTGTGTTGTTGTTGTTGTTGCCGGTTGGTTGCCGGTTGTTGTCGGTTGTCGGTTGTCGGTTACGCTTCGCAGGACTTACAAGTCCGCAGGAAATCCAGAAAGTCAGCAAGCAACGCAGCTCATTCAACTCGACAGCTGTGTGTGCGTGGAAGCTGCGAATAGCCGCGAGTCGCCGCCAGTTGCCGCGTCTTACCGCGCGCTGCCGCTCACGTTAGTGAGAGAGCATTGTACAGAGAACTCATAAAGTGCGCCCAGTCAATCATTGCCAATGATTGTTGTTGTTGTTGTTGTTGTTGTTGCTGTGCGCACATGTGCACGACACGCGCGCGTATGTTCAGGACGCGCATCGGACGACTTCTGGGAAGGCGCAGCAGCGCCGAACGACCAGCAGCAGCAGCAGCAGCAGCAACAAGGAGCCACAAAAATTGCTAACGGGCTTGCAGCAATTTTGTTAGTCTCTATTTTTGTTGGTGGCTTCGGTTTTTATTATGGTTGTTGTTCTTGTTGTTGTTGGCTTCGATTTTATGTGGCAGCATAATAAATTAATTACTGCAACAACGAAAAACAACAACAACAACAACAACAACTGGGCAACTTAACTGTAGCAATAATCATAACAACAACAACAACAACAACAACAACAATTATAACAACAAGAATAACATTGCTTTTAGCTTCAGAAAAACGTACAGATGTACAAATTAAAGAGTTCTGGGACTGCTACTACAACCCCCTCCCCCTCCCCCTCCCCCTCCTCCCCCTCTCCTTCCCCCCGGTCCTTCCATTAATCATTGAGCTCCATAAAAAGTCATTCATTCATTCCTTCGAAATGTACACGAACGCATGGATCGCATGGATCTTGTGCGTATGAGAAGTTTTAATGTTGCAAGAAGCAAAATAACAAACAATTGTTGCCCACAGCAACAACAACAACAATACACACCCATAGCAACTGCTTGTTATTACGCCTGAGTATGGCCCGTTGCGCCTTCTTAAATTCATTGTAATTCTCTGAAATTTTTACAGCGCAAAGATAAACAGATCAGCCATGGATCGCTTCCAGAAGCGTTGCCGGCGGGCAGGCGGGCAGAGAGGCAGCGAGTCGAATGGTCGCACGTGCGCCAGATCCATTCGACGCGACATCCCCGCAGACGCGACTTCATGACTTCTTTGCTGTCTGCTGTCTGCTGCCGCCGCGGCCCAAAAACTATTCATTCTTCAAGAATTCATTTTCAAGTTTTGAAAATTTAATGCACAACAATTTCATGTAAACCAAAAATAAACTGAATGACGATTTAATTAAAATTCCTCAAAATTATTGAAATAATCAAACGAATTAATTAACTTAAAGTGCTTTAAGCTGATAAAGGCTTCACAGCACGCACGCCGATTGAGCCACAATGCGATCGAGAGACCGACAACCGAAAACCGACAACCAACAACGTTCCTGAAATCATTCGGGCACAACCAACGACGCTGCAAAAGGCACCATTTCGAGAGTCTCTTCAGTTTGTCTGGATACAAAAAACAAATGGTATTTCATACGATTGCGTGACGTACGCCAAGCATCGTTACGCTGATAAGAGTGAAGAATAATGTCCCCCTCCCCCTTCCCCCTGCCACACGCCAGACGCCAGATCTATCCATTTATCCACTTACTTGGGTGGAATCGTTTGAACCGACGCGTCGTTCTCTTGAGAGAGGTCAAATGTTCAATTCCTTTTAAAACATTGAAGTGTCTTACGGTACTGCGCTGCCTTCATCCACTTCATCAACCTCATCGCTGGAAACCGGAAGGATTTGGTGTTTGTCTCGAGCGTCTCCGAGGAGACCCTCTATCCGTAGACACTACGAGCTGTTTCCGGAGTCTGATCGATATATAAATCAAAGATACTGCAAAAAGTCGCGTTTGGATTCGGACTGCATCAGAGCATAAAGTACGAGTACGTACGACTTCATACCTTACGTGGCCAATCCGAATATTGTCCGGAGTACGTCCGCAGGTAAGGACTTCCGATTGTAAGGTCAGTTTAGAAACTAATATGGTGGTGGTTCCATCCAAGCGGTTTTGCTTCGGTTTAACGCAAAACTGTTTTTCGCAGCGAAAACCATTTCAAAACCATTTCAAAACAACTCAAAAAAAAACTCCTTTGAAATTGGCGCCAAACCAAAAACGATTTCTGGTTTTAGCCTGGTTTTTAACCCTGTTTCGAAGTTCGAAATACTAGACGCCATAGCCTTGTCGCTCTCTATAGTTAATATAGTAAAAGAAAGATATAAATGTTGTACACAAAAATATTCTATTAAAATTGCTTTTGCCTACAACAACAACAGCAGGGGGCGAAGCCCAGCAAAACCAAAAATAAAACCAGTTTTGTCTGGAAACACTTGACACTTGTCGATATTCGAAAGCCTAAACCAGTACAAAAACCATTTAATGGTTTAAACATCATATAATAGTGATCAATTCTGAGACATCGGTAAAGTCAGTTGGGACCGCTAAAGATGATCCATTCAAGACTCATTTCGTCTCATAACGACTCGCAATTAATATGAGATCTCTTCGGAGTGTAAAAACTTCATTCGTTGATTCGAATATTCTTGTATTGAGAGGGCCCTTTCTCTCTCTCTCTCTCGCTAGAGCAGTTTTGTTGAGGATTTTAAAATTAAAGAGCTCTAACTCGAAACCTTTTAAAGCCTATAATTTGTGTTATTTCCAAATTCTCAAAGAAATGTTTGTGTCTCACTTTCTTTTTATGTACCTCACTCTCTCTCTCTCCCTCTCCGTTAATAGCCTTTTCCGCTGCGGGACCCAGCGCCTGTCTCCAGAACTCACAAAATTCTGTCCTTAAGAATTCCAATCAAAGCGAATACAACAACGTCACCTTCTTTATACACATACGCGTATAATGATGTATTTTGTACAATAAACCAATTTCCGTTTCATAATTTTTTTCTTGTTTTGATCTTCAGCCGCCGCCGCTTCATCTCCAAACCAACTAACAACAACAACAACAACATTTAACAACTCCTATGCGCTTAAAAAAACTCCTAACAAACACTAAATAAAATTCGAAAAAAAACTTTAAAAATTCAAAATCATCTCCATCTAATCATTAACAAAAAAAACAAAAAAAATAAACTAAAAATCAAAAAAAAACGGAAAAAATTAATATTAATTTAAATTTATGAAAAACGGAAAGAAGCTTCGAAATTTCGAACAGATTCGTAATTTATAGCGTAAAATCGAAAATTAGTTTTGGCTCGGTCATTGTGTTGACGACGGACGATGCTGCGTGATCTTCGTGATGACTCTTGAACTCTACAAGCGGTCAGCAACGAATAGTAGAAGAGTTGGAGTAATCAGTATTTTTGTGTTGGAAAAGTTTTAGAAGTCTACTTTTAATAATTTATGGAGATTTCCTTTTTTTCTACGATTAGATAATAATACGAGCACTCGTATTTAATTTATTTTATATTTTTTTCTTATGATTTGGTTTTTTTGACAAGCTAGTTGTTATATTTTTTTTTTATATTCCTTTAAATAAAATATAAAAAGCATATAAAATTATGTTATTATAAAATATCTTTACAAATTTTCGGCTCTTACAAATTTTTTGTCTCCGGAAAAAAATCTCTCTAAAAATGTTCCCTTTTGCAAATGTTTACTTTTTGTAGATTTTCTGATTTTGAAGATTTTAAAATATGTCTTATCTTTTTGTAAGTACTCGTTATACTCTTTTGAGAATGTCTATTGTTTTTTCAAACCTTTTTAAATAAAAACTTTGCTTAGTTTTTATCCTCAAATCATCAGATCGACTGTAGTTCATGAGCTAGGAGTATTTTTTTATGAGTTTCCTAAGTTGTTGGTGTTGTTGTTATTGCTGTTACCGTTGTTGTTGTTGCGGCTGCGGTTGCGGTTGGCGGCGGTTTGTCATTGGCGCTTGGAAGGAAATTAGTACCGAATGCTTAATCGCGTCTCATCAAACAAAGCATTTTTTAAAATTCATGATGATGAAGAAGAAGAGGAAGAAGAAGAAAAGGAAAAGGAAGAAAAACAATAACAATTTCAGGAAAACGAAGTACGTAACAACAACAACAAGTATACAAAAGTCCAAATTCAGATTGCTTTAAAAGATCAAAAATATAGTAAGAAAATTATCTATAGAATTTTGTGTGAATAATGATGATTATGATGGTGATAATGATGACGATGATTACAATCGAAACAAAATAGCTTTTCCTTACAATAATTTTTCTTGCTAAAAATCTAATTACAAAATACTAATTAATTATGTTTGTTACAATAACAATTAAAACAAAATACAATTAAGTACGGCCGTGTAATAATTGGCCTTCACGTCGGTATGTCGGTCTGTCTGTTACAATGATGTAATTTGTAATTTGTAAAATTTTTTAACTCTTCGATTAAATCTGAACATTTGAAATAAATTTAAAAAACCGAAAAATTATCACTCAAGGTGATAATTAGTCCTTGTGGCTTCAGATGCGGCTTTAATAACGCAGTTTAATAATTATGTAATTTTACGTCAGTTGTATTTTCAGGCTCTCTTTTTAGGTGAATAATTTTTTATGATTTTCGCGTAAAAAGTAAGAACGAAAGGCACCATTTATTTGTTTTTACTTTTATCGCATGCGACCAAAAGCTGCTTAGAAGTGTCTGTCTAAAAAACTAAAATCGCCCCAAAAAAAGCACGCCTGAAAACCAACCTGAAAGACCAACCAACAGCGACGAGACGGGACGAGACGGGACGTCTTTGAATTCAAAAGCAGCAAAATGAAATTCCATTAAAACTGGATCCACCCTCCGAATGTCATACCAGAGAATCTTTGGCAGAGATTACGAGCACCAGGGCACGATGCGGCGACCGATTCGGCGACCGTGGGGCAGCAGCAGCCGCAGCAGCAGCCACTACGGCGCATTAAAATGCAGAGCAACACTTTTAGCTCCGGCTGGAAAGAGGAACGGGTAAATGTGGGTGCGTGTGTGTGTGTGCGCGCGGCGATCCAACGAATAAAATCACATGGATATCACATCACTTGAGCGCGCCATAGCGCTGACGTGTGTACACTTGTACCGTCTGCAGAGAGACAACAAACAGGACTCGGACGAAGCAGCATCTTCAAGGGACAGAAAATTGGTTTCACGGAGTCTGACTATCTTAATTATAGGCCCGCGGCCAGAATGAGATCCATTTTGCAATTTTTCACAAAGATTTCGCATAGTTTTTGTGTGAATTTCAACGACACCGCCGCCGTCAGCGCCGCCGTCACCGTCACCGCCATCCCGTCCGCCGTCTAGAATTTCAAAATATCGTATGTACGTTTTGTGTGCGTGTGTGTGTGTGTGCGTGTAGGCGTGTGTTGGCCTTTGTGTGAGTGATTATATTTGTTAGAGAATTTTATAACCCATTATCATCATCATCATCATGATAATTATCATCACTGAAATACAGAATCATTATAATCATTACGTCTGGTCGAAATAATCATCAAAAAAATCGTCGTTAAAAACGTCGTCGTCGTCATCGTCATCGTCGCCGTTAAAAAAGCGGCGAATTATCATCATCGTTATCAAAAAATACATTGTCATCATCATCATCGTTATTATCAGAATCGACATTATTTTCAGCGGTTCTGGCCTTGATTTGATGGTTCCTCTTCTTTTGCTGCTACCGCACAAAAAAACAAACACACGCTTTTAAGTGCATGCACTTAAACTCATTGACATTCCTAAAGTGTAAATAAATTGCTTAAAACAAAGTGACCAGATGTAAATTGCGTTTGACGTTAGCGCAATTTGAGTAAATGACAAAGAAGAATTATGTAAAAGTTTCACTGAACAAAGAGAAATTCACGAAATCACTTTTCGAAAATTTCTTTCAATTTATTTTCATGAAATTTTTTAAACTAATGATGAGAACTACTAATAATTGGCTTTAGCAAAATTTTTAAAAACGAAAAATCGCCCAATTTTAACGACTCACAAAATTTTTAATTGGAAAAACTTGTCGTCTGCTTCAAAATCTGTTTCTTTTCATTAAATTTCTTTTCATGAAATTTATAAACTCATGCAAATTACAAATAAATCAAACAATATTAAAATTGTATGAGAAAATAAACGTCCAAAAAAAATTTTAAGAAAAAACAATCGTTTAATTTTAACGCCTCACAAAATTTTCCGTTTGGGAAAGAAATTGTCGTGAGCTTCTTTAAAATCTGTTGATTTGATTTTGATTTACAAAGCAACAGCAAACGCCTCTGAATGTATATGTATCTCTTTCTCTCTCCACTTGGCCTTCATTCTTCATTTCGTCTTCTCTCCCAAGCGCCTGTGAAGAATTATATAACTCTTAAAACTTAACGCTTCAGCAATAAAATAATTTTTTAATAGACCGTTTTTTCATAAATTTTGTAATTTTGTAAATTAGGCGCATGGTCACTCTTAAATCGGTTTAATGATTTTATTAAATATGTAATTTTATTTATAATTTTTATTTTTTTTTTTCATTTATTTTTTTTAATTTTTTTTTCATTTTTTTTTTTCATTTTTTTTTATGAATCATCACTATAGAGACTTGAGTACCGCAGAAAATGGCAAACAAGCTTCAACAAGAAGAGTTATTGTAAGAAAACTGTCCACTCATCCATCAACACGCCCCGACTTCCACGCCCACTGGCTTCCAAGAGGCACCAGCATCACCGCCATTAATACCATTATCGTCAGCGTCATTTTTTACCGTCATTTTTACCTTCCATCTATTGTCTATTTATTGTAAGCTGCTGCATTGTTTTTTTTTAAACGAATTTCGTTCACCAATTGGCGCCATGTTGCCACCTCGTTGTAGGTGCCTTCTATTAAAACTGCGATTTGCAGACGCCACCAAAACTTGTGAAATGTCTCTGTTTTTTGCAAAAACTCAACAAAATACTAATAAACAACATGCGATTATTTAAAAAAAATATTCCCAAAAAACCTAAGAATGTAAAAAAAAAAAATTCAAATGAAAAAAATTAAAATGCATCCAACCATTTTTGCCCATTTTGTCTTGCTCTGAATTGCGAATGTTTCGTGGCCCCAGCGTGGCCTTTTATGGCTACGAGGGCGACACCCACTCGCGGCCGCCGCCTTCCTCTCGCTTCTCGTGAATTTGGGCAATATCATGAAATCGAAATTCATTAAGCGACCACGCCGCTCACTCGCAGCCACCGCTTGATGATTGCCTGAACGTTGTCCACGATGCGGACAGCCTCCCGGCCTCCATTGCGAAAATGGAAACAAAAACGACGAGGCGGTGGCAAAACCCCAAAAGAAGACATCGAAGCCGAAGTAATCCAGATACAGACGTTCGGACAGTTCGGACAGGTCGTACAGTTCCTACAAGCCGGACAATTCGGGCAGCAAACAAAAAATGTCTTTCGCGAACTCAAAATTTGGCTTTATTTTTAATGGACTCTTAACCGAAAGACTAATCAAAAGGCTGAACGAGGCTTATAGGTACCTAATTTCGCTCTTCTGCTCTTCCTGTTTACTTGTTCTTGTTCTTGTTCTGGTTCTGGTTCTTGTTCTTGTCTGGACGATCAACAAACCAACAAAATCTCAGACTAATTTTTGTTTATGTATCATTTGCCAATTCTGACGTTGCCTTTTTCCATACGAAATGAATAAGAATGTCCTTTCTACTCATGCACACCCACCTTCCCATTCTCCCCTCAGCCGCCCGTGCCCCAGCAGCCCGGGATGAGGCTAATTTATTGCTTTCTTCTCCTGGAAATCCGGCGGCGCGTACACGAAATTTTAGCATGAGATTAAAAAAGCCCTTCACCTCGTAAAATCGACTCGTTCTATCAGCTTCATCATCAACGGCCGTACAAAGCTGCGAATGGCGACGGCTGCGGCTGCGGCTGCGGCAGCGGCGTCTCCTCTGAGACATGATGGGAACAGATCAGCCAACGCCTGGACAAAGACAACCAGCCCCAGAAAGAGAACAAAGCAGCAAAAAATCAAAAAAAAAGAAAGACAAGAAAGCAGAAATTCTGCAGAAATATTAATTATGTTGCTGCGAGATTTGTTCTTGGCTTGATCAGCTCTTGGCCAAGATGATTTCGCATGAGCTGAAGCCAATCAATGGACCGCGCTCTCCCACCACCTGTCAGGCCAACATAATAAATTGTCATTTCGTTGGCTACGAAAATGATAATTCATTGAGAGAGTTCGAGGAATTTCTGCAATAAAAATGAGATCGAGGCGGTTGCATACGACTCGATTTTTTTGGGTGGAAATGGGTCTGAAATGCTATGAGAAATATTAAAAAAACGAAAGAGCTACGTACCAACCTACTTTTCAGCTTTTCAAGTGTACAAACAACAAGGAAGGCCTTTCAAGAGATCCTCAAACTCAGGGTTATTTTGTCTTATAGCTCAATCTTTTCAAAAAGCTTAAAATGTTTCGGGATGGCCCATTTTTTAGTAAAAAAAAACTGTGTTTGCCTTCAAGCAGAAACCAAATTGGCCAAAGTTTTTGATTGCGTTAAATTCATCCTTAAAATCGCTGCAACGTCTCTGGTTTTGGAGATATCCGGCATAACTGAAATTACTTATTACTCTCAAAACAACTTTGAGAACTCAATACGCCTCAGTTTAAACCGAATTTTTTACTGTCAAAAAACCAAGAAAGAAACAAATAAAGCGGCTGAGCTCTTATAGAACTCTTTCTCTCTGCAATGCTGACTATTCCGGTAACACTTCGCGTATACTTCGCGTATTATCAATATATTTTACATTTTTATGGGTTTTATTGCATTTTATACGAAATATACGATAAATTTATTTAAAAATGGATTTTTTATTGATTTATTTATGATATAATTAATAACAAATCAATAAAAATGTTATTAGAATTATGCATAGTTCTTCCGCTTTTGGTTATAATTTTGGAAAATGAAAATTTTATACGATTAGATATGAAAAAATGCATCAATGATTTGATTAGAAAACAAAAATATAAACACTGGATGGGAACTAGTGATGTTCGTGACAGGGTAGAACTAGTCGCAACTGGTCCTTAGTTCGAAACTGATGACTTTTAAAGCAGAATCTTTTTCTTTACACCAACCAAAAACATCTTTATTCTATATACATACTATATGTAGGTACATGCAGTGTGTTTTTCTTCTTCTTCTTCTTCTTCTTCTTCTTCTTTTTATTCTTATAAAATTTTACACCTTGAGCGAGAAATTTCGAAACTGTTAAAACAAACTGAATTGACGATTTAATTTATTATAAACAAACGCAAATCGACCAAAAGCAACGACGCACATCATCATCATCATCATCAGCGCCGAGAGTGGTGCAGGCAGAAGAAGCTACGTTTTCCGTGGAAGATTTTTCAAGTTTTTTTCAAAAAACACAAAAATAGACACCAGAAATAACGTACGATCGAGCGCTCACTGCTGGACATTACCATGATGGCCACAGCGCCCCCTTTAATGGGCACCGAATGAGCTGTGGATTGGTTGAAGGGGGGCAGGTACGACTATTATAAATAAGAATCTTTTTAATCCTAAAAAAATTAAGAAAATTATCCAAGAGTATCACTTGATGTGTTCCTTATTATAGAAAAATCTGGTGCTGCGAGTCTTCTGTCTTCTGTCTTCTGCCATTTTTCCACCCACAGTCACAGCCTCAGCCCCGCCCAGACAGAAGAGCCCCGCCATCAGTCCGCTGTTGTGGGCGCAGCGTATTCGGTCAGAAGATGGAGCGCAGCCAAAAATCGAAAGCGAAAATCGAAGGTAGCGCCACATAAATTCTGCCATTCTATGAACTGCTAATAAAGTTCTTAAATGATCATAAAGCAAACAACAGGCCGTGTCGTAAAATCTGACGTGCCGAAAACCGAGACGAAACCGATCCGGACGAGCACCATTCAAGCACCGTTTTCCGCAGCTGCGGAGAAATTCCTCGGCAATTGCGGCAGTACGTATAGCATGAAGCATTGAGAAAATTCTTAAAACAGCCCAAGAGGTCACGGGGGGGAAGAAGAAGAGTTTATGCCTTCTTCGTGTGCTCAAGTCACAATTTTATTAAAATTTTCTGCAATCACAAACGCTTTTGTGTTGGCGTTGGCGTTGATTTTCCACTACCAAACTCTGAAGAAAACAACAACAACAATGAAAAACCTATTTACCACCATCGTCAAGTCCATAAAAACGCTTTCCTCCAAAGTTGTTTAAAATAATTTGGCTCATTTCTCGATCTGCCGTATTTTGGGCGCTCTGCGCTTCTTTTCGTTTTGTGCGAGCTTTTTTAGGATTCATCGATTTTTCACTTTTCGTGCCGTTTAGAATAAAGTAAACAATGCGTCACGCGCGCCGTTGTTGGCCGCGGCGGCCGGCCGTTTTGGACGCCGCCGAAGCGGTGGCGATACCAGCGTGCGGCTCAAAGCGAGGAGATTTGCTGATTTGCTTTTTTACTAACAAATGTGACCATACAAACACACACACACACACACACACCCGCACACACAAAATAACTCTCTCAGCAGGTTTCGAAACTTCTGTACATTTTTCTGCTTCTGCTTCATTCTATAAACAATTTTCCCCAAAAAAAAAAAAATTAAAAAACCTGATTATTCCAAACAATAACATTTTAGCTTTTGTTGTTGTTGTTGTTGTTGTTGTTGTTGTTGTGAAAAACGAAGAATGCTTGGCACTTGCTTTCAGTATTCACGGCGGTGAAGCAATAACGCGCTGAAGGTGATAATGATGTGACGAAAAATTTTACAACACAAATACTTTGTTATTTATATAAGAAAAAGAAAATTGGGTGAAGAGACGAGACGAGACGAGACGAGATGAGATGAGACAAGTTCTGCGTAAAAACTATTAGAAATGTTAAGCGTTGACGGCGCTGAAGAGCGCTTCTTTAATCAATCCAGAGACATTATCTATCATTTGTACACCTTTAAAGTGTACCGACGTTAAATCGGTCAGAGATCAAGATTCTGCCTTTGATCTGCAATCACTTGCGATCAATCACAGCCATTTTACGAGAAAAATTCACAGAGATTGCGATCGGTTTTGGATTCAAATCGTGCCGCAAATAGTTTTGCATACTCTTAGCAGCATATCTCGTAAACCGGAGGACATGAAGAAATTATGAAGCTCCAAAATGACATCAAAAATTCACATCTATCCTAAACAAGAGAGATTTGAAAGGAAACTATTTTATAATTTCTTAAATATAATCATTTTGTACTCACGACATTATCGTCTTAATGTCGATCAAACGCAAAGCAACTTGAACATGATCATTTCTCACCGTTTTGATGGCATCTCACTGTCTTCCAAGCCATGGCTCTTGCGGTACGGCCAAACGTCCTCAGCAATAAATAAAAACGTACAATCGTAATAAACGCAAGTATGATCACTTCACTTCAGTATATGCTGCACATGCTCGTACAGGCACTTCCTTTGTACTTTATCCCGCTGTGATCGCTTATTGAGATCTCAATGTGGTAATAGCCCGAGGACGTTTGACCGAAGGTGTATACGACGACGGTGGAACGTTTCGCTTCGTATGGCCGGCCGATCGGTCGGTCGGTTGATCTTATCGCAAAAGCGCTCGAGATCACTTGACAGCATTAAATATGGAAATGACAATTTCTCGATCGAGTCGAGTGAAGGGAAAAAATCAAGCGATGGCTGGATGAAGGCACTTAACGCGGGTGTGAAACATTTTCCACCAACGCTTGCGATCGTCTGTGATCACTTGCGATCGTGCGCATCCTGCAAATGGCCATGGTTATAAAGTGTGCGACGCATTGCGCCGCATTCACACGCCGCATTCGCTCGTTTGTATAAAGCGAGCATCAATAAATTTGCAATCAGGACGCTGGTGTCGGCAACAGCAACGGCGGCGGCAGCAGCAGCAGCGAATGTGTGAAAATCGGATGCTCGATCGGAGACAACGAAAGAATATCGTCGCAAACTGTTATACCGATGGCAATCCTCCAGATGGTGCGGTGATCTTGAAAATGATGATGACGATGATGATGATGATCATTGCGCGGAAGATGAAGTGCATGATGATGTATAAACACAAAGCAACGCGCAGATCAGAGCAATAAAAATGCGATCTTGTTGGCCGCCAAAGAAATATTTTATATAGAGAAAAAGAGAGAGATGGTCATATTTCTGAACGACAGATACCTAGCGATCATTCACAACCCTTCCTACCTCCCTTCCTCTCTCTCTCTCTCGTCATCTTCATCATGGCCATCAGTGCCGAGCGGGCGCACGCCGAAAAAACCATTGCGTTCTAGAAAATAAAGCAGTCGAAAATGATGGCAGTGGCCATCAGAGGATGATGGGTGGATTATGGGTCGACTACGAGGCCTCCATCAAAGTGTTTTTAAAAAAAAGCTACAAAGAGCTGCGGACGGACGGACTTTCGCTAAAATTCAAAACATTCTTTGCTTCTCTTTTCTTGAAATTTCTGAGGCACTTTTGAAAAACATAATGTAAAACTAATGAAGAAGAAGAAGAAGAAGATGGAGAAGAAGTAGAAATTACTTTTTAAAGGCGGAACGTGAATGACGTTAGCTGCTGACACTGACACTGACGCCAACCGCCAAATGATTTTAACTGCAGCGAAATGTTTGAAAATCTCGAAATTCTATAGAAATCAAATGATCTGGTGGCAAAAACGGTCAAAAAAAAGCAACCTCCTTCCGCCCAAGAACACTAATTTTACTTACGTCAAACCCGAAAACCGGAAAATGTCTGCATAAAGTCATAACTCATCGAATTTAAGGGTTAACAAGCTTTAAAAGACAAAAAAGAATTAACTTCTTTTCGCTGAAGGGTGAATTTGGCCATCTTTGGTTACAGAAACCGCCGTCATAGAACCGCCTTTTGCCAAAAACTTCTCAATGAAGCTGTCGCTTCAGCAGCAACAACGACAACAACAACAACAACAACAACCACCCGCACGATCAAACAATCATAACAACTCAGTGATCAGCTGTTTGGCCAACTTTCAGCCTTCATACAAACATATTCATGCATTTTTGCACACTGAGGCGGGCGACTGACGATCGCCGCCTTATGAATGAATGCTCAGGGCACACCACCAGGCCGCCTGGTACCCCGACAGAGCTGGGAAAAGGTAAATTCGTACTGATCGTCGATGCAACCAACGATCATCGTCGATCGGTTTGGTGGAAACTTGGCCAGTTAGACCGGCAGCCGGGCAGTGTGGCAGGCAGCCAACTGGGACTGGACTGCGCTGGCTCCGGCCGGCCAGAACCGTGCCGCTGCGAATCCATCGGAAGCGTCACAAAACCAGTATGAGTTACGAGCAATGAGTCTGAAGCTGGAACAGCGTGTGCGAAGAGGCGCGATCACTTCAAGCCGGCCGGCCATATGGTTGCCTATGGATGTCGGTCGTCTGACAACGTTGTACACGACGTTCGTCTGTAGCACGGCCAAATGTTGTCCCTAAACCCTTTGCCGATCATGCGATCTGTCGATCTGTCCCTCCCGCGACGACAGCGTCCCTCAAAGTCTCTCAAAATGATTGTTCATGGATTTTATAGAAATTGTGGTCGGTGATTGTGGTTGTTGTTGGCAATACTTTGTTGCCTTCACACTCTCGAGCGTTATTTAGTGAGAACGTGAATAAAATTGAAGCACCTGCGAGACGATTCAAACGATCCTACCGGTGACGGTTTTTGTAATAAAAAAAACCTCAAAAATGGTGCAATTTGTGCATTTTCCATAAACGAAATTCAAAATCTAATGATTCTCATGATTTTAACATACAAATTTTACTCCAAGAAAGAGCAGATCGATAATGATTTTGAATATAAAAACGCTTTTTTTCAACATTTACAATATTTTATACAACAATAGCTTCTAATGGCGGTAACAACAACAACAACAGCAATAGCACTGAAAACTTATTGATCTTATTGAGCGCTAGATTTATATTCAGACTATGTATATTTGTGCGCATTTTATACTCGTACGCTCATACGATCGCCGCGATCACCATACAGCGCATGCACCATACACCATGCCGCCGATCTTTGTCTCTGCGCGAACGGGCCAACTCGCAGCGGACTCGCTGAGGAGATGGTCTGCGGCGTGTCACTGGCGGTCGTGAGAATTAGATTTAATTGATTTCCTCACGCTCTGGCCGCGGCCGCACGGAACGGACTAAAAAGAACGCGCGTAAAGTGCGTTTGCGCGTTGCTCGTAACATAATCGCCGCCATGTTGTTGCTGTAGCGCATTGTTATTTTATCAATTCAACCATCAATCAATCAATCGTTGGTTCATTCGTCGGTCCGATCGACGCGTCGATCACGCTGCACGAACTGATCTTCGAATCGCGCATGCGTTTACGATCAGAAATTGCAATTTCCATTGCAAAGTGATCGCTGGATGGATCTTACAATTGAAAACAGGAAATTAAAATGGCCGATGATGTGTTGATTGAAGTAATACGCTTTGACGCTTCGGCAATACAACGACATCAACGCGCGACACTAAGCGCGCGACACTGGCGGCGACCAGGACTGCGAGCAGCGATCAATGACTGGCGGCGATCAACGTGATCGAATGGGAAAAATAGGTATGTTCGAGTACAAATCGAGTTACCAAAGGCTGCCTTCTCGGCTCGTTCCGGGAGGCGTCTCGTCTTGAATTGCGACCGAGACGACAGACACTGCGCATTGTCGCGTCAACAGGTTTTTTTTTTTGGTTTCATGATAACAGTTATGGATAAAAACAATTATTATCCATAAATTGAATAAAAAGGTTCTTCTAAATTATCGGCTCTCCTGACGCTGCCGAGTCTGTGTCTGCTGTCCTGCGCTCCTCGAATGGTACCGGCACCATCAAGTGTTAATGGTTCACGTGTGCCTGCATGCGTTTATGGCCTCTACTTTATCTTGATGGTGCATGAATCATGTCTACGTTTGCGTTGTGTGAACATTACAGCTCGATCGTTCGGTTCGGTTCGTTTGTGCGGTTCCATTTTTGCGGTATCGTTTATGGTCCAGAGTGATTACCAAGAGCACACTACTTCCCAGCAAAGAAAAAATCGCATCCTTGTCTTTCTAGAAGCTATTTCTTCTAGCAATTTCTTTCTAAGCGTTGCGACGCTTTCTCTGGATGACGACGCGTCGGCATTAGTAATATCAGAATTGATTTAAAATTTTGTTCTCAAATTTTCATATCGTTCTTCATTCGCCCCCCCCCCCCCCCCCGCCCCACCCTCTTCTGTCTCACTCAAGCCTGAAGGAAATTCCTTTCTCGCCGTTACCGTCATTACCGGAGTAACGAATCATTGTCTTCTTGTCAACGCTTTGAATCTTCAATTATTTTTCTCTTTTTCATATAAACATTTCTGCGGCATGTACCGAGTGCCTAACTCTTAAAACACTGCGCCCCGCCTCTCATGGAAAGTATGGCTCGTTCAAATATTCGTTCACTGCGCTGCGCTGCGAGCGGGCGTCATGCAACGTCAACGCAGAGCTCAGGGCCGTTGCTGGCGAAATTTTCGCAGTTGGGCGGGGAAAAAAATCTGGCTGCGCCGCGGCTCGCAAAATATACTATACATATATACACTCGTAATTACAACGTATAATTATGTTATATATATATATATGTATATTCTAAAGTCGGCTTTCATTCGAAGAAAATTAAATATATTCACAAATTTATAGAAGAAAATTTATGGAAACAAATTTTACTAAAGTAGAAGTAGCTACGAATATATTGCACTTATATCTCTTTAATCTGATTTTTATAAGTACATATTTTAATTGTGACAACAACAACAACAAAAAGTATAACCAAAAACTTTGAAAACTTTTTGTGAAACCACGTTTTCGGTGTTGTTTTTGTTTTTGAAAATATCTTTTGGCGTATAAAGGCGATATAAAATCGATATTTTGCTGTTTGTCGTTACAGAAACTATTTTCAGAAACTATTAACGCCTCTTAGAAACCTTTTAAAGGTTTCGTACTTTTGCTGTAACCAATTTTTATACCTTCAGAGAGATTTGAAATACTCTAGTAGCGCTTCTCGCTCGATATTCATGACAATTATGGTGCCGGCCATACACGCAGCGTTCAACCTTAAAGTTCTGAGACGCCTTGTAGCCACACCGCGCCTCTCGTGACCTCGATCTTAAAGCCGGCCCTGAACTGCAAAGGCCTTCTTCGAAGGTTTGCGACGGCAGACGGCCGGGCCGGCCCAGGCTGCACTGATTTCATCTAACGACAGGTTGCTTCGTTCTTACTTCATGGCACAGGCGCAGGAACTGCATGCTGCTGCTGCTGCAGATGACTGTCAGATGCACCCACAAGGAATGTGTGCCCGGTGTCGCTGTCGCTGTCGGTAACCACGTAAGCGAAACGGCCTCTTGTGACCGTTCGAAGACGGTCGCATTGCAGCGAACGATGATGACGACGATGATGCCGCTGCTGGCAGTTGGAATGATGAAGATTCTTTCTCTTCGAGTGTCTTTTTCAGCAACAGCGAAATTATTTGTTACTTTTTTTTCATTCCGAGCAGCTGGATTTTCATCTGATTCATCTGCAAAGCGTTCGGAGGAGCGTACAGCAGACCACAAGAGGATTATGCAGACGCTGGCAAATTGCACCAGTTCCCAGACATATGTACGTGATAAATGGTGCACCTGCAAGCGCTCAACTCGAGCTAGTTGTGTCCGTCCGTTTGTCCGTTTCTCCGGAGTACGCTGTTCTTCTGTTCGTTTGCGTTTGCGTTTATCGCGCTTGTTAATTAACGAATTAAGCTTGTTCAATGTGATGATGATGATGATGAGGATGATACCGCTGCTGCTGGACCTCACCGTAGTCCGTTGCCTGCTCGTGGTTATTAGCTGTAATTTGGTCAACGTTAAGCCATGTCTTTCGGCTTGTAATGTCACGCAATTACTGCCGCCGCAGCGATGCCATCTGGTGCAAGGGGCGGCTCTTGGTCGCGTCTCAGCTGGTGGCATGTTGTCCCGCACAGACTTTTGTCGCTTCGTGTAAAATTGCTGTCACAAACGATGCCAAATTCCTGGCGATTCTCATAATTTTTTGATGAAGTTGAGCGATTTTTCGAGCGAATCGAGCGTTTGAGATGCTGAAAGGTCAAAAGGTTTTCGAGAGCTAAACTTTCAAAATTTCGAGTTTACCACTTTTGTTCCTTTCTTTCTTTCTTCCTTTCTTTGTTCCTTTCTTTAAAGTAAACATTTCATTTGTTTTTTTCTTGATATCAGTTGCGTGGACCGTACGTCGCGTCGCGTCGCCGCTGATTAAATTTGACGGAAATCGAACGTTATCCGCACCAACCTTTTTCGCTTATAATTCGATTTCGAAACTCGAAATTACTCAACAATCGCAAATGATCTCAATGCGAAATTGCACGGGCGCGGTTTGCGCCTCCGGTGATCGGCGCAGAGCCCGAGATCTGGATCTGATTTGCGGAGGATCGCGAGCGAGTGGAATGCACCGCAGCGTCACGGTAGGCGGCAAGACGGCGGATGGACGGATGAACGGATGGACGGATGGGCGTTTAGATGGAGGGACAGCGAACAGATGGACGACGGACCGATGTCAGAGCAAAGAGCAAAGAAGGTGGACAGAGACAATGTGTCTACATTGATGATGGCAGCAGCAGCAGCAGCAGCAGCAGCAGCAGCAGCTTTTCCAACTCTTTTGTTTAAGTTGAAGTCTTTGCCGCGCTTTTGTTGGCTTCGAGAGTAACAAAAGATCAATCTTTTCCGATGCCGCCGTCAACATCCCTTCATTAGGTTGTTGTTGTTGTTGTTGTTGTTGTTGTTGTTATCGTTGTTGTTGTGTTCTGTTAGCTTTGTTGCCATCAAATCAGGTTGTTTCCATTCCTTTGGTTATTCTTAGTGCAACCGACGCTAAAAATGTGACTTCGACGAGCTCAAAAAAATTGGTCCCTGGCCGGAGGCGCTCTCTCTATCTCTCTCCCTCTCTCTCTTATACGCAAATCTCTGGGCAGGCGACCGTCCTCAATTTAGTCTTAATTTAAAAAGAAAAACCAAAAGCAACAAAAAAAACAGGGTGAGTTAGTATTTTTCTCTTGACAACAACAACAACAACAACAACAACAACAACAACAACAACAACAACAACAACACGACCATGATTAACCAAAAATCTTTTAAAACGAAAACAACAAAAATCAAATTGAAAAACGAAAAACGAAAAAGGTAGGAGTATTTTTTCTATCTTCGCTAAAAATCGCTCTAAAGCAACGACAAATTGTCCTCGGGCCAGAGGCGACTTCGTTGTCGAGATGTGTACAATATAAAACTTATCAGGCTCGCTTAATCTTTGCTGTTATTGTTGTTGTTGGTTGTTTTTTTGTGGCCAGCTAAGTCATCAGACGAGTACAACGGACTCGGTTGTTGAAGGTAATGGCAACAATTCTCTCTTGTTGGCCTCACGAGGCGTCGTAGACGACTTCACGACGAATAAAAGCGAGATCTCGCATGTAAACGAGATTGCAAGCGATTGAAGAAATGGAAGGAATCAGTTTTTCGCCCTTTGCGAAATTACACCGTTCTAAAAAAAAACGCCACTTTTTCAAAATCACATCCTTAACCCGTTAAAACACATAAAATGCTATTAAAGAAGAACAAGAAAATCGTACTAAAACTAAAGAAACTGTCGCGAACACAATGACTTTAATCCTTAACTAAAATAATTTCTTTGTAAAAGATCGCTGACGATCAGCTGCGATCAGCTACGATCTTGCTTTGTGCGAAAGGATCTGAAATTAATTTGGTTATTGTTCAATTTATTTATTTATGGAAATGCTCTTGTTCACTTTCTGTTGTTCGCTTCGACTTCGGTGCGTCCCTGTCTGTTGTCGCTTGTTAAATCCGGGCGCTTCCTTCGGAGGATGATGACAACAGAAGACAAACTTGATCTTGCCTGCTGAGCGCAATGAGCGCGGCACACACACAGAGAGAGAGAGAGAGAGAGCGAGGCAAAGACGTTGAGATATAATCCTTTTAGGCAAAAAAGGCACGCGCACAATGGCCAGAATAGCAAGAAAAATAAACAAACAGGTGCTGATGACTGATGACAAAGAACGCTGCTGGGTCTAGCGGCCAAAGGACCAAGAGCACCGGCCCTATCTGCGTGGACGAGAACCCACAGAGAGACCTCTCAGCCCAATTGTTGGCCCAGGATAATCTGGTTATTTTACTCGATAGGATCAAGTGTTTTTAGTACCTACAAAAAAAAAAAAAACAACAAATTTTTGCAACCAAAGAAAAAAAAACCGAAAATATTTCGATATAGAGTTACCACGAGCACTACGGCTTCTCTGTACATGTGCCATATTTGTATTGTATTATACTGATCATCATCATCATCATCATTATTAACACAATCATTATCATTCGTAGGAAAATGCTTTCTTTTCTTCGTTTAATAATTACGTTGTTTTAATTCACCGAAGAAAAATGCAAATCCTTCCGAAGCTTTGACAGGACCGCCTTTGACAGGTCAATCCCATCAAAGTGAAATCGCCGTTGCTGCCGTCGCTGGCGTTTATCTCGACAATCAGTCCGGTTTAGCCCGGTTGTCCTTTTGTAGTTCTGTTTTTTAAGGCTTTCTGTTCTCTTTGTTGGTTTTGTTCTCTTTGTGTTGGCGAGCGCCATGCCCGTCACTTTGCCAGAAGACCATTTTAGAGCAAAGCGACGCATAAATATGAAGCGTCTTTTTTTTTGCTTTTTTTACTTTACAACACAAAGAGCATCCATCGAGCGTACGTCGTAAGAGTACGACGCGCTCTTTGAAGAGTCTTCGAAAACCTTCGGTTTTTGAAATTTGTACTTAATTAGTACGAGTATTAATTAACTCGTCTTAATTACCACATTAATTTTATTGTGCGCCTTTTCGGTGCTGAAGGGCGGTGGTCGCTAAAGCATCGACAACTTAAAACTAAAAAAAAACACGCTAAACAAAAACACTAAACAATTAATTTAATCTCAAATTAAGTTATAAATTAATTAAGTTGTTGCTTCGCAATTGCGTTGCTGCAACGTTGCTCGGCATCGTCGTGGTCGCGATGCTTTTTAAGATTAAGCTAAAAAACAAAGAACATTAAAAATTCTTTATCGAATCTTTTTTCAAAAATCGATTTATGACGCATTTACAATTAATTGAATTGTGTTCGACTCAATTTAATTCACTTCAATGCAGTTTATTTCAATTCATTTCAATTCGATTCAACTCAATTCAATTCAATTAGTTTCGTTCAAATGATTTTAGAGCTGGTGATAATTAATTAATGCTTTATAATGATGACAAGTACAAGAGTAAGTAACAACAACAACAACAACAACAACAACAACAACAACAACAACAACAACAACAGCAACAACGGGCGGCATCAGCAGCAGCAACAAAATCATTTATCAATTCGAAAAATGTATTATTTATGCTTCAAAACGAGCAGAGCTGAGAAAATGTTTTTAAAAAAAAATAAGAAGAAGAAGAGGAGGAAGAAGAAGAAGAAAACGAAGCAATATAGAACGCAATAGTCGAAGCAATCTGATACTAAACAACCCAAAACCAAAAATCGCATTGAGCTCACCAAAAAGAAGTGACGATTTCGCAAGGATCCGTCCATTCTGGGTGGTCTCTCCAGAAGAACACAATGCCGCTCGTGTACCGTCGTGCAGCAATGCCAATGTCAGGATTAAGAAAATCGAATCGTCGGCAAATCCTTTTAACATCAATTTTTTTTTTTTTTGGTGAAAATAAGTTTCTTTCTTGTTTTCTGAAAACGCCAAAAATCGCCGACGCTAAAATCAATTTAAGCTGAAAGAACAATTATTCAACATTTAATAATTTTTTTTTTATTTCAACATTTCTATTGAACATTTGCGTTTAGAAAAAATCATCATTTTTTTAAACGCAAAATTAAAAAATCTACGTGAATTTCTATCGTAGTTTTAATCCATTTCATATTAAGAACAACAACAACAGCAACAACAACAACAACAACAACTAATTACATTGTTGTTGTTAAATTGCAACAACAACAACAACAACAACTAACTACACTTAAATAAATTAAAAAATGCTTAAATTAACTTTAATTTTTGAACTTTGAAATTTTTTGTAAAAATAAAAAAAAATAAAATTTTTAAGTTTTGATTGAACATTTCCAGATCAATTCAATTTTTATATCATAATTGTGTAAAAAAAATTCTCAAATTTCTATACTATGAAAGTTGAAAAATTTCAACCATTAAGATCAAGCTGTGAGCCCTACAAATTTACAAGTTGCAAATTGCGAATTTAAAAGTTAACTTTTTTAACACAAAAATTTAAATTTTCAACCATAAAGTTACATTTTTCAGCCTTAAATGTTGAAAAAAATTACTTGTCGACTACAAAACTGACCATTTTTGAATGCTTTTTAACGTTAAGAGCTTATCAAGTAAGCTTCCTCTAAGGCGATATCATTATACAGCGTTAAAATATATTTTGAAAAAACTCAGCAATTAATTTTTGTACTCAAATTTAGCATTTTCCAGATCTTATTAAATAATTCTTTTTTAAACATACATAAATAATTTTTAAAGAGTTTATTTATTAAACTCTTTTTTATCGTTGACAAACTTGAGCTGCTTTGAGTATTCTCTTTATAGCAACATACCTCTCTCAGTCTCTCTCAAATTATATTGAACAGTAAAAAGACGATGCACCATGTTATCGACATGGACATTTTGAAAGTAAATTTCTCTTCGGATGGGTTTAGCTTAACACATCCAGAGAGAGAGAGAAGTGTTCCTTATTGTTTTCATATCTCTTTTCAGTTTAAAATAATAACAAATTTTGATACTCCAGGGCGCTTTCAAGCTCTTGTCGTCCACCATTAAATTTGTTTCTTCAATTCTCTCATAAAATTTTCGCCAGCACTGCAAATAAAAATTATCTCTTTTAAATCTAATTATATACTGCTGTATAAAATCTCTCTCATTGCAGAATGCTATACACTCTTTCAAATTCTCTCTCTTGCTTTGCTCTAAAGCTTGGTATATGTATATGGATTTATTTGATGAATCTCTTTTTTTATATGAAACATTCGGGTAGGCGTCAGCAGAACAAGCTTCTACTACTGACTCTGCCTGCTTCCACTCTGATGATGCGCTGCGGTTCGTGGCTGGGCGACACAAAATTTTACAGTGTCACACGAGAAAAGAGACGCCAGCATGCGAGTATGCTACGTGGAGGAAAGAGTCAGTGGCCAGGTAAATAAATGTTGATATATATAATTTTATATAGCCGCTGGGCTGGTAGGGTGCTTATATATTTATATTTAGCTACACGAAGGTGTGTGTGTGTGTGTTTGTGGGTTTGAACGCTTGCCAGCATTTGCGAGTGTTTTGTTGTTGTTTTTTTGTGCTTTGTTTTAAATCGGATCAAAGTTGTTGGGTGCTCGCTCTTCGATGTTGCAATAGTCGCCGCCGACGATGTCCTTGCTGTTGCCAACGCCATTGCTGGTCATGAATTTATGGGCGTGTAAATAAAGACTGTGGGAGAGTAACAGCAGTCCTTCTCTTCAACGGACAAAGCCAAATGTCTCCAAAGTCTGGTTTAAATAAAATTAAATCCCAAACACTTTTTTGAGGATTAAAATTTTGAGATTTAGCAACTATGTATGATCATTTTTGCCATCGAAAGCGTAGAAGAGGAAGAGGATTGAAAAGTTTGGACAAGGACATCGGAAGCAGCAGTGAGGAAGGTGAAGACGGTAAGAGAGATTGAAATTTATTGCTTCAAACACGATCTTATGATGCCAAACGTGCTCGTTTGTGCTTGTTTTGTTTTTTGTGGGTGGAAAAAGAGGAAAGAAGGTGCTTTCAGTTCAGAAATTTTTAAAAATAACTTTTAATTATTTTAAGAATTTTGAAAAATTATTTAATTGTTAATTGATTTTAGTTATGAAATAAATAATTAAATGAAAATGAAAATAAATAATAACCTAAAATTAAAAAAAATTTATATTAATCACGGAAACAATATTTCTCCTTTTGTCTGTTTCCTTTTTACTTATATTTTATATTTTGACAAAACTTTCAAAAGCAATGGCTTCAGAGTGACTCAAACGCGAACAAGAACATCATTTAAAATGTTGTTTTCATATAACAATTTTTGACGTAGGTAAATAATTTAAAGTTTAAATTACAAACTGACCGATCCATTTATCAATCAATCAATCAGCAGTCAAATCTTCTCAGTCTTTAAAAAAGTGTTAATACTTTCTCACGATCGAAATAACGAAAGAAATGGGCTACTTAGGAGATACTCGTACATACTTGTACCTACATACATACATCTGTAGCTCTTCCCATGAGCCTGAGCTTGAGCCTGAGCTTGAGCTTTCAACTACAAACTACTCAATAAATACTATCCACCCCGAATCCACCATTAGGTACGTTCGTTACGTGCCTACGTCTAGCAGTAATTCCTAGCACTTAATTGAAATGCTAACCTACTACGAACAGGTTAAAGTTCAAGCCACTGGCAGACGAATAAACGAATAAACGAATAAACGAGTCCGGGCAGAACCCATTCGCATAAATAAATCGACAGCATACTCGCCGCCAGAAGTGGTTTTTGCTGGTGGCTCTCCTTCCGCCACGATGCCGAAACGTAGTGATGAAGGCTGCAAAAGGAGTAGAAATTTGATTTAATTAAATTATGTAAAGAAAACAATAAAGCAAGTGCGGCGGACGGCAGCGGCAGCAGCAGCAGACAAGAGATAACAGACAACAACAATAGCAAGCAGAATTCTAAAGTCTGCTGGCGGAGAGCGCGCTAGAATCTCGCACTAAAACGAGATTTTAAGCAGCCACACACATGAGTATCGAATACTCATTCTCTCTGCTTTATAACGTAGAAGAGTGTATAAATGGTTGGTGGTCGTCAACTGGTTTGGTCACTCTTTCGCACTAACAATCAGTCTAAAAATATCAAACTGAAAACAATAACAAAAACTAAACAAACAACAACAACAACAACAGTGAAAAATAATATAACAATGAATTATAAGAGAAAAGGTATATTTGAAAGAGTAATAGTACAAACCAGCATATTTATAAGAGAAGAACTGAGAGAGATTTTCGGAGTAGATTTGTTGTGTAAAGAGAAAGAGAGAGAGGGCGATTAAAAGAGAGGGTTTTGTGTGGTTGGATATGCATACATTGTATGTATAACAACAGCAGCCACTTTAGAGCATACCACAAATGTTGTTGTTATTATTGGCAGGTTGCTTCTCACAGCACGGCCTCGCTCTCTCTCTCTCTCTCTCTGCTGAGAAGAGAAGGTAAATAAAATCCAGAATAAATAAGTTTGAATGGGTGTGTGTAGTAGCGTATCTATTGTGTGTTTGCGTGTGTGTTTGGTTGGTTGGACTCGCAAGCTGGAGTGTGTGCGTGTGTGTGTGCGCATGTATGACAAACTCTGCCTCAATTCACTCGTCGCTATTTTTATCGAATGCTTTTTTGGTTTTGGTCGCGTCCACAACGTGATCGTCATCGTAGTCGTTGTCTACGTCGTCGTCGTCGCCGTCGTCACCAACGTTGAATTCGTGGTATTCGTGGTGGTCGCCGACGTCGTCGTCGTCGTCGTCGTCGTCGTCTTCGTGGTCGTTGCTGTTGATATCGCTGTTGCCTGGCCGCTGCCGTCGTCAACCTCATTTGGTCGCTTTGCCGGGGTCGTCCATTGCTTCGCAGCTAGCAGCCGTCCAGTGGCTTGCGACTCGTTTGTTTCGCTCGTCGTACGTTCGTCGCTAGTTGATGGCACTGCATCCGTTCGATACGTCGTTCTGGCCTCGCGCATTTTACCGTCGCAACAACACACGAAATCCTCGGCATTCGTCGGTTCGATGGATTTGATGCTGGCGATTTGAAATCGACAGCTAGCTACTAGCTCTACTGCTCGGTCAGGCGGACTTTTTCCTGATTGGTTTTTTTTGTTGTCTTTTCGGTCGCGTTCGGATTCGGATCGGTATTTTTTTCAAAATTTTTTTACCGCAGACGCAGAAGAGTTGAAGAGATTATTCCGCCGCGTGCGCTGCTCGTAAATCGTAAAATAAATTACGTGCGCATAAATGTCGCTAGAAATCCGGTAACCGTTGCCGGAGGATCTGTGCCGACGAAACGCAGCAACGTTGACACTATTGTTGTTGCTGCCGCCAGTTGGTTCGTCGTTCTTTCGCATCGAATTGGAATCTCAGCGTATCGGGTCGAGTTATTAGCCGTGGTGCTGTGGTGCAGGGCCGTGTTGGGCATGTGTATGTTTATATACAATACATAGATTTTACCTAAAGCAAGAAAAGCAAAAGCAAAAAAAAAAACAGCCAGCAACCTCGAGCGCCAGCATCAATGACAGAACAACCACCACCACCACCACCGCCAACACTACCGCCGTCACCAAAAACAACAACGACAACAACAACAACAGTAAGACCACCTCATCCTTAGCGAACGTCGCCAAAAGATGTCGCTCCTTTGTCGTTGTTCTTGTTTTCGTTCTAGGCGCTGCATTCATGGTACACGAGCATGGTTTTGCAATCTCTTTTTTTTGCTAGACTGTTTGTTGTTTTTGCTTTGCCCTGCTCTTACGTTTTTTCCTGGTTGTGTGGTAGTTGTTTTTGTTGTTGTCGTAATGGCCAATGGCGTCGGTGTCGCTGACGGCGGTGGCGGCGCTGTCGATGGTGGTGGCGCTCGTGGTGGTGGTATATGCTGTACTCGTTTCAGTGTTTTCGCTCTCGCTCTCTATTTGTGAAATTTTGTCGTGCAGTGTCATTGGTCGAGAGATTTTGTCGTTGGCGTTGTCATTGTTTTTGTTGTTTTCGTCTTCGCTTCGACTGCAGGACACCTATATATTAACTAGCTAAGTGCAGATGGTTGAGTGTGTGCGTGTGTGTGTTGGTGCTGTGTGCGCTTGGGAGAGCAGGAGCTGAAAATCGTCGCGTCGCTGTGGCTGTGGCTGTAGCTAGCGTCGGCATAGTCGTAGACGTCGCCGATTCATTCTACAGTATCGCACAGAGATCTTTCGAGAGATGGCGACAACAAAAATAAAAACAACAACAACAATGACAACAACAACAACCAGCCAGCCAGCCAGCCAGCAAGCGAGCAAGCAAAAGCAACGACAATTTCAGTAATAGCAACTTCAACGGTGATGTTGTTGCTGCTGCTGTTGTTGTTGTTGTTGTTTAATACTGTTGTTGTTGTTGCTGTAGTTGTTGTCGCCTGCTTTGTGAGCTAGCTGTTGCCAATTGGTGACGACTGACTTCCAAGCGTCGGCGGTGGTGGACACAAACGAAATCGAACAACCGACGACGAAAAAGAAGACTATTTTTTTACTAAAAAAGAATTGAATTTAATAAAAAATTACTAAAATAGAAAAATAATTTCAAACTTCTTTTTTTTAACGCCTCAAAAAATTTATCTCAAAAAAAGTCAAAATGGTTTAACGGAAATTTCCGAAAATTTTCGACTAAACAGACAAAAACCGAAAATTTTTTTGATAATCTTCAGAATCTTAAAAATCTTTAAGAAAATTTTAGTTTTTTTTTTACAAGAATAAAAAACACCCAACAATTTACGATAGAAATATTATGCATTTAATAAAAGTATTTTGATGTGATTTCAGCATAAAACGAATTGAATAAAATTTCGGAAAAAAATGTGATCAATTTTGTTGAGCAAAAGAAACCAAGCAGTAAAAACGAGCGGAAAACAGAAAATCTTTAAAATAAATTTAACAAAAAAAAATAGCGATTAATTAAAAACAAAAATCCTAAATAATAACGTACATCAAAATAACAACAACAACAACAAAATTATGCAATAGTTTCTGCAATAAAAGAGCAAAACAAGATGCAGTTTCTTGGCGTTTATCATACATCATCAGTATCATCAACATCAGCCTTAAAAAGGATTTAAAACATTTGAAACCGAAGTGAGTAGAAACGAAAAATTAAGATTACGCTTAAAACATCTCATACTTATTTGAAAATCTTAAGAAATTATATAAAAAACGTGCCAGCCACACTCTTTCCTTCGTCGTTAACTTTTCCGGATTTGGAAAGTAGCAAGGATCTAACTGATCTAATAATTTGCGAACTTTTTTGCCTTTTTCGCCCTAGAAATCTTGTGAAATTGAAAATTTGTCCAAAAACACAAAATTCTATTTTCACTGTTTTTATTGCAATTTTTGTTTAACTTCGATGTTCGTCATCGATCTTTCAAGAACTGAAATAGATTGTTTTTTTACCCAATATTAGAAGTCTTCACGTGCTAAAAAACAAATAAATTCTAAATCTTTTATAATAAGCATAATTTCTGCTCTCGAAATTTGAACTTTTTCTGTTCCATCGAAGTCTTCGAAGGTGAAGGCAAAGGCGAGGAAAAAACCGTACATAGCAAAAATTTACTTCTCTGAAAATTCATAGGAAAAAAAAGGACAAGAAATTTTTAGATGGAGCTTAAATCGATTTTAACATTAAATATTGCTTTTTTATGAATACTCTCTCTATAGAGAAAGATGAAAACTAAAAAAAAGGCACCACGAAACGTTCAAACGTTTACTGCCCTGAAACACTTTTTCTACGCACTACGACTAACTTTAGCGGATATCTCGAAAACTATAGCTGATTAAGGATTGAGGAAAGCCATGATTTGGCCTTTGTAGCCTGCACAGTTATGTATAAAGATATATAAACCGGCAAATATATAAACATTCCTTTAAGAACATTTATTTCGACTGTTCGGAAAAGGATTCAGAGAGAGAGAGGCGCAACTTCTAACTTGTTTGCAATCGATCATCGGTTCGTTTGCGCTTTGTTGCGCACGCTTCTCGCATTCCATCAACAATATTAATAATAACAAAGAATTTATTTACCGATAGACCGCTAGACCGCTAGAATTGAAGACCTTTCCCTTCTGATTGTCTTCACGTAGTTATACGATATTTTTAATTGCAATTTGTTTCTGGCTTTCCTAAATCTAAACTACTTGCTGCGATGCTAAAAGCAAGAATTCAAAATAGCTTCTTCGTAGCTCGATTCGCAAACACACACTCGTACGAACGTATCCGCACGAGATCAATCATATAAAATTTAGAACAATCATGCATCCGTCGCTGCAAACCAATCGATCGATCGATCGGTCGATCGGTCGGTCGATCAGAAGCTTCGCCGGAGCAGAGAATGCCGGCCTGTTGCTCTCAGCTCCCAGCAGTTCCCAGGTTGGCCAACGCTCCGCGCTGCCCGCCTGTACCGCTGGCAGGCCCACGACCAAACGGACGCTTGTTGTGGCCAGCGGTCCTTGCAGTTGATGCCACAGTAAGAAGAAGCGGCGAATGCAACCATTTTTACGACGCGTTGTTATGGCTTCGGCCGCAGCGGTGCCTCTCCTTTCCGCCCGCCTTCCAGCTCGGCACGTCTCCGTCAGTAGTCAAAGTCAGTCGGACGCTTAGATTCGAAGACGCTTCGTCGTGTTCTCTGCATGGAATTGTGCTGCTTTTTCAATTTCGTAGCAGCATTAAAACGGCTCCGATGCTGTGCTGCTGTGCTGCTGTGGCACCGTGGCACCGTGGTACTGTGGTACTGATGGCTTCTGTGGTGCTGCTGGTGCTACTAAAATGAAGTAGTTATGCCTCGTAAATAATTAGTTTGATTAGGTCGAAACTCGGGAAGCATTAGCCGCGGCTGGCATGCATTCATTCTAACAGATACAAATCATAAAAATCAATACGACAAACGAAAAAATATTACATCTACATGCAGATACCACACAAACACACATACACACATCACACTTTGGTTGGCCGGCTGGCGGATGCTGGAGAAAGCAAAATAATAATGAAGTATGAACCTTAAAGTAATCTGCCTCATCATAATGTGAGATAATTATTCAGGAAGGTTGAGAGAGGGGGAGAGGAACCTAAAGAGTTCAGGCTTCAACCTAAAGAGTTCAGACTTCAACCTAAAGAGTTCATCCTTCAACCTAAAGAGTTAATTTTTCAACCTAAATTAAACTTTCCTGTCTTGTTTACGATTCTACTAATTTGATCACTGTAACGAAATCAAGACTTTACAAGAGTTTCGTAGTATAAGAATTTAACTTCTGAGTTGTCGAAATATTTGTTGAACTCTCAAAATTGAAAAATGAAACTCTTTCAATTCAATTCAATTCAACTCTTTCAAATTCAACTCTTTCAACCTAAAGAGTTTATTCTTCAACCTAAAGAGTTCATACTTCATCCTAAAGAGTTCGTACTTTAACCTAAAGAGTTCATCCTTCAACCTAAAGAGTTTATCCTTCAATCTTAAGAGTTTATCCTTTAACCTAAAGAGTTTAGCCTTCAACCTAAAGAGTTCATCCTTCAACCTAAAGAGTTAATCTTTCGACCTAAAAAGTTTATCCTTCAACCTAAAGAGTTAATCTTTCAACCTAAAGAGTTCATACGTGAACCTAAAGAGTTAATCTTTCAACCTAAAGAGTTCATCCTTCAACCTAAAGAGTTAATCTTTCAACCTAAAGAGTTCAGACTTCAACCTAAAGAGTTGAAGAATTGACTTCTTATACAGTTTCTTCTTCTATACCAATGAGTTAAATTTTTTTAATTTTTAAAAGCTCAACAAAATTGAAATTTTAATTTTGAATCGTGGGTGGTGGTGGTGCATTTCCTATTTTATGCGGAATGTGGGTGGTACGACGCGAGTATCAGTCCGGGATGAGGGTGGCTTGTGCGGTGAGCCTTCGGCCTCGTGGGAGGGATCAAGACCTGCTGTCGATTAAGAAATTTATGGGATACGCACTTTTACTCTCATAATTCAAGCATTTTAAGTGATTTGATTTTCTTTTCTTGTTAATTCTCGCGCGGTAAAATATCGCTGCTGCTCGAGTTTCTGGTACTCGTACCTCGAAATGTTACTTGTTTTTGTAAATAACATATAATATATACATGAAATGGTTGAATGAATGTTTTTTAATATTCTTGCGTGTTGGGTGAGTGCATGGAATGCGTGCAGGTTCCTGCCTGTGCCTACATTTTCGCGCCAAACAAATGCTCTTGATGTTGCGTTTACTTTTTGTGCGATTTTATGCCATAGTTTGCGCGCTGCTTGATCATTTTGTGATTGTTGTTTGTACGGTAGCTGTTGTTATTGTTGTTGTTGTTGTTGTTGTTGTAATTTAACAATTTAATTACTGCATTTCATAGTTGAGCGCGCATTTAGAACGTTGTTGTTATTGTTATTATTGCCGATGGTTGGCGGCGCTGGTGATGATGATGGTGGTGTCATTGTTGTTGTTGTTGTTGTAAAATTTTTCTGCCCTCTGCTTTCCAAATAATGGATGTGTTCGTTTCGAAACTTGCAAAGGATTGATTTTCGGTTACAGTAAAAAGTGTTTGTTCACTTTTTTCTACTGCATTATTTCGATTTTTCTCTTTCAAAATGTACGCTTTATATTTATATTTTAATTGTGGTTGTTGTTGTTGTTGTTGTAGTTCATATTATTGTTGTTTGCATGGTGCACGCAGCAAAAATAGTACCATCCTGCAGCGTGTTTCTCTTCTGGCACGCCTGAATGCAAAAACAACTGCCGATCAAGCGATCAGGCGTCGATGACGATGACGATGATGATGATGATGATGCCGGCGGTCGACGATTGCAGTGCAAACGAGAAGAAGCATGGAGTGTGTTTGTATGTGTGTGTGTGTTTCTATGGCTCCGGCGTGTTTATATTTACATTCGACTTTAAAGTGTTAATTTTTTTTTTTTTTTAAATCTGAATGCTAAGAATCTGATTTTAGACATTTTACAAGAGAAATTAAATCACAATCATTACCATCATCATCATCATGGTTTCTTAAATTTGCGATTGTTTGCCATCAGCAGAGTTTATAAAGAATAACCTTCAAATCGTGACAGTATTCGCAGTATATATCCTCATTATTATTATCCTGAATCAACAAATTATAGAAAAGGTATCAAAGGCATAGCACGAGGACAATATACTCTGCAATATACTATGCATTAACACCATAAGAATACGACACGTTGCAGAAACAGGCGAAGACTTAAAAACAATTAAAAAACTAACATCGTTGATAACCTTAAAAATCAGTCGTTTGTATAAAAAAAAACGAAGAAAACAATACATTTCAAAAGTCGCATTTTTCATGGCCGCTTTTGTTTTGAGTTACCATAAAATAATGGTAAGAAAAAAAAACCGTCAAAGCGCGCACAAATGATTTATGAATATATTTTAAACAAAATATAACCGACAAGATATAAAACAGCATAAATAACAGACGACTTCTTTGTGTCATAATTATTTCTTTCCCATTGCCATTTTCCCATTTTTATTAAATTATAAATTATAAAGTTGCGCCAAAGAATTCATATTATTTAAAGGCTTTGGTTCAGGCTCACGCTTGTCTAAATATTATTTCATTTAATGAAGTTAATTTACATTTCTTCTAAATAAATGTTTGTTTCTCGTCGGCCCTTAAAACATTTTCAAAACGTTGTTGTTTTTGTTTTTTGCGGTTTTTGTTAACATTCGTTGTTAACACGTTTATTATCATCATATTTAACCCTTAAAAAATCCTCAACAAAATAAAGCAAACGCTTATAAACTCCTCCGGGATCATAGACATTAGCGAAGATACAAACCATTTTAGCGCAGAAATTTTTTTATAACGAAATAAAAATATATAGAAAAATTGGAAAATTATTATGATAAATTATAAACAATTTTGTGAAAAAAAAGAAGAAGAACAATTATTTTTTAGAAAAAACTGAATTCTTTTACTTCTTTTTATACGAAAAAGGGTTGTGATCTTAGATTAATTTAGGGCTTAAAAGAATGAAAGGTTTTAAAAATGGTTTGTAAATATTTTGCCACTTCTAGAGTCCACTTCTCTCTCTTTTTTCTTTTATCTCAAGGTCTTGCTAATAGCAAAGTTTACGTTTCAAACTTTCTTTTAATTTGTTGATTATTATTTTTACTATTAATTTTGTGAAAATTTTTTAGTTATTTTGTTTAAGCATTAAACATTAATTTTCCACTTTTATTTTATTTTTTTTTTCTTTTCTGCTGCCAGAGTCGGCGTCACCGCTATGCAATCATCACCGTAAAACAATGAATTTTTTCCTCATCATAAAACTTGATTTTTTGTATAATAACCTCCTCATATTATTCATGTCATATTTCAAAAAAAATTTTTTTTTTTTTGGAAAACAATTTTAAAATGGCTTAATTTCAAATTTCAGTTTTGATGGTGGTGGTCTAATGATACATTTTCTAATGAAAATTTGTTGGATTCAAGGTAAATAATCAACACGCATTTTAGTTTTATTGCTTAATATTTTAATAATTTTTACTAAATTTTCCCTTGGCTTCAGTTCTGCATGAGTTTAAATCATTAAAAAAACAAAAACTATCGCCATTAAATAAAAAGGCACGGCATAAAATGGCTGCGGCAAAAATCCAGCAAATCATGATCACATTTTATTGAATTTTGGAATGTATCTAATCCTTGTGATGTTTTTTTCAAATTCTATTTTTAAACAAGATCTAAAGGTTTTTAACCCATGACAGCCGCGTCGAGAAAAATAACACTTGTTCAGGTATGACTTTCCTTTTCTACAATACATTTGTTGTCTCCTCAATTCTTGGCATCAATTGCATTAATTTAATCTATTAAAAGTTGGTTGCTTTTTTTCTCTGCTATTGTTGTTGTTGTTGTTGTTGTTGTTGCTGTTTACTCCTTAGCATATCATTACCTAATTTCACACGCACTGACTATAATGCCATAATAAAAGGTGCTAAAATTTACAACAACAGAGAAGTACTAACAACAACAACAACAACAACAACATGTGTCTTTTATAAACGATCCTAAAAGCATCAGAAGCTTAAAAAACAACAGAAACAACAATTTTTGGCTTGTTTGAAAAATGCTTTCATAGTCATTTTCTTTAGTGTTTAATAAAAACAAACACAGTATTTGAAAGGAGTTGAATTTTCTTTTCCTTAAAAAAATAAATTCGCAGAAACTCGTGTTTTTAATAAAAACATAAAAATATTAACATACATACTTTCAAAAAGACTTCAAGCATAATTCATAGAATAATGGATCAAAAAATACAGGCAATTTTGATAAATTCAAATTCAAAATATTTCTTCTTTTAACTTTTAAGCTTTTTTTTTTTTCAACATTACGACAGTTAAAAAGTTAATTTTATGAAAATTATTAGCATAGTAGAAATAGCAATTTTTTAATATCCGGAATGTTATGGAAAAATTTACCTAATCAGCAAGTTTTCGAGGAGCTGAAACCGTCTTCGACTGATAAGAATTTGGTGCCTAATTTCTAAAGGTTTTCGAGATATTGTAACTTCATAGTGGAGCGCTTTCTTATTGGTCTTATTGGTCTTCGAAAATGCTAACCTTGTACTTCGTGCTGTAATAAAACACAAATTTTTCACACGCTATATCTCCAAAACCTAATGCAAAGCATTCTCAGATATTAGGAGAAATCGATTTCAGCTCAAAAAAAAACCATGCGAAGAAACATAATCTGGTTTGTGGTTCACCCCAGTTTTGTGGGCCTGTTTCAAAGAACTTTTTTTTTGTTGGCATTAACTATTGTAAAATACTAATTTTTCTTCCGTTTTTGTAAAACAAGCTTCTTTCATTCATAGTGATTTTGAAAAAATTGACTAAAATATTTTTTTCAGGAAGTTTTGCAGAAAATCGTGTGCTTTTCTGACGTCCGTTTTTCTTTCATTGCGCTCCTTTTCTTTGCATTAATTTTTAATTAAAATTTAGTGTTAATGTTTGCCATAATTCTTGCTTTTAAAAAAATCCCATTTTGTCGTTTGCCGGAATTCTCGTTGTTGTTGCCTCTGCGTTTATTCTTCTTATATATTTATGGCTGTTCTTGCTGTTATTGTAGCCAGGGCTGGTGGTGCTGTTACCAGTTTTTGCTGGTGTCTTTTCTAGTTCTAGTTTTCACATTTCGTTTTCCTTCGAGCAAATAAAATTGTTGCTTAAATAATGTTGTCGACCAACACGCGACTTGATTTGCAAAATTGAATCCAGACTAAACGAAAGAAATGAATTTATTAGAATATCTTTATTTGTGCAATCATTAGTGAGTGCTGAAAGGCGTGCCCGGGCTCACCCCACACCGCCCCTCCCCCCGCCCTCCTACTCACCCTTCTCCCCCTTCTCCTGCTAATTGTCACGCTTTGTTGCTTCGTCGTGGGCACTCGTAGTTTTGGAGTTATTGCCTGCCACAGCTGGGTGCTGGCATACCGCGCGAAAGTGTGTGTGTGTGTGTGTGCGGGGAGGGGTTTCGGTAACCCGCAAAGGGGTCCTACGAGTCCGCTGCGTGTTAAGCAAGAATAATATCATTGCTTCTAGCGATTTTCGACACAAAAATATTTATTAATTTCATGCAGATAAAGATCATTTTAGTAGATTTGAGTTGAACTATGAGATTAACACCTTCTCGATAAGAATAAAATAAATTACCACAAGCATCAGCATAACTTTGAGGAGATATCGGCCGTTACTGTAGTTTAAAATACTGAATTTAAAAACTCCTGACATGGCTTGAGTTTTCCGACAGAGTCGTTGGTGCAAGAGCGTCAATAAATAATGCTTTAAGAAATCCTTCACCCAGGAGTGCCCTTCAAATTGTCCTCAAAACTATTAACGCTATTAATCCATACAAGCTTTGATGGTAAAAAGACAAAGACGTACCTACATTATCTTTTTTATCTTAATTTATAAAACGATTTTAAAAAATTTAAGATATTCATTTTAAATTATTACAATTACAACAACAACAACAACAACGCCAATGTTAAAATTGAATAGAAAATCGAAACAATGTGCTTTGATTTATGTTTCATTAGCCATTATTTGATATCATTTGGTAAAACCATTTGGTAAACCTTCAATCGCCATCATTAAAGTCTATTGTATTGCACGAGATTCTCGTTTCTCATTGAATCCACAGACGCCTGAACTCGAAACCGTCTGCAAACATCAGCATAGCTTCCACTTACCGAATGCTGGATGATATCATTCTGGACAATTGGACAATTTATGGGCTAAATCTGAGAGAAGGTTAAATTCGTCTACGAAGACGAATTCGAATCGAGTAGAAGAAGGTTAAGGAAGGTTGCTCGTTCACGGTTGCTCTTGCCGCGATATAAGCTTAACAGCGTAGTTAAGTTTCCGTTTTTATTTCATAGAATTGATTGATTAATGGTCTGATTGTTCGATTACTTGATAGTACCAGATATTTGCGAACTTATTAGAAAAACAAATTGCAAAAAATTATTGCAAACACAAAACAAAATTGTTAACGGAATTTTTAATAGTTACAATTTCAACAGGAATTTCTTCTTCTAAAAAAAAAGAGAATATTCTCGTATTTCAATTCGAGAAAGAAAGAAAGAAATCATATCTTCTACTGCTCTATCGATGCTTTTGTGCTTTTGCGTTTTCCGTTTTCCGAAATCGATTTGGCATCAGTAAAAATGGCGTAAATTTTCTTATAAAGCATTCGAACGGTATTCGCGTATTCGGTTAATTTATGTATGTACCTGTTCAGCTCTTCTGGCTCTGAAGGGAAGAATAAAATCGGCTTTTATAGCAAGAGAATGCAGTAAAAGAGCAGTTCAATTAAAGTCCGACCACGAGTTCCGAAGAGAGAGACCTCTGCCTTGGCCGATGAGATGGCCGAGAAAGAAAGGCTAGAAAGAGTCTCAATTACGAACGCAGCATGAACTCGCATATTTTCATATTTCTCGTTATGCTCCAAATTGCGGCAGTTGCCCGATTTCTGGGCCCCTTGCGCCGCTCACCCGGCGGGCGGTTGAACAATAGTAGCAGAAATAGTAGTTAGTAGGCAGGCGGCAGCAATAGTGAGTAGTACTCGTAGTTGCTTCGACTCTCATTCAGTAGCTGCTGCATTGACTAAGAAATTATTAAAATATACTTTTAATGGGCCCGTTCAGCTACCTGAAAAATGCCCATAAAATCCATTAAAATTGGCCTTTCTAACTCATTGATATCCTTTCGCTGTCAAAATCGTATAAATCATGCGGCTGCCTGCTGTTCGCTGGTGCTGTTACTTCGAGAGCCTCTTCGACGAAATCTAATATTTTTATAGTTAAAAAAGTAAGGGGGTCCCCCCCCCTCTCTCTCTCTCTCGTTTTGGGGGCCCTGTATGTACTGTTGGCGTAGCAGCAGCGCATCCGAGATTTGTATCCTCTTTTAACGTTCAGTGTCGTTTCGTGTCGTTTCGTGTCGTTTCATTCTTCGTTTAGTCTAAATCCTAGAACTGAAACTAGTTGAGTGGGTCCCCTGAGGGCTGGAGAGGCGGTTGTTGGTGGTGTTGCTGCTGGTGTTGCTGCTGCTGCTGCTGCTGCTGCTGCTGCTGTCTTCACATGGTAGTCAGTCGCATGTGACGATTTTTATGACAACATCTAGCTACTAACATGGTTTATATGTGTTGCTGGCGTTGGTGTTGTTGTTGTTGTTGTTGTTGTTGTTGTCGTCACAGGTAGTGTCGTCATACCGTGAGAGTGTGCCAGAGTGCGCCAGAGCGAGATACGGCGAGCTGTTCTCGTAGTTAGTTGTTGCATACTTCACTTTCATGCTGTTTTCGTAGTTTTACGACATTTTTTTTAGTGCAAACCACTTTCGAACGCTCTTAAAAAGTCGCAATCAGTGTGCGTGTATGTGTGCGTGTGTGTGTGTGTATTGGCTAACAACATCCGTCGTACATGGTTGTATTATTCACTAAAAAGGAAAATATTGCCCGCGGTGTCGATAACGTCGAAAACATCAGAAATAATCATAAATGCGAAATGAACACACAGAGTCGTTCCGTGTGAAATCAGTCAATATCAATACGATGATGGACAGATGGACTGACTGACTGCTCCGGTATAAAAATTGCGAGTTTTCACAAAAAATCACATAAACTAAAAATCCAAGAGTTTTTAATTTTGATGAAAGTGTTTGGGTGCAGCACCTTTTTAGCCTGAGCTCTCGTCATCTATTTTGAAAGGTTTTTACTAAATTTGAAATCTCTAAACGGTCTAAATAGTTTACTTCTATTACAAAAAATGGGTGAAAACTTAATCTCTTTAGGTTTAAAATGTCCTCGCCCTTTTGTCACGCATCTTAAGCGTATATGGACACCCTGTATATGCACTTAGGAGTAATTGACACGTAGAAGTTAACTCATCGTAGTGTGAGAAATAGCACAAAAACCATGAGAATTTATAATCCTATAGAGAAATATTTACGAATATGGCCGAATGGCCGTGTCTTCTCTGCCGCCATGACCATCATCATTACGACACCAGCCGACATTTTCCCACACTACTAGCGCGAAATCTCTCACCGCTCAAGTCAAGTTACGACAAGGACAGTTTTGTGCCGGCCATCGGAGGTCTCGATCGCCTCGATTTTCTACGATCGCCTTCGATGCGGCGATTTCGAAATCGAAATCGAATGATGCGGCATGCAAAATGACATCATTACCGAATGATGCGAAGATGAGACTGAGCGACGACGACGAACCATCACCAACCATGCGAGGAAGTTCCGAGACCGGTCCGTCACTTCAATGAGCGTCGTCCATCAGGCATGCCTTTGAGACCAATTATGGAATGAAGAGAAGGCAGGTTATCGTTGTTGTTGTTGCTGTTGTTGTTGTTTTTACAATTACATTTACCGTTCATGCGCATAAATTATGATGGCACAAACTGAGCAATTTCTGAGACCAACCGAGACAGAAACAGAAAAATCTCGCCTTTTTTGTGGTCGCGTAATTTGTAGGTACGCGTAAATAGAATAGAATGGAGAAATCTTCTTCAAAAATCATGATCATTTAGAAATTCAGGAAAAGATTAGAAAATCAAAAGCACTAAATGATTTGTTACAATTTGGCAGAAAGTTTGGCACAATCGGCGTAACCGATATAATAATATCGGTAAACAGATAAAGGCTCTCTCTCCCTCTGCTGCTCCGGAAGCTATGTTGGCCTCTTCCGAATATGATAAAGCCCGGCAGAGGCTGCAAAAATTGTCTTCGGAACTCGGAACTTCGGCTTTCGAAGGGTACATATAGCCAGAGCATAGACGGACTTGCAGCGAGTTATGCCGCCAGCCGCCGGCCGCCATGACTTAGCCTTATTTTATGGCATTACAAGGTCAAGATACCGGCCGCAGCAATCACTCTAAACTAGCATGGCAGCGAAGAAGCTGGACAGCGGTTCAAGCAACCAACCAGCCAGTCCGCCAACTAATCAACCAACCTGGCAACCAACCTGGCAACCAACCAGTCAGTGCAACAGCCAGCCAGCCAACAAGTTAAAGCTTACCGAAGCTGGCTTTGGCCAGAGTTTGCTCCATAAGTCAGCAAACAATGATTGCGGGCCGTTTGTGTTTGTTGCCGGCAAATGTTGCTGGTTCTTCGGCTTGGCGCATTGCACCTGAACACGGTGCAACGTGTTGCTGATTATATTACGAACGCAAAGGAACCAAAAGCCGGACTGTGGCCGTCTGTGGAAGATCAAAATGTCGGCCATTGAAATGGAAACCGTAACCGAAACGGCTGAAAATGAGCTTGCTGTTCGTCCGTCCGTTTGTCTCGGCACGTTTTGCCGGCAGGCGGCTGGCCGAATCCGGATGCGTCCATTTTGTACGCTCGGCTGCTGCATTTTATACGCTTCTGACGCCTGCAAGCGTCAATGCCGACGCGTCGATCATCGGACAACAGCAGCCGAATGAGCAACGACGACGACGACGACGACGACGACCACTTCTCTTCGCTACAAAATTGCTTTCGGGCAACGGATGGATTATAACCAATACAACAACAACAACAACAACAACAACCAACGACGACGACGAACGAAAACAATGAGCAGGAAATAATCCTTGCTTTAGTGACACTTATTTCAAATTTGGCCGCTTCAACGCCTCAAATCTCGTCAGTAACAAAATCCGGTCTCATCATGGTCACCAGCGAGGCGCGACCATGTCGGGCCGTTGCGTTGCTGCAGGCAAATATGAATAAAAAGCAAAAGTTCGCACATAAAACCATGTCAATGGAATAAATGTGAGAAAAGGTTTGGGTACGACGGTATAGCTTCGAGTGGGACCATCGTGGCGGCGACGGCGACGGCGACGGCAGCGGTGTTGTGATGATGGTGCCGTTTGCGCTGGTGCGTAATCACTGGATTGAGGCCTTTTTCAATGCTCGTTCTTTTCGCGGACGTCCATTTGTTGTCCCTCCATTTATCCTCCGCTGTCCCGCCGCTAAAATATTTAACGCGTATCGTATTCCAGTCGTCATTCGCCAGTCGCCATTCATGTTCTTTGTCCTTTTCGTTTACGGTTTTTACTTTCCATCCATCTCTGCTGTAGACCTTCCTTCCTTCTTTGGTCCGTTTATGAATCGGTCTTTTTTCTCTTCACGACTTACTTGTCTTAGTTCCCAGACTTCTTCTTCTTCTTCTTCCTCTTCTTCTTCTTGCTGAGTTTGAATTCTTACAAGCCGTTGACAAAGTGACAACCAATCGTGCTGTTGCCATCGTATCATCGCCGCAGCCGTTGCTGGCCTGCCGACACCTTCATCATTCCCCGGAAAACTTGGTCAATAAACTTGGCACTTGCTTGGTCACAGGCATGTTTTGTTGTTGTTCTTGGCGGTGGTGGAGCTGGCGCGAATGACATAAAACTTATAATGTCCAATTGATTGATAAAGTGCACTTAATTTTGAATAGAAAAGACATTGTATTGGTTTATGGTGAAGCGTTCGGTCCGGCATTTGCACTCGAAGTGTTAAAGTATTTCAATGAAATTTTTCTACAATTGAATCGATTATAATCTATAGATTGATATGTTCAGTTGTGTTCAGTTACAAGACGTTCTGGAGAGTGTTTCTTTTGTTCGACAAAGAAGAATTCTAACGGGTGCGCCATCTTTTATGTCGGTATGTAATTGAACATTAAATAACTTTAACCATTATCCACCGATTATTGTCTTTATTAAAAATGTTTTGTCAATTTAGTACAATTTTAACGTTGAATCGCTTAACACGAAAAATACTGACGCTGTACATGGAGAATAGTCGTGCATATCGTCGAAAATCGTCGGCGGCCAAGCAGCACCGTCTGACAACACTTTTTGGTGGTTTGGTGTCGAATTTTTGTTGAGCCATTGTTGGTTCATCAATGCCCTAGACGTTCCAATGAACTATTTTAAAATAAAGAGAGTAAAAGGCAGATACGGCCAAACAGTCACTCACCGACATAAAAGATGGCGCACCCTGTAGTATTTTTTAAGGTGTCACTTTCATTCAGCGTCAAATCAGAGCACAATTATGGACAAAACAGAAAGGTTTATAAGCGACTTGAAGACTTTAGTGCATGATGATTGCTAGCGCAGATTAAGAATTGCTGAGATTTTGTTAATGTTGGTTGGCTTTTTTATTTATTCCATAATTTTCTTAAATTTATGCAAGCCATTTCTGCTGACTAACGCATATCGTTGCTGATCGATCGATCGATCGATGGATTTGTTAATCCCCTTCCCCTTCCCCTTCCCCTTCCGCTACATTGCTCACTCGAAATTCTTTATGTTTCTTAAAAAACATCAAAACAACCGGCTTTCAAGAGTTACTGGCCGAATTGGATTCTTAACACTGAGTAACAACTGCCTCTTACGACGACACTCATACCGCACTCATGCCATACTCATGTGTTGGAACATACTCCGGCAGGCCGGTGAAAATGATTGGACTGAAATTGGTCGGCCTGAGTGGTCGCCTGGTGGTACCACTTGGCTTGGTATGGGCCGCAGCCTATTCAAAAAGGTATTTCCAACGCGACAGCAGACAAAATTGTTGACTGCAGCAACAGCGGCAAAGAGGAACATTGAAGTCGACGTTGACGATGAGGACGACGACAAAACGGCACGACATCATTTTGCACGTCACTCAAAAACCTTGCGCGAGTGATTTTGTACGAGAAAGGACAGACAGACAGACAGACAACAACGAATGAAATGTAACAAAACGGTGCAACAACAACAGCAAGCACCACCGATTACGGTCGGTCCTTCGGTAACAGCATAACAACCGCCTTCGAGTTGACGGCAACAATGTGCCGGCAAATCATGTGTGACACGCTGACGGCGATGAGGGCGACGGGGGCGACGAGGACGACAAATGGCGGAGCACCTCAGCACAGAAGAGTGATTTCTCTTGCTTCGGGAACTGTCATGTGCCGTCGGTTCCTTCCAAATCCAGCACGGCACGCTGACGAAGGTTGGGGTAAAAGTTTTAAGTGCCAATCGATGGAGTCGCAGTGCAATTTCAAAGCGACAGCATAGACGACGCCATTTTTTTTTTGTAATGTCGTACTTGCTTGCCGTGGTTTACTTTAAGTGGGTGCTGGAGGTAACCACCACTATGGGGCTGACCATAAAATTATTGCATTCATGAAAGAGCAAAATGGAATGGTGGGCGAAGGGAGGGGTTGGCGAAGGAGCTTAGGGTTGGCTAAAAGAATTACCCTTTAGTTATTTTATGTATGTTTCTTTTGTGAGTGACAGCTGTCCGAATTGATGGTTGGTGTACAGACTGTCGCGAGCGCGAGGTTGCAGAAGTCGCTAACATTCGGACGCTTCGAAGTTTGGGCGTCGACTGAACAATCTTCTGTGAACAGACCATGGGAGAGCTTGCCAAAATTGCGATCTAGACATCTTCAAATTATAATCTAACTTTGAAGACTTTTCCCCTACTTTTTCCTTTTTCTCTGACCATAAAGTTCTCCGGAAACCGTTGGCAGCAGTTCCAGCGATCGCCATCAGATCAAGTGTCAACTTAATCGAGTGTCCCTGATTCTTAAGCGCACCGGCAGCATGCGGTCCCGTCCTGATGATGCGGGCTGAAGTGTCACTAGAAACTTGTGTCGCTGTCACTTTAATTAAGAGATAAAAGTCGAGCCAAGAGTTTAATGCACAAAAATGTGCAAAGATCTGCGAAGTGTGCAACCGCAAACTCACACTCCGTCACACACAAACAACAACAACAACAACAACTACAACAGCATTAGCAGTGACACCATGATATTGACAATGACCAAATAATCACCGAAGCGCGTGACGGTCACGTCACTCCCGCGGTCCCTTCGGACCTAACTAAGCCGGAGGAAGAGATTGTGAGAGCACAAAAATTTGTGGCAAATTCTATTAATATTTTAATAATAATCATCACCTTCTTCTTCTTCTTTTTCTCTTACCTACTTTAATTACTTTAATGCGTGGTTATTCGTCGTTTTTTCTTGGTTGAATTGTCTTCTTTTGCAAGGATTTTTTGTGGTATTTTTCACGCTTGATTAAACTGGTCTTCGCACGGTTTTTAATACAATACTACGTATGCTTCTTCTTACCAATTTTTCTTACCAATACTCCAATAGTAATTATTTTGTATCGCGTATCGCGAACTTGTATCGAAAACTTGTATTTATTAATTTATTACTTGTAATATTTTTTTTGCATCAAATGCCGGTTTGTTTTTAATTAATCAAATCATTGATAATTGATCGGTGTATCGGTTTTATCGAATACAAGTAAACGCGCTGAATCCGCGGTACCTTCGCGAAGAGACAGCCGCGTACTTGACGACGGTGCATACATATTTGCAAATGAATCGGTCGAGAGGCGGGCGGTGTGTGTGTGGGTGTTGCAGTAGCGGATGATGGTAGTAGTAACGACGACTCTCTTTCGTTACTACTACCATCATCCTAAACTAGTCGAAATCGAAGAGAGTTTTTTTAAGGTTTTGCCGCCAAACTCAGTTTGATTGTAGTAATCTGTGTGTGTGTGTGTGTGTGTGTGTATGTTCACGTTACCTGCGGGAGAAACCAGTTTTTATGCTTTTTAACTTCACTTCACTGACGTTGTTGTTGTTGTTGTTGTTGTTGTTGTTGTTGTTGTTGTTGCTGTTGTTATGCACTGCCTGTTGTTTTTAATTTGCCGCTTTGCTGATTTGATTTGTCTGCTCATTCGTTGTAGTTGTTTACATTGTGAGCGCGTCATCAACAGGTTTCGCGCGTTTCGTTAAATTCCTTCCGCGCTTTTTTGCTCAAATTCACACATTTCTTGTTTTTCTTCTTCTTACTTAATCTATAAATTTATTTATATTAAATTAGATATTAATATTAAAGCTTAAATGGTGCATGGTAAATATTTATGAAGAAATGGAAATTTTATTTTGCATAAAACTATGCTTAGTTTATGCAATTGAAAACTTCTATTTACAGTTTAAGGAAAGCCCTTTTCCGGTGTTTTTTTTTAAGAGCTTTAGGTAAAAAATGCTAAAAAAATATAAATTCTCAAAGATAGAGATAACGTTAGCTTTAGCTTTTGTGCTCTTTTGTGCTCTTTACCCAAAAACCAGTACAAAATAGTGATCAATTTGAAAACTTAACATCTTCGATTATTTTCGGTAAAGGCTTTTATACCACTTACCAATCGTAGCAAGAAGAGAAACGAAATTTTTTAGCTCCACAGAGGTCAATTTCCCGAATACATTTGTGGTCACTGTGTTTTGGAGCCATCTTGAATAATAAAAAAATCTAAAATTGCTCATAGCATTCTTTAATGGGTCGCAGAATAGAGGATGATATGAGAATGTCATCAAAATCTCTTGCTTATTTCGATTTATGAACATTTTAAGCTCATTATGAAAGGCGTACTTTAAAAAACTGTCAAAGAAATAGGACAATATTCGAAGGTTTATCATAAAACCGAGTTTTTATTTGGTTACGCCGCGCCGTATTAAATACATATTCAATATCTTTCAATTTCTTATTCTTATTCTACTGTCTTTTCTCAACTTTTAGACAATTTATGTAACTTAATACCGTTTCGTACATAACTCAATTCAACAAGGTTCTACTGTAGACTACACTACACTACGTAATGTCTAATAAACCTATTTTCATGTAATTTTTAGTTCGATTTAAAGAGTTTGTATCGTATTCTGTAAATTAAAATGAAAGTAGAGTGTTTTTCATTTTCGTCGCTCAAAGTCGCTCTCTTTCTGGCTCGAACTCTGCAGGACTTAAAGATTTAATTAAAGAGAACATGGCGAGATTAGTAATAACAAACTTTATATAGTTTATGTTGTAAAATTCGTAATTTCTGCAAATGCCTTAAGACTTGCCTAAACCTTATCTCGTCGTTATTCAATCGATAGTAGTCTATTTTAAGCCAACAAAGAGATTGTTTCGAATTGTTTAAAACTTTCTTTCGTATTTCCAATCATTTACGATAATCGTAAGAGTCGTAAGAGACGTTATGAGAAATGTTTATTTTTGTCCTGCTGTTAAACAGATTAAATGAAAATTTCGATTAATTATTTATTTCTTTTTATCATTTTATTTCTCATTTTTTCCGCTTTAAAAGAAATTTTCGACAAACGTCGTATACACTTCATAAGACCTACGGCCAATTCAAATCCATTTAAATCCATTTGAAAAAATTTAATGAAAATACGTGTACATATATTCACTGAAATTCGTTGACATAAGTCTGGATCCATTGAAACGGCATAATACTATCATAAATAATGCTAATTGAACATTTGAATATTGTCAATATTTTGCTGAAACCATAAAGAAAAATACAATATTAATAAATACTAAAAAGTTTTGCAAATAAATCGACAATAAAATGACAAATAAATGACCCTCCGCTGCTTTTCATTCAGTGATATTTTATTTACTTTTGTTCGGTTGTGTTTCGTTTTGTGGTTTTCGTTTTTGTTTTGTTTTGAAGTAAATGCAAAAATAAAATTTCAGAATTTCAGCATTTAATAAATTCGTGCTAACAAGGCTTTAAAGTGTTAACTAATATTCTTTTTTATTACCTCATTTGAGGCGAAAGAAAGATTTGTTGGCGGGTGATTTTGTGATACTGTTCAAACGATTCTCTTCTTCCCTGCTTCTGCTTGTTCTTCTTTTTCTCTTTTTTCTACTTCTTCTTCTATTACCATTTCTATTCAGCTTCTCTTTCTTGTCTCTGCGTTTGCATTTGAATTACGTTTTCTCGTCTTGTTGTTGTTGTTGTTGTTGTTTTTCAAAACAAACAGCCCAAAAAAAAAAACATAGACAGTATCGATCGATTGACGTTGTTACCTCAGCACACTTGACAGTTCGGTTCGTGAAGTACGAGAGTGTGTAGAATCGTTTAACGAAGACTCACTAAAAACCTTTTCAGGTTTTCTGTCATTTTCTTATCGGAGGATCAGAAGAATGAGCAGAAGAAGAAAACACGATGTATTAACACTCTTCTGAGTGTTGTTGTTGTTGTTGTTGTTGCTGTTAACTTCACGATCATGCCATGTTGCCATGTTCGTTGAATCTGTCAAATTATGTCATTTGATGGCACGCGTAATTATTGATCAGTATAAATGGTTCTTCCGAATGAATTACGCGATATTGATAAAACTTTGTCAGAGTAAAAAACCCGAAAGAGGTTTCAAAGTTTTCACCTTTCGTTGGAATCCATCTCGTGAAGATCAATCTCGGTCAGCGCCAACGAGATTTAGTCTCCGCCAACGTCGATACTCGTAAAAGTTACCAAAAACGCTAAGAAGATTCTTTAGAGACGACACTTCATGGAACACTTCATGGAATATGTGAGAACTCTGTAGGTAGTCTTGGCCTTGGAGGTTTCAATTTCAGAATTTTTCAGTTTGATTTTTAGAATTTTTCAGTTTAATTTCAGTAATACTGAAACTATTATTAACTACTATTTTCATCTCTTATCTCTCTCTCTCTCTCTGAGTCTTACGAGTCCTTATTAAATGATTGATCATTGATCGCCGGCATTAGGATTGATTGCGTATAATATACGACTATTTCAAGGAATACCTTGCAGTTGATGCTTTTGTGAGTCTCATGAACGCTGCTCAAGCTCATCCCTGTCACGAGCAGCTTCAATTTCATTGCATCCCCGAATGATTCCAGCTGAAGCTATTAAATCATCTGTCGATCAAGTATTGATCGTAAAATCGATTGCAAATGTTGCAATTGTAAAGTATTTATTACAGCAAAAACAAGAAGAAAAAAGGTCCAACCAACTTTAAACAAGGTTGGTTGGTATCCTCTAGAATGGATTTTATTGAGGTTTGTTGTTATTTTTTTTTTGTAGTTATTTTTGTGGCTTGTTGTTTGTTGTTGTTGCTGTTGTTGGTGTTACTATAGGTATTTGTTGTGGCAGTTTTTCTATCTATATGCATATAGTATACCGAATGCATCAGCGAGCACATAGATCCATCCATTAGCGCTGAGAATATTGTAATTTTTTTTAATATGATTCGAAGTTTTTATATGATTTTTCTACTGATTTCATTCGGGTTTGATGCATTTCAGTTTTATGGCTAATAATGTTTTTATTATTTTCTAATTAACCTTGATTTAGATTTTTAATTGTCAATTATATTCAGATTGGTTTATAATTATTAGAATGGCATTAGTCGTGGCACAACAAGCTGCTGCTGCTGCCACCGCCGCCGACCGCCGACCGCCAGCTGACAATTAAAACTTTATCTGATTTTATTGATGGACGGAGACACTTTCCAACCATCTTAAAGTCACATTAATCGTTATATCGTGTCATCAAAACCATCCTCGCGACTGTCGTTTTTAAATTAACTACATTTTACAATACCATAAACGGTTTTAAACGGTCTTGGTGCCTCTGAACTGTGCGATTTTGATTGAAAACAATAGCTCAAAATATCTCCTGAATCATTCGAAAAAACATTGGCTCATTCAGATGATTTCTTCTGCGAGATTTTAAAACTCCAATTTTAATTCTCCAAAGTCCTAAAAATATCTTCTTAATACAGAAAAAAGGAACAACCAACGCGTTCGATAATTCTCGATAGAAACTCTTCAAGAGTTCAAAAGAGTTACAGCAATGACTTATAGCTCAAATGCTAAAACACAAAATTCGAAAACTCTAAAACAAACTCTTCAAACTCAGCTAAAGTTTCAACTTTTGACAGCTTTCTGTCAAACTCCGAACATCAACGACTGGATTGTATCTTGCTCGAGGGTGAAAAACTTTTAACGAGCATAAAAAGAGCCATCAAACATATTCCGCAACGGTTGAAATACACACCAATACCAAACCGTGTTGAGTTAAGAAGAAGAAGAAGAAGAAGCAGCCATTAAAATTGATCAATAAAGCGTACCTATGAGAATCTACGACCACTAAAGACATTTAATGAATCCGTTAATTGTGTGAGCCAGATCAGCCAGATCAACCGGCGGCAGCTTTGATGTCGACAAGCCGACTGACGGCATGCTTGATGAATGCTTGGCTGATGTCGTCGAGTTGTGGTAATTGTGGCACGGAAAAAAATCACTTTTGGGTGCCACAAAGAGTTTTGTGGAGAAAGTAGACCAAGTGACAAAATTATATCAAAAGCAGGAGATCTCAAAAACCGGATGTGACCTCAGCTCTAGTCAAAATACAAAGTGTAAAGAAATTAAGGAAAAATATTATAATTCTTATGACGTATAATATATCGTATATCACATATTACTAACTTGTAATAATATCGTATACATCTTTAAAAAGTTTAATTTCTTGTTGATTATTGATTTGTGATGCCCTTTTTTTTTCTTCTTTCAAAAACCAGACTCTTTTTGTGTACGTATTTATTTTTAAGCCTGTTTTCAATTTTTTCTTTTTCTCAAGGTTGCGTTGATCGTTGTTGCTTTTCAATTGTTTCTCAAGGTAGAGAAAAATAATTTTTCCAAATTTATTTTAGTGTTTTTTTTTTTTTTTTTGTTATATTATTTATTGGTTTTCTGTCGCTTCAATAGCGCTTTAAATCGAAACATGATGATGAGCACAAAAATGCTTATCATGTTATTGGAAAAGTGCATAGTTATGTTTTAGTTATTATGTCTAATTTGGTGTTGCTTCTTCTTCACTCTGCTGAAGTGTGATCGGTACTCGTAGTGATCTCAAGTAAATGAAATTAATCAGAGATCAATAGAAGAGCCCTGTCCCGTGGCCCGGGAAGAGCTTATAGAGTAATATTAGTAACATTAACAATTTATTTATTGCTTCTTTTTATAAATATTTGTTTTTTTTTACTATTACTTTTGAAGATTTTATCTATGATGGAACCGAGTATGTATTTCAAGTACTTTATTCATCTTCTGCTTTTATACGCGCTGATCATACAATCAAACTTATTTTTATATTTTAAGCGATTTTTTGCTTTAATTTATTGCTTTTTTTTATTTTTTTTTAGGTTTTTTTTTCAATTCATTCGTTTTTTTTTCGAACAATTTTTGTTGGAATTTATTTATGGGTTATGATTTTTATAAACTTTTTGTATGTACTCGCACTTTTAAGCACGAAAAATACAATATATTTTTTGCGTTTATTAATAATTTATATGACGTGTTTGTATGTATAGTTGCTGTTGTTGTTTTTTTAATCGCCCTCGAATCGGAAACTGTGGGAGCTATTTACTGTGTAAGTTCAAGGTCTAAATATTTATCTCACTTTTAATAAATGTTTGCATTATTAAACATTGCAAAGAATTTCATTTGAGTTTGAGTCGAATTTTTTCTTGAGTCGAAATTTTACTCCAGCTTGTTAATAATTTGTTTTCCACTAAATGGAAAGTTTAAATGGTTTCTGCTTCCGATCTGGTCACCATCAGATGACGTGAGGAAATATTTTAAACTATACAAAATATATATCATTCCAGGAGACCCAACTCGGTCGTTTTCGTACAGCTTTTGTAGGCTTTTTTGAATATTACTTTATTCTTTACAATGAAATTTTTTTTCTAATGATTCCGTTTCATTTCATTTCATTTCATTTCTTCTCATTCCGTTTAATTTCTTCTTCTATAATTCCGTAAGACCTTCTAATTCCAATATCAAAAAGCAAGATATAAGATTAAGCAATTCCTCATAATAAGACTAATACTTCTTAAGTTTAAAGCCGTCATTAAAAGTTTATTTAATTAAAAACCAAACGACTGCTACACTAAGTTCGTTTAAGTAATGACCAGCAACAACTTGGGGTGGCCCAAACGCCAAGGCAAAGGTGCGGCGCGTCCCAAATTCCAACAGGCACCAGGGAGGGACCTTCTCTGTCAGCATCTGCCGAATGATAAACGATGCTCATGCTTGTCCAGTGGCTTGGAGACACTTGAGGAAGCACCACCATTAAGACAGATCTCTGTGGCTTTTTGTGGACACCTAGAAAAACGCTGCGGTGAGCTGCTTTTTTATGGTTGGTCCAAATTCTAAGAAAGTCATTAAAACTATCGCCAACAGCGTAACTAATTTTTCGAAACGAGACACTGAACTCTTACTCTCTTTCTCTGTCTGTCTGTCTGTCTGTCTGTCCCTCCATCATGCTCCGCTCTGTCATTCCGCGTGAGAATACGTCTTTTGTAGTGACTTTGAGTGTGCGTGTGTGTGTGAGTTCTTTCTGTACTTAATACTAATACACTTTATCAAGACGCCAGATTAAAAGTTAGCAGAGCGTTTATTGTGGCGATAGTACGAGTAGCTTCTCGGAAACGAGACGAGACGAGAATCATTATCGATGGCAAACGTGCCGCCGCCGCCGCCGCCGCTGCCGACTTCCGAAATCTGATCAGATCCAACAAATTGGAACAACATTCTAATTCTCAGCCACTCTTTCAGACTTCGATTAATTGCCTTTTTGGAATCTTTACGAGCGCCTCGGCTGCATCTGCGACGGAACACTTAATGACTCTTTTAATGAAGCAGCAGTAGCGGTAGCGGTAGCGGTAGCGGTGTCAGCAGCTGTAGAAATCACAGCAGCAACGGCCACAACAACAGCAGCCGCCAAAGCAACAGCCAAGACGCGTGTGATTAACACGAGAAATCGTAAAAAATACTTTGTATTAACAGTATAACAGGAGACACAACCACCAACACACCCAGGAGAGAACGAAAGAGAGGGAGAGAGAGTGAGAACAAGAAACCCAGTCGCCCATGGAAAATACAAACCAAAAGAAAGCCACAGAAAACAAATGAATCGAGTGACAGCAGCATCACTTCGTCCGTTGACACTTTGCAGCAATGATTGCAAAAAACCAGCATCATCATCATCAACATCATCTTTCCTGCAGCGAGAAATCAACATAATCTCATAACTTTGAAGTTAACGTGACCGAAAAGCTATCGCCAGCAACTAACTCAGCGACCGCCAGACCACCACGAAACGCTGCGCCTCGAAATCATGCGCTCTGACAAGCGGCCAGTCGATTTTAAACTGAAACAATTTGTGTCACTTTGTTGTAGCGGCGGCGAATTTGTTACGAGTGTTACCCAAAATATTTGGTCAAGACTCTATCGACTTCTTGGAAGTTATTAAAGCTGATTTTGAGGCTTAATGTTGCGGTTTCGGGGCTTCTCGCTGCTTGCGATTAAGTTGAAACGAATAAAAGGCCAACAGAGCATCATCATCATCATATGAATTATTTGAAAGTAGCGTAAATGAGCTAATTTTTCGTCACACAATATCAAATTTTAAGAGGTGCTAAAATTTCTTAATCTCTCACTGACCACGAAAAATGCGCATGCGAAAATCAACACCGGCTCAGTGAAGAATGTGAATTTGACTAAGATGATGATGATGATGATGATTTATTTTTATAGTTAGCGTGAATGATGCTTTGATGAATAACGTGTTATTATTGCCATATATTTTTTATCAGTTTTTCACGCACAAAATTCTTGGCACAAAAAATATTTCTATAAGATTTTTAATACTATCTCATCTCCTAAATTATCGTAAATAACAAAATTTCAATATTAAAAAAAAATTAATCTGAATTATAAACAAGAATCAAAAACAAAACGTATATTAGTCACATAAAAAGGCTCAATAAAAAAAAAACCACAACTTATCTTATAAGCCTTTAAATTTATTCACTGCTAGCATTAACTCTTTCACCAACAGACTTCTTCACCATTAGCTGCATAATTTACAACTGGCCCAAATACATGCCTTTCAAAATTTTTGTCCCGAAATACCCAAAAAACCCAAAAAACCAAATGAACAAATTATCTTCTCAGGAGTCAAAATTATATTTTAGAGATTTTTTCCAAAATGTTGAGAAGTGATTTTAAAAAAAAATTTCTTCTTGTGTGAATGCCCTTAGTTTTGGGAAAAAAATGTAATAAAAAAAGGAACCAATCAATTCCCGCAACTCCTTTCTCCACTGCCTCTTCTCCTCTTTTTGAGAATTCGCTACGTATGCCTTTTTATGTGCTCATAAAAAGTGTCATTTTGACACTTTGACATGTCATAAATTGAGAGAGCCATTTAATTGTCAGATTTGAAACGTGATGCATTGCGGTCAACGGAACAACACGATTTGATTGTCATAAATATTGTCTGCATGCAATCAAATACACACACACTCGCACCGATGATATTCATCATTTCATCAAACGTGAAGTCAGAGCGCACCAGCAGCAGCAGCAGTGTCTTCGTTCGCTGCAAGACATCGGCACAGTTGTACGGCCGATGCTGCCTGCCATCAACTGATTTGACGTTTCAAAATGTTCACACGACTTTAGTATGTCAAAATGCAGCATTTAACTTGCGTTGCTACAGTAAAACAACAACAACAACAGCAACTACTATTATTTTCTTTACTCCTACAACAAAAGCATTAACTGTCCCAACGTGAAAATATGGAGCGATTACCCGAAGTAATCAGAGAATAGGTATGTACTTCGAGAAGAGTGAAGTATGTAATTTGGTACAATCGATCGATACATATGGCATTTATCGTTGAATCAATAAAATACAGACATTTGAAGAATTCTGTTTCTAAATTTAACAGAAACAGATTTTCTTCGTGGATTTTGAACCCAGAAAATACACCTCAAAGCCTCAAAAATGGCCAGATATTCTAATAACTCAATATTATTAGAAAGTCTGTCGTTTATGTACTTAGTTTAATGCCATCCTGTGTGGCCAGCTCATACAAAGAGATCACCAATGAAATAAAGTTAATCAAAGGGCCATTTTTTAATATATTTTTAATAACATAATAAATTTATTACTAAGGAATAAATAATAAGAAAAAGGAGAATGCATTCTCCAGAAAACCAAAGCAAATAGCATCATTCATTCTACTTATATAACAAAACCCTAATTTTTATGATGACAGCTGACATCGTTGTCTAAAAAGTTTTCTATTATCAAAGTCATGGGTTCCTAATGGGTATAGATGCCGCTTTCACTTACGTGAGACGTAGCCTTTTACTACTTTTGCATCCTTTTTGGGATGCAAGAAGAATAAAAACAAGCATCTTAGAAGCCTTTAGAAGCGTTTTTCAGTCGTAACGCTTTATAAGTTTTTAAGCCAACAAAATTTACAAATTTACAAAAATTTATATATATTTTTATATATGTATATGATAAAAAAAAACTTGCTATAGAGAGAGAAAATAAACGCTAAATAAATAACTAAAAAAATATATTTAATTATAGAAAAAAACAACACTCTGTGTCGTAAATAACAGACAAGTTCCGTTTATTAACGTGTCAGAGACACATCGCACTTAATTGCTGTTACTGTTGTTGTTGTTGTTGTTGTTGTTGTTGTTGTTGTTCACTTTCATAATGATGATTGTATGTATTGTGGTGGCAGTGCCTTCGGCGACATTGTGCGAAATGCCGTATTTTAGATGATTTTGCCAGCAACCAGTTTATAATTATTTATTTTCAACTTCCAAACCTATGATTTACGATCCATTCGACGGCAGCAGCACCGAAAACAACAAAAATAACAGTCATAATAATACGAGTACGAATGACAGCAGCGTCAGCGCTGTCACGTTGCACTGTCGTCTGCGTTGTCGAACGTGAATGCTCTCGACTGATGCCGCTGGTGGCAAAAATAGCAATTTTTAATTTTAATAAACATTAAGAAAATTGCTGCTGGTTCTGTCTGTGTTATCGCCAAGCGCAAGAGGCGCTTATTAGTTATTATTGTCCATCTGTTGCGGTCCATCTGTGTTCCATTCAGCGCTGTTGGCTGACCGACCGACCGACCGACCGACCGGCCGGCCGGTGCTGGAACGCTCACGTACGAGTACGACAAATTGTCATTTCGAAAAGAGATTGCGCCTGGTTTCGCAGGTTGATGACGATGATGCTGACGGCCATGACAACGACAACGGCTGCGACAACTCTTCTATAAGTCGTAGGAATGACATGATTTTGCATCAGACGCTTTTGCGGAAAAGAATTTCAACTCGGGCGCCTCTGAAGAGAACAAGCTTCTTATCTTCTCTACACAAAAATTCATCAGCATTGAAAGAACCGAGACAGAACAGCAATGAACATCGCACGGTTCTCTGGCTGTGAGTACCTCGCAACCACTCAAACCAACCGACTTCTGAGAGTAGAGAAAAATGAGAATCGATTCATTGAAATCCAAAATACCACGACGTCTCATGGGCTGCGTTTGTTTGGGTGTTTGTGCAAACACTCGACTCGTACTCGACTTTGTCCTCAAATAACTTGACAGCTCTCCACGTCAAATGGACTTAGAAGAAACGGATGACAGAGGACTGACACTTCACGCGGGCGATCGGACCGCGCGACTGTTCATTTGGTTTAACCCAAGCAGCCAAAAGCGCCAAATCAGGCCAAGCAGCAGGTCGGTCAGTAACGAGAGCAGCGAGCGGCTCTCCTGCGCCGACCGTCGTTTAATCACTTCACTATTATCACGATGACACTCCGCAGACATAAACGCTTCGATATTCTGAAGACGTGGCGACGTGTCCACAGGCACTCACTTGCTTGAAAAAGCGGTGCGGTATACCTCCGCCGGTGTGTGCATCTAAAGCATGTACCTTTCTTTGTTTTCCAATCAGTTGACTCGACGACTAATGTCTGTAGTGTCTGAATAGAATGACGTGACTGAAGTGCCCCGCCACGTGAGCATCCCAGTGTTGTTCCAGAATTGTCACATCATTGTTGTTGTTATGCTTTCGTTGTTGTCAAGAGGTTCTCGTGGTCCAGATGATCCTTAGATGAGTCTTACAATCGGACAAGAGGGCTTAAAGACGGCTTGTGGGTGGTCTACTTAAGGTGATGTCCCACAAAAAGAGCGTCTAAACAGGGATGGATAAAGACTAAAGATTTCTCCTTCTTTATCCGACCACAAGTATAGCTTTTAAATTCTTAACGATTGTGTCTGTCCGCGACTCAAAACTGATATTATCAAGGCCTCTCAGTGCAATAATTCTCTCTTTGTTTTCTTTCAGAAACGTCACAGCCTTTTCGCGAGTAGATGGCCACCAGCTCTCCGCTTTCCAATGAAATGCAGCAGCAGCGCGCCCGTTCGACATCGACGTCTGCACAGAATCCACAACGAAACCGTCTTCTAGTCCTAACAAACACTTCGCAACCGCAACGAACTCCTGAGCCACAGCAGCTTCATGAATATTAATCAGGAAAAATCAAATAACGGATATCAGCAAAGACATCCACCGCAACATCCGCCGCCGCCGCCACCTCTTCTCTCAGTACACAGTCTCCACCAGCACCAGCACCAGCACCAGCATCAGCAGCAGGCGCTCTTAATCGAAGACATAGAATTGCAATATCTCAAGAAGGCACACGCCCACGCCCACGCTCACGCTCACGCCCACGCCCAAGCGCAGGCGCAAACCACCTTCGGCTACAGCTACGAACGTCAACTATCTGCCGCCAGGCGGGTCAACTACGAAAGTTCCACTGCGAAGTCTCTCTGCTCCCAAATGGTAATGTCTCCCAGCCGTCGTCCGTCGCCGCCCCGCTCTGCTGCCCATCCCATGAATGTGCACCTGAATTCGCTGGCCCATGCCCAGATGCAGTTCCAAACGCAGTTGCACCAGAAACTCTCAGCCGCGGCCATTACTGGTGGTGGTCTGCCGCCCTCCGACCATCTCGGCAGCTACTTTCGGACCCCCGGTTCGCCGGCCTGCGGGCTTCCGCCCCCTCCACCACCGCCGCCCCCTCACTCGAACAGTCTTCAGCCTCCACTCACAAATGCCACCAGTCTCTTCAGCGCTTCCAGTCATCCACAGCAACCCTCGTCGACATCCGTCACTACATCATCCGTTGCCGCCACCCACAGTCCCCTCAACCACCTGCAGAATATGCAACCCTTCGACTTCCGCAAGATAAGCTCCGCCGGCCTGGCTGCTTTTCCTCCGATCGCCGCCCGAATCAGTCCCAGTGAATTGGCGCACCATCATCACCAGCATCTGCAGCAACAAGCGGCCGTCTTGGCTCAGGCTCGTCGACGCATGAACGAGGCGACGACGCCTTCGGAAAAGAATGCCGCGGTAGCAGCTGCAGCTGCTGCGGCTGCCCAGAGCAATCAATTCTTCAATGCTATGGCTATGTCCGGTCATCCGCTGCCCTTCCACCTACCACCACCGCATCTGACGCCGCACGGGCCTGCTCAGCCCATGGTTAGCGGCAATGTTAGCGGCGCCAACGCCGGCCCAAGTCTACCGCCCGGGTTGACAAACAATCAAGTCGCTGCAATCGCCGCGGCAGCCGCTGCATCTGGCAACACAGTGCCGCATAGCCTCCTCGCCGCCTCTCACTTCCCTGCTACGAATCCGAGTCTAGCTCAAGGCAAGCAACACCAACGGACAAAGTCGCCTGATCTTGAAAAGTCGTCGAAAGGTAGCGGGTTCCACGGCCCAAATGACGCCTTAAATTTGGCTCATCTTCGCGAAAATGCAGCAACAGTGGTCAGATCGCCGACGCAGCGCCAACAAGCTCAGGCCCAGCAACATGCAACCTCTTCTGCGGTCTCTCCGATATCCTCAGCTAATTCAAGCTCATACCAAAGCCAACACCACCACGAACCCAGCGGCCAGCATCACTTGCAACGTGCGCCGCACTCTCGTGAACGACAGACCTCCCCGCAAACGCGACATTCGCGGCTCAACACGAGCGGAGCACGACCAGGACGCAAGACCGCCCACTCACCGGGCAAGCGGCAGTGGGGCTCATTGCCCGCCAACTTGGGCACACAATTCATCAATCCGGTAACGGGCAAGAAGCGGGTCCAGTGCAACGTATGTCTGAAAACCTTCTGCGACAAAGGCGCCTTGAAGATTCACTTTTCGGCGGTGCACCTGCGAGAAATGCACAAGTGTACCGTAGACGGCTGCAGCATGATGTTCAGTTCGCGGCGTTCTCGCAACCGCCACAGCGCTAACCCGAATCCGAAGCTGCACTCTCCGCACTTAAGGCGCAAGATATCGCCGCACGATGGCAGGAGCGCCCAACCGCATCCACTGCTGCTGCAACCCCCGAACGGTTTGATGGCGGGCCTAAATCCGTTCGGCAGCTTCCCTCTTCTAACGCCTCCGCCGGATATGCGCCACCATGCGATGTCGAGTATGGACATGAAGCACGGCCAAGATTTTCTGCATCGTTCGTACATGGATGGGGCGATTTTGAGCCGCTACGAAGATCGGCGTGGACGGCATCCCCGCAACGAAGAGAGCCACATTGAGGACGACGATGACGGCGGCGGGAGCATATTGGATGGCGGCATACAAATTGCCGACGATGACGAAGAAGACGACGACGAGGAAGATGAGGAGGGCGAGGAGGGCATCGTTGTTGTGGGTGAGGAGGGGGACAGCATTCTGGACAAAACGAACTCCGAAGACTACAACACCGACGGCTGTGGCGATGAGGCTTCGTTGGGCGATAACAGCAGGGACATCACTGAGCGTACAGCAGATTTCAGTCAGACCAAAGAACAGACAACGGAGACGAACAATTTTCCAGCGGATGAGGCGGGCAATCGGAGCAACGAGAGCAATGACGACTCGTTGAGTGTGACGGACTCGTATAGCAATCCCCGAGACTTCGACGCTGCCAATTTAGGCCACGGAAGTGCAGGCTGCGGCAGCACTCCTGCCCACGCGTCCAGCTCTATGGCGAGCAAACGTAAGCGTAAGAGCCAGAATCCGGTGCGTTGCACGGTGCAATCAGAGGAAAACTCCTGTGATAATTCATTCGATTTTGGAATAGCAGCGGACCTATCGCTGAAGGCGGAACCTACGGAAGAGAAGGCGTGCGATCCCAAGGAAGCTCACTCTCTGGACTTGAGCAAACGGTCCCGAAAATCGGAAAGTCCCGCGGCAAGTACAAATTCGCCTGGTAGCGAAACAACTAAAGTCCTACCCTCGCCGCCCTTGACACCATCAACAGCCGCGGGAGCAGCGACAATGGCAGCACGGGCACCGGCAACGTCGAGCTCGGCATCCGCAATGGCGGCACCAACCAGCGACTCGATAGCAGGCAGCAAATTCGTAGAGACCAGCATAACGCCTATAAAGACAGAACCAAAAGATGCTGACTTCGAAGAGGCCAGAAATGTCAGCACACAGCAGGAGCAAACTGGACAAGAATACTCTCTTGATCTCTCGGCTTCGCACAGGCGGCTTCCTTTGAAAGCTCCAGAAGTGCAAGAGGCAGAAGTGAGTGCAATGGTGGACCGACTAATGCCCGTTAAGCAGGAACCCACTGAGGAGCAGGCGATCAGTGTCTCACCGGCTGCCGCAGAACAGGCCGATCTCGAAGATGAAGGCCGTTATCTGCGCATTAAAAAGGAGATCCTGGAAGGCGACAGCAAAATTAGCGTGCCTCTGGACGACCATTTCGCATTCAACAGGAACAACAACTTACCCGAAAACCTGACCGCGAAAGGTCACTCTACTGACAAAGTGCGCACGGCAAGTACCACTGACGAACTAAACGGCAGCGAGTTTCTGGCCGAAGAAGCCGCCGAGGTACCCATCGACAAAGACAACCCCCTGAAGTGCACAGCGTGTGGCGAAGTCTTCCAGAACCATTTTCACTTGCAGACACACTATCAGAACGTCCATCTCAAGCTGCATCACAAGTGTAACATTGATGGCTGCAATGCCGCCTTCCCGTCGAAGCGCAGCCGCGACCGTCACAGTGCCAACTCGAACCTGCACCGTAAGCTACTCTCCACCAGCGACAGTCACCAGTCGCAAGGGCAAGGGCCGGAGCAGTCATTGAGTTACAGCGGTCACCCGGCGGGCTCCGTCAATTCCGCAACTCTGCCCAGTTCCATACAGGCTGAATTCCTGGCCCGACTTTATGCCGGCTCTCATGCCCTGCCTCCGCTAAATATGGAAGCTCTTAAGCAGCACTTTCCGGGCCGAACGGCGGCCGCGCCTGCCGCCTTTCCCGACAGCACTGTTTTCATGGGCGACCATCGCTTGCTGTTACAACATCCGGTGAGCCCTTTGTTGTTTCCCGGCCTAACGGGCTTGCCGGGATTTTCTCCACTAGGACCGCACTTACTGGGCGCACCCTTCAACGGCCTTAATCCCTTCTGTCGACGCCCCTCCTCGGACTCACATTCGGCCAGCTCCATAACACCACCGGGCGGGACGAGGTCACCCAACAGCCAAAGTGCAGCTACAAAACCATTTCCCAGCTACGCGAGGCAACCATCCTCGCCAGCAGAAGCTGAATTACTCGCGGAAAGTGCGGCCAACAATCAACGAGACAATCCTAACGCCTCCACCGCCGTACATCAGTTCCCAACGAATCTTGCGAAATCGCGGCAGACGCCCGATTCTGTGTCATGACCCTATCCCGCAAATTTCACGAAGATGATGTCTTTTAGGCACTGAAGGAGGCCGGCCTGCTGGTGTTGAATGAAGAACGGGATTTGGGAATAAATAGTGCAATATTGGACACTCTACGAGGGCAAGCTCTCTACCTGCTGGTCGCTGAGACGCTCTTGATGGGGCAGAGTGGTCCATTTAGCATTAGCAAGGGCATGAGGGCGGAGCGGTCGTTGCGGAAAGTGTACTAAAATACAATACAATACAAGACCTTGACCCGCCCCCGGATCTTAGCAATTAATCTCAGAACAAACTATAGGATAGTGCTACGCGTACTACATGCGATATAGTATGTCCTTCGCTTAGCTCCAAATTGAACTTAGTAACTATAGTACTCGTAACTAGACTAAATACCACAATAATACGATACATTTAGGCATGATTTAACGAAATTTGTACGAACTGCTGCAATAACGATATTGTCGATACAACTGCAAAGGTTTTATCTTCTAATAAATGGTAATGGAGTGTGTATTATACTGTCAATATTCAACATGCTACGAGTACATACGACAAGATGGAAATACAACGATAGTATCTTAAGCATATCTTCCTGATTTCAGAAGCTTGACCTCATTATTATTTTTGTTTTTTTTTTTGTAATCTCATTAAGCAATGTATTCTCTAACGAAAAAGCGATATGATAGTATTTTAGAATAGTTTAATAAATGGATAATATCACTTTGATTAAAATAACACAACAACAACAACAACAACAACAACAACAACTACAGACCTAGTGAAATATTCTCTATTGGAAATTACGGTATAATTTTCTAGCGATAAGAAGAGTAATAAATAAATAATGTATGAGAAATATATATAAAACGATTATTAGAAAATATAGAATTTTATTTAAAGATTGTGAAAAATTAAGAAAATTATGATGAAAATAATAATAATAATAATGATATAAATAAAGAAATACATAAATACGGTGTTTTTCATTAAGATGAGGTTGATTTTTTTTTTGCTGTGGTTGGTGAAATTATCGCTTGAAGCTTTTCAAAATTTAAAATCGAAGGAGGAGACCAAGAGCTGAGACCATAATGGAAAATCGAGAAAAAGACCCACAAAAGAGGATGGTGTTTTATGGTGGGTGTGGTAGAGAAAGCAACGAACACCCTGCATATTCATATAAGCAGATTATATACAACCATATTTTTATAAAATTTTGTAAAGTAAAAAATTCTACCTTTCAATTTTAAGAGCGTTTCAATTTTCGTTTGAATTTTAAGATCGTTTTCGCCATCGTACAAGATCTGGATAATGTCAAAGAAATGACATTTATAGATAATAAAAACGACCGCGTCGTGAACAAAGCGTTGATATAATCGAAAATATATTGAAATCGACAGTATTGAAAAATAAAAAAAAAAATAATAGAAACGTAAAAAATACATTTCAAAAAGAGACTTCAAAAGAGCAATAACAACAACAACAACAACAACAACAACAACAACCTAATTCCAATGTATTATAGGTAACGCCTTCTTGTCGAACGATAAATATTTTTTGCGGCAAATTAAAACAAAGGAAAAAGAATTCAATTTTACGAAATCGTTTTTCGTGAACTAAACAAACAAACAAACAATCAACCGAACAACCAACCAACCAACCAACCAACCAGCCGACCAGCCCACCAACCAACCAACCAACCAACTAATCAACTAATCGACCGACCTTCCTGCGAGTACATTCGCTCGCCAATGGACAATCAAATTGTTCGTTTGTTGTTCAGCGAACGACAGCGACGGCAAATGATACGATATAATGAAAATGTTTGCCGTTAGCTGCCACACCTGCTCGCAGCTGCCACATTACAATGTTACCGTTACCGTCACCGCTGCGATATTAAGCAAGAACAACTTTTCGTTCGATGCTGACTGACGCCGACCGAAGTATCGGCCCAAACCTTTTGATTTCGATCGCAAACAAATCGATTGATTGGCCAAAAAATTAAATTAAAACAAGACGATTTATGTTGGCGGCAAAGGTTGAGACCTCCACCAAAAACAATACATAATAAAAAAAGCCAAAATGAACTATTGAACTTTTTCGTTTTCTACTTTTGCAATTTTTTGCAATATAATTTGTTTATACAAAATAAATCTATTGAATCAATGCTCAATGATAAATGTGCAAAAAATGTGTTTTTAGTATAACCACAAAATTCGGTATGACCTACCTTCCTTCCTTCCTTCCTTCCTTGACATCATTTTGTTTAAGTCTATGGCGGTTGCTTCACGTTCGTTGTTCTCGCTTAACGACTTAACCTATTCAAGCATCAGCATCAGGGTTGTACAAAATGCTGCCAATCTGACTTTCGACAGAATAAATAACTATTTGCAAATTTTTACTTTTTATTCCTTCGGTATGACCTTCCTTCATTCCTTCCTTCCTTCCTTCCTCCCTTCCTCCCTTCCTCCCTTCCTTCCTTCCTTCCTTCCTTCCTTCCTTCCTTGCTTTCTTTCGTCCTTGACATCATTTTGTTTAAGTCTATTATGACGCTTGCTTCACGTTCGTTGTTCTCGCTTAACGACTTAACCTATTCAAGCATCAGCATCAGGGTTGTACAAAATGCTGCCAATCTGACTTTCGACAGAATAAATAACTATTTGCAAATTTTTACTTTTTATTCCTTCGGTATGACCTTCCTTCATTCCTTCCTTCCTTCCTTCCTCCCTTCCTCCCTTCCTTCCTTCCTTCCTTCCTTGCTTTCTTCCGTCCTTGACATCATTTTGTTTAAGTCTATGACGCTTGCTTCACGTTCGTTGTTCTCGCTTAACGACTGAGCCTATTCATGCATCAGCATCAGGGTTGTACAAAATGCTGCCAATATAACTTTCCACCAGCGAACAACTCAAAAAAGGGGCGAAATTTTTGGCATTTTCAAGTGTATCCGAAACGAACACTTCAATAAATATGAACCTTAAAACCTCTGAATATCGAAAAAGAGATAATCCTTTTTTTTTTAAATTTATTTTTGTCCAAACATTTGATACAAGAACTCTAACTCCAATGTACAATTGATAATTATTATTAAAACTTAAATAAAACCTTACAAATTAACATTGTCACACAAGAACATTGTCGGCCCCTGCCCGCTTATCGGCCTTCTGCCCCGGGATCGGGACAGATGTGTCCAGATGTCTTCTAAGTCGATTTCAATAATAATACGAGTAACGTTGTTGTTTCTAATCACAAATATGATCGATGCGACTGATCGTCCTTCAGTAAATGCGAGGGGGCGAGCGGCCCCCCTTGCATTCTGCACGCCTCTGAGCTGATATTATTCAGCTGTTAATGATTGTGAAGAAACTGCTGATGATGCTGCTGCTGAAGCTTTTCGTATTGTAATTGGTGATGATGGAAAAGCTGCTGTTGCAAATACTGTTGGTGGTGGTGGTGGTGTTGGTGGTGCTGGTGCTGGTGCTGGTGGTGATGCTGCTGAGTCTGCTGTTGCTGCTGCTGATGATAGAAGAGAGCCTGTTGCTCACGCTGACTCTGTTGCATGAGTTGTATCTCTTCGGGCGTTGGGAAGTACACCGCGTTCGGCGTGTAGTGCAGGGCGCGCGGGTAGTACGAGTGCTGCGGGTACACGATGTAGGGTGAATGATGCATGCCGAAGGTACGGCCATCACACGTCGACTTGCTGCGGCGCAGGCGACCGGTCGTTTCGCCGATTGTTAGGTCTTCGGTGGCCGGAGCCAAGGCCCAGTAGGAGCCGCGGCCCGGGTCGTCCAGAGCTCGCGGTATGCGCACAAAGCACGAGCTGACGCTGAGGTTGTGGCGTATGGAATTCTGCCAAGTGCTGCGGTTCTTGCGGTAGTAGGGAAAGTGGTCAGCGATCCAATCGCAAATGCCGCTGAGGGTCAGTTGTTTCTCGGGGCTGCTGCGTAGAGCCATGACAATGAGAGCGCTGTAGGTGTAGGTGGGCTTGACGTGATCGTGATCGTGATCGTGATGTTCATCGTGTTCGTTGCCACTATCGATGTCGATCTCCATGTCGATATTCATGTCGTCGTTGTCAACGTTTTCGATGCTGCTGTTCGGCGACGAGGCTGTTGTGCCCGCCGGTGATGAGTCGATGTTGGTGGGCGACGAAGAGGCTGTGCTCGGCGTGGAGGACACTGCGCTCGAGGACGATGACGTGGAGCTGCACATGCCGTCGTCTTCCTGCAGGCGCTCGGCCAGAATGGCGCTGATTGAGAAGTTTGTCTTGACCATACTTGATGTCACTTGAGAAGATGCTTGGCAACTGATGTCCTTCCATCCTGCCAGTCCTGCTTATATACAGATCCCGCTTCTTCTGCCATTAGCTCAAGCCGTTCCGTGTGCTTAAGGCTCTCTGCTCGAGCGGATCAGTTCTAATCAACTGATTGCCCCGGATTAAAAACGCATTAAAGCGCGACTGCGTCTATGACCACAGAGGCCTCACTGCTGGATTTTTGATCCACCTGAAGAGTGACGCTGAGGTCGCTAATCCCCCCGGATCAATGAAAGCCAGCCACGCGGCGCTGAAGGTCGCGCTGCTAGTACTTGCCAACTGGTGTCAGGTAAAACGCACCAGAGCCCGCGCGGGCAACTCTTTGCGAGCCGTTGCAGGATTCCCATTTCAGTTGAATCGCCGGGAATTGTTGCGGGAATTTTGAAAACTTAAGCCTTTGCCTTGTTCGTCTTGTTCGTCTTCTCCGTTGCATGTACCTGTTCAGGGCAGAGTGTATTTCCGTTGAATATTTGCTAACAATTTGTGGAAAACTTGTGGAAAAATTACAGAATTACAAAATGCAAAATTGCAGTTTATTCAAATTTTTTTCATAAAATCTCCAAAAACATTTGGTAAATAGTGTTCATGTTTAACTAAGAGTACTAATTGCAGACTTTGTGTACTAAAAATTAAGAAAAATTACTCAAATAAAAAGGACTCAATTAAATACTTTTGAGAAAAGTCCTTCCCTGAATAAAAATTTGTGTATAAAAGTAAAAATTATATCGGCAAAGTTGAATTTTAAGAGTTTGTAACAAATTTTTTTTCAAGTATCGCATAAAACTTATTCAATTTGTATTAAAAAGTAACAGTTCTATAAAAATAAAACTATAATAGTTAAAAAATAAGAAGAAAAAAATATGCCCAAAGAAAAATTAGACAAAATCTAAAAGAAAATTATTTTCAAAACTCTTCAAATTAAAAAAAAAATAAAGGAAAACTAATTCTCAAAAGTAAATTTCTTAATTTTGAAATTTGTATAAGAAACCTTGTTTTCCAAACAAAAAATTCAAGTTAAAAAATTCAATAATTTACGGCAAAAGTTCAAAATTAATTGTTTCAACCTCAAATTTTCAACATACTCGTACCCAAAGTTGAAAAATTAAATCTAACTTCTATTTTTTTCTTAATAAATTAGCAACATTTTTAAGGAAAGTTTAATATCTAGAGGTAAATGTTTTGTAGTGTATACGGATAAAAATTTGACCTTAAATTCATTTATCCTTTCAATTCCTTTGAAAGCTTTGAAAAAACAACAAAAAGTAACTACAACAACTCCTACCTTTTCAAAAACATTTAGCTAATTTACGTGTTTGTAACTTATTTGCATTTTACAACGTTATACAACGAATAATAAACTGATTTTATACGAGCCGAGAATGTACTTGGGTGGTCCGGAATGGAGGGTGCAGGTACATAACCGGGGCAGGGGCAGGGGCAGTGAGACAAAAAAAACTACAACAACTACCAGCGCAAGTCTAACAATTACGCGTCGGTACAACGAAGTACCGACTTCCATGCATTATACTTTCTATCCTGGCCAACCTTTTCATCCTTGTTAACAAGTTGCATCGTAATTATATGCTACAAGGAGAATGGAAAACAACTACAACAGCAACAACAACACTAACAACAACAACAACAACAACAACAACACTAACAACAAAAACTGAAACGAAAATTTGTGTTTCTCGGCAGGAAACTCGCGATACAAATGTGTCTAAAACACAAGCAACTTCCGTTTTAGATTCGCGGCCGATACTCATTCAGCCCAAGGAAATGGCGCCAACTGCATTCCTTAGCCCAAACAGGACCAGCTAACAAAGGGTTAAATCTCCTTGTACATCACATCAACCTTAAACAACAACAACGACAACAACAACAACCACCCGCAGCTAACTGCAGCCATGATTACGAAGCAACTACGAAGCCTGAATGCATTTATCGTTACCGTGTTACCGTTACCGTTACCGTTTTCAGGACAACAATACGACAATACCTACAATTCATTGTTATTTTTGTGTGCTGTTACTCGTACTACCACGACCTACCGCCACACTCACCGAACAGAGAGACCACTGCCGTTCTTCCCTGTCACGACCTCGTTGGCAAAACGTCAGTCAAGCACCTGCGCCGCTGCAATTGCGCTGGCAGTACCACACAGCCCAACACTTGCTGGTGCCATTAATTTCACAAACTTTTCTCCAAGCGCCTCCAGATAAGACACTGAAAAGTCGTTAAAATTCACCGAATTGCCTTCGAAAGTCCGGTCGATGCGACTTCTTCACCACCACCACCACCACCCTTCGACACTGTGCCGACAGCGGGGCCGTGGTGCATGCGTTACTGATTGTCGTCCATTTTAAACACTGACAGAAATGGCGTACAGTTGTGTAGTTGTTTGTGTCTGAGGGCGGTGAAAGTTGTTCGGGGGGGGATGAGGGTGTTAGTGTTGAAAAATAGCGCAAGTGCTCAATTAATGGCAATAGTTTTGAAAACTGCACAAAATTGGAAATTGCAAAACAATCGTAATGTTGGTTGCAAACAAATTTGCAAATTACGGGCTTCCGAGGTCTTACCTCCCGGCAAACCCTGGCGGGCGGAGGAGGGAGCGGGGTGGGGGGGTGGCATTTCAATCAAAACCTTTCTCTCCTTTCATTCTCCGTAACCGTCCTGGCGCTTTTGCATTTTTGCAAGGATATTGCAAGCATTATTGCAAACACGAGAGAGAGAGGAAAAGTTGTGCAACTGCGTTGGAATAAAATGCGTTTGGTTGGAAATACTGGTTGGATACTGTGTGTATTAAGCTACAACAACAACAACAACAACAACAACAACAACAACAACAACAACAACAACAACAACAACAACAACAACAACAACAACTTGCATTAAGATTTTCGCTAATTCTAACGCAACTTATCGATGGATTAATTGCGTCTTTTTATTCTAATTAGTTCTGCGCAGATAGTTCTCGTTATCGTTCTCGATATTAGTATCTCGAATTGTAGGACGATATACAGGAGGAGCGCTAGTAGCAGTTTACAGTCCAGATAAAGACCACAAAAAGAGGCCGACTTTAATAAAAAAGACTTGAATCCGCGACGTCTTGAGCGTTTTCTTAGTTCTCAGACGAGAACCGACAATGAAATACGTTTTGAGAAGTATTCATATAACATTTCGATATAATTCGACAAATATTAGGAGCTATTGTTCTCTGTCTGAAGTCGAAGAGACCAATTCAAATCAATCCGCAACACACTGCATAGACCAGACAAGTCTCTGGCGTGCTCTGTTTTGTGGTCCTTCCTCAAATAATGTACGAGTATATCGAGAATTACATTTTAGTGCTTCCTTCCTGTTCCTTCGGTTTCCTTCCGGGCTACAGCAAGATGGCGGCAGCTAGAAAATTGCTACGCTTCAAACTGGCGGGCAGATAATTTTTAACACAAGCCCCCAAACCACACCCCAGCGCAACGATTGATGGCCCGACAGCTACGGAAAGGCAGCACTACCCCCTGGCAGCCCCCCCCCCCAAAAAAAAGGGGAGGCGGGGTATATTCGTATATTCTTCCTGTTAATAATAAAGATCAATAAACACGTTGTTGTTTTTGTTGTTGTAGGCAGTGGCGTATATAGTTTTGAATTTTGTTGGGATCCCAAAATGTTTGTCAAAGGATCAAAGGATTTATCGGTTAAGAAAGGAAGCACTTGAAAAAAATTAATAACTATAAAAAGCAATAAATTAAAAGACATAGAAAGAGTTGAGAAAAATAATAATAATGGGGGGGTCAATGCGCCCCCTTTGAATGTATAAAAGTATGTCATGAACGAGTGTTCACTTGTCCTGACTGTACGCTGAAAGTCGCCGTCAGAGACGTCACAAAAGTGTAGTGCAGGAGAAGGGGAAAGGGTGTCTCTTTCCGCCCCCGAATACCAGGTACGAGCTACGAGTGTACACCTTTTGCAAGGTGCTGGAACGTAACTTGAACTCAATCGCTTTTTCACTGCACCGGAACCTCAGAAACTCAACTTGAATTATGTGAGCTGTTGTGCGGGTCCGGGACACGATTCGAATACCGAGGATGGAACTGCTTTCGCTCCGAGCCGACAAGAAGAGTCGAACAGACAACGTTGACTAGGTCCGGAGTTCACTAAGAATAGAAATGGAAGGGGATGGCTGGGGATGGATGGACGTGGTTGGTGGCGATGGGCGCTATAAACTGCCGGGTACAGTTGTTCCACGCGTCAAGCCACATTTGGCACAATCTTGACGGTTAGCACATAAATAACTCTATCGTTGTTGTTGTTGTGGCAACTTAATTGTTGTCTTTGTTGTCGTTGTAGCCCGGCGTTTTGTGTGGTCACTAGTTGTGGGGTGTGCCGGGTGTTTCGCGTCTCTCTTTTTCCTTTTTAGAAACTCAAGTAGGCACCGAAAGTGTAGGTTGGCGAAGCCACGAACGAAGCAGCTTCAAAGTGTTTCATTAAGCTTTTATTTCCATGGCCCGAATTTGGTTCGGTTTTCGGTTTTGGTTTTGGGAAGTGGCCTTTGTTTTCGTTTTCGTTTTCGTTTTCGGTTTTAGCTTTTATACTCCTTTTATTATCTTCAACTGTGGTTATCTCCAACAGTGTTACGATTAAAAATAATGACTTCCGCGGCTTGACCGGAAACACGAGTAACTGCAGTGCACTTCACGCTGTCTTCAAATTGTTTGCATTTTTTTTCCAATATTTTATTTTCAGTAAAAAAATCGAAATCACAAAAATTTATCGTGAAATGAAAAGATTGCTTTTCGACGGACATAATAGTTCTTCAGTCCAGCGACATAGATAGCTCAAGAACAAAAATCAAAACTGCGTAAGAGAAAATTTATTGAATGGTTTTGAAATTTATGATTTCCAGAAAATTAAACTTAATTGAATATTAGAAAGAGCGTGAAAAATTTAAAAAAACAAAATTTATATGAGAAATAAAATTGGCAAGATTTGTCCTTCGTCGAACTCACCGACGTTGATATTAATTTATTATTTTGCAATTCCAAAATTTAATTGGGGCAAATCCTACATGAATCAGCGTCTATCGAAAAACTATGAAAGACTAAAGAATACTGTCTCATGATTTGATGAAATTTTCTGAATATGTCGAATAAAAAGAGAGCTCAGATCTCGTGTCGTCCCAAAGAGGTTTCCCCCTCTTGGGATCGCATCTCGACTGAGAGGTAAAGGTACTGTTTTAGGCCCGGATCTCGCGTTGTCTGAAAGAGTTTATGTTCTCTTCTTGACTAAGAAGTCCTGTCCTGTCTCGGCATCACGTCTGCAGTGAAGAAGCCTTTTTGCCGTAGAGTTTCGTCGCGACTAAAAAAGTCAAGTCGTTTTTCGGTCGGTTCTTGTCTCGAATAAAAGACCGTCTAGGCCTAGAAAACACTGTCTGGTCTTCAATTTCGTCTCAGAATTTGAGACTCCACCGAAAAAAAGCAACGTGTCTTCTTGAGATGATGATGAGCAGATTTTCTATTTTATATATCATTTATATATTTATTTTTATATATTTTTTATATATTTTGTTTTTTTTAATTTTTTTATATTATTTTTATATATTTTTGATATAATTTTTTTGTATATATATTCCACATATATATATAGACATTGACTTAATCCATGACAATTATAATATTGCATACAATATTTTAACACCATTTTATTGACCAATTAATCGAACGAGAACATTTTTTGTCTGGCAAAATTTTCCTTTTATATACTATATAAACATACAACGATTTTCGGATTAAGAACATTAACAATATTTCATTTTTTTCGCATTTACAATTACGTTACGTTCTTGTGCTGCCAGAGTAAATTTTTAACGAAATCCATTAAAAGTGCAGAAAATCTTATGCAAACCCTTTTTACAATATAAAAAAAGAGCATGAAAAATCATCGATAAAAATGCCATGTTTTTTAATAAACCAAAAACACCAACAAGAGCAACAAGAGCAACAACATTCGCAGCGCAATGTTAAAAACGCGCACCTGAAAAGGACGTACTATGAATATCACGAAAGGAGCCGATTGCTTTTGTTTGTCGGTTGTTTTTTTTTTGCCGGAATTCATACGATTTATCCGGAATCTGTTGGTCGTCAATCCAACACTCATGAATTTGCAATATTCGAATGTTCGATCAATAAAAAAATGTGATTTTTTTGTGGCTTCTTTTGACGCTCAGAACAAAAGTGTAACGAACAAATCTCACTTGCCACAGACAATACATACATATGTACCTATGTATGTATGTGTTAGGTACGTACGCAAACGCGCGAAATCGTGTTTGGACCAGACCGGACCGGACCGAACCGAAGCCAGCCACAATGCCTGAACTGGACCACTAAAAATCTATTAAATTGAAACAGTGTGAGAGAGGGATGGAGAGAGAGAAGAGTGGGTGGGTGGTTTGGGTCGCTGGCCCCAGTCTGACCGCCTGTATAGATTTCGGTTAACATTTTATTATTGATTTCAGTGCGCGATGTTGAAAAACCGATTGGTTCAAACGGTCGGACAGACAGTTCGCCAGTCTGGATGGGCCAAGGAGTGAACGCATGGACGGATAGAGCGGCGGAGCAGAGTGGGCCGGCAGGAGTTAATGAATTGTAGCCTCAAATAAATCGCCTCAATTGCGGACATAATTAAAAAGTTATACGGAAAAATTTGCAAAATTTTCGCCAGTTATTTTATGATTTTATGATTTCGTCCTCTAATATTTTCTATAATATGTATTTTTTTCTGTGCTCGTCTAAGGCTCAAAGCGACCTTTTTCGTTCATCCAATCACCAACCATCATCACAACCATCAACAATCACACACTCGTATCAATCGCTCGGCCCTGTCCAACTGCAATTTACGTTCTTCGCATCACAAAGTCCTTGAGGTAAACGTGCCACTTAATGATCCATCCATGGCAAATCCGATCAACTTAAATTCCGCACGTTCGGTTCTCCATCCCAGACACCGTCAATCTGATCGCCAGATTGCTCTCGCTAAAACTCGGGCGCAACAACACAACGGATCTCCTGCGATGCGGTTACTGTTGCGGCAGTGGCCGTTGCTGGTGCTTTTGCTGCTGGCTATAATTGCTGCTCTCCTACAATTTGGCGACTGTGTACAGCAACGCGGTCGCGCAATTACGCCTCAATTGATCCCGGGCTGTGTGTCGCATGTCGCGGCACGGTGCGGCATGGCACGGCAACGCGTCTTTGGCCACTATCTGATGGCAATGCTTTGCTGCAGAAGCTTTGATTGTCCAGTGCGGCGGTGGCGGTGGTGGCGGTGGCGAATGATCGAGATTATGATGAAAATGTGCTCGCAAAACATAATTCTATTATGGTACATTGCAAGAGTTTTTAAAAAACTGCATCATGAGCCAGAAATTTCGGCAAAGAATTTGAACAAAATTTTAAAGGCTCAACGAAATAACTTCAACTTTAAGCTTAAGTTATATTTTAAACTAAATTTTCTACTTGGTCTCTTCATTAACTTGATTCCAATCCGTTTGCAATCAAAGTAAGCACTTATACCTTTTTTCTCAGTGTATTTTGATTTCTTCGCTATAGCAAAATATGGTACAAGAAGAAGGCGGATAAGAAGAACCAGCATGGGCTCAATTCGATCGAACTAATGCGATCAACCTGACTTGTGCTATAATCATTGCAAAAAAATCTTCCCACAGGCTTCGAAAGAGTACGACGTTGTCGTTGTTGTTGTCGTTGTTGTTGTACATCAAGTGACTTTCTGTCTTTTTGCTTCTAAACTACGACCACTTTTCAAATGGCCGGAGGGGGCAGAGAGCGGGGGAAAAGTAGTCATAGACTCTCGGTAACCGCGATGTCTGTACTTAGTCATTTTCAGCTGGCGACCAGCCACCGCTAACCGTCGGTCCAGCAACCGGCAACCGGCAAGCAGCTACCAGCAGCCAGAAAGCTACCAGCTCAAGCCAAACGAATCGCATTCATGTGTTGTACGAGTATACGTATGCTCCACTGTGGACACTTGGCAGGGACATTGGCCGGAGATCGATCGCTGGGCATAGTATGCGAGAAGCCATCATAATCATAACCGCTGACACCGGCATCATCAGCGGCATCCTCATGATCGGCGTTGGCACCACAGCACTGCTCACGATCGGGGGGCACTACTGGCTTTGGGTTCTGTGGAGCAGCCTTTTTTTATTTTTGTTTCTGGATAATCAATGCGGTCGGCGGATCCGCGGATCGGCGGATCGGCGGATCGGTCGCCCAAATAGTTATTGAAATTGAGAATGAAAATTGGACAAATTTAGCCTCCGTAACGTAGGTTTAAAAAGCGCTATTGTAAAATGAAAATGCTCTAAAAATAAAAAACTCAAAATTATATCTATCACTATATAGAAACACAGACTATAATACGGATGATGATAACTTTAAGGAAAACGTTGTGAAACCTCATAAAGAATAAAGACTAATAAAGTAAACTTAATAAATATAAATAACTTTAAGGTTATTTTCTTGAGGTTCGTAAATTTTCCTCAGTCCAGCTGTCTCTTCTAAGACCTCTTCTTTATCACTATAGTATCGCACTCGACCTTAATGAATTCCTAACAAAGTTTTTGTGAGAAACCTCTGTGCATTGTACTTTGTTTCTAGCTGAGGTCACCACAAATTTCTCTTCCATTATTTGACTCTCTCTTCAACTCTCTCACTCTCTCCAAAAGATTCTCTGCTATTTCAAAAGTGCATCCATCCATTTCTCTTCCGAGATAATGAGAGGTCAATTGAATACTTTTGAGTTAATTACTTTTATTTATAATCAATTTTTTTTTTTTTTTTGAATCAACTTATACTATTTATTCTTAAAAATATAACAACAATAACACGCTAGAATAATGTACGATACTATATAATACAATATCATTTAATATACTACAATCGTTTGTTATGTAATTATAATAACTGTTTGTTCTCCAACGCTCTCAGTATTGCATCGTGTGGCAGCGCTGCAGATAGTCCTGATGGTATTGCAGGAGCTGTTGATGTTGTTGCTGCAACAGTTGATGTTGGTAGAGCTGATGTTGTAGGCTTTCCTGCTGTTGACGGTGTTGTTGCAACGCCTCAATTTCCTCGGGCGTAGGAAAGTAGACCGCATGCGGGGTGTAGTGAGGAGGTCGCTGATAATACGGATGATGCATTTTGTGTATCGAGCGACTCGGTGCAAATCCTCCGCTGCCAGAAAGCGTTCTGTTTCTGCGCAGACGTCCCGTTGTCTCGCCAATGGTTAAATCCTCCGAACAGGGTGCCAACGCCCAATACGAACCACGTCCAGGATCATCCAAAGCTCGAGGCAGCCGCATAAAGCACGAGCTGACACTGAGATTGTGACGTATGGAGTTTTGCCAACTGCTCTGGTTCTTGCGATAGTAGGGAAAGTGCTCAGCGATCCAATCGCAAATGCCGCTTAGGGTTAGGTGTTTTTCAGGGCTGCTACGTAGAGCCATAACGATGAGGGCACTGTAGGTGTAGGTCGGTTTGGCGTAACCATCGCTGCTGTTCGGTGAGGAGGAGGAGGAGGACGATGGCGACGAGTTTTCCGACGATAGAGTTGTTGGTGATGAACTGCCCGACAATGGTGATGCACTGCCCGATGTTGGTGATGTGTTGCCAGACGTCAGTGAAGTGTTGCCACTGGATGTTGGTGATGAACTTAAAGACGAAAATGAGGGAAGCTCAAATTTGACGTCTTCCAAACAAATGTTAGTATCGGCCAGTATAGCACTGATGGAAAAGTTGGTCTTGGACATGCTCAATTCCATGTTGTACCTTGTGTATGATCGTTAAATAGTATACTTTTAAGTTTGTTAAATTCAGTAATGACTTGCTGCTGATGGCGGTGACTTTCTGACACTTGCTATCTTGCAACTGATGCCCTCTGCCGCTCTGTCAAAGGATTATATACTATCTGTCAGACACTTAGCTCGCCTCTACGCTGTGTCGTTCCCTCTCCCGAAGCCAGTGTCTTAATCCTCCAAATATTTCCCACACTTGATCCCTTTATTGCCCCAGATTAAGAACCTATTACAGTAAAGCATGTTAAGCTGAAGGCTTAACGCTGATTGCATTTTGATCCACCAAACGCTAATCCCCCCGGATCAATGACATTCGCTTCAATCTGCTCTGGTATAATAAAAAAAAACTTATTTTTATTACGGCATGCGCCCGCTCCTTTCCGCGCTGTGACCTGTTGACCTGTTGACATCGTAGGCACCGGGTACCGCAACGCATCGTTCCACCCTTGTCGACACAATTGCAGACGCAGCGACGAACTTATTCGACTGCTACCTGACTTTATGACGACTGATGACGCGTATGGTTCTTGTGCTTTTTGCACATTAAAGGTTTTGAGTTTAGCTGTTATTTATTGTGTTGTTATTACAGAATGTTATACAATGCATGCAACAAATGTTGACAAATTAGTAAAAGTGAAATATTTTTGCAAACATCCTGAGAACCTGAACCTGAAATGAATAACGACAACTTCGCTGGAGAACAAAATGCAATTTTAAACTAAAAGCAAAGTTAGAAATTAATGGACTTAAAAGTGGATTAAGCATGAAGAGATAAATCTTAAGCCAAGCAGTTTTCTCAATCATTTAGAATTGGTTCGCAGGAATTCTTAAATTCTTTTGGAAATTTTGAGCTGTGTAAAATATATAGATTTAGGTAGATCTGGTTAATACTCTCATATTAACTCTCTTCTACTGTGAGCAATATTCAGTGAGTGTGAAAGAGAGAGAGATTGCTTAGTAGAAATAACTTAGTTCTCTAATCCTTGCTAATTTCAAAAGAAATAATATAACACCAAAATACAAATACATAATAGACAGCAGTTGGCAACTCTAATATTCAAATGTTCGTTACTTAACCCTTTGACCGTTCTCTCCTTTTGAAGTAAGGTGAGAAATTCTCACGTCGGTTAAATGAAAAAAATTGTGAAGCAAATTCAAGTAAATTCGAAAGAGCACGAAGCTAGAGAGAGAATGTTAAGTGAGAGCAAGTAAAAGGCGCCGCTCATAGTCCGACGACTACTGAGAGATTTGTGAAACACTCACTGCTCAAACACGGCCAGGGCCGGATTTAATTTATTACCCGAGTTTTCAATAATCGGTCAACGTTTATTGATAAGTAAAATATTTCAAAACGAAACTGAAATTTATTTTATATTTTCCTGAAATGTAAATTTGTACTCCTACCTTCCTGCATTTTCTGTAGTTGGCAACGCAAAAATGCTTAAAAATTTCAAAAATTTATTTTATTTCAATAACCTTTATTAAAAAAATAAGAATTATTTAAATGCTATCCAAATGTTTAGTAAATATTATACTTCTTTTAAAATAAGAGACAGTAGAAGGGACCTCATAAGACTCTTTCAGAGGACAGGTAGCATCCGCCAGCGTCCAAAGCGCAAAAAACTTGCACTTAAAATTACCGTAGAAGTGACATTAGTGTGGTGAGTGTGGTACCACAAGGGTACTATGACTAACTATCATAAAAGAGGTTACAGCAGGTATAGTCGGTCTCCTCGACGTTACATACGGATACGGAAAATCAGCTCAGACAAGCGGGCGGCCTCTGCAACAATTCAACCTACATCGCGAACGAGTTTTATTGCCCCGGATTAGTCAATGAACGGTTTCATTGATCCGGGAGGATTAGCACAATAGATTGGTGGATCGAAAACCAATCAATACGAACGACGAACAAGTTGCTTCACGTTTGTGTTCAAGTGTCAAAAGTTCTACTTTTTTGAGGTAATTTTAGTAATCGCAGTATGAACAGATGTCTATCTACCACGAAATGTTTACAGTCTACCAAGGCAAGGTATGCTCTTAGTTATGAAGTGTATAGCTGTCTGCCACGCGAGGTCTTCTAGTGCTTACCGAGTGCGTATTGTCTAACATGGAACGTTTTCAAGCTATGAACTTATACGGTATCCCATTATACGGTCACCGGTCATGCAGTGGCTACCATGAATTAAATTGTACCAAATTTTAATAGAAAAATTAGTAAGAGAAGGAGAATGCTCCCACGTTAGCCGACCGCTTCTTTTGGTAAAATCATGGAGCAATCGAATTTAATTGCTCTTTGATTCACGGCCAAAGAATTTGTCAGCATTACCAAAGAGCTACAAATCTTTGGTAACTTTGGTCCATCGTTTTTTCGTAGTTGCTTTCCGTTGTTCCTTCTCTCTATTTGCTTCATAACTAATCCTAATGATAATCCTCATACTTCGTACTAATCCTTCCGCTAATACTGCGCTAATCCTTTGTCTCAATAATGACCGTTTATTTCTTAATCCAGGATAATAAAGAACGAGGTACACGTTTGTACCTGATCCATGCTCTGGCCGTATCAATTCGACACATTTTTGCAGCGAATTCTCTCAGAACTTTTTGCCACTCCTTTTTACTACCTGTTTGTTAAGGACAAAGGAGAGTAACGGCAATGAATGTTGGTGAAAATTTTAATTAAGTCTTAAACAATATTGCGTCACAAATTGAGAAACTGAGAGAAGGGTAATAAGGGTTGCTCTCATAAAGCCAAAGTTATCACGTTATGGACGAAAACGTAAAAAACGAAAGCGAAAATTATTAAATATTTTAAAAAATGCCGAATTTCTTCGATATTAGAAAGACGTTTTCGTCCGTAAGAATTTCTTTTTTGGGGAGAAATATTTGTCCGTCCAGTGGTTTTTTCTAGTCCGCGGACTTCATAATCAAAATACATACTATAACTTAATATTACCGATCGCGAAGCGCGATTTAATCTAATGAAGTAATCATTATGCAGCGCAGTGCGACGAATTAATAATGTTCGAGCATTCTTGTGCATGGATTAAAGCCATCTTGTCCATTCACATTCGGAAGCATACGCGAGGACCCACAAACATGACCCTGCCTTGCCAGTAATAACAACAGTAACAACAACAACAGCAGCTTAAACAGGAAAAGAGTAAAGAATAGGTTGGCAGAAACGAGTAGATAAATCGTGCTCTAACATGCCCCCAAAAAACGGCATCAGAGCACTTCAGGAAAATGATATGTTTTGCAGATGACGACGCCAATGGATAAAGCAAAAAGGAAGACGAGGCAGAGAGAGAGAGAGAGAGAGGCAGAAATATATGTATGCATTTATAGAAAGACGCTTGAAAGTTTAAATTCCAGGCTGCTGCCGTTGCCGCACAGCGCACTTCACATCGCATCACAAAGTAACGACGCATCACATCGCATCGCATCGCATCGCCTCGCATCGCTTCGAAACGCCTGACAGTCAGTGCATCGCCTCACATTGCAACGCATCACAGCGCAATGGAACGCAACGCCATCTTTCCGGCGATGCGCCGTTCAGACAATCTCCGCAGCAGCAGAAGCGACCTGATGATGAGCAGAAAAACGTGGCAAGCTCTGCACTTGTTGCACTGTTCAGCATCAGCCCGCTTGTCGTTGGCGTTCCACCTACCCGTTTACACCGCCGGGCATACCGTACCGCTGGCCGCAGCAGCAGCTCCACCGACGCTCCTCCGTAAATACAGACATCGCGCAATGGGCGACAACGCGAAATCAAATGCAAGCAGACCTCGGGTGTGCCATCAAAATCATGCCTGCTTTCAGAATGTATGTAGTTCCTGAAGCTCACTCTGACATCACTGACTGCCAGTTCTGCCCGGCCATCCTCCGCCCAAAGAGGAAAATTGGGCTCAAGCAAGGAATGAAGCCGTAAATCCACGAAGATGAGTGAATTCTTTGTGAATCCGCAAAGACTAGAGAGTTTCAATATAGCAAACTGGATCGCGTTCTGGCTGTGGATAGCGCTATACACAGACGGCTATAGCAGAAGGTACAGTTGTGCTTTCAAGCAGCTTCTTTTTTTTCCGAAATACCACCCGCTGCCGGACCGGATTGAGAAAACTGCACTGGAAGCCGAAACACACCAGTACACGAGTACTTACAGCGATCGGTATTGTGGTATCGATACGTAATGTCATGTTGATACCACTTTTACAAAAGAGTTCATTTCAGAATTAGACTCGAAATTAAGGGAATTTTTTTTGCTTTTGAAGGTTTTGAAAGCTTCTTAAATGAAGGCTTCGAAATTCTTGTTAAATTTTGCGAAAGGATTTTAAATGCTTCCAGCAAATCCCGATTATAAAGACCTAACAACGCAATTTTTCGCGGCTCAAAATCTAGAACTCCTTTGAACTCGATTGAGAATATCTCAATAATCTTTACGAATTAAGCTAAAATAGGTCACCTCAACAATGTCATTTGGCTCCCGCTTACTTTCAGGATCCAAAAAAATTCGTGCCGTTTCGAGCGTTTCGGGATAACTCAAAAGACCAAGATTCAGTAATTCATTCCAAAAAGTAGTCACCGCAATAAAAGCTACACTTTATCAGTCTTTGTATGTCGGCGTCGGTACGAGTACAACATTTTGCGTCTGCTCTGCAACATTTAATAACTTCACCTCAAATTACTTTAATAAACGGATAAGCTGCATCCAGCCAGCCAGCCAGCCAGCCAGCCAGCTGCTGCTGCATTGAAGTAAGGCGCCCCCCGCCCGAACCGCTCAATACAGCATGCAGTAAGTGACTTGTCTTCAAGGATCATTAAAGGATTTCAGTTTTAAACAACAACCGACCATTTCGGAACGGAGCGGCTGAGGATAATGATAACACAAAAACCAAAAAAAAAACAACAACCGTATCGATTATCCGGGTCGGTACCCGGTGCACCGGTGCGGTGTGTGATGGTGCGGTTTATGGGGCTGAGGCAATGATTTCTTGAGGACAGAACCGCAGCGGATTACCGGACAACGGACCGATGGAGTGCGCACGATTTGGTTACCAAAACCAAGCCCAAACACACAAAGGCCAACACACACACACACACACACACACAGAGGCCAATAAGTAGCGTTAAAAAACAATTACTGACCTTACACGAAAATTAATACCGAAGCACCAATTTCGCGCAATATCTCAATAACAATAGCAAGCGCTGCTGCTGCAATTACAACGAAAAAAACACAACAACAACCACCAACATCAATTGCATCCAACGCTTCGGTAGCAGCAACAAAGTAGCGGCAACAAAAGCAAAAAAAATTATGATTGTTGAACGTTGGAGGAGCCTGATCGGGGTTCAACTGTTCGCCTCTTCGCCTCATCTGCTGCCAGCGCTCCTTTCTCCCAGTTTTTTCGCTCTAACTTTTCGGCTCTCTTCTCTTTACCTGTCTGTCTCTCATTATGCGATGAGTGTACTCTCGTTTGTCTCTGTAACCGTCAAACGTTCCTTTTTCTTTCTCTTAACCCGCCTTCTTTCACTCTGGTCTGTTCGCTTTCCTAACTATTCTTTACCATTCTCGCGTACCTTTCTCCAGCGTTCTCTTCTCCCTTCTGACGCCATGCGAGTACATATTGTTTTAGTACATGCGAGTACATGTTTTTGAGGGAATGGTTCGCGTCTGCGCTGCGTCGATTATAGCGCCGATCGGCCTGGCAGATCAGGGTGCAGGTGAGCCGCGAACCAATCAGCAAACAGCATGTCAATCAACAAAATGTCAATCATTATGTCAGGCTGTGCCAATTACCATATCAGCGCATCATCATCGTTTCTCATCAGAAAAGTATGCTTATCCAATTATGTTAAGTTGACCGTCTAGGCCCGCCTGAGACATGTCCGCAATCAACAAGCGCGTACCGCACCGCACAGGACGAACTTTTCACCCATTTTTAGACGCGCCATTTATCAGCATCTCTGCTTCGCCGCCACAAACTCATTATTTATCAGGCGACATGCGTCGGACGCGCCGGAAAAATGCTGCTTTCGGGCATAACTCATTTCGGCGCAGACACTTCGACTAAGGCGGCGACTGCGAAGTCGGCGACTTCAACTTCACTGCAGACAATGTCAAATCATAATGATAGGGCTTGCGTTCGCAAGACGTCGCCTCGCGTTTGTTCATCTATTCGTGACGTTCCTGCTGCGTGCTTTTCTTCTGTTTTGGGTTCCCTTTTTTTCACTCACTCGGAAGTCGATCAACGCTCAGCGCATAATCCCAAACGCAGTCAGTGGTCACTGTCATCCGTACAAGGCTGGATGCTGCCTGGATCCGCCATATTCAGCCATGAGCTCGCGAGAGGAGAGGACGCGAGATTGGCTCGAAGGCAAAATTCTTCATCTTTTCTCGAGTCAAGCTTTAATTTCTTCAACGCACACACACACACACATTCAAAATTCATTGCGTAAGTTGTTGTAGGTGTGCGTGCGTGTGTGCGTGTGTGTTGCTGCCTGTTTTCTCCATTTTGATTCTGCTTCAAATCCTTCAACTCAATCTAAATTTCAAGCTGCAGACCGCAACGTCTTGGTCTCGTCTTGGTCAACTGTCGCTAGACCGTCACCGTCACCGTCACCGTCACCGTCCCCGTCACTGCGTTGTTCGTTGTTGTTGTTGTTTTGTTGGTGCTCTGGCTGTTGTGTGTGTCTCTGGAATGGCAATCTGCAATTTGCAATCTAAAACCATTTAAAGTAATTTATTTCTTTCGGGTTCAGTTTCTTTTTTTTCGGTTGGTTGGTCGGTTGGTCGGTCGGTTGGTCGGTCGGTCAGTTGGTTGGTTGGTCGTTTGATCGGTTGGTCGGCTGATTGGAAATCTCAGTCTTTTCAGTCATTCTCGAATCCTGTCTCCATCGTCACTGAAACGCTGAAATGAGCGCCAAACTGAGGGCCCAAGTTTCGTTCGGTCACCTCGTCTGCCTCTGCGTCTGCGTCTGCGTCTGCGTCTGCTTCTGCGTCTGTGAAACGACTGGCTGAGCCAAAGAAGACTGACATTTTGAAAAGATCTGCTTTTAAATAAATTAAGTTCAGAATTCTTTCTTTCGCATTAATAATAAATGCTAGTGACACGCCCACTTGTTAAAGTAGTTAAGCGTGTTCTTAATGTTGAGCATGAGAATGAGCTTTGGTCAGTTGTTGCTGGATTCCGCGAAATGGTAGAGGTCACTGATGACAAAATCTCGGTGGTAAAGACATACACGAGTATACTATACTATATAGAAAGTATATACTTTCCAATCGTATATAGAAAAAAAAAATTGAAATGAAGTCAAACTTTTAACTCGAATCCAACAAAAGTTAAGAAAATTTCATAAAATCCGCAAGAAATGATGACGACAAAATTTGTGAAGGAAAAAAATCGTTTCCGTTCGAAAATCGTTCTATCTTAATTTACAAAAATCGTTGTAAAATTGAGACGAAAAGTTGTGTCTATAATAACGTACTTTGGCGTGTGCGAGTGACACGCAAGATTGCATCGATTGCTGCTGTCTCTTTGTCTCTTTTCGGAAAATTTGTGCTGCTAAGAATTTAAATAAGGCGTGATCGTTCGTTTTCTAAGGGTCGTTGACGCTTGAAAGCTCAAATGAAGTGACAGCCGTGACACGCGCTCGCGAATAATATAGAAGATGTCGTGATACGCGGCAGGCGGATACAGCTCTCGGCCGGTTCTGTAGTCTTCTACACTATCAAAAGTGTAGAGACGAGTTTTGTCTCTCTGCTGAACGTGTTTATCTCTGTCTGCCGCCTCGGCCTGGTGGTCTATCCGCCTCTGTGTCTGCTCTATTCTACAATAGAGGTGGCTCTTGAATGTCTGCTTGTCTTCTGTCTCTTGTGTCTGCCCTATCCTTTGGTTGCCTTTTTCTTTGTCTTCCATGGGCCTGCACTGAGCGATTGTCTATAGTCTTCCGACTGTAGCTGGTTCCTACTGTCACCCCCCTCGCTCCCTCTACCCTCCTGCACTCGCCAGCTGCGCGTTTTAAATGAATCGCTCCGTTCTGGCCTTACCATCATCATTACAGACCGCTTCGAAAGGTCAAAGATGACATTTCGATTATTAATTGCTTTCGAAATGCCATTATGTGCGATCGAGCCCATTTAGATCGCGACTTGCGACTTGCGACTTACTCGAGTCAAGTTGTTCGTATTGGCGTGACGTGGCGCGGCGTGGCGTGGCCCCAAACTATGGCAGCGGCCGCAACAACAACGACAGCATCCGCATCAGCGGCATGACGCTTTGTTCGCTCTGAAATTGACTACGACGACAAACGAACAGACTCGCAGACGCGACGCGATACGAGGCGGCTAGACTCAAGAATGCTATAATGACCGAGCCGCGACCGCCTTCTCTGCGGCCCGTGCGACTATTCTTTAATTGGCAGGCGACCGTGAGAGTCGTCCACCATTTTCTCTTGCACTCACAGAATATACTCATACATAGGTTCTTTTGGATGTGGCTGTATATGTGTGTATGTGTGTGTGTGTGTGCATATAACCAGTGTGTACAGCGCGTCGCCAGAGTGAGCGTTGCACACAATCTCACAGCTGCTGCTGCCGGCAGCCGACAATCAATTTGTAAATACATTTGTCGAAATTATTATCGATTGTTAGAGAGAGCGCGATAACGATAAAGGAGCGTGTCTTTTTGGCACACACAAAATATATAATTTCAATTATTTCCTGATGTTTGTTAAGTTTCGCGACAGGATTGAACGTTGATGAGTTGGTGGCAACGCTTTTTCGCCATCGCGTCATTAGTTCAATTCTGTTCAACTACGAGCATTTAGTTCATCAGTCACTCGCTTCATCCGCCCAACTGACGCATCAGCGGCGACATCAAATCTCGGACAATCTCGCTCCAACGCCAAAATATAGCGGTAGCGAAATTGTCATTAACAACCGAAGATGTGGTAATGCCGCCTTAATTATCTGTCTCAAAATAATCAAGACTGATTCATTAATAGGAATGAAGAACAACAATAACAACAACCACAAAAGCTTGATTTGAATCAAAAAAACGGCCGAAGGCGCTACAGACCAAAATATCGTACAGAACTTCATACGAAAATAATTTCGCTACGAAATCAAAAAAACAACACAACCACATGCGACACGTTAACATAAGATGATGTCGTTGTTGTTGTTGTTGTTGTTCTCCGTTGGTCGGTCAGTCGATCGTTGGTTGGTTGGAAATCATGAAGGAAAAAAAAAATTAAAAGTAAAAAAACCATAAAGAAAAAATTAGCAGTAAAAAAAAACTGAAAGCGTTCATGACAAACGATAATAACTTAAATGAAGACCTTCAGTTTTTTAAGGATTTTTTTGGGGGGCGATGAAGACCGACAATCGGCATCGTAATCGCAATCATCACAATAATGAAAGGCACCAAAAACGAAAACAACAAAATTATATTGACGACGGCGGCACCAAAAACGACTGCAACAACCAAACAACAACAACAACAACAACCGCGAACAGGGAACAATGATCCACGATCAACAATGACAACGACAACAACAACAACAACAACAACAACAACGACAACGACAACGACATGAAAATCCAACCAACAAGTGCACAAGTCAACATTGCGAAGATACGTCGAGTAGATTAATTTTTAATCTTTTCTTTACTTTTAATTTTATATTTTTCAGTTTTTTTAGTTTTTCAGTTTTTCATTTTTTCCGTTTTTTTTGCTTAATTTTTGCTCTTTTAATTCAATAATTCACTTCTTCGAAAGACGCTGCTGTGCTTGCGGGAGGGTCTCGCATCACAACAGTCCGCAGTCCGCAGTCCGCTCAACGTACCCGCCCGGGTTAGCGTGTGCGATCAATTTTGTGCGAGTTGCCATCGCCAATGAACGAGACCATTAAATCTCGGTCGTTATAATGCGACGATGCCGCAGGCAATTTGTGGCAATCACCATTGACGTTGCGAGAGCGAGAGATGGAGAAGAAGGAGAAGAAGAAGAAAGAGACAGAGACAGAGCGTTGACCAAGGAGCAGCCGAAGAGGCGTGGAGACACAAATAGAGCGACGAGACACTATGAGACGAGTAAGAGACGATCATTAAGCTGGAATGCGCGACGACGCAAACAATGCAACAGACGATCCTACTCACAGAACACTGAAAACTGATCACTGAACACAGAAAACTGATCACTGAACACTAAAAACTGATCACTGAACTCTGAAAACTGATCACTGAACACTGAAAACTTATCACTGAAAACTAAAAACTGATCACTGAACACTGATCACTGAAAACTGATCACTAAAAACTGATCACTGAACACTGAAAACTGATCACTGAACACTAAAAACTGATCACTGAACACTAAAAACTGATCACTGAACACTGAAAACTGATCACTGAACACTGAAAACTGATCACTGAACACTAAAAACTGATCACTGAACACTAAAAACTGATCACTGAACACTGAAAACTGATCACTGAATACTGAAAACTGAAAACTGATCACTGATCACTGAAAACTGATCACTAAAAACTGATCACTGAACACTAAAAACTGATCACTGAACACTAATCACTGATCACTGAACACTGAAAACTGATCACTGAACACTGAAAACTGATCACTGAACACTAAAAACTGATCACTGAACACTAAAAACTGATCACTGAACAGTGACCAATGATCGCTGTTGAGTGTGAGTACAGTTCAAGTGAAAAAATATAAAAGTATTTGAAAGGATTTCTGAGCAAGCACAATATTTTTCTTAAGCCAACTTGCGATCATTTTGAAAATTCTAATCTTTTAACTCAAGTATGATTCACAAAAGATCATTTCTTTTTTTACACAAAAATTTTCCCCAACAGCGAAATAAAATCACAATCGAAGCGAACGCAATCAAAAAACGCATTTGACCGGTCGATCCCGTTGGGTCGCTGGGTCGAGATCGGTTGAGATCGGTTGAGATCGGTCGCGATCGGCCACTCAATCATGCCATCATGCGAATGCTTCATGTCCATCACATGAAAAACGGTCCAGCGCGGTGCAATCATTTATCACTCACAGCACCCGCTGTTCATCATTGATGCAACCTCATCCAACAATTCGACCAGTTTGCGGGCGCGGAGGGGAACGGGCTGAGAAGGCCAGATTGCAACCGTGATCGCTCTTGTAATGTGACCGGCATTGCCAGGCATCGTGTTGTCAAAATGTAATCGAATTTCTGTGACGAATCACTTTGTGCGGGCACGACAGACAACGCAGGCCAGCAACGAATGTTCTCACCATCGAAGCAGCAGCGCAGCGGCAGCTCCCACAGCCCCCCCCCCCCCTCCTCTTATTTCGCTCTTCATCATCACTCAAATTTTTGTTGTTTTCTTCTCTCATTTTTCGGTAATTATGTACCTTTCACAGTCACATTCAATGTCGAAGCCATCATTGACGAACCTGCAAATGATCCATGATCATTCGGAATGAAACAAACGGATTCTCACTCTCTCTCTCTTTCCCGCCTCTTTTCGACATTTTGAAATTCCATCATTCTACCGCGTTGAAATATATGGAAATTTTTATAAAAATATCTCCCGCTAAGTTTTGAAACATAACAAATTATTGTAGCAAAATAATAAATTGTGTTAAATTTGAAAAATCTGAACACGCCGCACGATCGCCAGCGTGATCGCTGAGGAGAAGGACACCGACCTACCGATGATCGAATATGGCTCGCTCAGAACGTTCAATATAATGCAGAAGTGTGGACTTTGCTGCTTTGATCTCGCATTGCTTTATTGATCCATCAATGTTTGGCTGTTCGTCTGTCAATCTAGTGATTATGATTCCTTTGCTCTTGGCGTTTATGTCGTTTCCTTTGTTTTGTGGCCTCTTTGGTGTTCGAAAGCTCGTGATCAATTTCGTTATATTGTCTAAATGCTATACTGCGATACTCTTTCAGTCTCATTGTAATCGATTACAAGCGGGTTTAATTGAACGAGTGCGACGATGCCGCACACGGATAATGACCATTTTAACCCTCGTGACCCTCTGCAGAGACGTTGGGGAGAGATCTTTGGAAGTCACCGAATCTGAAAGAAAAGTCAAATTATGGTTTATGATTTTTAAATCAGTAAAATTGAACCGATTTCACTCCTACAACGGCATATTTTTAATTAGAGCAAATTTTTTACACATTTGCAGTTGCACAGTTTTACACATTTTTGCACAGTTTTCTTTCCTTAATTTCTTCAGTTTAAAATTTCTTCAGTTTGTCTTATTTTGCTCTTGATTTAAACTTTAGTAGAGCTCAGTTTGTTCATCAGTTTTCTTCTCAGTTTGTTTTCAATTTGTTTTGTAGTTTATTTATTTATTTATTTATTTATTCAGTTTATTTATCAAGCTCAGTTTCTTCCTCGGTTTTCTCATCAGTTTGTTTTTCAATTTATGTTATATCTACAATTTATTCTTAATTTCTCCTTTGCTTTTTATGAAGTTTCTTCTTCATTAAGATATTGTTGTTTAATGTCAGTTTTTTTTTATTTTCTTCAGTTTTTCAGTTTCTAGCTCAAGTTGTTCTTCATTTTATTCTTAATCCTTTAGCTTCAGCTTTCTCTAAAATTTTTTCTTCCTGTCTTGTATTTTCTTTATTCGGCAGTTTATTGTTCAGTTTCTTGTGTAATTTTCTTTTTAGCTTGAAAGAATTTCCTCTATTTATTTTTTACATTTTCTTCAATTTTTTTAACTCTTCAGTTTTCTTCAGTTAATACTTTCAACTCCTAAATTGCTTTAGTTATTATTCAATCTGTCTTAGTTTGCTCTTTCGTTTTACTCAGTATGTTTTGCACAGTTTTTTATTAAATTTCTGCAATTTATTTTACTCAGTTTCTTCTATAGTTTGTCCTTTAATATGGTTTCAATTAGCGCTTCAGTTTGTTTCGTAAATTTTCGTTATTTTGTAAAAGAAATATGGATGCATTCTTTCGTAATCAATCGAAAATATATTGACAGCAGTAATCATTATTTACTGGCTTTGTGGTTAGACTTAAAATTAGAATACTCTGCGGGATATTGAGTCCAAAAATTGAAACAATTAATTCACATTGTACAATGTTATTCATCATCTAGTTGATTGTCCCAAAGCCATTAGTGCTCGCTCAAGCCATTCCAGTGTTTTCTTTTGGGTTAATCCGTGTAATTACCTCTCTCACTCTCTCTCTCTCTCTCTCTCTCGGTATATCCCTATTCATCACTCTCTATTCATTTTCTAACAAATTTTCAACCTCATTCCGGGGACGTTTCAAATTAAACCGCCATCGTCTAACGTTGCGCCATCATCAAACATTGATGATAAATTCAAAGACATTTTTTAAACTCAATTAACTGATGCTTATGCGTATGCAGCGTACAAAAAAAATTGAAAAAAATCTCGAAGCGTTTCTCTTTGTTCCCGATTGCGGTACGGTACATATGAACATATGTACTACGGTACGTGGTATGTCTTCCACGGTACTCTTTCAATGTATACAAAACGAGTAATTTAATGCTTTCTTTATATTGCGCAATGTATTGTATATCGGTAGGTACTCATTCACGGCGCATTCACGAAACAATGGCGGATCATTTGAAAGAAAGATCGTCAAAGAAACGAATGAACTTGTGATGAACGTCATCAATAATCATCATCTGCGGTAGTGTAAGATGCTTGAGCGTCGCGACGCGTCGTTTGAACGCGTCTGTATTGATAGAACTCATGCGTATAAACAGGTAATCATATGGATCCATGATTATAATCATGAAAGTAAAGAAAGTGAGGATCGCCATCTCAGTCGCAGTTGTCGTCGTCGTCGTCGTCGTCGTCGTCGTTGCCGTTGCCGTTGCCGTCACCGTCGCCGTGGCCACAGCGCAGTCGCCGTCGTCTCGGTCAGATCTCGGTGAGATCACTCAACCTTGTAAACGACTCTGGATCTCTTTTCCGATTTTTTCACCTGACAAACCAAACGCAATAAAATATGAAATTCTGCATGGTAATTAATACACAAACAACGACTGTCAGAAGTCCTGACATCTCTCATTACGGCAGCACCTTCCGTTTTTTTTTTTTTGGGTTTTTTTGCATAAGCCCACATACGGTGACGTACGTGGTACGTACGCCTGTACCTACATCGTAAACTTCATCATCGAGGCATTGCGTAGAGAAGTTATCTGCCGTGTGGTCCATGAGAAACTTTTAACGCTATATCAAGGCGTAGCGTCTCTACAGAGAGCCTGTGCTGTCCTGTCCTGTCCTGCTCAACCAACCGACCGGTCCAGTCGTCTGTGGACATGTCAGCGCTTCGCAGCGCTTCGCTGCGCGCTGTAATATTTTTAATTTATTTGTCTTTCAGTTTTGCTGCAACACGCAATGATTTACGATTTGCCGGTTGGTCGCGAAATGGAATATGATTGAAAATGACATTTAAATGATGGCATGATGGAAGTCTTTCATCAGTTGGTCATGCATACGATATGTCTTCGCGTGACCCATGTGTGCGCATAGCTGTGTATATGCGAGATATGCAGACGCATGCGAGTACACTCGTATACGAAGTAGAAGGCATAAGTATACAGCTAGTCGATCGGTCGATCGGTCAAGTTGGGTGCTGAAGTCTGTCTGTTTGTGAGTGTGCTTGCACGACGGTCTTTCACTCAAAATGAGTCAATTTATTTCAATAGTTCAAGCTTTTTTCGACGCAGTCAATATAGAAAGTTGTTTATGCTTTTAACGATGGCGTTCGTTCAGTGTAAAACGATTTAAAAAACGCAAAAAGGGCTGAATTCTCAATTCGCCAATAATTTCTCATAACATTCAATTTGTGCTATAATTTCGAATATCTCGAAGTGTCTTCGAGAACAATAAGAACTTTTCTTTTAAGAGTTGATATTTTCAATGCAATGATTTTTTTAATTTCACTATAAACTACTTTAATATAAATTTTAAATATCACAATATCACTTGACCTTATATTTTAGATCTGACAGGACCTTTTCGCAACTTCTAAGCTATAAGAAATTAAATTTCTTAGTATAAAAAGCGACGCTTTGATGCTGACAAAAACCGTTTCTCAATGACTAAGTTATAAAAATTCGACTCTATGGTTAGAAATTTTCATTTTATCAGTATAAAAAATTAAGTTTAATTTTTAAAAGTTTTTATTTATTGCTTTTTAAATGATTATGATATAAAAAATCAACCACATTGATTTCTATTGCTTCAAAATTAAAGCTAAAGTTTCAACACAAATTTCTGAATAATTTCTGAAAACCATCAACAACTTTCTAAAATGGTTCTGTAAAAAATTCCGTATAAAAAAAAACAGCCATGTTGTTGTTGTTTAATTTCTTGCACTTTTAAACGTTTCAGCAAAATTGTTGTCGCAGTATCGAAGATATCCTTAACCGTTTCATGTCATGAATCCTACGAATTAAGTCACTTCTCTTGCAAAAGCAGTGAAGGAGGGAGGGAGGGAGGGAGGGAGGGAGAGAAGCAAGCCCACAGACCCTTCGACAAAACAACACACGCGATTTCTGATAGACTATAATTAAAGCAAATTATATACATACGAGTACGGCTCGCTGGCAGGCGGCAGGCAGCCGTATTTGAGGTATTTCTTATTCGTATCAGGTTGAGGATATTTTGCAAGGAGTTAAGATTGTTGGTATATTGCACAATATATCGCACATATAGGTATACTACGAGTATAGGTTAATAATATAAGTGGTTCTTTTTATACGCATTTTCACTCTCTGCACTCAAACAACGAGAAGGAGGATCCTGACCGTCGCTAACTCCAACCATTTCAATGTCAAAGAAATTAGAAGCAATTTATTTTTCAACTTTCTTCGAAACGACCGCCACCGAAATTGACTTCAAGACTTAAGGACTTCCATAAAAACGTCGCGCCTGACACGCCGTCAGTGAGTGACAGACTCAAGAGCGTGTGTTTGTGTTTCACTCCTAGATTTGAGTGAATGGAAAATGAGTAAAGTTGATAAAGTTTTTGAAGAATTTGATGAAGTATTGCCCCCATTCCTTTCGTCCTTAGAGTCGTATCATACGATACCATAAAATAAAGCAAAGAATTTTCTGTGCTATCGAATAAGTCGTGAATAATGCTGTTCGTTTGAAGGAAATAAAAATGTGCAAAAAATGTGATAATAATTTCTTAGAAGCCAGGAAAATTGTAGGATATTTTCTTGTGTTACACAGAATTTACACGGAGAAAAATTACAAGAGTAATGCTCTCGCCGGCCAACAAAACAGAACAGTCTGCTGAAACAGCATGAAAAGCTTGAAAGTTTGTAAATATTCGTTAACCAAAAAATAACTTTAAAATTTGATTATATTTTAACCATTTAATTATGTTACGTATTTGAAATCGTTCTCCAAACACTAACCGATTTTTGTCAGTGTAAACGATATTCGCGTTTTTTGAACATTGCATGACCTGTCGAATTATCTGACAAAAAGTCAACAATTTTTTCGGTTATTGTTGATATACGAGTATGTGTCTTTACAACCTTAATCAAATTTTTTTTCATTTCTCTCTTTTTAACAAATTAAGTTAAAAAATGTAGGTGTTAAAGCTTCGAAATGTACGAGTGTGTACTTCGAGAGTTGTTCGAACACTTTCACGAACGTGGTAAAGTTATAATGAAAATGTGTTTTTCTTCTTCTTCTTTTTCACCGTATCCTTCTCGTCTGACGATGGCGAAAGTGTTATTGAATTTGTTTGTTTTTGAATAATTTGTTCAGATTTTGAGCCAAAAAAGAGTAGAAATTTCTTACTCGCAGAAAGAAATCGCCACGTTTTAAAAAGAAGTTACAATTTTCTCCGATAATCTAACTAAATATGGCTGCTTGTACCTGATAATGATCATTTTGCGTCATTAGTTGTGACTCTTCAACTAGCAACACCTGCCGCTTGCGCTTAACGGCTTCCAGGAGCGGCGGCCATACCGCGGGAGCTGCCACACCGAACCCATTCCGAACTAATTAGCATAAAATTGAAAAAGCAGGCCCTCCTGCAATTGTTGCCGCCGCCGACGATCAACCGACGCTGCTCAGAGATGCGGCAAATGCAGCAACCATCGCAACATCTCTCGAGACTCTCAGATCGTCGAGAAAATGTGTGTGGGTTGGGTTGGAGGGTACGCGAAAGAAACGCTTAGGGATTCCCAAAGCAGAAGACGGTAAAGATGAAGTTGAAGATGAAGAAGTAGCGGAGAAGCTGCTGGCGTCTGCAGTGCAGCGGCGCACATTCAAAGAGCTGCTATTTGCTTAACGCGGCAACATAATCGTGAAAACAATTACGCCCACACTCCAGCGTTGGCGGCAGCGCTAGAGAGTTAGTTGGAGCTGCTCCTGCTGCTGCTGCTGCTGCTGCTGCTGCTTCATCCAAGCCAGATCGCTCGGATCGCCCGGTTGCTCAGCCAGAAGCTGCAATGGGAGTCGTCGCCGGTAGACGTTGGTGGAACCACGTTTTCATTAGCCCAACGCGAATTAATGCTGGCTGATGCAGAAGTTGCGAAGAGGCAGAGTGAGCAGGCAGTCATGATGATGATGATGAGGATGATGTTGATGGCGATGCCGATGCCGATAACAACGACTATGCGATAATCATGAGGTACCTAATTCTTATGACGCGTTGATAATACCATACACATTTTTTAGAGCTTATGACTCTAGACTCAATGATCAGAAATTGATCAATGTAACAGAAATTACAAGAAAGTTACGATCATAATGATCTGATCAAGGTAATAATGATCAAGGTAAATAGGATCAAGATGAATCTGGGTATAATGAAAGGTAATGCAAAAGATAATGATGAAGGCTATGATAATGAAAAGGCAAGCTTAGAAAATTTATGTATGAAAAGATGAGCTTGTTGAGAAAGATACTAATAATGATGAAGAGTAAGCTGACGATGATAATTGTGATTGATGCGATAAGCGATAATGTTAGTCTGTTAATGATTATAATCCAAAAAACACCAAAGAATATACTATTATGGTTACATAATGATAGTTAGACTATGCACAGGGTGCGCCAACTTTTATTACGCGCTATGGGAATATTGCATAATGTTGAAAAAAAACCATATATGATTTTCATATATGAGGTATTTTTATTTAACTTGGTCCTTAACAATTTATTTGGACTAGTTTTTTAATACAATATCAATCAAGTAGCCGCCTCTATTGGCCAAAGCAAAATGTGCCCTTTTTGCTGCGTTTTCCATCACTTTTTCGAGCTCCACTATTTCGGCGCGTTGTTTCAGTGTGAATCGATTCATGATTAAAGTTGTACTGAATTGACACGTTTCAAAAACTTGTTTACTCAAGTCAATCGGTTAAATAAATGTTAAAGTTTTTCAATGTTCAATTATATACCGACACAAAAGATGGCGCACCCGTTATACTCGTAGTAATAATAAATATGATTAAAATTAACTGAATGACGGCGTTATTAAAGGTGATGATGATGATGATGTTCAACTATAAGAACGGCATTACCGACTGAGTATCTGCAAAATCTTGTCCATTAAATGAAGAAACCGACCTTGACAAATCCATTTGTTACTCACTGATGGAAGGAGCCGAATGTGTCGTGGTCATACCTTCCCGACAGGGAACTGGTCCGTAGAACTGGTCTTAACGACCATTAAGTTAAGTATCCATTATTATTTCAAATAAACCTTATTCTAAGACTACCACTGCGACCATATTGTGGTGTAACGTTTAAAAAAAATCGATGATGACATTTGCATAAGAAGGTTAATGTGATAATCGGAAAATTTGTTATTGTTATTGGACGGACGGACGGTCCTTCGCTGATTCATTTCCACAATTTAAAAATGAAATTAACTTTTCTCAACAAATAAATTTGTGTATTCAATTATTTTTCTAAAAAGAAATATTAACTCAAATAAAAATGTCATTCTTGAAATTGACTTCGAGGCTCTGGATGGCTGCGAATGTAATTGTGAACTGTTCACACCGCGATGCGACTCTCCGCAGAGCTCTCAACATGGCTTCAACATTTGGTCAACATGGTCAGCAAGCGTCGTCCATCGTCGCTAACAATAACGACAGCGACGACAACGACAACGACAACAGCTTCACTCTCAACAATGCTCACAAACCACAAACAGCCTAAAACGAGCAACAGCATACAACAGGCGCACAAAACGAGCAACAGAATCCAACGAAATCCATAAGCAGCAACAACAAGACTCGGCTGCGGGACAAGCGCGAACAGTAACAGTTCAATAAATGCGATCATAATTTACATGGTTCCTGTCTTCGAAAGAAGAAGAGACACGAACGGGCAACATTATCGCCCGCTCGGCGGAGGGCGGCCCAACACATTCGGTGATGTTGTGTCGATTTGTGTTCGAAGCGTGGTAGTGGCGGCGGCGGCGATGGTGGCGGCGTCTGTGGCGGATCATGTTCGGCAATGATTACCATATTGGGCGCTCCCGATTTAAAGACTTTGCGCCTCTCATATTTCCTTGCTTTACAACCAGCACCAACCGGCCCCCGGACAGACAGACAGACAGACAGACGACCGACAGACACACAGAGACATTCCTTTCTGGCCACTTCTTTTCTTTTTCACTTGTTTTTGCTTTTAATGCTTTTGCTTCCTGCATAAAACAAGAAAAATTATTGATTTTTTCCACAGTTAAAGCCGAACCCAAAGGGACGACCCCGCACGAGCAGCAGAGGACGGCGGCTGCAGGAAGAGACGGAGGGCAAGGCTGATTGTGACTTTTGTGTTCGCGACTAGATCGATAACATGCTCTCACGTAGCGCTGTGTTATTAACACGGCCGTGTCACGGCTCAGCCACAAAGCGACCGACTCTTCTTGTACGTAGACCGGGACAAACCCATAAAATCCGCAGTGTCCTTGTAAGACTTTGGACACACTGAAAACAAAATCAAGAACTATTGGTTTGTATGTACGTACGTACGTATATACTCGTATTACTTTCAAAAGTTCTTCGATAATAAGAGTTCTTCAGTTTATTTGTAGCTTCTATCTTTGTTACGTATGTATCGGTCTGTACAGACTTGGGCGGTTCTTCAAATTAGTCCGTCCCAATTTCTTATTATGAACTCCTAGATTAACCCTTTTTCGTGCTGGTAGAGGCTTAATCGTGAAAAATTTTAAAAGCAAAATTGTTAACTCTGATGAAACGCTATGTCTGATAACTCCAAAACTATAGCATGTAGTGTGTGCAGACTATTTCTCATTATGAACTCTTAAATTGAAAACCTTTTTCGTGCCTGTAGAGGCTTAAAATTTGAAAGCAAAATTTTTTACTCTGGTGAATCGATAACTCCAAAACTGTGGAATATTTTAGACAAATGTATTGTAATATGTTTGAAGAAAGTACTTACATATATACAAAAGTACAAAACCAATATTTTTATCATACCTCGAATACTCTTTTCCAATAATAAAGGGTGTTTTTTTAGCTTAGATAGAACTTTCGATAGGGACAACTGTCAATACAAGCTGTCCTTCTGATTGCTTTTGTTGTTATTTATGTTCAGTATAGTCTGGCAAATCATCATGAATAGACTCACTCATTGGCCCTTATTTCTTCAAAAATGAGGCCGGAAATACATAAAACCTTTACCTATGTATTTTTAAAATATGCTCTGATGCAAAAAAGTTGTTAACTTAAATATTTCTATGGTTTGGTTTTAACAACTTTATCCAAAACCAATATTTCCTTGATACCGTAAATACTCTTTTCCAATAATATAATGCCATGAAGTATTTTATCTTGCCATAGCATCGTATTGAGCACACCAAACGCTACCTTGGTAGTCATTACTACTGGTTTCCTTCAAAATATGCCACCGACAAGTCATCAGACTAAATCGGCTTTGACCACACACGCACACACACACACACACGACAAGTCCATTCACACTTACCGGCTTTTGTTGTGTCGCCGCTTTTCAATTCATTCATTCGTTCCGAGTGATCCAAATCCAAGACCAACTACTTTGGTCTTCTGCCTCGGACGGACGGACGGGCGTCCATGCTTGAGGCCATCAATCAAAATTATTTGTCACTCAGTCGCAGAGTGATTTTGTTGTGACAAAAACCGCTCAGGCAATAACAAAACTAGCCCGTGGTGATGTCAAGCGACGAGGTGTTGATCTATGCACAGCTGATTCGTTGTGCCGATTACGATCTGGACCACTGCCATCCAGAACAAAAGCCGGCCTAACTACTCACTGTACGTATACACACTCTCTGACTCTATAGAGAGTTTTCCTTCCTCTTGTTTTCTTCTTCTTGTTTTTTGTCTAATGATATTAAGTCACAAAAACGTAGTATTGTCGTGTGCATCGTGAAGACGGGGTGCGGGGTACCTCTTTAGTAGCTCAACAATTTGAGAGACATTGCGTTACAATAAAAAGGAACATGATAGGAGGGAGAAGGGTGCAGGGGTAGGCAAAGAAGGCTAGGGGCGGCGGCAGCAAAAACATTAATAATCTTTAGTCACCAAAAAGACATTTCAATGACTACTCTTTGTTGCTACTAAAGAACGCATAGAGCCTTGACCACGGTGGTCCACCGGCCCCAGCTTACCGTAACAAGATTTAATGGTGCCTTTTGACAACGTAAGAGTGAATATTTGAAAGAATCATTGAAATGTCATTATCGCCGATGGACGAGACAGTCTGTCATTCGGCATGGTTCTCTATGGCATGAGATTTTCTTAGCTCATTTCAATGGATGAAGAATGAAACGGAACGATTTAATACAATCGGTGGACATTTTCGGTTTTTCAAATGATTCATCGAATGATGTTGTCAACAAAATACATATCAATATCATTAATCATATTAACATCGACACATCGGTACATTAAATTTCAAGTGTGGCGAAAGTAGTCACTTGACCGCATTGAATATGCGTTTATAACAAAATAATAAAAATAATAAAAAGTTTTGGAGGAAAGGACATAAATTTGAAGACTTTTTGGTGTACTTTAAACGTAGAGGCACGATAAAGGCTTAACAGAATTTATTATATGTATATTAACTGTTATAAAAGTAGAAAATTAGAATTTGGAAAGCTTTAATTTTTTACTTAAAAAATATAAAATATAAAAAATATTAGAGAAATTATAAAAAAAATAATAAAATATAAAAAATATTAAATAATATAAGAAATAAATATAAAAAAAAAATATTATTATAAGAAATTTTATCGAAAAGTGTTCTTATTTTGTTATGGGTTCTTATAAATTTTCGATTATAATTACGAATTTTATTTCAAATGATGAAAAATATTTAAAAACAAATCAATTTAAATAAATATAAATGAATTTATCATAGAACAATTTTTTGCTACAAAACTTAATCATCATAAACTCTTTGTGAATAAATATCGAAAAGGAATAACAACGAAATCAATCGTAAACAAAAGAAAAAGAACAAGAAAAGATTTCGTCACGAAACAAAACCGAAGCGACAAACAGACAGACGCGAAAAGTAACGCTTTAACTACGAAAAGAATTTAATACTAATAAGAAAAAAAAAGTAACTAGAAGAACATAAAATTTCAAAAATATAGTAGTAACAACAACAACAATAACAACAACAGCAGAGACGACGACGACGACTTGAACTCTCTGAAAATAGAATAGACCTGAAGAAATGATTAATCATTCTGGACAAAAGTGACCGTCAGCGACAACAAAGTTACTTTTACAACAACAACAACGAACATAATAACAAACCTAAATTTATACAAACTGCTGACGGCGTCTCACGTCCGAAGAACGACTTGTATGACCATTCAAATCGACAGAAGAATCGACGTGGTTATAATAGAAGTATCCAGAAGTATGTATCTGCAGAGATGATTGTACAAGGAAAGAAAAATCTATTAGAGCGACGTGAACATGTGTCGTCCCAGCAAAAATCTCGTAAAGGTCATTTGGTCAAGTTTTCTCATAACGTACAATAAATAATACACGCTGAAGACTGAAGAAGATGAGCACACACACACACACACAATAAGCAGTCTCGTTACAGCCTCGATAAAAAATTCGTTAATAGTGGAATGAAATTTTTTAAAATTTCTCACAAAAATCAAAAAAAAAAATTAATGGCTCTCTTTAAAAGGTATGTTACTCTAAAGGCCGTAAAAAAACATGAAGGTCGTTAAAAGCTTTTACTTTTAAAATATTTACAAAACAAAATTTAAAGTTTTTTAAAATTATACAAAGCACTGAAGAAATCAATGCCAAGAGAGCATAACGTTTCGGACTTAGAGAAACCGCTGTTAGTATTTCTCTTTTCGAATAAAGAGAAGAGAGAGAGAGATGATCCTTAAGAAAAAAATAACAAAAATCCTAAATTTAGATAAGTTTTAGCTTAAAGAAATTAAGTAATATATGATTTTTTTTTTTTGTTAGAAGATTCTCTATAAGAAAAAGTTGAAATATTTAGACTATTCGAACAAAATTTTTGATAAAATACTGGGTGCGCCATCTTTTCTGTCGGTATGTGAATATTGAATAACTTAAAAACAAAAACAATTTAATTGATCCTTTACAATATATTTGGAATAGTTTTTGATGAACAACAATCAATAAAGTGGACGCCTCTATTGGTGTAAACAAAATGTGCCCTTTTTTCTGCGTTTTCTATTACTTTTTATTACTTTTTCTATTACTTTCTATTACTTTAAAGTTGTACTGATGTTTTAAAAAACATGTTAACCCCAGTCAATCGGTTGATAAATGCTAAAGTTGTTTACATACCGACATACAAGATGGCGCACCATGTACATTATCAATATTTTTGAAATTAGGTGAAATGTTGCCAAAAACAAAACAACACCAGAACCATCAGAATATAAACTTTCACACTGAAAAGCACTCACAATTGAATGGAAGGACTTTCATAGGCTTTTTTTCTATCCTTGTACCGTCCTTTTATCGATTAAAAGGTCCTCTTAACGATTATTCCTTTTGCATGCATGACATTTTGATAACGACGGAAGAGGATTGTTTATGACTGTATTACAACAACGAACAACAATAAATTGATATCAATGAGTCAGTCAATCAGAGACAGTAGTCAGTCAGCAGTTACTAATCATTTGCTTGTTGTTCGTTTTTACGACATTTTTTAGAAGTAGATAAAACGTACTTTTCACTAACAAACGTCCTTTTATAAATATTGTGAGGTCAGACTTTGATTTTTAAAAGTCACTGCAGCCGCCCGTCCGTCGCGTCGACCGTTCTGAATTTTGTTTTCGTCATTTTTTAATGACTTGAAATTATTCCTGTTTTCCCGAAAAAGTCATTAATTCGAAGATTGTCAAACTGATGATGGGTAATGTTGTCTTTCCTTCGATAACGTCTTGAAGATTACAGAATTTCATAAAAAAATATATTCATATATCTATTAAAAAAATAATAGGCGCAAAAAAAGTAGCAGAAAAATTCGAATAGTCTTATAATTGTGGTAAAATAAAGTAAAGTATTTTTTTACAAAAAATTGTGCACCATTAAAGTTCGAAGTCGCGAAATAGTGTGCAAAAATAACCCTTCTTCCTTCTTCTTACCCTACATATTCGCATGCCGATCATTGTCCTCTTCACTCGTGCCTTGTGGTTATTTATTATTGCTGCTGCTGCCACTTTCGCAGATTCAATTAAACCCCAAAATTTTATCATTTATTCTAAACATGTTTCAATAAAACCAAACCTGAAGGGACGTTTTTTTTTCGGTGTCACTGAAAGAACAGAATTTCGATATAAAAGGGTGGATTCTGCCAAATCAGACACAATACACAACACATAAAGACATATGGTTCCTTCTTATAAATAACGCTTGGTCCAACGTAAACTGCGTTTACGAGTATTTTACCACCTCAAGTTTTCGAGATATCCGCAAAATTGGTTCTTAAGATGACGGCCAAATTTTATGTGAAGGCACAAAATGTTTCTTTTTTTTTTAAGTTTTTTATGAGTTTTTATAGACGTCATTTATGCAATAATAAAACCTGTCGCTTTTAAATTTCTTCTAAATCCATTAATTTTAAATAAATTCCGAAATACGATAATGATTCATTAATCATTCAGCTTCTGTTTTGAAAAAAAAAATTAAAATTTCAACATAAAAAGATTAAAAAGAAAAATTTAAATTTTATAACAAAAAGATTTTAACAAAAAAAAAAAAAGGTAAAAAGCTAAACTTTTATTAAAGGAAAATTTTTTTCTAATTTTACAATAACTCGCAAACTCATATTTTGTCCTTCAGTAGCTCTTGGCAGCCAATCTTTCAAGTCCTGCCAGGACTGCTATAAGCCGGTACAACAACAACAACGCAAATGTTTCCAGCTTCCAAGACATCAATCGTTGGCGATTTGAATATTTATGGCCATTTCCTTGAAGAACGTGAAACGAAAGGATAATAAAACAACAGCTTTTTTCGCCTTTTTTGCGCTCTGCTCTTTGATTTCAAGGCACAAGGAAAGGATTAATGGATCGGAAGTACTTCACTAAGTATTATCAATCCATCGGCGCATCGGTCCCGTCCCGTCCGTTTGCACGGACTGAATAAACCATGAAAACTTTTCATGCTTTTCCATCCATTCGCCGCGGTGGCGGCTACATCCGGCCACACAAGCCGAAAACTTCATCAATAACTCAAACTATTTATCCTTTCGAAGGGAGCGAGCGAGCACACCTAATCGATAGGTAAAGCAGAAGAAGAAGAAGAAGCTGACTGTCAGAGTAAGTCCGCCCGCCAACAAACACAGCAGCGGACCTCAACCTTTGCTGACATGCCAAACACACACAGAAAAAACCTCAAGGCGACCGACCAGCTCAGATCGCCCGAAGATACCAACCAGTAGCAACAGCAACAAAAACAACAACAACAACAACAAGCGTAAGTCAGGAAAAATTCAAAGGGTTCTGAAGTAAATCTCCAGGACGAGCGTGCAAAAGTGCAAAGCCGCCATCCGCCATCGAACGACACACAAACAAATGCGTATGTCAATTCAAGCGGAAACGGAAATCTTACGTGTGTGCACACAAGGAAGAAAGCAGGCAACAACAACAACAACAACAACACTCTACAACAGCCTCACGTTCGGACAATCCAAACGTTTGCAGCGCAAACGAATCTTATCAGCATCAACGAAGTTTTGCAACTCTTTAACTCTTTGCCTCAAACGTCACGAGTAGAGAAGAAAACAACAAAACAAAAAAATCATCAACCCCACCCCTCCCCCCCACCCTTCTCTAACAAACCCTTTCTAGCATTTTGCACCCCAAAACAAAAAAAAAACACAGCGCTTAAGGTTTCTTTTCTTTTTTTTGTGCTTCTATGTTTCTTGCTATTTTTGATGAGACTGTGGCTCTTCTTCTGACCGCTTGCGAAGCGCAAAGAGCACATGTTACCTACATGATTACCTTGTCAATCGGTTGGCTGAACCGATTATTGTACACGAACTTATTGCTGTTGATGAGCCTCAGTTTAGCTCATCTCCAGAACGGCATGTCCATGTCCTTCGCCTGTGTCACTTGAATTTGTTGGTACCTACTTAACAATATCATACAAATTTAATGTACACAAATATATATTTTTCCAACTTTTTTTACCAACTTAAAAACTGAATGCAACCGTGGTATAAAAATTCAATTTCGTAATCAACCTTTATAATATCGAGTACGTTTTAAATTTTTGTGCCTGCAAATTTTTTTAACTTTTTAAAGCAATCCGAAAAAGTTATGAAATAGGCCCGCCTTATCTAACCCACTTCTCTGGCTTAACCATCACCAGATGATGGTGATCTCCGCGGCCATGATTTAACGGTCATTATGTTCGTGTTAAGCTGGACATTACATAAAAAGGATGCAAAATATTTATTCAATGCACAAACACTGAATGTCCGCAACATCAGGCGCGACAATATTTATCGTTATTCGGTGCACGGCTGCTTCTTCTTCTTCTTCTTCTTCTTCTTCTTTCGTTCTGTTCGGCCTGTTTTTGTTGATTATTAATTTTTGTTTATTTTTTTTTGGCGACTGCTTGTATTTTGCTTTCGAACACACTTAATAAAAACCAAATTGAATAATTTTTCAAGAGCAAATAAACGAAATAATCGGCACAGCAGTGCCGCACAGGGACACCACATCGTAAAGGAGGCTGCATTTCGGTGCGGCCAAGAAGGATAAGTTGGTGCACATATGCCGAGTGTTGTGCAGTTTTCTTCCTGCGGACTGCGCAATTCAATGTTATGCTTACGCACGCCGCTGACCGAGCGACCCACCGACGAACAGCGCGTGTTGACCATTCATACACACCAGCCGCCTTCGGCTGATCCGCTGGACGGTGCGCTCCCGCGGTGCCGAAGACATTGGCGCCTTCAACATCAGCGCTGCGGGACTGCGAACGGCCTGAGACAGAGACAGAGTCAGAACGAGAACCAGAATCGAAATCGAAATCGGAGATGGTTTAGATATGGTTGCGGTTTCGGGATCGGGAACGGCATGGGCATCGAGAACGGATAAGCAGAGAAGAGAGAAGAGACTGCTGGACGCTGTTCCTTTGATGGCGTTCTTATAGTTTAAATGGACCTGACGACAGGATGCAAATGATCGCTGCCAACACACGGCGCAGGATTTGTTTATTGAAACTCAATTATAAATTGTGACCACAAAGAGTAACACGAACACGCGAATTCTACACGCACCGAACAACGAAATTTATGACAGGCGACAAAGTGCAGCAAAAGGCACAAAGAGTCGCGAGGAAAGCAAAGCGGGTGCAAAAAGAAATAAAAACATTGCAACAGCAAGACTTAAGAAGAATGAAATGAGAGTAAGTTTTGCGTTATTTTTGAAATTTTTTAAATTATTATTTTCTTAGCGAGTATTTTTAAAAATTTTTTTTTTTATATACATATTTTTTTTTAATTTTTTTTAATTTTTATTTTTTTTTTTTTTTGTTATTCCAACCGTTTTGATGTGGTTTTTAAGAAAAAGTCCTCAAAAAGAAAAAGTCAGTTATCAAATTATTTTCATTTATTCACAAACGGAGAAATAAGTTAGATTAGTTCATGCCACGGCGACATTTTAGAGACTACTAAGACTAAGAATTTTCACTTTTGCTGAAAATTCCAGTTAAAAAAAACATACATATTTAGTTTTTGTATGAATTTTTGCGGAACATTTTACTTCTTGAAGGCGTTATAAACCGCTTCATTAAAGAACTTGATCACTTGAAGATAATAATCTATATAGATTTTTTTAAAAATTTGCCCAATTTTAACAGAAATATAAAAGGTCAATTGTGGAAGATTCTAAAAAACCTCTGGGATCTTTTTAATTGTTGTTCAACACGAAACCGGCGGTACTTAACAATTTCAAGCGACAGCTACCGAAGAATATGCTTTTTCATGTCTTATAGAGTCTGAAAATAGTGTAAAAAGAAATGCAAATTTTTAATTATGACATTTCACCGGTTGGCATCGTCAGCATCATCATCATGCTGCCATCTTTTAGTTAATTACACCGAAGAAGTGTGGTACTTTCTGTTATTAATAATGTACACTTAAGACAATGTCCATCAACACTCTTTAGAGGCATGCATGTTCAGGAGTTAATTTTGAGTTAAGAGTTGAGAATGCATGCATCATGCGGCCAATATATAACTAAGTATTATAGTAATGATGGCTGCAGGGAAATTTTTAGCGCCTGGCATCAACATCATACTATACATCAACGCATTGGAGCAGAAGCAAGCGTTAAAGATGGTAACCAGAAGAAGAGGAAGAAGAAGAAGAGGAGAAAGAAGAAGAAGAAGAAGGAGAAGATGATGATGGTAAGACCTTACGCTACCTCAGTAGGTTCCTACGTCCAATCGTCCTTCCCATCTGCAGTTGCCAGCGCTCCACGACGATCCTGCCCACAACGTTTCACAAGCGCCAAAGAAGCGGCAACCACTGAAATGCTTCTTCTTTCTTGCCTTCTGTGTAATATTAATTATTTATGAAGTTTTAACATTATTATTCAATTTGTAATAACAGTGTGCGTGTGTCCAGTAAGTACTCGTAAGGCCTGCTTCCACACTGCCTTCATTCATCAAAACCTTGTAAAACCTACATAAATACAGAATACGTTTAAGCTGTTTGTTGTTGTTCCTTCTGATTTCTTCGTAATCGGAATTGGTTGGAATTTAAATTTCAATTATTACGATACGATTTTTAATAGGTTAACAATCGTTTACGCCAATGTACGCCGTTTATAAAGAAGACTAAAGTATTATTCGCAAATCACGCAAATCCACAACTTCATTAAGCGACCACGCCTGTTTCGTAATGAAAGCTGCTTATACTTACACTTACAGTAGTCCATCCTTCAGAAGGAAAGAAAGAAGCCAACTCCTGAAACTTTCACGACGTCTTGAGCAAGCCTTCGTCGTGAACGTCTCATGCAGCTCTCTAATTAATATTATAACAACTATATAATATTTTTTCTTTTTCTATAGTATAAACTGACAATATTCTTTAAATTTATTTAACTCTTATAGAGATACTACACACAGAATTTTTCAGTTTAATTTCAAAACTTCTCAGTTTAATTTCAGAATTTTTCAGTTTAATTTCAAAACTTTTCAGTTTAATTTCAGAACTTTTTAGTTTAATTTCAGAATTTTTCAGTTCAATTTCAGAATTTTTCAGTTTGATTTCAGAATTTTTCAGTTTAATTTCAAAACTTCTCAGTTTAATTTCAGAATTTTTCAGTTCAGCAATTTCAGAAATTTTCAGTTCAATTTTAGAACTTTTCAGTTTAATTTCAGAATTTTTCAGTTTGATTTCAGAATTTTTCAGTTTAATTTCAAAACTTCTCAGTTTAATTTTAGAATTTTTCAGTTTAATTTCAGAAATTTTCAGTTTAATTTTAGAATTTTTCATTTGTAGTTCAAAATTAATTTTTCAGTTCAATTTCAGAATTTTTCAGTTTAACTTCAGAATTTTTCAGTTCAATTTCAGAATTTTTCAGTTTGATTTCAGAATTTTTCAGTTTAATTTCAAAACTTCTCAGTTTAATTTCAGAATTTTTCAGTTCAGCAATTTCAGAAATTTTCAGTTCAATTTCAGAATTTTTCAGTTTAATTTCAAAATTTTTTTAGTTCAATTTTAGAATTTTCTTTTTCTTTTAATTGAAAAATTCTAAAATACAATTGAAAAAGGTGTGGGATGAAATTTGACTCAGTTTGAAACAAAAATCTTTAAGATTTATGTAAATATAAGACTTCCAAATTCCCGATTTAGACCACTCTGGCTGTTTTAAGGGTTAATTTATTAAAAGCTATCAATGATTATCAAGAAATAAACTTATGTATTTCTTTGTAATACCGTAATTCGCAATAATATATAAATATATACATCGATTGAGGAAAATACTGAACCGCGGGACGAACAGGAAGCAGTCCTGGTCTTTATTTAGTCTTTGTTATTGGTTAAGTAAGCACCAATACAACAAAAAGCAACAAATCGATAGTTATTTATTTTAGTAACATAATGATAAGACATATATATGTATACTACAGGGACATGTAACGAAGAAGAAGAAGAAGAAGCAGACAAATAATCAGCATACATTTTATCCCGAATCCAGAAAGGTTAAGTGAAAATTTATTACTTGCCATCGGAATAATTTAGCCAACAAGAAATTGGCCGGGCCAATTGAATAATATCGGCAATACTTTGCTGTACACTTAATGTGCCTTAATTTATCCTATCGACTATCGACTATCGACTATCGACTATCGACCCTTCCTTTCATGGAAACAAACAACTTCAGGCAATATAGTTGTCTACATGAACTATCATAAGCATTTACATGCGTTTGTACAGAATTCATTAATTTATTATCTCGTAAGTGGGCAGAAAATTCGTCTCGAATGTCAACCTTTTAAAAATTGCATGACACGACATGACGGCCTTTTTCATTCTATTGTATGCTACGAGTATACAATATACTGCTGCCGCAACAGGACTCAAGGCTATAAATTATGCATTCGTTTAGGCCGCCTGCAAACATGTCACAGCCTTTACGTCACAAACACTCCATAAGTACGAACATGAGACCGTCATGAGACTGTCATGAGACCGTCATGAGACCATGAGTATGTGTGTTTTGAAGCCACCTTGGTAATTAAACGACTCCACCCAGACGGTTGGACGTTGTGGTCGATTCTTGGCTGTTGTTGCTTTTGTTGCTGTTGTGTCCATGTCAAGTCTTCAACTCTGTGACTCACCGACGGCGAAGTTCATTAACGAAAGGGTATGTATCGAATGGAGACCATTCAAAACTCCGCCCTATCAAACAACTACAACAACAAAAACAAAAACAATAATGGCAACGACAATTCTTTGTCATTGCTCCCTCTTTTTTCGCTCTTTTTCTTGGTTACCGTTACTGTTACCGTTAAATTGGTCAGACTCTATGTAGAATATAAAGTATATACCGATACGCCAATAAAATATCGAGGCCCCCCTCGCCGCTCATCCCCCGCTTTCTAAGCGGGCATAAAACCTCACCGGGCCGGGTCGGGTCGACCGATGAGCTCATAAACTCTGCGAAAGCTGAAATGAGTGACAGACCGCCTCAAAATGGGTGTCCTTTTTCGACTCGAAGCCGCTCGCTGACTGACTGACTGACTGACTGACTGACTGGTTTATTTATGACGGCATGGTTGACAAACCATCATTCATACAAGCACGCAATACCTGCGGGCCGGGCCATTGTCGCCGAATGCGCGTAGAAAGAGTATCAATAATTTATCGTTGGCATTTTGTTGAAATGCTCTAATTTACGAGGCAGTTATTGGTGAAAGAAGAAGAAGAGCAATGCATTTTAATTAGAAAATATGTCACACTATCAAAAGGTAAAATATCTTTGACGATACATTAATAAAAACATGAAATTAAAGCGATTTTGAAGTGAGCGAATGATCATCACGCATCGATTTTTAAATTGATCCGACTCAATCGAAGAGAATGTGTTTATAATGGTTACCGGCACAACGAGGATTTTGGAGGTACTGAAATAATAGAAAAGTTGGGCGGCCCAAAACGTACGTACTCGCTGATTTAGTGCAGTCGACCTTTACAGTTGGTCGCCTCTCTATAAATGGCATCTGTTTGAGGAAGAGTCAGTTCTTGAAAGGATAAGCCACAAAGTCCTCCGTTTGAAAACTCAAAGTGTCAATTAAAATGAATTGATAAAGTTTAACGTCTTAAAAAATAAACAGGCTGAAGAAATTGCCTACATCTCCTAAACCAAAAGACAATCAGAAGTTCGGGCAAAGACTTTTGACGATTTAAAACGGAATCGAATAGATCAAAATTCTTTTATCTTGTAGAGATTTGCGAGATGTCGTAGAGAGGAACCTCATTATACGGTCTAAACACGGTCCTTCACCAGCATTATCCTGTTCTCGGGCTCTTCTTATCGCAAATACACGAGATACAGGCAAATACTGTTATCAAATAAGAACATACACCTTTCTTCTGCCTTCCTTTGTTCCTTCCTTCCTTCCTTCCTTTCTTCCTTCCTTCCTTCCTTCCTTCCTTCCTTCCTTCCTTCCTTCCTTCCTTTCTTCCTTCCTTCCTTGCTAATACCACTCGGGTCATAAAATCTCACACACAATTCTTTTCTCAATTGATCTTCTGTACTAAAATGCATAATTTCATCGTTTTCCCACGGATTCGGGTACACTCTTTCTGCTCTGTCCGTAGTTATTGATGGTACAGGTTACCATTTAATGAGCCTGCAAGTTATCCTTTTTTTGTGGCAACCACGACAACAACAGCAACAACAACAAGTAGCCGTAACACAGAAGCTAACACCAAACAAACCACAAGAGAGTTTGTGTCTTCCATCATTCGTTACGGTCACCATCAGGAGCAGACGCAGCAGAACAGCCATCACTGAAAACAATTGAGAACCTCTCTTATTATCATTATCGCTCAAATTAAGGATACTCACATCGGTATGGAACGAACAGACCGAACAAACCGAACAGACCGAACTCACCGATCTTCTCAGGACAGAGGAGGATAGAGTAGAGCGGACCAGCCAGCCCAGCAGTCCACCAGTTACCGGCAATCATTGGATTAAGTTTGCGTGGATTCTAAGAATTTGCATCTCAACGTTTTGGTTACTTCGATCGATGCTCCGCTCCCGTTCGATCCTCCTTGCGTTCCTTCCTGGATAATCAATGGATGAATGAAATGATCGAGGTGGAGCGAATATGCCCGGAATATGTTGTTGTTGTTTGGAGAAAAAGCGTTGCGTTGCGTTGCGTTGCGTTGCGTTGCGCCTTCGCATGCAGAGTGCGAGGAGCGGTCTCAGGATGTGGCGCATTTTGAAAATTGGGCGTCAAATTCTGTTTGCGGTGAACGTCATCGACAGCATTCAAATGGACCCATCTTCAACGCATTTTGCCATTAAACGAACGCTGAGAATATTTTCCCTTCATGCATGCTGTTGTTGTTGTTGTTGCTTTTATTTATTTATATCCCGAAAAAATTTATGGGAATTAATTTGTTGTTGGGCAGGATGGATGATGCTCCTCGGCCGGCTGCCGTTTGCTCGCTGCCCGCTGCCCGCTGATACCAACAGTTTGTTTGGAGCCTGCTGGGCGAAGAGTACCATGCGTACCATGCACCGCAGTGCAACACCCTTTTTCCAATATAATTACCAAATGATCGGCTTCTGGTCTTGCAGCCGGGACGATTCATATGCGTGGTGAAATGAATCTGTTTGTTAACCACACCGATCGATGGATTTGTCGATCGGTCGGTCGATCGATCGGGCGGTCGATCGGTCAGTCGACAGGTTACAGCACAATTAGCTTGAATGCGGCCAAATCGTGTGACTTCGAAGGCGTAGAACTAGAGCAAAAATGTAACAAAGAATCGTGACGGCGGATGAAGTGAGAGCTTTTTGTACTCTTTTCACGCAGACTTGAGTGATTCTTAGGGTGATCGATCGATCATGCTTTAAAAGCTTCTCAACTCATGTCACAAAAATGAAAGAAATGAACAAATGCCGAACGTGCACCGAACGAGAAAGTGTTTCAATTCAGTCTTCGAACTGATCTTCTGATTGATGAGGGCGATAATAAGAATTAGGTATAGTCTTTTTTATTATTATTTGCCCTAAACCCTTTTTTTGCCATCATACCCTAATTTAGATGCCGGCAGCCTTCGGTGGCTTCGGTGTCAATGAAAATCTTCCCCAAAAAAAAGGGGCAAAAAGATCGACGGGATGGTGGTTTTTTGTTAGTTTTTCTTGAACTTGAGCTAACGCTGTCAATCAGCAAGGCCCGACCGACATCAGTCAATATGACTTGTTAACAATTTGCATAAATTTCGGTCTCGATCATTAGCGAGAGGGTTCGATGCGATGCAATACGATAATTTATTTTGCATAAAAACAACCTCTAAGCCGTACAAAAACAGACGCCTTCAACGAACGAACGATCCAGAGGCACGATCCAAGCCACGTACTATTTATAAGAGCTTCCGAAAAGAAGAAATTGTATGTTAATAAAGGAAGCCCAAAATGTGTGTGGAAAAGAATTAGTTACTGGCTTAGAGGAATATATTAGAATCATGTAAGTACTCTACAGTCGGTCTTTGAATTATAGTACAATTTTTTTATATGTTATTTAGACTGTTTGTAGGTTTTTTTAGCAACAAGCTCTCAGATCTTGCCTAGCGACGAATTAAACTTCTGTAGACGGTTTAGATCAATCGAATAGACCTAGTATTGGCTTTAAGTATAAATCTTTGAAAAATTGCTAAGAAAATTCGTCGTAAGTTGACAGGAAGAAGAACTTCTACATTCTATGATTCCACCTGTGTATATTGTCTTGTGAAAGTGTCCGTAGCTGCTACCATTTTTTTTGTAGGGTAAAGAAATTTAGTTTTTATGTACGATCATAAGAATGGATGGATGGATGTATCAACGATCAGTTCTCCTTCTTCGTGACCAATTTGACACAAATTTAAAATTCATCACACTGAACACATCGAAAAACTACTTTTTCTTTCTCTCTATGCAGAAGCCCGCCATTTAAATTGCTTTCTTCCAGTTTTTTTTTAGATCATCGATCGATCGGTTGGTTTTTATGTGTGTTTTGGGACACGATCAACTACGTCTAGACGCATAAGAAATTCGTAAATATTTAAGAATTTAATTACATAAATTTATAATGACGCAAAAGTTTGGCAAAAAATATACAATATATATCTTGTATTTTTTTCGTAAATCTTGCCCATGTTCGTTCAGGCACGTTGTTGAACTCTTCGCGTGACGTAAAAATCACATTCGTGTTGCAGATAAATATATAGAAATATATATTTATAAATGCTATAGATGCTATATATATTTATAAATGCTTACCCGAAAATTAATGAGCCCATTTTGTCTGTCAATACATTAAAAACATAAATTCAATTTTAATTAAGAAATAAATACATATGGAATACTTCGTCTTCTTTAGTAGCCGGTACGCTACTTTTCGATTTTCGAATTTTATTATGTTCATTCTGCCTTTAGCAGAGTCAAGAACCAAAAAATTCACCATGCTCTGCGAATGGTGGAAGTTTTTTTTTAACTAACGTAATGCAAGCATTTTTCTGAAAATTAATGCCGCTAATCAACGCTGCTGCCCAGTTTGGCGCTACAAGTAATAAGAAAATAATTGTGACATTTCTTGGCCAATATTCATTCTTTTTGTTTTTTACAAATTCCTTGTATTCATTTGTTTACGCAAAAATAATTGTGTTGTCTTTTAGAAGAAATGTAAAAATAATAGAGTGTATCATTACAAATGTAAAACTTTAAGTGAATTATTAGTTATATGTTAAATTTGTTATTGTTGGCTGCATAAAATGTGCTGGGTGGAATTGCATCTATGCAATTTAAAATGAGTTCAAGGAAAGTAAGGTTTTCAAAGGTAAGCAGCAAACACACATTTATATATTTTCAAGAGGGTACACATTTAAAACAAACAATTGCTATTTTGTTGCTAAAAAAATTAAAAAGAATTCAATCATAAAGCAAAACTCAAAACTTCAGGGATGAAAAAAAACCACAAAATAAGTTCATAGGCTTTTTCTGTAATAAACAGAAAAAGCCAAAGAGTCAGTCGTATTTAAAAATATGGTATTAATATGAAAAAGGACACGTTTGTCTTTCTTGTTGGTCCAACGCATATTAGAATTTGCTCTTGACGGTGTCGTCGCCAAATCCACCAAAAAAAAACACAAAATCTTGAATGAATTCTTTAATAATGCACATTCATTCTTTCTTCCTCCATTAATCTCTTGTCTTTTCTTTTGGTCTGTGAGGCCCATAAACCATTTATCTATCTATGCATATCTACAATAAGTACACCACCGTTCCTTCGGTCTGTTCGGCCTGATGTTATTGTAATGACAGCAGATTTTTTTTTTATATTACATAAACGCTGACATATGTACATATGTATGCACATAAGTTCATAAGTCTACTTGTACGTGATTCTGCTAAATTCGAATATTAATAAATAAAAATGGTTTGTGCCGTGACGGTCATTCTTATAAATAAAATTAAAGTTCATTCGTCGTCAGTCTCTTTGTAAATAAAAACGCATTTATCTACCACAAATTATAAGAAATAATTTCAGATTCATTGTAATATCTGAAGAGCTCTTAATAGTATTTCTCTTAGGTCTCTTTCTGAGTTGCCAAAATTTAGTTCTTCAATACGTATTATCTCGAGATAGTTATCGTCAGTGTCAAGAGTAATTCTTGCAAATAAAGTCATCCGGTAATCATTTAATTTCATACAGTCTTCATTCATTCTTCTGGTCCTGTTTTTGTAATTATTATCTTCGTACAAATAATAAAAAACTCAAGTTTAATGAAAATTGAAAGTCAAATCTTATCAGTTAAAACATTATCAACAAATTACAACGCATTCACATTTATATAATATACATATTTCATTAAGCTCTAAAAAATGCCTATCTTTTTAATGATTTCAGCGGAGTATGGCTTCTGCTGATAAGAAATCTCCAGATACTGCAGCAAAAAACGATGCTGACAATACAATAATAATCAGCACAGATTCAGGAAGCTTTGCCAGTTGGACTCTGGTAACTGAAAATAATAAAAATCTGATAAATTACACTAAAAAAGATGAACGCGATAACCATGGTGTTGAAGACGTAGAAGAAGAAGAAGAAGATGATGATGATGATAATCATGAACTGGGAGAGGCAAATGACGTTTTTAATGAGTAAGTAAGAGAAGGTCTAGAACGCCATTGACGGTGAATCTTGCCGCACTCTTTCTTCGAACGATTGAAATAACAAACCTTCTGTTTTCAGATTAAAATCTTTGGAAGATAATTCGTTGGATGAACTCTCTGATGGCATCTCCATTATCAGCGAAAGTGAGAGTTCCGGACGACTATCTCCGCATCCTGCTTTACGCCAATACCTGGGCGAATTTACTTCAAAATTCATAGAAAGCCCCGATTACGATTCTGCTCGTTTGACAACATCACTAAACGTGCCTATGGCGGCTATGGCTACGTCAGCGCAAACGAATTTTGATTCGGAAAACAAGTTACGTCACAGGAAGCGCTCGCCCACCTCTTCAACCTCTCAAGCACAAGCGTTACAGCCAGTAGAGGGCAATAGCGGAGCCGTATACACGTCGGCTCCGTTGCACACCATACGCAAAAGTTTAAAGGGTCTTTTCTATTTTGGCGTTGCCTTAGGCTTAGTGGGCTTCGTTGGTCGTTTGTTTCTACCGGGCTGGGCACCAGCATCCTCCACTGAACCATTGCAGCAATTGGTTCAGAAATTTAATGACATGGAGTTGCAGAATAATTTGATGCGTGCTGAAATCGATTTGTTGACGAAACAGATCAACTACTTGAGTAGTCTGAATGAACAATCGCGAAAGGTCCACGATGGACCGACTCCCGGGCATGGACAGGCTCCCTACAAAGACTACAAAACCAAAGGGTTCAAATCGAATAGTGTGGACAACGACGCAACCAAAGGAGAATTTTCAAATTATGAATTTAAAAGAGAAAGAGAAGCTCCTGCCGCTCCTGAATTTGAAACTATCAATGGTAACAGTCCACATGAACAGAAATCGGAAAATTCTCCTGCAACTGAAGATTTGCCTGCGAATGCGCAAGAAAATAAGAATCAGCACAGAACTTTCCAAAATAATGGCAATGTATATAATCGAAAGAGAATGGAAGACAAGTTTAACAAAGACTATTCCAACAAGCGTGGAAATAAGGCCTCTAAAGAAGAATCTATCTATTCCAAAGAATTTTTAAAAGAACATCGCAATCGTGATGGGGACAATAACGGAGATCGATCTAATAGCCGTGAGCGACATCATCACGGTGATGATGACCATTTTCAGCGAAAAACGTTTACAAAGCAACCGTTTCGAGATGATGCCAAAGAACGTTTCGACAAAAAAAACAGAAATTATGCCAGAAATAACGTTCAGAAAAGGTACGGAAGAATTTAGTAAACTAAACAGTAAAATATTTGTAGAATATAAATGAATTCTTATATTTACTTGCGATATCGAAAAATTTCAGAGAAGGCTCATCCAAGGAAAAGAAGAATGGAGACTGGCATGAAAATTATATGCACCATCGAGCAAATGAACGTCACAGCAGTGAGAAGAAACGCAACGATAAAAATTGGTTCATTGAACGAGGCAATAGTAGAGAGCAAATGCGTCACAGATAGTGATCACAGAACCACTGTTTCTTTTTGAAAATTCAAGGATAGCAATCTTTCCGAATTAACTCCAAATTGAATTTTTACTGATCGAACGATTCATTTTTAGATGATGAAAAATGCATTGTTTCTATGTTTCTCTAAATATTGTATGTACAATATCGTCTATGAGTTATGTATACCTATGTATGTACATTTGTGTGGTTGTTTCATCTATGTTTTTATTAGCAGATTGTAAAATAAAATTAAGAGATGGTAAAATTATTTAATAATCGATAGAAAACTGTTTTACTTGAATTAAGAAACGAATCTGTGAAGAGGTCCCATAATGCTCTTTGTATATCATTCTCCAGTTTTTGGCCCTACCGCTTCATACGCTTTATGCTCACGCATGTGATTTTTATTGTATTTTTCAGGAATTAATAAGTAAGCAATTAAAATTATGTGTTATTATATTAAATTGGTTTAGTTCTATTTGGTAAATCCTAATAATATTCAACACACCTAACTTGCTTAGGGGCTTCATCTGCGATCTCTTCCTTTGAACCATTGGATTTCTTTTCCGAAATTCTGGTCGCATCATGAATATTCCGGTGAGCCATTAATGAGCTGCGCCGGTTAAAGCGTCTGTTACATATTTCACAGCTGAATGGTTTTTCGCCCGTGTGCACACGAGTGTGTCGCTTCAATTGTTCCGCAGTAGAAAAGCTCTTCTCACATAACGGACAATCGTAAGGCTTTTCACCGCTGTGGTGGCGCTTGTGAGATATGAGGTTGCTGGAATAACGGAAGGCACGCCCACAAATGTCACAATTGTGAGGCTTTTCGCCTGTATGTGTCAGCATATGCTTTTTGTAGCCAGACTTCTGGGTCATTCCTTTGCCACATATGTCGCATTGAAACGGCTTCTCGCCCGTGTGCGTTAGCATATGGGCACGCAACGATGACGCTTGGCGATAGGATTTTCCGCACAGCTCACAGGTGTTCGGATTGTTGGGGTCATGCAGGGACATGTGGCCTTCGTATGCGTTGCGAGTTTTGAAACCTTCCCCACAAAGGCTGCACAAAAAAGGAGTTGCGTCTGAGTGAAGCTGCATGTGATATCGAAACGAATTGGGGTTGCTAAGCTGCTTACCGCAGACCTAAAAAAGCAGACGTTTAGCTAAAAGTGATCGAAAATCAAGAGAACACATTAGGCAACCTGACACTGTAGATCCGGATTCGAGGGTTTGATTCCACTGCTTTTAGTCCGCGTTTTTACGGTTCGAAACCGCTTCGCCAATAAGAAATCGGCTTTCGTCATATTTTCTGCACTTCGTTTTTTGATTGCTTTCATTGTGGGATGTTCCGCTTCTTCTTCGAACTCTGAGACAGAAGCGGAGGTTGCAAGGGCACTTTGCTGGTCATCCTGCACCGTAACCACGTACGTTTCTGAATCACAATCTTCATCTTCCACTTTGAAGTTATCTGTCAACTGTAGTTCTTCTTCCTGGTAGATATCTACTTGCTCGCCGTCTTCCAATATTTCGCTCATCTGTTGGTCCTCCGTGGCTTCAACGTCAGGTTGACTCTCTGCGTCATCTGTCTCGATGCTCTCGTTTCGAAGATGAAAATTATTTGGCCCAAGTTTGCTTTCCTCAAGAACGGTTAGTGTTACATATGAATGGTTGTGTTCTCCCTTATGTTGCGTCTCCTCATTTTCCGTTATCTCGTGTATAACTTCAAACTCCTGATGGTCACCGAGTTCACAATGTTGATTTCTGAGTGTCTCATTCGCCCTGACCACGGTGTGTTTGAAAGCGTAGAACCTAGCTAAGCTAACAACACAAGCATTGCACATGTTAGAGGGCATGAATTCTTCTTCTGGAAATTCCAAGTTGGTGCAGTATGTTAGCATCGCAGCTAAAGTTGTCAGCTCTCCCATTATTATGCCTTGCTTATGAATACCCTTATATTCCATGCATTCATTAAGGCATGAGCGACAGATAACAACATCGCCTTCATCGGAAGTCATATTGACTCTGGATGCACTGCTTTATTCTTAAATCCCGAATTAAAAACGTAAACCTGGCGTAAACAATGAAATTTTGGCCAAAAATTCGTTCTAACGACTGCTTGACATGTAGAGAGTACTTCTAAAAAGTATGTTTAATGGACCAAGCTCACTGTTTAAGGTTCACAGGGTTGCAAAAATTTAAATAAGTGCTATAGCTTTAAGATAGTAGGATGTACTTATAAATCGATACATGATATCGTTCAAAGAAAATAAGAGCCTTTAAGACATATGAAGCACACGGTAATTATAAATTCACTATAAGTTTCAACTCTTCCATTTATGTTATAATAAAAATATTATAATAAAAAACACTATTAAGAGCACATGGAGTACAATTGGTTTGGTGGAAAAAACCTCTTTTCTGCTCTTTCAATAATGTTTAGAGCCGTTGTGCTGAACAGCTAATATCGAATTTTCCCATTAGTGCCACCTGGAGTTGATTTCTTTGAGAGTAATAATTTTTAAATAAGAAAGACTTTGACTAATGAAGCAGAGATGTCTGTAACGGAGTATGTAATAGCTTCATGCAGAAAAGCTTGGTGACCCCAAAAATTAATAATCTTTACATCCCCCGCTGTAAATTCTTTATTTCTTAAACTAAGTAGTTTATTTATTTTTCAACCTTAATACTCCTTTTATTTCTGCCGTATAGTCTCCAAATTTTAAAATTAAAATTAAATTTTTAAATTAAATGCCCTATTTTCAGGGTTTTTTGCTTTTTGTTTTTATGTTTTTAAATGTGATGTTTTCACGCGAGAGATTGAAGTTTCACGGTTCACGGTGACTTGTTGAATTTGATCTATGAAATTATGTTAAATATGTATGTACAAGAGTAGTCCGCACAAAGAAAATTTGTTAAACGTACACTAACTTACGTTCTATTTTTTCCGAAACAGTGCCATAAAAATAATGAGAGTTGATGTTTCTTCGAGGCTTATATGGATTCGTTACAAACGACAGCATTGGAAAAATTAGTACTAAAAATTGAAAACAAATTTGACAACTGATCAATTTGTCAATTTGATAATTGACAAAACTACAATTTGCTTGGGAAAATATCCGTAGTCGTTGAAATTTCCGGTTGAAATGATTTAATTTTTATATAAATTATTTTCAAGCAAGAGGTTTACAATGGCACAAAAAGGAATTTACAATCTTGTACAAAGATTCAATCCGGCCTGCACAAAAAGTGTGTGGAGTAGTGGAGTTGCCCGTGTCCGGCGTGGCCATGTGCGAAGTTCTTGGGGTTTTTGCACCAAGGCTGACACAATGAGGCAGGGAACTCGTTTTTACGGCGTCCAGACAGACAGTAAGTGTAGAACACGCCTGTCATTAGGTTACGAGAATATATTGTATTTCCAGAAAACCCGGTGAATACAACGGCACCCAAAATCCTGTCAAAACTTTTTCCGCATACGGCCAGGAACGTGGATGAGGAAACAGAGAGGGCGCGCAAAAAGAAAGAAGAAGAAGATGCCAAGGAGAATGAGAAAGCTTGGAAACGCATGAAATTGGGGTGAATAGAGTTCAAAATGCTTACATAATTACGAATAACCCAAATTGGTTACGGTTCGCATCTTTAATTTCATAGCTTTGCGATCTTTGGTGGATCTGGTGTGGCGCTTATTACTTGGGCTGTGTATGAATTCGGAAAACCTGAAATAGATGCTGATGGTCAAGTTATCGAAGATGAATTCAGCAAGAGCCCAGTGATTCCACAGTACATGCAACGAATGTGGAAATCACTGAACTATTACCAAAAAATGATTCAGGAGCCTTCTCGTGACAAATTATTGCCAGATCCGTTAAAACCGCCATACATTCAACCTCCATATACGTTAGTATTGGAAATGAAGGATGTACTGGTGCATCCAGACTGGACATATCAGACTGGTTGGCGTTTCAAGAAGCGGCCCGGCGTTGATCATTTCTTGCAGGAGTGCTCTAAACATTTCGAAGTAGTTGTCTTTACCGCCGAACAGGGAATGACTGTGTTCCCTATTCTAGATGCGCTCGATCCGAATGGTTACATCATGTACCGTTTGGTGCGCGACGCTACTCACTTTGTGGATGGTCACCACGTTAAAAATTTGGATAATTTGAATCGAGACCTTAAGAAGGTGGGTCGGAAATTGTATATCGTTATTGCTCTAATAATAAATTAAACACATTATTGACGCTATTGCTTTAATACTCTCTCGGATAAGTGAAGATACATTAAAATCTACACCTAAGTTACCAATTATTGCACTCATTACATTCACGACTCTTGCAAAGTAGGACAGTCGATGTCATTCGAATACTCTAACCGTGTATTTGGATTTTTTGCAGGTGGTTGTTATAGACTGGGACACCAATTCAACGAAATTGCATCCTGATAATACATTTAATATTGCTAGATGGCTGGGAAATGATGACGACACGCAGTTGTACGACTTGGTCTCGTTCTTAAAGAGTATGAATGTTTGAATAATTTATTCGTCTTCAACTGATTTACCTTTTCAAATCCATTTGTAGCTCTTGCCACCGCCGATGTTGACGATGTACGTGAGGTACTCGCTTACTATCGCCAGTTCGAGGATCCTATACACCAGTTTCGAGAAAATCAACGCAAGCTTCTGGAGCAAATGCAACAAAAGGAGCGAGAGCAACAAATGAAGTCAAAACCGATCGTAAAGAAATGGACGCCAAGTTTTATGGGACGATCCTAATTGAGAAGTTGAACATCATACCATGTCAAATCGATCATTACAAAAGTTTGAAAAAGTTTTGTTTGTATTGTACAATTCTCGAACTTGCAGCAAAATATATAAAAGTTAATTTAATTTTAATTTAGGACGTCGAAGTTTTTATATAAACAACAAGAAATACTGATCTAGCACGAGTGTAAGCTTAAATACTGATTAACAAAAAATGATTTTATGAAATCATAAAACATGAATTCAAAATTATTCATATTGTAGTAACTTTTTTTGTACTTTTAAAATACACAAATTATTTTAGCTTGTTATTCGTTTTTAAGTTAATCGATACAATAAAGTCAACACAAAATGCTAATCGATATCTCTTTCTCTAATAGTAATATACAGCTCAGATAATTTCAAACTGGTTTTTTTTTCATTAGAAAAATAGACTTCAATAATTTGCTTAAATAATGCTATGGTAGCATAGAAAGTTTTCCTCAAAATTGACGGATATATACCTGTACCATGCCTGTATCTTATCACAAGCACGGTAAAGTGGTCGCTGTAGATTTTTATACTGAAAGACAATCGGCGAGGCAACCTCTTTTTAAAAAGGCTAACCTTAAAAGGTCTAATATCGTTAAATAATGTAATTCTTCAATTTTCTGGGGATTTTTCGGGGATCGTAGAAAAACTTTACCAATTAAACTTAATTAAACTTAAACTATTCTGAACTAAGAAAAAATCTAAAATACTGTTCTTTTCTTTATGTATTGTACCTTTACATATCTTTTATTTACTTTATATTTTGATTTAATTCTAGATTTAAATACAATCAATTTCTTTTCTAAATATTATAAGAATCTTAGCTAGAAGTAATTATGTTTAATTTACGTTGTAGTCTTTAAATATAGGTGTGTGTGTGTGTGTGTGTGTGTGTGCGTGTGCGTGTGTGTGTGTGTGTTTGTTTAAACGGCTCACGTTCTATGCAATCATAGAATAAATTCAACAGGTTGCTATTAAAGTTGGATTGGAATTTGTGAAGCATTTTTGTGTTTTGAGAAAGGTCGATCAAATTCGAATTTAAGTAAATGAGGCCTTTTCTCTTTGTAATTGACTGCAATGAATATCATGCCGCTTCCTCCGCTCTTAATTTTGTTATGTATATGCACCTTACTTTTAGAAGAAAAATATACAATTATTTCTGAAATTAAAACCTTAAGCATTAATATATGTACGATATTTAGCAAGATGTTTTTCAAAGACGCTACACTACATTCGTCTCTTCACCTCAATGTAAATGAATGAGACGATTTGATAACAATGCTCTATTGAGAGTTAATGCTTTGCTTATATTATACATAAATTCTTCTTTTTTTGCTACAAATGTTTAATGGTTTAATGTATACACAATGTTCGCACATACATACTGTATGCTCGGATTTTTGGGGTTCCACTCCTTCCTCTTCTCCTCTCTGATTCACGTACATATTTCTATTTTGTTGACTTTTAGTAAAAAAGTTCACATTTCGCCTGAGGACGGTTTTCGGTAGTGGTCTGGCTTTATTTGATTTCTCTTTTCGCATAGTTTTTAGGCCACATTCATCTCTCTTTGTTGTACTGCGCAACATCACTGAAAATGTTTGCTTCATTGTTCAAACATTTTCGCTTAGTATACAAACACATTTCAACATTTAAAGCACTTTCAAACAAAGCGCGTCGCCCAGTCTGTTGTCAGCAGTTTGCAAGCATCAACAATTCCACCAACTCCACTGCCTCATTCTCGAACCCAACACTTTTGCATGTTTCTGTACATGGGCATGGATCAGGGGTAGCGCTTAACTCTTCGAGAATTCCTAGAACTCAGAGGCTTTCCAGGATCAACAAGGAGTCTTTACTTCGTATATGGAAAAGTAGTGGATAACGTGACTGTATTGTACAGTGTGTAATCATGCAACAAAAACAATTCTTTTACTTTATAAATTAGTATCGTATAGTAGTTCCTACTTCCAGCCTGTATCTATGTATATATAATGAATTTCTTTCTGTACACGGTTCTTCGGTTAGGATTTACTCGGAGTCGTCTTCTTTAGCTTCGAAGCCGGACAGATCGGCGGACTTCAGCAGGCCGCGTGATATCGCATACTCTATCAACGCCAAATGGCAGAAGACATACTGATCGGGCATTTGTATCGAGTAGGCGCGCTGCGAACGTATTTTTTCCACAGTGCCGCGTATGTCCACTGTGCCGACATCTTCGAGGCGCGATATGCAAATGTCTAAAGTGATGAAGGTGCCTGAAAGCATTAAAATTACGAGTGTCTTTCAGCTCTAACTAAATGCTGTCATTTTCCAGATATAGTAATTACCGGTTCGTCCTATACCAGCACTACAATGTACCACTATCGGGGGACCGCGCACATGCCCTGCCCACGTATCACCCAAAGCTTTAACCATCTGAGCCTGTTTCTCTCGTACTTTTTGTAGGAAATTAAGCATGGCTATGGCCGAACTGGGTACTCCATAATCGGGCCAACTGGTGAACTGCCAATGCGACACATTTCTTATTTCATCAGTCTGCAAATGGAGAGGTTCTGTAGCTTTGCTGCTCAACACTTAGCTGCTGCCGTAACGCCTTACCTTCATATTTCTAAGCTCCAGCGAGGCTACAGTGTAACTTTCATTAGACTCTATACTAACTGTGCGCACATGAAAATCTCCAAACTCTACGACGCCGTCTTCTGTCGGTTCCCAATATTGACCACATTTTACTCGTCCACGTTCCATGACGCGCGTTGTCATCACTATAACTAAGCAGTGTTGTTCCCAGATCATTCGCCAAAAATCGTGAGAAGTCTTTGGTAGAGGACCTGCCGTCAAAAGAAGAAGAAGAAGAAGTGAAAGGAATTGTAATAATTAAGGAACATTTTTATATCATCAGAGTCATAGATTTGTGTATCATATACCGAGTGACAGGATGGTTTTTGAGATATCTTTAAACATAAAGTTAAATAAACTTGATTACAGAAGAGATTACAGACAAACACCGGAGCCACCCAAACGAATTGGGGGATGGATCGGGTCGCTCATATCTTCATAGAAGTGTGCATCAAGAATTAGCAAGTACCTTGAGTGGAAATATACGCATTCTTCTGTTTGTAGCCGTCAACGAAGTTGGCATTTATGTAATCGGAGTGTTCGTCGCGCTCCTCTTGGGACAGCACCACCCGGCTGTGATCGTAGCAGAGAACATCTGTGTAGCGATTTTTGGCCAAATTTTGTCGCATTCTGGAAGAAACCATTGGAAATGCACTGAGTATCAGACAAAGGTAGTTGGCTGTAGTGTTCATTTAAACTGGTCCAAAAAAGTCTCCATTAGAGGGCGGCATGAGGCGTCTCGAATGATTCGAAACTGACATAGCAACATTTTTGCGCTAACGCAGTGCTTCCATTTGATTTTGAATCAAGCCGTGACTATCGGAAGCATATGTGGCAATGTTTTCAGCAGCGCTTCCACAAGTCAACGCTTGATTTGAAAGCAATGGACGCCTGACATTTTTAAAACGTCTTGAGCAAGCTTTCGAGACGTCTCATGCAGTCCTCTAGTCTCATGTAATGAACCCATGTAGTTGGTATCGTCAGCCCGTAAAGGGCGCCTCCGTTTGCTCACCTCGCATGTACAAATGTGCCCTCGGGAGCCCTGTTCCGGATTTCGCCATACTCCTTGACTAAGCCGTTTCGACCGCGCTCCTTCACCATTTGAACAACTTGTTCAATTGTTTTCGGATCTCCTTCTGCCCCTGCCAGACTGTCGTCATCACTAAAACCGGACGAAGCACTACTGGGCGGATTCTCGCCCCAGAATTCACTGAACGCTGTGGAGCTGCCGTTAAAAACCACAACTTCACCGTTGGCGGCGACTCTGCCGACCGATATGGCGGAGATGGCCGAGGTAGTATCCGGTAGTTTTGTAGTTGCTTCGTGTTCTGCTGTCACAATACCGTTGGTTGTTGTATTCTCGTTGGGCTCGTTGGTCTCGTTGGGCTGGACAGTCGCTGCAAGTGTGAAATCTCCGTTTATTGCTGTTGTCGGCGTTATCGGCGTTATGGGCGTCGTCGTACTCCCCGCAGCGATTGTGATGTGATTGTTGATGGTGATGACGGCGTTAAGATGGTTGCTGCTGTTGCTGTTTCTTGCGGTGTTGTTTTGTGCCGTCTGCCCAATGTTGGCCAGTAGTTCGTCTTCACGATTCGTCATCGATTTGCGACAACGAAGCAACCACGTGGCGTGGTCGATAACCAAAGTGCCACCTAAATGAATGGGCAGGGCCTTGCGCGGTACATGCAAACTAAGCGTGGGCACCGAGACCGTAAAGACACGTTCGCGCAGCTTCTCACGGACGAAAAGGCGTAAGATTTTGAAGGGCGCCTTAAACCATAGAGGAGCCGTCACAATTAAAACCTTTTTAAGGCGTGCTGGATAACCACCCTGCAAAAAAAGGGGACCTTATTATTCAGAGATCGTCATATGCTGTACGCTTTTCATGAAGGCGTATATAAAAATATATTGAACAATACACGAATATATTGTACTTAATGTGAAAAAGAAAATCGGGTGTACAAGTATTTTAATTAGAAGAAAATTAAATTATTATTTCATTTTATTATAAATATGTATATGGTATAACTAGATGTACCCAGCCCCGCGTTGCTGTGGCTCATTTTGTTACATTTTCTTTACATTTTCTATATTCTGAAAATAGCACTCTAATATGTTATTATTGATTAAAGCTTCATGTAAGCTTTTTTATCTCCTTCTTTAGTTTAGAGTACCTTTCAATACATGCTGCAAAAGGTTCAAATCCCAATCAATGCCATTCTGTGGAGTTGAAATGTTGAATGTAGGGAGAAGGAGGAACGGAAAGTAATCCTTTGCTGTCATATGAATGGCTTGTGGAATGAAGAATGAAAGCTTACAAATTGCATCATATAAAATTAGGGTCAGAAGTTTTGGGTTAATCCGAAATGAATTAGTTAGTTCAAAACGATGTAAACACAAACATACGAAAATTAGAAAAAGAAACCGAGTTTCTCAAAGTACACTAAGAAAGAGAAGAATATTTTTAGTGTCAAAATCCATTTTTAAAATAACGAAGTATTTTTATCTTTACGGAAGTAATGTTCTCGACTTCAGCAGTGTTTTGTGGTGAATACCACTTGTATTCAAAAAGAAGGCTATGAAAAATATGATCTCGATAAGGTCTTGAGTAGTCTTAAATCTAAGCGGGTGATATTAGAGAATGGATATCGTGAGATGTCACAAGTTTCCGAAAAAGCGCAAATGGACCTTGGAGTGTACGTATCCAAGGGTTAAAGAAAAACTGAAATAATAACAGAAAGTTTCATATTCGATAGCATTTTTGGAGGAAAACTTTTTCTTCTCTAAGAATTAGTTCGTGAAAGGAATCGACAACGTGTTAATAGAAATTTCTAATTTTCATTTTTACACACAATTAAATACATTTCTAGAGTTATATACGTCGTAGATATATACTGGCAGTATGTAGTATATATGTATCTGTATCGTATAAGGACAGATTTCTGGTATCATATACATACATCTAGACGTATGACGTATGTATGTATATACGCAAAAATGAACATACTGGCTGACGATGAGATTGTATCATATAATGAAAACATTCCACCATCTTGTTCAGGAGAGCGACGACAACCATACCAATAGCAACTACAACAACACTCTACATCAGCACTCTACACCACCCACCCTTTTTGATACAAGTGGCGGCGGCGGCGGCGGCAGCTTCAGCGTCGGAAGAAGGCAATCAAGCAGGCAGGCAGGCAGGCGGGCAACAAGCAAGTAGTCCGTCAAGTCCAAGTCAGTCAGTCGCACGAGATCAACTATGAACGGCATCAACTATGAAAATAATGAAAAAGTGTAAGGGAGGAAAAAATGCCAGTGAAATTTCGAATCTTCTGTACCTCCGGCAATTTATTGTATTTCACTGTGTACCTTCCTGCCTGCCTGCCTGCCTGCCTGCTACTAACACCCACCCACCCTCGAATACGAACGCTCATTTATCCCACAAACAGGCAGATTGAGGTACAGAGGTCGAGTAGTATACGGATAGACAAATAGATCTACACGAGAAAAAAAACTATGCTAAATAAACCAAAAAGTCTTTAGATTTTATAGTATTTTACTATATATTATATAGTATAGTATTGCACTATATAGTATATGTATATCGTATACTATAGTAATTACTATAGTATTCTATATAATTACAAATTATCATTTCTATATAATTTCTATATTAAACCTATAGTATTCTTATAGTACTCGTATTAAATGCTGCAGATATTCATGAGTATATATTTTAATCAAAGCATGGTTGGTTTATTATTATTATACATAATTGTTCTTTAATTTATATAAATTCTTTTTGATACTTGTAAATATACTATACTATACTACACTGTACTATACTTGTATGAGCTGGAGAATGCTACAGCTGGAAGGAAGGAGTTTTCTCTTTCTTGCTAGTAATGAGCTCGATCGCAAACCAAATGCTTGTTTCGGTTTTTAGGATTTATATTAGATAAAAAGTTTTACTGAAAGCCCCATTTAGAGGTTATTAGAAAAAAGAAAGCAAGCAAAAGAAAGCAAGAGCACTTTGTACCTGTCAAAATGGTAATAGACAGAAATTAGAGGAGATATAATTCCAATGAATACAGCATTTCTGTGTTATTGTGAGACAGCAGCTCTACGCACTACGTATTTTTTTACTGTGTAGAAGAAACGCACACAGCCTTACAAAAAAAAAAAAACAAGCAGCAAGCAGTAAAAAATATTAATGAATTTCCAAAATATGGCGAAACAAGCCATAACTATTTCTTGCCATTGAAATTCTGGCTAAAACAACTGCACCGTTTATGGCGAATATACGATACACACACACACATATACATACATACATACAATATAAAATTATACAAATATAGTATACCTACCTTAAATATAACGTATCGTATATTTAAAGCGATATACATAAAATAAAAATATATAACAAAAGTTTCGATCTAAAGCCACTCAAGCAAAACAAAGCAATATTTTACATGTTAAATTCGAATATTTATGGCTATACGAGGCACAATAAAACTTTCTGTATGTACGAATATGTAACATATGGATGTGTGCACGTATGCCTTATATTGATTATAAGTATTTGTATTTTACCAGATGTTTATGACATGTCGATATTTTATTAATAAAAATGTTGTTTAATTCATGGAGGAGAGACCAGCTGCCAGGTAGGTCTACTCGTAAGTATCGTGCATACGAGTTTAGCAGCAAAATGACCGAGAATCAGACAAGTGCTAGACGGGATAGATGTTCTAATGAATCACTGAAGGAAAATTGTTCCTTCCTGAAAATTGTAAGCTCATAAGAATTCTACAAGAGAGTACACACTTACATATTGTTATTATTACATACATATGTTATGCACAATATACCACAATACTCGTATACGATAAAAATAAAATATTACCTGCTGGATTTGCGTTCACAAATATCTCACAAGTAAACGTTAATTCTCCAATTTTTCGTTTCGAGGATGCACTGACAGACACACTTTTAATTTCAATCAATGTTTATTACGAAAACCAAAATGTGATTTGGAATAAAAACACAAGGTTTTAATAGTTTTTAAATAATATAACATTTTGACATTGAAAAAAGTTGAACGGTTTTTAATTAATACAAGGGTGGAAAAATTTAAGCTCTAAATTCGAAGAACTTAAAAAAATATTACTCTCTTTTCTTCAAATCTTATTCAATCTCTTTCTTAGTCTTCCTCTCTAAAAACTCGTCATACTTTTCAGAGCAAATTGTATTTTCCGAATTTGAAAGGTACGAATAATGGAAAAGAAATTACTAATTAATTTCTTGCAGAGAGAAAAAAATCGAATTTTTCACGCATTTCATCAATCACTTTGAAACTTTTCTTTAGTAAATCAATGCACATCACACTATCCAGCCCTTCGTTGGTCGAAGCTCAACAATCTTCAAAATTGAAAAAACTTCAGACTGTTGGTTAGAGGCTCGGTTATCTATTTTTTTATTTCTATAGTTTATTTCTTAAGCCTTAAGCTCACAAAGTTTGTAAAAACTGGTGAATTTTTCCCGATTATACGAGCACGAACGAACGTGACACAATGCCAGTCACACTCTGAAGAAGGGTTGAAAATTTCATACGTATACAAAGAGGGTGGTTTTCGAATTTCGAAAATATTCGCATGGCATGGAATTCGCAGTATTCCAAGCTGGTTGGTGAAGATGGTTGAACGATTGGTGGTTGGTATATATTCGCTCAAAGTTTGACAGAAGCTGAAATTCTTTGTTCGAAATTTGGGGAATGAAATGGAATAATAGAACACATATTAAGTGGTAAAATGGAAAATACAATTTGTATTTGTGCAAGTACACAAATGTACACAAATCATTCCGTTAAAATTAGGGTCATAATACCCAATTTTATGGGAAGTATTATTTGATAGTCGGAATGCTCCTATCGAGCATAACAATTTCAGGCCCTATTTTGTTTTAAATAATTCTAAAAAACCTTTCAGTTTGATGGTTTCCGTTTAGATAAAGCGAAATTATGATCACTGGAGTACGAAAATTAGTACTATTTTTTTAATAAATAGTTACGATTGCGAAGAAATACTTTCTTAATATTTAAAGAAAAAAAATTTACTCATGTATGAGAGACAAAATGTCTGCTGAACAATCAGTAGAATTTTTAACACAAACCGACCGACCGTAGGCCGACTCGACCGTCCGTCCTTGTGCGAAAACAATTTTCTAATTTAAACACGTATAAAAAAATTTAATTAAAATGAAAATTTAGCACAACACATTTAGCACTGAAAAACAAACTAAAAAACCAAAAAAGAAAAATTAAAACAATGAACAAATAAATTTAACAAAATGTGTTCGTAATATCAAAATAATAAGACTGAATTTTCAATGATATTCAATAATATAGAATTTGTTCAAATTTGTCATTTGAAACTAAAAATTCGTCACAGAAAAGTGGAAATAGACGATTACCTGCGTGCGTTTAAGGAGAATAAAAAATTTTTTTAAATAATCTTTACATAATCTTGTAAAGAATTCGACTATTCGCAGCGATTAGTTGGAAAAAACGATGCAGCGTTTTTTTCGAAAATATGGAACGTACGAACGACCGAACGACTAACTAATCAACAGACCAATCAACCGACGACCGACTATAGAACCCGCGAAGTATTCCACTGACTGAATAAGTTAATGAATTAAGAGATAGTTACAGGTTAAAAGTAGCTCGAGAATACGTGTATATGCTTTGAAAATGCGAAAAAAAGAACACGAGAAACGAAAACAAAAACAAAAGATTTAAATAAATGCGCGACAATAGCAAACAGTGAGATTAACAAAGCGAGAGAGAGAGAGAGAGAGAGAGAGGGAGCGAAAGAGAGAGATAGGAAGACAGACAGAGAGGAAGCACATTATTAGTAAAGGAAGTTGTGTGTAAAGAAAAAGAAAGAAATTCTTACACTTGTGTTTGTTTATTTATTCTAATAAATACGTACATACATACCCATATTTTATATATTATTAAAGGTGAAAAATATTATCAAATAAATTTACAATACAGTGTAATCTCGAAACGATGATCAAAACTTAAGAGATTGTAAGTGTTTTGGCAAAATTAATTAAGTACAATTTTTCAAATTAAATGAAGTTAAAAATAGCGTTTATCTTTTTGTTTATCAAAAAAACTGTCCAGTCATTTTTTATGAACAAGGCCAAGTTAAAAATATTGCGTTAAACTTTTACAAAAGTTCTAATCTGCGAGATAATACTGTAGCCTGTTACGAGACGATGGAAAACGAAGAGAGAAAGAAAGAACAATGAAAGTTAATGACAAAAATAATGAAAAACAACTACAAAAATTTAAATAAAACGTGTAAAGATGCGCGACATTGCATCCGCTCGCCCGCTTAACAAACCTTTCTAATGGACTCAATAAATATTTATAGTGGAATCACGAATGCATTCACAATCAATGCAAGGCAGAAATAAAACGCCATAACCAATATAAAAGTACGAATACCTACGTAAAAGTAATGAAAATAATAATAGATTCTTAAAACAAAAACATAGGAAATGTCGAATTTACCAAGTGACGTTTGCTACCACCGAACGGGAAGCATTTCCGAATTCCAAACTGGAGGAACGAAATTGCGGAAGTTGACGAGACTGCGCAATAAGCATAAGCAAAAAAAAAAACAGAAACCTTTCTTCGATTAAAAAAAAGCGTATACAGATTAGGAATTATTTTCGAAATCTTCTTACAACAATTAGTGTAAGAGTGACTACTGGAAGGTGGTTGGTAACTTCATTTGACATTTGTGATTATTAAACATTCTCGATAACTCGGTGATTTTCAGCACCGTGTAATGAAGCACCGTGTCATAAATAAATAGATACATAATCATCTTGTTTGAAGAAATTTGAATCTATCTTCTATTTAAAATAATTTTAAAAAAGGCGTAGTAAAAATGAATCACAATTTATAATATTGTAAAAAGTTTTTTTAACGTATGCATAAATAAGAGTATATAAGAGTATAAATAAAGTACAGTGTTTTTTCATAATTCTTTATAGCACAAAAGAAAACACAGGCTGGCTGAGAGACGGCGACGTAGAGTAACCTGTTTGTGAGAGTATCTTTTTGACTCGTATCGTACAATCGACCACGTCGTGAACGACCTTCTCAGTTTACTCTCGATCTTATAACTAATGAAAGTTTCTCACTTTTCTCTGTTTCTTTCTTTCGAGTCTCTCTCTCTCTCTTTTTGTCTCACACTCTCAATCGGAATTTTCTAAATTTTGCAATTGCTAAGAAATAAATATCATACTTGTATATTTCGTATATTTTTCCAAGAAATCTTGTAAAATGAATAGAGCAAAATTCGAAAAACAAAAAATTTCTTTTAAAATTAATGTTATAAAATTGCAAAGAATACTTCGACTTAAGATAAAAGTACATACAGTATATCTATTCGGATTTATAGTTACGTGAATGAATTTTAAATCCACTCCAATTTTTGAATTGAAATAAATTATTAGCGTCAAAACATTTCAAAGATCATAAAACTGACTTTTAATTTGTTTACCTATTTTTTTTCGTATTAATAATTTTTCAATGAATTATTCTTGATCGTGTATTTTTATAATGTTTAGGAAAGTTATGAATTTAATGATATATATGTAATTGTTGCTGTATGGTCATCTATCAAACCTACCAATTTTTAAGAAAATTTTTTATCAGTAAAAGTAATAAATTCTCTCTTTTAAAGAAAAAAAAATTTGAAAAAGGGATTGCTTAACGCCAATGTAACCATAAATGTAACTTCCATGTATTCTTAAGTTTACATTGGGGTCAAACTAACGAAGCCTGTGGTCGCCTGCAGCATTTCTTTGGTTTTAGTTAATATTGTCAGTCTTCTCATTAAATTTGTTGTTTGTCCTACATCGTCAAACATATACGCGCAAAAAAAATAATCCATTGTACACTAAAAAAAAGCAAAGAAAAGTCTTAATCCTGCTCTCTCGAATGGAATTCCATTCAATTTTCACATTCCATTCTTCTAATGGAATCCTCTGACGCAAAAGACGCTTAATCGCATTAGACAGATACCATTTGAATAAATGAATAATATTGTAGAAAGAAAAAAAAAACTGATGACGCTGTAAAATATATATAAATATGTTTGTACGAGTATATACATACATACAGGGTGTGTATATTGTGTCATTCTGATGTATTCGATACGACACTACGGCAGCCGGGAAGGTGGCAGGTAGCTGGAGTATTCTCTGAATAGCAGCAAGTAACTATTTCAGAGAAAATCTAATTAAAGGCTATTTTAAACATTCTTTCTATTGAATGTGAATTTGTGTTCGGTGAAAATCGATAGTAGAAAGATTGAGATTTATGTTAAAAGCAAGAGGGTGATTGAGGAGGGTGAACATACGAGTATGTAAATATATGTTCTCTATAATTTTTCCATTTTCCACTCTATTTTTATGAGAACTAAATAACGAAATGCTTCCTTATCATTTCTAGGACCTTTCGTCACGGAAATTCTGAAATGACATTAAAAAGAGCGGGGAGCGGGGGACACTTACGTTTAAAAGAATTTAATTTTTTTTATAGTTAGAAAAAATTAATGGATACAGCTTCTAAATTTAAAATTTTAGTTTTAAAACTTTATTCTATAAAACTTATTTGTACAATTTTTATACAACAACAAACAATAATACATATTCATTGTATGTATAAAAAATTAATTTTGTTTATTATAATTCCACTAACCTTGAGCAATGTTAAGATCTTCTGTGATAGATCATAATCGAAATTTGAATACTTTGATCCGCTCATGTCGTAGATAAAAATCAGCCCCGCCTTTTGCGTTTCGGTATCTTGTAGGGCGCAGTCCAGTTGATAGACGATACCTTGTAGTGTCGTAGTGTGCGTGACAGTTAGAGGACTGTGTTTGCTGGCGGTGAATAAAGCAATAGCAGCGCCACTAGAATCTCTTGCCGACTAGAGAAGAGGAAAGAAGGGAAGAGAGGACAGCGAAGCGATGAAATGAATTGAAGAAAATTCAAATAAAGCCAATGTTTCGGATAATAAAAAAATACTAATAGTTATGCGAATGATAATGACAATGATAATGATTACCAATATTGTGAATTTTCCAGTCTGTAGCTCAGAATGTAATGGCTCAATGTCCGGCTCAATGTTGTAGAGGCCTTCCTTTAGGCGGATTTCTTCATGCTGCTCATAGAGTGAGACTGCGCGAGGAACATCAAATTTGCGTGCATAGAGAAACTTCACAGCTGTTGTATGTGATATATTTCGTCGTAAGTGACAAGACGAGCCGATGCTATTGCAGAGATCAATGAATTGTTTTACAGCCTGAAAGAAATGTGTATGCGCGTTAGTGCCATAAGTTCTAATTAATGTAAAAAAAATATACATATAAGTAAATAATAAATGCAGTGAAAAAGGAAAGTTATGATCGCTTAAGTTACGTACGAATATATCCAGCACACACACACACATTTACGGTCTCTAAAGAGAAAAACCCGAAGTGAACTGAATACAATGCGGACAAGCCGGATAAGTTATAACGACCTGTTGATTACAAGCTGTGGAATGAAATTTTTAAGAGCTCTTGTATTTCTCTTGTACAGAATTTTATAATTATTAAATATTACTTCGATAATAATATTGATTTTAATGAAATTATAGAGTATAAAACACACTGCTTTGAAGTATAAACCATAGAAGGATATAATATAATACAATACATCACTAATAGCACCCAAGTGAATTGATTGCTTTCGATGCTGTAGTCCAATTTACTAAAGCAAATGAGATGTAAAAGCGCTTTCATGCAGTGAATATAGTACAGCTTATTGCCTGCGACCTCCACTCAGTGGTTCAGCCCACACACACACACAGCCACACACCGGCGAACACGAACATGCACACACACCCACACCCACACTATTTTTCCAGTGATCATCAACTTAATCAAATTTAATTTAATCAAGGTTTAGTGTGCACTCTAAAGCCTTTATGTCGAACATAAAAAAATAATCGTGTACCCTGAAATAAATTTTCTTTGAGTTGAAATAAGTAAATGCACACCAGTGGCGTATTTGTGGGGGTCTGATTTACGGGGCTTCCAGCCAGCCCCCTTTTCTCCCTCAAGAGAAAAAAAGGATTTAAAATACAGAGCTTTCCAATAGGGACGGGTCGAAATTGACAGTTGTCCACATCTTTGACTTTTGGAAGTGTTCAATCGTGTGACGGTGACCATGATGATTTGGCATTACTGACTGAATTATAAACAACAGATTTGACAGGCGCCGCCAAAACAACATGGCCGCCACAGACTAACAACTTCGACCCGTCCCTATTGAAAACCCTTTACGTATATTAATTTCATTTTCAACTGAAAGCGACTTTGGAGCGTCCAAAGCATAGAGACCGGCCCCCATCAAAATCAAAACTAAACACGACACTGATGCCATCATACGAGTATTTACAATATTTATTTTATAAGTATGTATCGTATATACACACACGTACATATATAATATCTCAAATTACTTTTGTCCGTTTATAGTCGTAAAGTGATTTCAGAGGGCACTTACTCACTCTGCTGTAAACTCATTTGATAAGAGGAGAAAGTTGGTGGTGTTGTAATGATATGAAAAATGTTGAAAGTTAGTCTCGTGACGAATTGTACAAACACGGAATTCTTTCCAAATATGCTATACCTACTCATATTATTATTATTATTGCGAGTATTACGAGTACTTAATATAATTGTAAAATATTATCTTATCTGGATCTCTTTAGGCATGGATTTCGTGTTACGCCTATAGTTTTAAAGCAAATTGCAACATCAAAAATAATAATTAAACAAATACACGATTTATATTCATTTTTACGCGATTATAAAAAGCGATATGTGCTAAGTTGATATGCCTCTCAGTTATGATGGAATACTTAAGATTGTTTTCGATATTTCTCAAAACCGTGAAAGGTAATATTTTTTCCTTATAATTTTGTGCAAATACATAGTTTATTTTACGCGAATTTCAATTATACGTAATTTTTAGGAACGAATCTGCCGCGTAATGAGAGAGGTCTTCAATGGTTGCATAATCTCAGCAAGCCCCAACATACTTTTCAAATAAATTTTCCATCACGGTTTGGCCAAATTAGGCCAAACTTTTCACTGTCAACAGAGTTCGCATATTTTTCTTTAGTAATTTTTAATTATTTTGGAACTAATCTCCAAAGAGAGAAACCACTGTAGGAGAGCTGAACATTTGAAATTGACAGCTATCAAATCATGACGGCTAAACATTTTTAGATAGCATAAAGAGAGAAAGAGAGTTATAAAGTCATTAATCAAGAGGGAAACGGTTTAACGTCACGTATTTTTGTGGTATGATTTTGTCTCTCTCTTCTTATTCTCCTCTAACGGATCACGGATTACTTTACGATTATATTGTATTGTATTTGACACACAAATGTTTTTGCAACGCGTCTGCATCAATCAAGTGGCAACCCATCAGTCGACCGACTGTGACCGACAGACTGTTTACACAGTTTGTAAATCGTATTGGCGGAGTGTGTGTGTGTGGGGCAAGGTGTGTGTTGCCCAGACTCACCGCTATCGTCTGTTGCGTGCCCGAATTGCATACTAAATGCACCATGATGTACGTTTTCTCCAGCTGATCATCTGATGAATCTTATGATCTATACTTCTCGAGTTTTTTGAAGTTCTTTCTTTGTTATGCCTTCCGCTTTATTTTTGCAGTTTTCTTATTTCTTTGTTAAACACTTTTGCAACATGTTTTTATGTTTGCAAATCTAGTACGATAATTTATACCGACATTGTTCAATAGATGTTGTAACGCTAAATACGACTGCGCCGGTTTGCTTCTTGACGTTTGGGACATTACTGAATCCAAGTTTCACCACGTCTGAAGTGGCTGGCTCAATCGCGCAGCTCACTTCTAAACTAATCAACAGCTGACTGCTCAAGTTCAACCAGAATTCGACTCGAACCAACACAGCACACAATAACCATCATGAGTATACAGAGAAACAAATGGGCCGGCCGGCCGGTCGTTGAGCAAACAATTCTTAGAACATAATCGCGCCACTTAGTATTTTTCATATGGTCTTTGTCTTTGTAGCCATATTTCGTCTTAAGTAGCATCAGCTTGACTCATCCGTCCGTGGATTTCGATTTCCGTTTGTTTGAGTCTTTTGTTGGTTGTCGACTGACCGACTGTCGATGCAGGTAAGTTAAAAATGTAAAACTTTGGTAAAACATTTTCGATTTTTTGTTACCAAACCGTATTGAACACTTTTGAGTTACTTTCAGCGAGAAAAAAACACTCATCGTTATTCAAATTTACCTTTTGTTTATGCATCACATATTTTTCTCTATAATCTTATCTTGCATCTTTCAGCGAAAAAATCCAAATTAATAAATTACCTCATAATTATTATGAAATTCATATGATTTTACATTGTCATCATTACTCATCATCTTCGTTAAAAAGTCGCATAGTTTTAAAGTCAGCTAAGTTTCACTTTTTCTTATTATGATGCTCGTATATTGAATGATACTAGTTCTATTGATAAGCAAATTTTGAGAAAATCATAAAGATTTTAAAGGGATCGTTCCTTATAATAAAAATAAGATCATAAGAGTGAAAAATTGTCATGCAATTTTCTTTCAATGAAATGAAACTTAAGCTAAGCTTGGAATTTCACAAAAAAGTTCTTTAACAAGAAGCTATTTTACGTCTAGGGATAGCTTCAAACAAAAGAATCGATCGTTTATACTGATTCTTACGGATATTTTTCACTAGTGCTCTTTGAAGAGTGAGTCACTCTATCGTAGCCTTCCCAAAAAACTCACCTTAAAAGCTTAAGAAATAGGCCCTTCATTCGCCTACAAATAACCATTCGCTTATATAGTAAGATAATTTTGTATCTAGCATATTTTCCATTAAAGTGTTGGCATGTCCCATTATTTTAAAATTCGTTCTAAAGATAATGAATTTCCTGTAAACAAACCGTTATTGTGTTTGTAAACCAAGTCGAGCCATCAACGAAGATTATAAGAACAAAAGGTAGTGTAATAATTTCAAGAACCAAATAAAGAAAGCGGTGCGAAGAAGCAATACGGAAGGAAACATTACAGTTTTATAGTTAATTTCTGCAAATAATGGACGCTAGCACGTCTTAAGATCTTGAATAATTATTTTATTTTCACGGAAATTCTTACTTTATTGAAGTTGTTCAATTAGCTTCGCTTCCTAACAATTACGATAAAATATTCATTTGTACAATATCACGATATAACCAAATGGTTTGTTCCGCATACATATATCCATCAAAAGGTTAGGGCGTGTAGGTTAGGTCGAGAAAGGAAAAAAATCGTGAGGGGCGTTATTTCTTCCCGTTTAGGAGCTAGAGGAAATTTTCTAAAAAAGTACTACAAATGGAAAAAAAAATTTAAAAAAATAACAGAAACATTTTGATAATTTCTGCTACCTAAAAACCAAATATCCACGGTTTATATGTTTTTGGAATTAGGTTCTTAGTTGGAACAGTTTTCGGGAAAATTAATGTCAAAGTAAAAAATAAATGTAAAAAATCTCTTTTCCTAACTAAAAACATTTTGTACAAAGTTATACCGTTGTTGCAGCAAACGAACGATATGTATGTACGATATATTATATGTACGATATTTAATTTTATATAACTCTTGGCACGCAATCATCCACGCAGTTATAATTGTGCAATGAAACTTTTTCCGTTGTGCTCCGGATAGAGTTGAAATGAAATCATTTCAATTATTTATTGCACAGGAAGCAATTCCAGAAATTCAAAGAAAAGTGTACTCGTATTTGTTGTATAAAAGCACTGTTCAATTATTACGACTAAATGCATTTTCCTGTTCTTAACAACAGGAACAAACTCTTTACTCCAATCAGCGATTCTTAAGCTTCTGCCACAGATGGCAAATACTTAAGCCTAGAAATATAATGTACCTGAAAATTTGCGAATTTGGCCTTTTGCTTTTAAACCGAGTAATTTATTGACTTTCCATTTAGGATATGTAATATTTTTTCTAAATATAGCAAGCTTTATACGACGAAATTACGTATGACTATCTTCTGTTTAATAATTAAACCCTTTGAGATTGAGTTTTTTCTAATTTCTAATAAATAGTTTACATTATTCTTATGTTATATCAATACATATTTTTCAAAACAAAAATCATCTTAACAAATGATTTCATTCACAATCAATAACTGTGGTCCTCTTTTTGTGTTAAAATTAATAATAGTTATTCAGTGAAATATGAAATGAAATATAATTGTACAAGAGCGCATCTCAATTCCTTCCTTTAGAAACTTTTAATTGCTATAATTTAAGCAAATATTTAAAAAAATTACTTCTAAAAAGTTACGTCTTAAGTTTCTTAGTTACTTTAAAGCTTCCGATTTCGTTATGTATTATTAATACTATAGAAATTAAAAGAAACCCTCATACGAACACATACGATATCCTGGCGACTTAAGTGCACACCGAACCTGGGTAGACGTGGTTGAAATGAATATTTATTTATGGAAGTAGCTTTGTTTGTGGTTATATTTTTAAAATTTTGTGATTTAACATGGTTGAAAAATTAAAAGAAATATGATAACTTGCCATTTGCTGAAGAAGCCTAACCGAAATCATTCACCCAACATTTGGGTGTAAGGGTTTGGGAGTCCCTGCCTCCATACCATGAACAATGGAAAAACATAACAGTCTTTCCATACATAACGCACTGACAACATTTTGCGTTCACGCAATAAAGCCTGAATATTAGTTACTTCCTTTCGGTAGGGCTTACAAATGCACCGTTGAAGTGCAAACACAAGAAATTTTTTTAAAATCTGATTAACCGTCACTCATTGAGATTATATATGTATATACATATGTTAGCATTATATATATTTATTATACGTATGTAAGAATTATGATAATACATGATGTTACTTGATATTTGATTAATTCTTTCACCCTCTGGCTTTTTATTTTCTTCAATGCATAATAGCGCCTTTACTTAAACAATTTTTACAAATTTTTTAGACTGTAGGAAGTACGTAAAAACCCTTTTCCTCAAAGAAGTCCGACATGAAAAAAAAGGTTGTCGTTAAAAAGTTGCCTTTAGGCAATCATGAGTTGTTAAAATCAGAGAGTAATCAACTTTCATTACTTTTAAATAATATTAAGGCGCTTCTTGCCTTAAGTTTAAATAAATTTAGCAGAAATGTTCACATTAAAAACTATAAATTGTAAGCAACCTTAAAAATCGGGAAACCGAAATTCATTCTTTTTTACATTAAAATAAACACTGCGTTTTTCAATTCGCAAACAAGTTTTCGTATTCTGGTTAAACGAAAAAAGAAATCGAGAGGAGACGACGACGACACCACGCCAAACCAACCTTGATGATGCATTGGAATACCTTGCGGTGACAGCTGTTCTCCTTTGTGTCCTCAGTCATGTTGTTTTTATTCTTAATAATGAAGATTCTCTGATATTTCTTTTTCATGCAGAAGAGTTATAGAAAATCTTTAGCTGTTGTGAGCTCAGCTCGTTTAAAAATCTCGAAAACATCTCGCACGTACACTTTCAATCATTGTTTTCTTAAATGGCGCTTGTATATACATATTTAAAAGACTTATTTTATTATCAGTCTAGAAAATTAATAATGAAATATTTAATTCTAATCAAAGTTCACATGCGCGCGGTAATGGAATCGGAGAAATTCTTTTTTTAGGACCTTCTTTCCGGACACGGTGCACAGAGAAAGATTCTCTGCTTCCGCAACTTAAGCGGACCGCTTTTCTTCACACACTATGGCTGAAACGGCGACATAAGAAATGCTCAGCTCAAGCCACTCATTTCCGTCATATGTCGGCACTCCCCATTGCCATGGGCAAGCACCGCGGTAACCACTACCACTACATACCACTTCAATAGATTGAGTAAACTTCTGGAGCTGGAGCAGCCCGTGGATGAGATTTTATCAGGGAGAAGGCAGCAAGCAACAGCAAGAAACATACAAGATGAGTTGAACTACGTTGCTCTCAGTTTGCGATGAAAGCTTATTGTATAAAAAAAAACTAAAACAAAAAATTTATAATCGGTCACAGTGAGCACTGGAGTACTCTACGCGACGATTAGTATAATCTAATTGCTTACAAGAAGTTATACATAGATGTATAAATGTAATTTATGACAAATGAGTTAGGATTTCGAGACTTACAATGCCAAAGATAAAATATAATAATAATAGCTTTCTGTTATCTATTATAAAAACAATAATTTCTCACTTTAAAGTTCACAAAATGTTCTTACTATGAAAATTTTTTTTCAAATTGTATGATTTTAAATGGTTTAGCTATGCCTTTTTTTGCTTTAACTGAGCTCTGAGGCTTTTTAAATTAACATTTCAAGCGACTACAAATATTTTAACTTATGTCAATTGTCCAACAAACGTTTATAAGAGTGAGTACATACGAGATTTCATGTCATATAAAAAAACTTAGAAAAGAACAAGAAGCAAGAAACAAACTTCTACATGTACTACATCGAATAATGCTCGAACTAAATCTTCAGAAAATAAAACAATCTTAAGGGCACAAAATAGACAAGTACTCGTCGTACAAACGACTGAAGTAGCAACACTACAAGCAACAAACAGCAAACCAACCAACAGCAAGACAAAAGAAAAGTTCGTTAAACCTTCGGAGATGATGGCATGGATGAATTCTAGTAAAACAAGATTTTTTTTATGCACAATAAAAATTTAGATGAGCGAAATAATCGTGCTTTTGATAGGCATAAGCTGTAGTGAGTGAGTGTAGGGTTTCTTAGGAAGTCATTGCGCTGCGACGCGAGATGAGACGAGTATAAAAATTGAGTAAATGACAAAGGGAGAGAAAGAAAAACTGACAAATAAAAAGTGTATTGTATAAAATTTCTTCAGTGGAGTGCACGAGGCAAACAAAAAACCAACAACAACAACAACAACAAATAATCACTATATTAATATGTATTTAATTTGTGAATTTATTGTTATTATGGTTTTCAGAGGTTTGTACAGTTGGTGGATTGTTTGGTTGGCTGATTGTTTAGTTGCCTGTAAAAGTCAGTGTGTTAATTTCACTTTGGTGCTTTCCTTTTTCAAAATAATTTATCACTTTTATCACAAAAATTCATATTTTCAAAATTATTTCGTATATTCGTATATTATAATGAATAACATATTCATCGAAATTGTAATACAAGCAAGCCCAATAATCTTTAAAAACCTAAAATATAGGCAGAAAAGGACGTTTTATCACGCAAGAGCAGGATAACTCGAAAACCCGAGTTTATTTATAAATTCTAATTCGTGTTTAGCGGATCAAAATCTTTCAGGAGTGCATAGTTTCGTTTCTGGTTTCAGAAGATCACGCCAATTTGGTCGGTCTGAGGTAAAACATTATGAATTTTTTTTATTTTTTAACTATTTTTAGGAATTATTTTATATTTTTTGATATTTTAAAAATTTTATTTATTTAATTATTTGATTTTTTAGTGGCTTTTCTTGTGAAAAATTTCAATTTTAAATGAATTTTTAAGTTATTTCATTTTTATTTGTTTAGTTGTCTTTTAGCACAAATATTGTACTTTTAGACTTCATGTGAGTAAAGAGTAAGTATTTCATTGTTTTGTATTGCGCAAAATCTTGCTTGAAAAGCCATACGGCGATAAAATGAAAAAAAATAAGACTTAATGATATCATTTCGTAGAAATGCAAAAGAAAGAAAAAAAGTATACATACATATATACGAAATGTACAGATTCCACGAAAATTTAATAAAAAAAAATGCAATCACAAAATAATTACAATTCTCAGAAAATTTTATTATTTTCTTCAAAAAATATATACATATGTACATATGTATAAGAAGAGGTGTTCTCTGAATCAGGTGCTTCCCCGCAATCATAATCGGTAAGGTTCTATTTAATTCGATCTTGTGGTCATGTGTTCAAGATTTATGAGAATATGTATATACATAATAGTAACTTCAATAAACTTGAATTATTATACTATACTCATTAATAACTTTAGTTAAAAAAACGTTATGGTGAAGAACGTTATTGAAGAAGGATTTAAAGACTAAAATTATAGAAATCATTAAATGATAAATAGCGTTTAATTTAACTTATTTCTTTTTGAGACAAAAAAAACCTCAACAGTGTATATTTCTTTACGGACGGGCCGCCGTGCAAATTTCAGAAATAACTAATTATTGAAATATGAAATTGCAAAATTTTTAATAATTCACAAAAGGTTTCTTTATTTCTATTTAATATTCAAGCAGAAGATTTCAAGATGAATATTCATTTGAAGTGTATACTAGTGCTCTGCGAATCGAGCTCGCAGAATCATTGAACCCATTCCTAAAATCGATAAGGTTCAATCAAATTGGTTGGCCTGGACATCATATGTTCAGGATTTGTGATGAAATTCTATAGAAATTTAATAAGAATTAGAATTATTGTATATTCCCAGATAGTCGTGATGGTGCAGTACCTCATTAAAAAGCATTTAAAAATTCGAATTTTATTAATGGTTGATTGAAAATTCAAACTGCATGAAAATAATATAATTTTCTAATAGCTTTAGCCATATATAAGTATGTACAAATATACGAACCGTATGAATTTTACGATAATGTAATGTATGTAATCGTAAAATAATATCGTAACAAAACGCGGTGAGTTTATATCTTTTCTTTAAATCAGGAAAGGTGTGTCCTCTCGTCTGCCATTGTCTCTAATCGATGATGCAATCCCTCAATAAATGACCAATTGTCAATTTCAATACTCTAGAATTCATGACGAAATTCTTCAATAAGATTTAAAAATCTGATAACTTTAGAGATTTTATACTCAACACCCGGCAAAGGCAATTGTTTTCGAAATCAAACATGACTAAACCATACCGTCGTGAACTCAAAAAACTTTTACTTTTAGTATATTTATACGCGGTATATATTTTTTATTTTGCTTTTAAGCATTTTGTTCTTTTTGGTGAATAATGAAAAGATGGCTACAGCGAATGCAATGACCCACATAATTCTTGAAGTGTGCTCACTTTCGTAGGTTGGTTGCGGATTAATCATGATTTCACTTCTGCACATTATTCCGTCTTACCTTGGTGTAAAACAATTACCGGTGAAAATGTTAAGCTAAACCGAACACGCTAAACCAAAAATTAAGCAGGTACATTATCTTTTTTCCTTCGGCTTCTTTCTAGGTTTCCACTTGAAATTTGTATTTTTCATAACAAAAACCAACAAAACCGAATAAAATATCATTCTTCAAACGCGTGTTCGCAGCCAGCAGTCAAACAAGAGTCAAGAAACTCATCAAGTGATTTTTCTGATTTTCTACTGATAACTTTTTGACCCATTTTTATGACATGCTTCTTTTTTTCTTTTTTTTTTTTTTTGGTTTTCTTTCGCATCTTGGTTGAATGGTTATTTATTCGTAACTGTCCATCATAGAGTAAACAAGAGACGAGGCGGGACGTATCATAAAAGCCATATCGTATGCAAAACTCTGTCACGTAAGCAACGAGGTTGACGGACCGACGACTGATGGCGAAAAGGAAGAGTAAGGAACTGGATAAGCGATGGCGGCGGAGTGTGTGGGCGCATGTGGGTGGTGGAAGACAATGGAATGATGTCCCTTTTAGTTGCGCGAAATAATTGTAAGTACAAGCATATTGTTTGCGGGCTTTTTAATCATGCACGCATATAATACGCACATACAACAGACATACATGCTCGTATTATATATGAAAAGTAGATAATATTTTGTAGCATATTTTGCACTTTTACCGAGAGTTTGAAATGTAAGAGGAAAAAATAAGGTACTATTTTATGATGGACCGCACAGAATTTTCAATAAAATTATTAAAATCAACAACAACTCAATTTAATCAACAACTCCAACAAATGTTAAACCAACAAATGTGTAGTATTTCTAGCATGGTCTCACTTTTTAATTGTTGTAGCAACAAAAATTCCTTTTATTACAATTTCAAATACGCGCAATTTTTAACCACGCCTCGAAAAGATTTTAATCACGCGTAAAAAGAGTTATTTTTCCCCCACAATTCTGAGGTTTTTATATGTATATTGAATTTTCTTTTGATTTAATAGTAAAATAATTTCATTTCAAAGGAACCGTAGTTAGTTAATGGAATTGAGAAATCATCTACTCGTATTACCACTTCGCACCTCTCCGCGGGGCTGATGCCTCAATACTGCTGTCGTGATTATAAACATTTTTTTAATTGAATGGATATACATATGTACGTTTGATATGAACACACTGCGTCATTGATGACCAATGAGCACCAATCAGTATCTGCTACTGAATATATTCAGCGTTAATTCTGCAATAGTAATTATAGCATTTCATTCTATACTTGCTGACAATATTTATTACACATACTAACATACATACAAACATACAAATGTACGTACACAGTAGAAAAGATTAGCCTCTTTCTATGTAATATAGAAAATTATACCAGCGTGACGTAGTTTTATAATTTTAAAAAAATTAAGTTTTATAATTCTGCAAACTACACACGGTTATTCTTAAACATAAGCTTATTACTAATAATATTTATTATTAATTAAATTCTAATAATAAAAATACATTTTAAAAAGAAATGCAAGAAAACGCATTGAGCTATAATTTTTCATTTCATGTCATGAATACTTTTTTTATTCGAATTTAATTTTTTTATTCGAATATAAAATATAATATAGGTCATAAGAATTGAAATATTCACTGTTAATTTTTTTTTGTTGCGTAAGCAAACCTTCGTGTCAAAGGCATTATTCATTAAATACTTAAAACTGTGCTAATTAATTGATAAAACAAAAGTGAGCTTATTCATTGCGTTTAGCATATGTATTAATGCTATCATATAACGGTTCGGTTTGTAGTTAGCTTCAACAGTGGGCATGTATTCATAAAAAACAATTTTTAATATTTAATAATTATAGTGATGAATGACAAAACAAAGCAATGTCAAGAGTGACTTATCGCTTTCGCTCAGTCAAGCCAAAAATGAAACAAAACATTAAATTGCAATAAAAAATTCAAAAAGGAATCGATTTCGGAATCTGAAAATGAGAAATAATAATTAAGAAAGCATTGAACTCATCACAGAATGACAAAAAAGAAAAAGAAGAAAAGAAATAGACGAAGAATTTTGTTACTGTTCAACTCCAAGTTTTTATTTTTGGCAAATCGGCAAAAACATTTCTGGCATTCAGTCAAAATTCGGCTGGCCGTTTCAAAAAGCTCAATGCACTTTGAAGCCGGCCGCCAGCTGATGGGCTGGTAGTCTATTTAGACATCCATTTGACAATCAAGTTTGGCGAAGGGACAAATGCGGTTAATTTGATGAAATCTGATGGAATTAAATCCAGATGGAAGGCTCTCGCTTTGGTGTGCCAGAAAATAAGTAGTATAATAAGATAATGTACAATTAAGTTAATGATAAAAGTTCAGCTGTTTGGTGTTTGGCTCAAGGGGAGGGAGGTTGTCGGAAGGAATTTTGGTGGTCTTTTAATGGTTGCTGAGCAAATTACAGGTACGCCGTATAACAACTGATTCCTAGTAACATACACGTTATTCCTATTCCTACCGATATAAAAACTTTTTTTTACAATTTGTAAATTTTACGACATATTTAAGAGCTCCAAATACGATATAACTTTTACAAGGTTACCAAACAATTATTTCTGGAACGAATTTTTATCAACTGATCGATCAATCCACATTTTAAGTCTACTTTTTTAATGCAATTCGCATTTAATCTTCTAAAATATTATCAATATTTTTGAAAACTCAATCACAACTCAATCACAAACAAAATAACCTTCAAAGTTAAAAAGGCATAAATGAAGTTTAAACTAGAAATAATAAAAGTAATAAATAAGGAAAATATAAAGAATGCATTGTAATTGTTTAGTAGCATTGATAAAGTTACATTGCAGAATTTGCAATATACATATGTATTGTAATTCATTGTTTCATAGTTAGTTGCTCGAAAGCATGAAGAAGGCTGCTTTCAAAAATAAATTAAAATAACAAAAATGTTAAAGAAAAATTAATTAAATGTTTGCATGAAATATTTATGAATATAAACCAATTACTATATTTAATGCTTATGATTTTCATCACATTCGCATAGTAACAATAGCACAAATTCTATTAGACGAAATCCGATGATGGTCTGACAGAGTTAAAGAACCATGTAGCCAATCTCTAGAAAAAAAAAACCGAACAAAGCCAACGAATGAAAATGAAAACGACAGATTATTTTTAAAAAGCGGAAATAATTGAAAACTAACACTGAGAACGGCAACCACTCTGTGGAGTGGATGGATTTGTATACGCGATAGCAAAATGCATTGGAAGCGCTCATTTCAACTCTATGCCGGTCGTTCGTGCTTGTCCACACACACAGCGTACATATGCACTATACAGAAGAAGTACATATTTAAACTGCAGCTATATACTCGTACATATAATCAAGTTGCAGCTGGCAGTGCAAAAGAACCCAAGTTTAGCCGGCACAGGAAGGAAGAATGGTAGCGAAGAAGGAAGAAAGAAAAGAAGCCAGGTGGAAGTAACTTTTGACTGTGGTGTTGTTGCCACATTCATATATTGCTACCGACTTGCTACATAGCCGAGCCGCATTGGGTCACAACCACTTGCCAGGTATCATCATCGTCTTCATCATCATTGAGAAACATCCGCGCGCACACACATTAGAAAGCACAGCTTCAATTTTTTGTTTAAAGGAATTCCTTAGCAGAATCAGAATATTCCTTAGTTGAATTATTACAACATCCGAAGTTTAGCAAACACTTGTTTCACACACAATCACCTATTCTTCGATCACACTTTTTCGTTCCCGAAAACCTTAATAACCAAAATTGTACATACGATTTATTGATGTTTACTAGCTTTTTTATGTATATAAATCTTCTTTTATTCACTTACCAGCTCGGCTGCTGGCATGTCTGACGCCATTTTGAACGTTTCTGATAATAATATTTTCTTTCCTCGAATTTGATCTCCAGATTCCACTGGTTTTAATTCTGGGCTAAGCTGTCAAAAAAACACGACTGATCCAAACAGAAAATAGTTGTTGTCAAAAATACATGGTTGCAAGTCTTCATTAAATAAAGATAGTGTTGCATACATAAAATATAAAGTATTGGTTAGTACTTTTATGATTGTGTTTAAAAGTAAAATTTTTAATAACTTAAAAAATTAATATTTGTTTTAATTGTTATACTCCTATGTTATACTCCTATGATGATTGAGCAGCCTTCGAGAAGTATTCTCACGTGTACTGTCCTTAATAAATAAAAATTTAAATATACTTAATAGAAAGTTAGCATTAAATAATATATGCGGCTAAATAACATTAATAAATAAAATTATATAAAAGAAAATTATACGTATACAAATTATAATTACAATTATAATTATAATTTCATTCTATAATTTTAAGCTATCTCAAGAACACGGTCTTCGACTCAAGAGTAATAAATGGAGGTAGTGCCTTTATTATTATCATGATACGCTTTCAAGCTTTTACTTCTTAATGTACTCTACAGTATCCCTTTTTAGTGGATACACCTACCACGAGGTAGTAATTAACGTCTTATTCACCTTTGCTATTTATTTGAAAAAAAGACGGCCCATACACGACCCAGTTGTCTGTGCAGATAATCTGTCTGTCCTACGACCTCGCGATGAGTACAGTTCGACTCCTCTATTGGTATCCGAAAATAGTTCTCTTAATTTTACCACTAAAATGTCGTAATCCCTCTATTATTCTACTCTATTAGGTTACTCTCTTATTTTAACTTTAAGTTTTTGTATAAATCTATAAATTCTAACCAGAATTTTTTATCTACCATTTTTCATTTGATCTGTCCGCGCGTCCGTACCGCTCAAAAGTTTTACAAATTTGAGCAAAATTTGCTCTACACGGCACAGATCGGTCTTCACAGACTGCAAAATATCGAAATGATTTTGATATTTGCCTCGACATCTGCGCAAACACGCAAACACCACCCTACACGGCAAAGACGTCTGACTGACACAGACTGCCTATCTGCACAGACATCTTGTCGTGTATGGGCGGCTTAAGCATGCAAAGGTGAATGCAACGTTTCTCTCTATGTAAGGATTTTATTTGTAATGATGCAGAGGAAGAATGGAGGATTGATTCCACAAATAATTACTGATATACAAAATCTGCTGACCTATTAAAAAGATGATAAACCTAATAATTCACAAATTTCAAATATTTTATAATAAAATACTATACAAAAAAGTCAATAAATATGTTCAAACAAATTCATGTTTTTTGTACTGTCGTCATATTTTGCTTCCAAAGAATATTTGTACTTGAAAGAATCTAGAAAAAGTACCGCGATTAAATTTTGAATATCTTCTGAGCTAATTTAGTCCTGCTGAATTAATAATTAATTATTATTAACAACAATAATAAGTTTTTTATTAAAAGTTTTTCAATAAGATATGGTTAAATTAGGTAAATGTAAACTCATTGGCCAGGAATGAAACCCTCGAAATTTATATTAAAGTAGTTTTGTATATTTGCTCCCAAATCGTTGCTCAATAGTTTTTTAAAAGACGTACAGGTCAAACCAGCTGCTACCATAATTCAAAAAGATGCTGTTGAAATCGCAGATTTAACGAATTAAAGAAGTTAATTTTTTTATAAATCTTGAGCGAATGAATCTATGAATTGGTCTTCGTCAGCTCGCATGGTTAGTCATTTGGTGTTATTGAATGTGACAGAAAATTTGATTTGAGTTGATTTGATTCTGGCTGTTGGTGCAAAATTTCGGTGGACTGTTAATTAAAAAGGTTAGAAGGCGATGTTGTACTTGCGACGTGATGATGATGACTGGTTTTAGGGGCTACGCAATAGTGACGGCGCGATTAAAACTCGGACACGCAGTTGCGGTATAAATGCGTGGGTTTTTTCTATCAAACGGCAGTTCTTGAAATTTTTGCACTAAAGAAGGTTGGTTGCATTACACCCGAACCGTTTCCATCGCATTTGCACGGCGTAAAAAATTAATATTTTTTTAACAGACTCTAAGAAATCGATAAAATGGTGTGTATTACTTTATTATCACCGTACGCAAGATCAAGAGTACTCTTTTACTATATTCCAGAAGTTGTTCCTTTGTCTGGTTATCACGTTGGTTGCTCTAGTCACGGGCGATGTTAGTCATTTGGGCCGTAGTTACCTGCCACCATCGCGCACTATTTCGTATTCGCCATCCGCTGGATATTCTAGTGGAAGCGGTGCACCCACCTTGGCCATTGGTGGACATAAGCCTTCTCTACCAGTAATTCAGCCGGCGCTTCACTATCCTCAGCCTGCTGCTCCAGTTATTCATCCAACTGTTCCGGTTATTCATCATACTCGACCCACGGTTTCGGTCGTTCATCATTCTCAGCCTTTGGCACCGGTTATTCGTTATCCGCAGCCAGCTTCACCGGTTATTCACCATTCCCGACCAACAGTCTCGGTCATTCAACCGGTTGCACCGATTATCCGTCATCCTCAGCCAGTTGCTCCTGTTATCTATCACCCTCGACCTACAACACCACTTATTCATCCTGCTTTTCCAGCCGTTTCTGGAACAGTTCTTACTCATCCAGCGGTTAGGCCTTCATTGCCTTCAATTACTCACACCTATTTGTCTCCCGATTTGGGAGCAATCCACAATAGGCCTGCAATAATTCAGCCAACATATCCATCTCTTCTACCTTTACCAGTTCACTCAACTATTCAGCCGTTCCCCGCTCGACCCACTCATATTTCTCTTCCAGCTCGCCCTCAATCTGTACCCTTGGCTCCTTCCGTTAGCCTTCACTCCACCCTCTCTCCAGGTCTCTCTCACTACGTCCATCCAAGTCATCTAGCGCCAACTCATTCATCTCTTCTAACTCGACCTCACTCAGCTCTTCCAACGCTTTCGTCACTTCCGATCCTCTCTTCGTCTGTTTCTCCAACTTATTCAGCTTTGCCAGTGTTACCAATTCATCCAACTTTGCAAGCTCTTCCCATTCGCCCATCTGTCAGGCCTTCATTATCTACAATAACACATAATTATCTTTTACCCCAAGTAGAAACGATTCCTAAAATTCATCCAGTACTACCGGCTCTTCCAACTCGTCCATCACTACCAATTGTCTCGCCTTCAGTTCATCCATTACTCTCCGTTCAGCCAACTCATCCCTCCCTGCCAGTTCCTTCAGTGCATTCAACCCTAGCAGGTCTTCCCGTCTATCCATCTGTTAAGCCTTCACTGTCCTCTATAACTCACAATCATTTATTGCCCGAACTTGGTACAGTTCGCAGGATTCTTCCAACTCCGTCCACGTCTCGTCCATCGTCGCTGCATTTAATTTCATCCGGTATTGATACAAAATATGCCGCCGACGGTGGTTACATCTATTAGTCATGGTTGTGTCTGTATGAACGATATTAGGCGGAATGGTAACGGATAGAAGGGTGGATGGAGGAGCCATTACATTTAATTATATTTTCTATGAGTTTGAACTTTTTGATTATGTATATTTTTAAATTAAAATCTATGTATATTTTAAATGACCATTTTTTATTATTAAACTTATTTTCCCAAAAAACACAACAGTTTCTTACATTTTTAATTCTTAGTTTTTCTATGTATTTCGATGAAATTAAAAGATAAATGAAAAAAAAAAAAACATAAAGTTTTAGAGGTCTTCAAGGTTTGCTTTATAATGAATGATTAATAGAAATGTTTATATGGATTTTACACACTTCAAAAGTATTTGGTAATACACAGAGTACAAAAAGCATGGAACGCCATCTACTGCAGATTGTAGAACTACTCCAAAGAAATATATGTAACTAAATACTGGGTGATTTACCCATCTTCAAAATCGAACCATGGTCTCAATAGTAGAAAATATATTGGAGATATAATTTCAGAAAAACATGGGTTTTTATTGAAACAAAAATATCTAAAAGCTTAAAAAATTGGGTTTGGTTTCCAACTTTTCGGTTGGAATAAATTTCAAACAACACTTATGTAATATGTATATGTAAAATCATGTATACATATATGTATATATACATTTCGTATATATATTCCGTATTTCAGATATTTTAGTGATTAGTTTGTTTTTGTTTCTGTAGAAGAGGGCAAAATAAATGCTCGTATTTTATGGGTTATATTTAGTAAGTTCAAAAAATTTCTTTGTTTATATATAGGTACGAATCCCTTCCTTTATTCTTAAGAAACTTAAATGTTCAGATATACTCGTATTTTACATTTGCTTTGCTTAACAGAGAGTATTATTTTTACTTACCACAAAAAGCAACTTCTGGAAAGAACATACATACAGATTATAAATAAAACACAAAATATTTCTTTGAATATGTTTATTAGCATAATTTAAGTATAAATTACACTTTAAATGCGTTATTAATTAGTCGGTAAGGGCCAAGGATTACTTTTTCTCGTTAGTACACTAAGTTAAAATAATATTATTATATACAAATGACGCAGTTCATTATAATGAAGAAGCTGTTTTATTTACTTTTGATAGATATTTGTTTTAAACTTAACAATAAGAAATTTTGTTAAATATTTTGTTTATCAGCTGTAAGAACTGCATAATTGAAAACAATTTTCTTTTGCTTTCACCTAAAACTGCTTTATATTGTGTTAAAGGTTCATAAAGTATTGTCTTATACTTTTCCAGATTGAACTATTTTTGCTGTACAATCTTGTAGCAAAATCTTGAGGAAATGGTTTTTCGCCTTTGTTTTTTTTATTGTTTCTGGTATCTTATTCATTTAACAACTATAACCGAAAATGTCTTTTTTTAATGATTTCAATTTTTTTTTCATCGTCAATCTTTCCGTCTTATTACAAATCGTAATAATCTTTTCTTTTGGGCTTAAGTAAAGATTTTACCATTAACAACTCAACCTCATCGTTTTTTCATTTTGATCTCCAGTTGAATCCTCTTTACTGAATTTGTATAAGCAAACATTTTTGGGCTATATAAAGGTTACTGAATTTAAGTCGGAGCTTCAGTCGTCAGTTGGTTTTTGGGTGTGTTTTAAGTGTAAATTTAAAAGAACATTTGAAATAAAGTAATTAAGTTCAAAAAGTTGTTGCATATAAAAAGTAACGGTAAAGTAAGTAACTTTTACCGAATAATATTCTTTTCTTTTACAAATTATATTCATATTTTTATATTATAAAAAAATAAAATGAAACAATTTTTATTTAGACTTTCACCTTATATTGAATGTATTTAATTAATTTTCATAAGATTAAATTTTCGTAAAAGTTTTAAAATTACTTTTACCCTCATTTAGTCACTCAAGTTACTTTTATTCTTCGCTAAGTGGAATTTTTTTTATATTTGAACTAATTAATTATTAATTTTTCAATCCAAAAAATCAGTAAAATTTTGTACTTTATTTTATTTATTAATTTGCTTACTTAGTACATATTTCAAGTTAGGTATTATAATTTATTATACCTAAATTCCTAAATTTAAGCTTATACATATTTCAAAGATTCATCTTTATCATCTACAATCTTTAATTTCATGTCTTCAGATGTTTTGGTGGTTTTACACTCTCTTAACCTTAACCGTGTACACTTGTTCGACCGCACATTTGGTACCTGGCCCCTTGCATGCTGGACACTACTACTATCCTCGTCCTATCTATATACCACCTCGATATGATTCCAGTCTACGTGTAAAGTCAACAGATCTAATTAGTCGGCAAACATCGACGGGCGCAATGGGCCATCCAATGGGCCATTATCATATCATAGATCACCCCCAACCTATAATCCCTGGAAATCATTACATAAAACCGGGAAATGCGGTGTCAAGCATTCAGGTCGATTCTAAACCGATACATTTGAAGACCCCGACCGAGGAAAGTGGACCAGCTGATATTTTAGAAAAAGATAATATATTGTATTACGCATTTCCGTTAATGAATCAATATCCACAGGAATAAGTGTTGTAGATGTAATAGCGATTGTTATAATATTATAAAGCAAGGAATAAATATTTTAAAAATTATTTTTACATTGTAACTTCAAGTAAGTGTAACTAAGAATAATACCTGTGTTTGGGTAATTAACGGGCCACTGACTTTTTATCTGTGCTTCGTACTTTCGTGTCTTCTGTCGGTTGAATTGTAGCCTTATCGTATTCCCGCCCATTTCTGTAACGCGAGGCTACAGGTGTAGAGTATATAAATTCGGCCAGACTGCAATTAAAACTTTTAATTGTGTTTCCCATTATTATTCTTTACAGTGTTACATTTATCAGCTCTTTTTCTTTTTTTAAAATTTCCAAATTCATTTAAAATAATAATCTAATTTTTAATGTCTCTTAAATCGTTATTATGTTGTCACGATTTTTCAAAAATAAGAATATTCAGTCTTGTCGTCGACGTAAAGTCGCATTTTGTATCATTTACAGTCGAACCTCTTCGAAACAAGTCATAAATTCAACGGCTTCGAGGTAAGAACATATAATACTTTAAAGTATGATAATTCATTTTAATAAACCTTTACGATATTTCTAGATGATTTTTAAAATACGTGTACTTAAAGTAAGCGTATATTTACTCTGGATATCTACAGTGTTTGTAACGTTTATACCTACAAAGCTGCCTATTTATTTGTTTGGAGAAAATCACTACATTAAACCTGATCAGTTAGTATCTATTATAAATAAATAATTACACAATATTATTTTGTGAAACCTTCTGAAGGTTTCTTTGAAAAATTTAAAGTTTGCATTAACGATTTATAAAATGTTTTAATAAATATTCATCATCCAGCAATTCGATATACGAATTAGTGGACAATTCAAGCCTCCGTATAGAAGCGTATAATTACGAAAGTCGTATATTTAGCAGTTTAAATTAATACTCTTAGTAATTCTGTGGTGCCAACGCATACTTTTTATTTTTTCTCGTTTTCCATAAGAGCCAATGTTATTTTGACATTTCTCAACGATTAAAGTTGGCAAACGACTTTCTGTGTTTATAACTTAATGTTGGTCGCAGCATTAAATTATATTCATTCTCGTTAGTGTTGTGTAGTTTAGTATTACTACTTTAAGGCGGCTTTAAAAATTTTTAAATTTGATATTTTGGTTTGTTTACATTAAAGGCAAACAAAAAGCCTTTCAGAGAGCAGTTTATCCCAGGGAACGTAGCGCTTAGTTGCTCAACAGTTGGGACTGATTGGTCTGCTTGGAATGCGACCATTCATTCTCGTTAGTGTAATTTATTAAATTTAGAATATGGCAACAGTCAGCTGTAGTCACTTTCAACGTAAGGCCCACACTACACGATGCTCTTTTGTCAGCAGAGTAACTTGACAGGAGGTTTTTTCAATCGTAGTAATGGGAATCTTAGCCCTAAACAAACAAATTTTAGAGCGCGCATAATAATATGAGTTAATTAGACAGCGCCAGAGATTAAATAAAACCCATTTACACTATCTGATAAGTCATGACTTTTGAATATTTGATGTCATCCTATTTTCATTTGATTTCCATTGTGACAGATAACGATTATTGTGGATTGTTTTAAAAAATAATATAATTAAATATATAAATAATATATAATTAAAAATATAAATAATATATAATAAAATAATTAAGATAATATATATAAGTAAATCTATAAATAAGGTAAGAATTTTACTAGTAAGAACGACAGAATGTCGTACAACAAATCATAACAGTGTGGACTCGAAAACGCTATAACCAATCTGAAAACTCATATAAGAAGTCATGACATTAAGTAGTATAAAGGGCTTTAATTATATTTCCTTTTGATGTAATTAATGTAATGTAAATAGTTCTATTTGTTGCATTTTGCTGGGGTAGTTTGAAATTATTTTTATACGAACGGCGGAAAACGACAAGCGATGTAAATATATATTTTACGTAAATGCCCAGTTTTCTAAAATGAACATCCAACCACATTTGACAATTGGTTCCTTCAGAGAAGGGATAGCTTAGTTTATGCAACCATGGTTTTATGCAAGCTATGCTTGTGTCATGGCGGACGAGTGGTGAATTTGCGCATTCCTCTAATATTAATGCAATAGTTGATTGAGTCAGCATGGGCGAAGATAATAGAGAGTTTTGGATAGAATTTCTTGAATTGTACCGTAGTTTGCCTGTTTTATGGAATACGAAATGCAGTGAATATAGTAATCGACAATTAAGAACTATGGCTTATCAAAAATTGGTTGATAAGTTGAAGGAAATCGACAAAGATGCAAACCGTGCATTAGCCGTGCGAAAAATAAACACATTTCGAACTAACTACCGCAGAGTTTTAAAGAAGGGTGCCAAGAGCTTGAGTGAAGGCCTCGATGATAGCATACTGCGAACGTCACTCTGGTATTTTAATCATTTGACATTCTTGCATGACGGTGGACTTGACATCGATTCAAAGCCGATCATTGAGGATATTAGAGAAGTGAGGGAAGACGACATACTTGATAGCCCAGTAGTGGTAAGTGAAATTTTGTAGGGCTCCAATTTAAGTCCTACTTAGAGTTATGCTTAAGGAAAATCACACGGCTCTGCGAGCGGTTTAAATGGTGGATGGTCCTGCATTAAAATGGACCTTTGTTACTTTGTTCAAAGAGCTCATTGTGCCAATCGATTCAATTTATTACCAATGGATTTGAACTATTGAAAATGTAATAGTTTAAGGTAAGAGTTTAAGAGGTAATGTTTAAGGGAGAGAATGGTGCGGGCGTGTATTTTGTTGATAGACTGCGATTTCGGTGGTATGCAATGGATGCCACGGCCGTAGCCCAGGCCTGTTAGCTCTCCTGCAATCATGATTTTTACCGGCAGGTAAAAATTGGAGATATTCCCAAGGATACGCTCTCTAGTATACAAAGTTGTGACAATTGTTGAGAAGAAAAAATCAACTCCCTCAAAATGTTGCCCAGATTGCATAAACCCTTGCCTGATTACGGCCGTGATGAATGCAGAGAACATGTAGTTATTTTAAGGACACTATCATTATGTTTAATACGAATAATTTCATTTACTTTACTTTTTATTGCAGACATTTAGAAAATACCGTTCATTGCCTCCGCCGAAAAAAAGGCCGAGTACTATAATGAAGGAGGATGATAGGAAGCCTAATAAACGCTTAACCTTGCATCCTACTAAGGAAAGTAGCCCGGATATTCTGTCGAAGGGATGGGCATCACAATATGCCGAATTATCAAGCCAACAAAAAATTTATGCCCGCAAGATTATTTCGGATGTTTTATTTCATGGATGTCTTGGACATCTAACAAAATGTACTGTTCAAGGGATACAGGAAATATTAGAACCACCGCAAAGAGGTTTAAATCCCTTCGAGGATGATAGTGACTAGTGATTAAGATTCATTAAAATTAGTTGAGGAAAGATGTTTACACAAGTTTTTGTCAAATATTTTCGAAAGCAATCAACGATGAATTTATATCTAAAAAAACGTTCTGTAGTACACATTTTTATGGTACATTTCACAAACTCAAACCATTAAATCTTTACACAAATTAATGTAAGATATTTCGGTTATGCAGTTCGAGCAATTGAATAGTATTGAATAGTATGCAGTTCGATTGAATAGTATTTCAAGGATTGAAGATTGATTGAAAAATAACTTTCAATCAATTTCCGTTTTTTTTAATTGACGGTAATTTAATTTTTGTGGATATTTTATTAAAAACGTATGCAAAATTGTTTTCTTGTATAACGTGTTTATACGTATTTATTTCATTCATTTATTCACACCAATTTTATCTAAAAATTTTAAAGAAATTGTTAACACGCTTTAATTTATTAGCATTAAAACCGATCCATGCTCGGATCCAAAGTCCTGATTGAAAATTCCTGAAATATGTAAATAAGAAATCTATATTAATCAATATTATACAATCATAATTAAGCAATTTATATTATACATATTAGAAGCAGGTACATATGTACATACATACATATGTATGTGATAATTAAAATAAAAGGAAAAATAAAAGTTTGGTTTCAAATGTTTTTTTACATTAATAAGCGATTGATTTCCTGTAAACGGATTATTACATTATCCATTATTCTGTAAATGGAATACGACATTTTGCAATACGAAAGGGCATATGCGTATATACGCATTGCAGTTTATTATATATATTTTTATATAAATACCTAATACCTATATTATTTAAATACCCTATATATTATTATTATATAAATACCTAAGGCGATTTGTGGTGTCCTTCACCCATGGTAACCATTTTTCGTAAACTTTGAAGCCAATCTGGCATCCGTGGACATTCATTTATACTTAATACCTACTTAAAATGTTGAGTAAAACCTTAATCAATTAGTTTTTTTAACACGGATTACCTAAGAAATCCTTGATTTCTCTATAGAAAGGTTTGTGTCGTCAATAAAAACGAAATATTTATATATTTATTATATTTTTTATTATTTCTTATGCAATGTTGAAGACTGTATGATTGTGCAAGGAATTATTGTAAAATTTTCGTTATGCAAGCATGTATGAGTACGTGGATTATTATGTTCGATTATTCGAATCACAGATTTTAACAGTTTACTTCCGTCTGTAGACATAACCGCCATTAGCAGCATATTGAGTGTCTATGCCACCACTCGATGAACTGCTGTAGGAGGGACTTCCTGAAGCACCCGAATAGCTGACAGATGGTGCTAAGTAAGTTTGCTGATGTGGAACATTGTAGGAAGAAACTGATGGAACAGAATAAGCATGTCCATTTCCAATAGGGCCAGAGTGGCTGTGACCAATGGAGCCAGAGTAGCCATGACCAATGGAGCCAGAGTAGCCATGACCAATGGAGCCAGAGTAGCCATGACCAATGGAGCCAGAGTAGCCATGACCAATGGAGCCAGAGTGGCTGTGACCAATGGAGCCAGAGTGGCCGTGACCAATGGAGCCAGAGTAGCTGGAACCAGAATCAGAACCAGAGTATCCAAGGGATGGACCAGAGTAGCTCAACGAAGGACTGGCATACGAAGGAGCGACGCCTGCATGGTGATGATAGGATTGTTGGACAGCTGGAACGGCCGAATAGCTGACAGATGGTGCGCCATAAGATTGTTGAATAACATTTGCACCGGAATAGCTTGGAGACAAAGAAGGCGCCGAGTAATGTCCTTGCACCGGTGGTAGATATTCGTTCGATGGTACAGATGGTACCTTGTTCGGTGGTAGGTAGGACCGAGACAAGTGGCTAACATCAGCTACCGAGAAGGTCACCAGAGCCAATACGATCGCAATAAAAAGTTTCTAAAATATACAAAATAAAGTTGGAATTAATTCAGCCCTAACCTTTTTAATTGAGCGAAGAATCTGAAAAATGTTAATTGATCCTTTTGCGCTAAGTTGATGGTAAAAAATTTAAAATTCTTTTTCAATTTGTCATCGATTTATAAACATAAATAACTTGGTTTTCTGCTAACCATTTTGCCCAAATTGAAGATTACTTTTCTGTTAGTCTAATACTTGACGTTGCGACGTTACCGTTTAAACTGATGCTGATCCATAAGACGATTGATGAATTTATACTAAAAAACCAATGCGTCTGCAAGTGCGTATCTCACTTAGTTGGTCTTCTGGTGCCGCAGACCACCACCACCACCACCACGGCCACTAATACTGATATACCAAATGTAGTCATCGGAGAGGGCTAAAACTAGTTAGTTGTTGTTGCTGCTGTTGTTGTTGGTGTTTATGGTTATTACGTTTTGCTTAAATCTTCAAAATTTGTCTGAAATTAAGTCAATGATTTTCTTTATTGTGTATTTATGACTTCGGTGTATTTTTGACTAGTCGGCAACGTGGTCTATTTGATGGTATTTTTTGAATTTGAAATTTTATTTTCTAACCGAAATACTTAATGATGAATATAACATAATGATGGTAAAGAATGAGGCACATAAAAGATTTTTGGGTAGAAGAGATGTTTTTTTTGTTTAAGTTATTGTATTGTTAGTGTTTTTTTTAAGTTATTGTATTGTTAATGAGTTTGTTGATGAGTTTTTTTTAAATCTGTTCAGATATAGAACAGTATTTATAAAGATGTCAAAGAGTTTGAAAATCATTAATGAGCTTATAACAATTTTTTTGGGTTTTTTTTTGAAATTTTTTTAAAGAGAAGGTCAGATTGAAAGAAATAATAGGGCTGTATTCCGTAATTATGATTATTCCCTATTCCGTCGAATTGACGCTATTCGCTTTTGAGTAACCAGTTGTGATTTATTCGCATTGATTCGCCGTCTATAGAAAAAAAAACCTCGAAATAAACTTTACTGTTTCGAAATAATGTGACCTTTTTCTTTATATTAAGCTAAAATTAATTACATATATGTATATATATTTAAAAACACTTAAAATCATTAGTTCTATAATATTTTTTCTGTTTGTTTTTTTAGTTTCAGTTTGATTAATTACAGAAATTGGGTCATCAAATATGGAAAAGTTTATAATGAGATTTTAGTTATTTGCGTATTTAACTAATTATTACCAATGCGTTAAGCTTAGTCACCAAAACACGATTCATCTAATTAAACTAAAGGCTAAAAAAAAATATTATTTAAAATAATTAAATAAATCTGGTACACGCCCTTTTTGTGTAGATTTCATTTCAATAGAAGCTTATTCGATAATCAAAAAACTATCGCGCGTCTTGCTTTAAATGATGAATAATTAAATGATAATGAGTAATGATTAGTAATGATGGTTGAGCTGTGATCAGTGGTCAAGAGAATTTAATAATTGTAAAAATGGCGTATTTATTATATCGTATTTAGTCAATATCGTTATTATAATATTCCGTTTATTGAAGTCAATAATTGTAGATTTATGAAATTCGCTGAATAAAGACTTAAAAATAAATTTAATTTATGTAAACTTTTTCATTTTTAACACACCGAAAAAAGGCACAATATTTTAAATTATAATTATTCAATTTCACACTAGAAAATACCAACGCAACAGATGTCAAAGCATTTCTGATTTGAGCCAAAGCGAAACATCAAGGTTTCGCATAAGATTAAACGGAAACAAATATTGAAAGGCAAATACATATATTCATACCAGTTGCGTATCGAACACCGGGGGAAGGGAGAGGGGTGGGAGGATCCCCAGGTCCGGCGCTCCTATCTCCGATAAAATGAAATGGAAGGGACAAATTTGTCATTCTCTTGCTTTTTTACTATATTTTTCTTATATGTATAGTCATTAATTTTTGCATTTATTTCTTTTAGTTATACAAACATCTCAAATTTTCTCAGTCGAACTGCCTACAGAGCTTCCCAAAACCAAAAGCTATATATACATATATACGCCACTGATACACACAATCTGTTTCTTTATGCAAAAACGAGGTGATATAATTTCAGAGGAGTAGAGACAAATCTCATTATAACTTCTTGCATAACTGAAGGAAAACAATATTAAAAAAAAAATTAAGCAAAATCCAGTCAATAATCAATACAATAAATAGCTAAGGATGGGAAACAGGACTTTCTTTCATATGCAATGATTGTTTTGAAGCATTAAAGCAATTGCTGTAACAGTGACGTATTCAGCCTTTGGTTTTGGGCGGGCGTCCAGATTAATTTTTGAGAGGCGCTGCAGAGTTGATTGTGAAGTTCATTAATTTCAGATTGTTTGCATAATGCTAAGAAATAACTAAACAATGATTAATGTAAACTTGAAAAAGATAAACGTTAAAAAAATCAGGCCTTTCCTTTTTTCCAAAATGTTCATCTCTTTAAGTAGTCAGCAAAAAAAAAGGGAAAATTTCCATGATTTCAGGACTGTTTTTAAAGCATAATTAATCGTTATATATCGCCCAAAAGGAAGTTTCTACATTGAGGTCTTCTTTTTTATGTTTTTCCATCTTGAAAGTGCAAATCTGGGGGCTTTACATTAATTATTTCAATGATTTGTTTAGAATTTGACTTGATTTAGCATTTAGCATGGCTTAAAAGTTGTCTGATCATTCTAAAGCCTTAAAATGTTCTTCAATTGCATAACCGGTCAAGCTTGGGTACCGCTTTTCTTGGAATATGCTCTGCAATTAACGTATTTTTGGCTTAAAAGAATCCAGTAGAATCTTCTATCATCAATATCCTGGTTTGTGGTTTCCTCATACCATTTTATAGTATGTATAATCCTAAACCGAGCTATGTAGGCGAACACTTATCAGACAACAAATTGCTGAAAATTCAAGCTATTCCTCAATATTACGAGATACTTCAATGAAAAATACGAGAATTGAAAAAAACGGCATCATAAAATGCCATTTTACTAACTAAATAAAGGTTAAACCAGCAAATGTAGCATAAAAAATTCTTCAAAAAATTAGGGATTATCTTCTTACAACAATTTTATGACCCCAAAAAACCTCTTCCTCATCTTCCTTTCTTGCTACTTTAAAATAATATAAAAATAGAAAACACTGAATTTTGGATTTAATTTACAGCGTCTTGCAAAACCTTACAGCAGCGAAGGGTGGCATTCACAACCGTGGAGCCCCTTCTGAGTACGCCAATGCAGCAAGCTACGCCAAAACTGGTTGCCGCATACAAACAAACATACATAAAGGTATGTACATATGTATGTATGTTTAGGTATTCAAATCAAACGTATGTACATCAAAACACGAGTATTAATTATACGAGCACAATGCATTTATTGAGTTCGTGAACTTGGCGTGCATGCGCCAAAAAGGTTTTGGGTGAACGAATTTTGGGAAGGTTTTTTTTTTTGTTTATACTCGTAGCTGATGACGTAACAGTTTTAACGACCAGATGAGCAATAATGAAAAGTGGTTATAATCGTGGTCGACTGGTTGGCGTGAAGATAAATGAGCGGCACTTGGTAACAAGCTTAAATGCAGACAGTGCTTCTGCTTAACCCTTATACGATAACGTTAAGAAAATCATCAAATCATTTGTTTAAGCTTTTGCAAGAAACAAAAAATGGCTACAAAATTTAGCTCTATTTCACACCATACTATATAAATTGATTTAGACACAATCCACAAGTAGGGACAATTTTCTTCGTTAAACAACGTGGAACTTCATTCGAAATTCTCTCAAGCGACATTTCATGCGAGGATCATCGTATTAGGGTTAATTAAAATCGTTGAATACACACACGCAAATTAGTCAATTATAATACATATTGTATTTTTTTTAAGAAATATATTAACCTCGCTTTTTTTCGTTTAATTGATTTGAGATGTCTCAAGAGAGATAAAAGAGCCACGCAGTCTCAAAGACTTTTGTGAAACTGAGCCATTAACATAAAGCGTATAAATTTATCATTATAACTTTTATTTAATTCATTTGGTTCAGCATAATATCATCGCTACATTCATTGACATTCATTGTGATAATTGTGTTTTGGATTATACAGACAAATTCCTTTCTTAATATATATAGCCTCCATTGCTGCCATATTGAGTATCAATAGCACCAACAATTTGTTCCTGTTGTTGTTGTTGTTGTTGTTGTCGTATCAGACCTTCTTGTCGCAGAACTTCTTCCTGCTGCTTCAAATGTTCCTCCAAGGGCTTTCCAATTATAGTGGAAATGAGACCCGGGGATTGTTCCCGTACATCCGTATCGAAGCCGCCTCCATTGCTGTAATATTCGTCTGCACTGAGGGCATCATTGCCGTCGATTGCTATCGATTGCTGCTCATACAAATTATTTATATCAATTTGTGGTGATACAATTTCTGGGTTATCCGGATTATAGCTGAGCAGGGCATCAGTATCGTATGGAAGTCCAAAAGGATTCGTATCGTAACTGCGTACATCAATTTGTGAGGATATATCATTGTTAATTTCTTCTTGAGCTGATTGCGAGCTTGTATCGATTCCATTTGATGGATAGTAATAAGGCTGATTGGAAGGAGTCTCGATTGGTGGCAGATAGCTTTGGTCCAAATGGCTGACGTCAGCATTACTGACGCTAATAATAACTGCTAAGATGATGCTCAGGCACTTCTAAAGAATTAGAAGAAGAAAAAGGTTAGGTTTAATATAAGAAACTGTATTTTATTAAACACAGAAACTATTTAGTGGTACATTTCGCACAGTTTTCTTTCAAAAGTGAGGCGAAAAATATTTTATGTTTTTCCGGTTTTCGCTTCGCTTGTTCAATCGTTTTCATTATTTTTCTAGTCCTTAGTTCTATTCCTTTGAATAGTTCTTTTTTTCTTTATAACCGAATTAATCACTTTTTGCCGAACCGTACTAACCATTTTTATAATCATATGATATATTATTATCTGAACACGTTCCGTTGACAAACTTCAATGAACTGAGACTTCTTCCGTGTTTTCTCAAATTTTTATACCTTAAGAAGTTTTGTGTTGAATTGAAGTACGATAAAAGAAGCCGAGAAGAGTTTCGCTAAACTTTGTTTTTTATTATTGATTTGTTGAAATCTTCAAAACTTGTATTATTATAATGATGGAATATTTGTTTTTCATCTAATTCAGGTTCTTTCTTAGTTTAACACTTTATTGTACGTTTCGATGGTAGAGCGAAATAGAATTAATTAATTCAATAATGAAAAAATCACGATGCTAGGAAATGGAAATAATCAAATTCTTTATGATACTGATGATATTGATATAAAATGTTACTCTCAGTTAACAAAAAATTAGGCTTCATGAACAGAGAGGAAATGATCATCTTTAGAGATCAACACGAGGTTTGAACATTCGTTTCATAATTTTTATTCTTATTCGAAAGAGACTTTTCGTCATGTCGTCGAAAGCTAAAGTAAGTTTATTACAAAAAAATTTTAGGTAGGTTCTTATCCTATACATAATAAGCTTTGCGCTTGGTGTAACATAACCTCAAACAGAGCGTAAAAACCTTTTCTGGAATGAAAGAAATTCTGGAATGAGTTCTTTTGTGTAAAAAAACCGAAAAAGGTAATTATGGGTATTTTTTTTTGTTTAGAAGGTGAGTATATTGTTTTTATTAATTTTATAATTGAAAAGTTTTTTTCCTTTTTCTTGTTTCTGGTTTTTGTGAGCTTGTTTGTGTTAATCAATAAATTATGCTTTTTATTTTTTTGAGTATAATAAAAAAATATATAAAAAGCCCGTCTTCGATTCTTATTAAATAAACTCATAACAAAATCCGAAATAAAAAATAATTGTAAAAAAACGTAAAAAAGTTCATAAATATGTAAATATTTATTTATAAAAATCATAAATAGTAAAGTTCATAAATATTTATGATAAATAGAAGATAATATTTTTTTAATATTTTTATGATAATATTTATCATAAATATTTATGAATACTAACAAATACTTTAGCATGTAAAAGAATAATATATAGAATAATATGTTAAAGAAGTATTCATAATATTTTTTCTTCTTTTTCTCGATATTTTTGTGAGACTTTTTTAAAACCGAAAAGACCAGCTTTTTTTTTAGTATAATTTTCATTGAATTTAAACTAAATATGAAGGTAAATTTGTTTATCAAAAGAATGGCATTGCGTTTAAAATGCAAATGTGTAAATATAAGAAGAGACGCATTTACACCATTTCCAAAATGAACAGTCCAAATAAATATTTATAATTAATAAAATTAAAGATTTTTATTCTTTTTCCTCCTCGTCTTTTTCTTCTTCTTCTTCTTCTTCTTCGTTGTTTCATTGAATTTAAATGCGAAGCTAATTTTTCTTATCGAAAGAATGACATTGCGTTTAAATTTAAAATTTTGTATCACTTAATATTAATATTTCACTTAATATTGCTCTTAATATTTAGTATTTATTTAATTTTTATATTTAATATAAAAGATAGAGAGATCTTATTATTATTTGCATTCTTCGAACGAACTTCTTTACAACTTTTAAGAATGAATCGATCTAATAAACACTCATAGTACTCATAATAGATGCTTCGTAATCGTGTAGGTGATGATGGCCTTGTTTTTCAAATTTAAAACAAAAATTCCGACGGTATTAAATGAATGTTAATGGTTGTTTGTTTATTTAGTGTTAGTGCGCTCATTGATAGTGAGTGATGACCGTAACAAAGGAGTAGAGCCTTCGATGTCTAAAGCAAAATATTCCTAAAATGAAGACAAACTCTTGAGTATTTTTTAATAGATATTTAATCTTTTGAAGGTTACTTTAAAGGCATTCATTGTTCACCGAATGTATAAACCTGCATGCTATGGTTTTAGATAAGTTTTAGTTAAGGCTTTTAACTAAAAAGATGCACAATGGAGTTATGTACATACATGAGTATTATTAGCACGTGTCTAACACATTTAAGACAATTACGCGTAAATGATGCGTAGTTTTAAAAACTTTTTACAAAGACGTGCCCAAAAAAAAACCGCCTTTAATTCAAGATTTCTCAGCACGAAAACTTAGCTAATTGCTAAAAACGATTTTTAATGCTAGTTAAAAAGTCATAATAAATACTTTGCATTGTCCATTATTTTTCTTCACTTCGTCGTCATCGTCTTGTTCTTCTTCTTTTTTCCTTCTGCTCTTCTTCCCTTCTTCATTTCTTTAAATGTGTTTCTAGAATTAATGATTTTTCTTAATGACCGTTTTTCCAAACCGACCAACCAACCAACCGCCAACTGTTTGTACTCGTAAAGATACTCGTAAAGATACTCGTAAATACATAAAAAATGCTTTTGTTATTATTATTATTATTTAGTTAATAGATAGTTATTTTTGCGGTAGTGCCGGCTGCAGACGAAACAAACAAAATGCTACAACTTGAGCGTATTTCATGCTAAATTCTTCTAAAATATGAACGCATACTTATGAGACTCGTATGACGCGTCGTCGTATGGTTTGTCTGCAGAAAACAAAAGCAACAACAAACAACTTGTTACACCTGACTTAATTTATATGAATGAATGTGTGTGCTTTTTGGCTTATCGTAGTTTCAAAATGTATTCAAAAAAAATCGTGTAGGAATCTGTGATGAATATTCATGCATGTAATTTTCGACCAACAGACGCCTCATGCCAACCATTTTCAAGGTTGTTAGTTTCAGTCTCAGACAATATGATCGTCATTTGTATGAAATTTTTAACGACGATTCACACAATGGTGATGGATATGTCATGCGTGAGTCGTCGAAGCTTTGTTAAAGAAATGAAACTGCAGGGCCGACACGTCTGTCTGTGTTGTTATATTTAATGTTTGTTTGAATGCCGGAGCTGCAGCTGCTGCTGCTGCTGGCTGCTGTTGCTTACTTTTGTTTGCGTAGCGTTTAATTTCGTATGCAAACTTGTATGAAAATATTTAAAAGTCACTTTTGTTAGAGTCGCGTTTGTTTGTTTATGGCTTGTCAACTGTTCCTCTTCTTCTTCCCATTCTCTTATTCCTCTCTTCCTTCCTTGTCATTTCCTAAGCATTTAATGAATATGCATTAAAAAAAAAATTATTACCAAACAATTCGCATTTCGCGTAAAAACTGTCAACAGTCAACAACTTTGTCATGTTTGCGGCTATTTGTTTGTAGTTCAAGGTCATTTCTTATATTTCATTTCGATCATAATTAATTTGTAAATAAAAAAAGCGAACATTAATGGAAAACAAATCCGTGGCTGGTTTGTTTTTTTTGTTTTTTCTTCTTCATTTCAGTGGAACGAATCGTCTACACTCATTTTGCGGTCATATTTTTAATGAGTTGTTTTAAATGATGCTATTTGGTTTCTTAAAAATAAAATCATTAATTAAAATTATGATACGCAGCTTGACGATTAAGGTTTATGTTTCTTTACTGTGTTTTTGTATTGGTTTTTGTTGGAATAATTATAGTTAGTTATTCTTATCAAGGTTCGTAAAACTCAACAACAAAAATTTTTTGCGTATATCTCTAAAACTGAGGCTGATATAACTTTTGGCAATTTTAGGAATCTGCCCAGAATGTTTGCTTTACAAAAATTTTCTTCTCTTTTCTTTTATTATTTTATATTAAACAAACATTATTTTATCGTATTTTATTTCTTCTCGTGTTAATAATGGATCAGAAAATTTAACAAAAAAATTATTTTTTAAATGTATTTCATAATGTGATAATGGTTGTCTGTCTAGTTGTTTGTCTGTCTTCAGTGCATAACAAAATAACGGCAAATGAAAAAGATATAACATCACGTTTGATGAACCTTTTCAGCAGAAGATCGAGCTATGATCTTTGTTTTATTATTTTTGGGGCACCATCATACCGGCTAAATGACCAAATGTTAAAATGATTTATGAAGAAAAAGTCAATCTTTTTCCCCAATTTAAAGTTTTTTTATTAAGAGTGAATTTATTATATGTACTAGCATTGATTTCTTGGTGTTAAACATAATGATTGATAGTTAGAAATGAAAAAAATATTGATGTTTTTGCTTTAAAAGGGTTGTTGATTGATTTTCTATAATTTTTTGTTTTTACGAAATATCGACGAAATATTTACGAAATATTTTAAAAATGATGTTAAAAATACAATACGACTGTGTATTTTTTTTTTTTTAATACAATACGATATTATTATTTATTGCCCTCAGGAAGGAAAGAGGGATGTAGGAAGCCATGTATACCATGTGTATGTTTTTTGTGTTTTTGGAAGGTGTTTTTCATATTCTAAATTTTATAATTCGCATACGCTTAATGTTTGTTGTACAAGATTTACGTTGTGAGCACAGAAACCTGCATACACCTGCTGCTGCATTATTACAAGATATTATTTTCTTTACAAGTGTTTTTTTTTCATTTAATGATGAGCTGTTGTCGACACTGTAAATTCATCTGGCGTTAAATTTCTCATTTTAAAATGCAATCACAAGCATTTAAACATAAAAAAAACTAATAAATTGCATTTGAAAATAAACAAATATGTATTACTAATATGCTTTTAATTAGTTTTAAAAATTAAAGTATATTTACTTTAAAATGAAAATGAAAAAACAAACGATTAAATTATATTATGCAAATATGGATGTACTAAAATATGTGTAAAATGAAATTTGGATGAATGGGCATCGTGTAAACATAGTGTGAACTAATGAGTTCATGCTTAATTGAGCATAAGAAATGTTTCGAAAGCTGTGAGATTCGTTTGACGATGCCACGCGAGCATCATCTATTTTCTCCCTGAGCGGTACATTTCAATAAACGCCGCTCTTTTCAACGACGGCAGCGGTGGCCCCTGGTGGTGCATTAGTGACCGCTGAACGGACTGTGGGCACTCAGCGATTTAGAAGGAATGCAGTGAAGGTGACGATGATTGGTGAGTGGTGCAGTAAATTTGCATATTTACATGAGAAAAACAGAGAAAAAACTGTGAACAACAACGACAACAATAGAATTTTTACGAGTTATAAACAAACAAATAATGGTTACATGCGAGTATAGACAATATTTTGAAAGCAATGAAGGACTAAATCAAACAGAGAGAGCGATTAAAAAGCCTCCTTATTCGCCTTGAAATCATTTGAGCGTCATTTAAATACAATAATATTCGCTTCATTTGCTTAAATGTTCTGTCTCACATTCGAAATCTTTATCCTTAAGAGATTATCGTATCGTTAGCCAGCAGCAACCATTTGATTCGGGTCTAATCCTTTTTTTAAACCGATTTAGAGAACCGAACTCTTTAAAATTCAGAACTGTCTTGAACTAAGAAACAGAGGATTGACTTACAATATCGTTTTTTAACAAAAACAACTATACAAATATTATTTATATCTCGAAATCCTAAAAGAGTTAATAAAAATTTCAAGAATATACATAGGTACCATTAGTCGCTGGTAGCCTTTAGTTTCTGCACGTCCTGAATTCAATTTAGGTGCCATTCAATATCTTTTCCAAGCACCGCAAAGAGCAACTGTTTGTTTTTGGCCTAATTGAAGGCTAACACTATGCATTCACAGAATACCTCGAAATTGTACAAATGAATCCGATGAATCTCTGGCAGCAGCAGTAGCTGTATTCGACGGATGAAGTCGCCAGGTAATGATGAAGAGGAAGAGGAAGAGGAGGAGGTCATGGTGACTGCATACTGGCGATGGTGGTGATGGTTTCAGGGGCAACATTTAGCCCACTGTTTTCATGATGAATTGATGTTACTTTGTTACCGTCTTCTGGTGCTAAATATAATCCGCTTATGCATTTGGAAATTCTATAAGGTTTCAGCTGCACGGCATGCATACTGCAAAGGTATGGCAGTGGAGGGCTGGTCGGACTTTTCATGCGTAGACGCCTGACTTCAGCGAAAATCACGGCAGTAGAAGATGAAAACCGGCGGCGGGGCGACGTTATACGAACAGATCAGGGTCAGTGCTGTTGGCCTCTGATAAATTCAGAAATTTTTTGGAAAATGCTTACTCAATTAGATGTTCGTAGAACATATACAGAAACAATGCGTTGTTCCACTCTGAAGCGTGGAATAAGTAAGACTAACATAAACATTTTTGGTTCTTTAAAGGTTTAAAATACAACTTCTTGTTGGATAGTTGGAGGCGGACTTGGATTGGAGTAGTTTTGTGGCTCGAATCGACTTTTTCAAATCTCGTCTCGGAATTTGAGACAATATCGAAGGGAGATTTGCAAAATTTCTCCTTTCGCTTGTACCTACCACTAAAGAATTTGCTGTAGTATATAGATTTTGGCGCCCACGTCTTTTGTACACCTGGTTTTATTTGTGTTTTTGTATTATTACAAGGTATTACAAAGTTATGCAACCAGAAAATTACAAGCACGCTACAGAAATCGTACAACAATTACGCTTATCGGATTGTCAAATAAAGGCGCCATTAAAGAGGTGCTCACCTGTTCCCGCCAGAAGGCAGAAACTTCTTTATGCAACTAAATTTCGCGCCTCTCCTCCTTGCCCTGCGTTCAAATCCTTATCCCCGCCATAATCCTCAGGATCCTCTTACATCCCTCTAGTGCTTAGCGAATCATGCTTGCGAGTAGCTGTTTATCTTCCAAATACACAGCGTGATAAACAATCTGTTGAAAGACGCAACAGACTACGATTTTGCATACACGCATATGGTGCAGGGGGAAAGAGGAGGGTAAGCCCTCAGTGTGTGCCGCCCGGTGTATATAGTATGTGTGCAAGCCAGCTATCTGCATCTGTTGTAAACACATTCGTATTTCCATTTAATATTAAACAAATAAATCGCGAATGCTGCACAGAAGTGAGTTTGCAGCCACCCCCCTCCCCCCCCCCCCCCCTTCGAATCCATCGAAAATGTTTACCTTTCGGGACATGAAAGGAAAACTTGTACCCTTGAAAAGGATAGAGAAATGCCCTCTCGTGTATACGAACAGCTTAAAAGTGTTCAGAAAAATAAGTAATATTTTTTCCAATTTTGGAAAGACTTTTAAGACTCGAAAACAGTTTGCATGGAAATTTTCTGCTCAACGTACTAAATCTCTTACGAAATCTCGAACACTTTCGGGTTGGTGGAAGCGACCTTTTCCATAGGAAGAAACCTCTTTTTTATACCTCAATGTTAATTCGTTTAAACACAAGAAACGAGATTGAAACTCGAGACATGAAAAAAAAAATGTCTGTTTTCAAAACCAGACCTTTCAGATTGTCTGAATTATTGAGGTTTAATTGAATTGTTAAAAAGAAGAGCGATTATGGAGGCCAGGTTTACGGCATGGAAAAAAAAACTATGCAATTTATATACAATAAAATACCTCAAAAATATATTTGGCTTTTTTTAAATCTTCCATTATCTTTAATGATGGAGCTGCTTTGCTATAAAAATTTGTACCCTTTGAAGTATAGCTTCATTAACTTCTTTATGGATGATATGAGGATATATATTTTTTATAAAAGCCTCGTAAAATTGTTAAAAAATGTAAAGAAAAACCGCAAAACAGATTTTAAAAATCCTTAAAGCCCTTTTAGTGCAATGCAAGGGTAAGAAAATGATTTGATTTGCAATTTTCTTAGAGGCTTTTAATTTTAAGATTTAAAGGATTTCTTGCTACTGATTTCTTTCACGAGAAAATTCGTTGATACATTTACTAATTCTTATGCTATATCATTTAGAAATCAGAAATATAAAAAAAATATTCATACATTTTCTATGAACGAGTATGATTTTCAACAGACAACAAGTAGCAGCAGCAGCAGCAACAACGATTAACATCGTACTATAGTGAAAATTGCATAAAACCAGTTGAGTAGAGTAGAGTTATCAACACTATTCCATAACCCTTTTATGAATATCCTCATCAGCAGCGTCATCATCATCATCATCTGCAGCAGCTTAATCATCCTCATCAATTTCATACTTCTCATCAGCGTGAACAGTAAAATTATCATCATTCCCAAGTTTATTTTAATAGCTATAATCTCATTAAATTACCAACATTAACTTTGTTCGTTATCTTCTCAACATTATCACCTTTATCATTTCGTCCTCGTCATTATTATGACGACAACAACAACAACATTAGTGTTAACGCGACCATTGCAGCCAATCATCTCCAGTCGCGTTGTCCACAGAATCGGTCTCAAACGCAATTATATTAATTTCTTGGCGTCTCTTGACGAGTATGTGAAATGGTTTGAAGGATTGAGAGAGAGAGAGAGAGAGAGAGAGAGAGAGAGAGAGAGAGTGATGAGCGTGGACAGTGATCACATAAGATTTATGATGTCCTCTGGCTGACTCACACTCTCTCACGCGCTTGATCTGTCACTCATTTATTTAATTCGCTGCCGCTAGCGCTCTTGCTCCTGTCATCATTCTCATTCTCTCTCTCTCCTCTTCGCACACCCATGACTAAGTTCCACTGTATATATATGTGTTCTGTTGTCGCCGTGCATGAGGCCGTCATTGAGTCTGTCTGTCACTGAACAATGAAAAGCTACTATCCATTAAAAATTATCCAACCATAGACACGAATCAGCAGCTACAATTACGAATGTGATAATTCTTAACTGTTTTTTTTTTCAACACTCAGAACTTGACTGCAGAGAGAGAGAGAGAGGACTGACTCTCCCTTTGCACTGACTCCACTGTATGAAAAGCATTGCTGTTGCTGGACGCCGGAAAGAGGCACCCAGTGGTAAAAATCATCATGACATCATCGATGATTTCTTGATGACTTTGTATGGACAATGCCTGCGCATTTACATTTACTTTGCTCTCCTCTGGATTTGGGACTACACCTACTCCAGAAGGTGGAGGAGCAGGAGATGGTAATGGTAATGGGATTGTAATGACAGCACCTTCGTTTCCTCCTTACTCTATAATGACAAGCGCATCTAAATAAATACTATTAAAATTATGCAAGCAAAAGCTCATCACTGCGTTTTCGACCGGGATTGTACTTTTTGTACCAATTGGCAATTGTCCGATTGCGCGATTTAAATAATTTTATAATTTAAATAAAATAATTTAAATAAAATTTAAATAATTTCATTTAATTATTCGAATTTAATTTATTATCTCCATAAACTTTTAATATACTCAAAATAATAAAATCACTTTCTAAATATCGATCAGAACACGTGTGCACTTTTGTGAAATTAAATGCGAATAAATGTTTAGAGTTTTGTTTAAAGTACTTTGCACATACATATTCATAGAATCATCATTTGATCATTGATGATTTTGCAAAGTACTTACGAGTTTTTACCACTGGGCGGCTGCCATGCATGAGAGTCGCCGTTGTTGAAGTTGGTTGTCATTGTTGTTGTTTTGTGTGGAATTTTCATTTTTGAAAATGATTCAATTTATTAGCGTTTAAATGCCAACGTATCGCGTTGCGTTGCGTTGTGCCATTTGAACAGTAACAGAGGGAGCAAGAGCAAGAGAAAGAGTTGTTGGGTGTTGCGGTCATCGTTGCTGCACCTTGGCTGGTTGGTAGGTTGATTTGTTGCTGCAATGTACAATAATTTCAGCAGTCGGTTTGAAATGTTAATTTGTATTTGAAAATTTAATTACTAATCGCATTTTCGCTCGAACGCTGCAAGTCGCCGCGCCCGCCGTCATCGTTTTGATTTTTGTATGCGAGCATCTCTTTTTTTTTTTACTGTAATGAGATTAATTTAGTCATTATGTAAGCTGTTGAATCTGTTAATGTTAATGAGAATAAATGGAGCGAGAGCGTAACTATGCTAAGTACGAGTACATGCGACTACATCAATATGACTATGCAGTGGGTGGCTCTGTGTGGGTTAGTGTGTTTTGGTGTTCAAAATACGTTTAGCCAGATTTGAATTTAATTATAAAATTTATCTATTTTCCAATAAACAAGATTATTTTAACAAAAGTAACAATTTAATTGATGTGTTATTAATTAATTTAGCACTTTATAAAGATAAGAACAAAAAAAAATATTGCATTAAATATGCTATTAGACTATTAGATCCAGTTGCGAGGGGTTAAGTCTCTCGGAGTAATCCAGAATGAGCTTAGAAGGAACATTTTGAAGATCGAATACCTAAAAGAGGGACTTTTTCCCTCAAGAGAGGAACAGCGATGTTGAAAAATTGTTCGATTCTGTAAGCTATACTTAGTACCTTAAAGAGTGAACCCAACTCACTTTTCGAAAGGTCTGTTTGCTTTAATTTATTTTGTTTTTTTATAAAATAGAATTTGAACATTTTACACAGCCCATTTCTCCCCTTCCAACCGTCACCAATTTGGGCCCTTTTAAATAAATGTATTAACTAAAAAACCAATCAAAAATATTCCTTCCTGTGTCCTTGTTGAAAGTGTTGCAATTGGTTGTTGTTCTTGTTGTTGTTGTTGTTGTTGAAATATCTACAGAAATAATGTTGATCCGATTACTAGAAAATTGGATTTCAAATTTTACAAAGATTGGATGGGGCTGAAGTGGGCGGCGGTACGGCCAAAAATGTGTGGCAGCAATGCGCACAAAAGAACAGCAATAACAACAACAACAACAACAACAACAACAACCACCGACAGTAATATTGAGAAACACTTCCGTTTTCACTTCGTACAAATTTTGGCACATACGAAATTTGCGTAACCGAGAAATTTTGCTTTGGGCAAGAAATTGCAAGAAGGTAGGAACGACTTGCAGAGAGAAGAAGAGGCGGTAGGGGTGGGGGCGCGGCAGAAAGTTGTGGTCTGGGGTGGTTTCACCGAAGACCGACTGAATGAGTCAAAATGTGCAGCCGGTAACCGGAGACGAACAGGAAAATTGAAAAGTGGTCATGCCTGAGCTGGTCTGTCTCTAACTCTCACTCACTTCGCTCGGACGGACACCGCAACAGACGGACGGACGGACGGACGGACGGACGAACGTCGACCGAAGTGAACAGACGTAGTAGAAATACGTACATATTTTGATTTTAATTGAGAAATAAATCGAACTAAATGCTGCAAGCTAACTTCTCTCTACGCGCCCGGCATTAAGTGTTGTTGTCGGAATTGGGTACCGACGACACCAGCGACCGATCCTCGTTGGCCACGCAATGCTGCACGAGCTCCGAGTACGTTCCCGCCACCGGAAATGAACTTCCGTAATGAACATTTGCTGGCCCGGAAAATACGTTTGACTTTTGATTTTCTGGGAGCAGCCAGAAGCAACAGCAGCAGGTAGAATTTGACTAGAAGGGACTGCGTGACTGTCAGGCTGTCAGGCTGTCTGCCGGACTGCCAGACCGCATGGTTAATCCGTTGGTTGCTCGGTTTGTTGGTTGGTTGGTTGGTTTGAAGTGCAAAAGGCTTGTTGCCAACGAAGTATGACGATGTTCTTCCCTCGAAGTTCACTTCAGTGGTGTCTCTCTCCGTGTGTGTGTGTGTGTCTTGGGGTGCGTGAGGGCGAATGGGCGGGGGATGTGGTATGTATTTACATTTCGGTTGACAGCAAGTAACTCACTCAGTTAGTCATTTGGTCACGGCAACACTACAAAGCAAGAAAATTAGTGTGATTGTGAGTGAGTGTAGGTCAGCGTTTCTCAACCGGTGTTGTGCGGGCCATTGCTGTTCTGTTCTAGAGTTGAAATTGCGCTAGACTGAGATGAAGACTGCCGTTCATTTTGTATTAAAACGTGATGAAACGTGTGAAAAGGTGCCTTTTTAAAACAAAACAATCCAAAAGCTGTTTTTTCCCATCAACAGCTATTTTGTATTATTTATATTTTAACCAAATTCGTAATAAAATTAAGCATTGACAGAATTTTTATTGTGTGACTTTTTTAAAAACGAGGTTATTTGTCTCTTTGTTTGTTTGGAAACTTACAAAAAGGCTTGTTATTTATTATATAGAAATACAATATGAGCGAGATAATGCATTGTAGGTATAAAAAAGCGTTATTATAATGCATATACTAAAAGCGAGATAATGCATTTCTTTCCAAAATTGTGTTAATGAAAAATGTGAAAAACATTTTTATTTTAAATTCTGTTGTCTTTTTATGCAATTCTCAAGAATCCTTTTCTTTATAACTAATTCCAATCTTTTAAGAAGGTTTTTATTTTTCTCTAATTCCAATCTTTTTAGAAGATTTTTAATTTTCTTCAATTCAAATTTGTTTATCAAAAGAATGTTAGCGATTTAAATTTGAAATTGTCTTATAATAATAAAAGTAATAATGACAAAGTTTAACCGAAAAGTTTGGGAATCACTACTAGCGTAGGTGGACCAATCGTATTGTTGGGGTGCTATGTTTTCGAAAATTCGTTAAGTCGAAGTGGCTTAACATTAGTCAGAAGCAACACTAAGTGTCAGCAAAAGCAAAACGATAGTGGCATGCACCGAGTGGCAACAAAAATAGCAACAGCAGCAACAACAACAACATGGCGAGCAGAGGCAACACTACATGCAGAGCCCTCGAAATCAGAAGAAATTGTTTATTTGCTCGATTAAGAAGGTGTTGATGGGCCACTCACTAAAACTGTCAAGAATGACTGTGATTGTTGTTGTTGTTCTTGTTGTTGTTGCCTCTCTGCTTCAGTTAGCTATACCATTACCGCAATTGTAGAATTTAGTGGTTAATGATAATGATGATGATGATGGTGCTGATGCCGATGGCTTCTGGTCCACAGTCTGAGCATGAGCAGAGTTTCTGGAAAGAACACAAAATGCATGTGGTTAAGGAAAGACACAGAGGGAGAGGGAGAGGGACAGGGATGTTGCCTCTATCAAACTTATAGTATGTTGCTGGCAATTTTAAAATTTTCTAAAATTTCGAAGCATTTTCGAAACGCTTTATTATTATTAAATTTCATTTTATATTGTGTGTGTTTTATTAAATTTTAAATTTAATTTAACTTAATTTTATAAAATCATTTATTTTGATTTAAAATCAAAATTTACTAAATTTTGTTAATCTCGTCTGACGTCAACGAATTATTTCCGATGCTCGATATTTGCATTTCTGTCCCGGAAATCCTTTAAAATAAGTAAAGGATTACGTAAGTAAGGATTTAAAGTAAGTAAATTAAGAGTCACAATACTTTCGAATTTCATAATTATCAATCAGCGATCATACCAGAATCAATAATTGTGTTCTTTCCGTGTTGATAACACGATATCTTGAAAACATGACAAAAAGACACTCTGCCGTCGAATTCGGTTTAAGTGTTGTCAAAATTCTTCGAGAAAGTAAAATATTGTTTCTACTTCAGGAAATCATAATCATTTTGTAGGTCCAAATTCAATATAAGGTGCCAGCAAATATAAGGTAACATTGGCCTTCATTCGTTGGCCAACATTTAGACTTTTTTGGCAGAGAACATCCATCATTTATGGTTTTTTAAACAAAAAAAAAATCTGTGGCATATTGAACTCTGCGGAAGATTATACTATAAGTTACGAAGGTTATAACATAGAATAAGTTGATAGAAATTTTAGATATGTATAAATTTACCTTAGAATCCAGCAAACATGAGAAATTTTAATATTGTGGAATTAACGATCCCAATTTTAGAAAAAATATATTATTTTTATTATAAAAATTTACCATTATAAAAATAGTATTATAAAGTATATTATAAAGTAGTATTATAAAAATACATATAATACTTTTATTTTACCAACAATTATTTAAGACAAAATTTCAAAATACTTTTAAATTTCACTTCGGAGTTTATATTCTTTTTTCATTTCATCCTTAACAAAAAATATAGTACGGTTCTCAGTATTTACGGTTCACAATATGTTATATACGAAAATTCGATTACTTTTGTTTTTAATGTCGTTTGATGTATGGCATTATGGCTTCTTTGTTGTACCATCCACGCAATATGCAGGTTTCGTCGACAACGAACTAGTCTTAAAGTAAATACAGTCCGCTGCTCACGAAACCCGTTTTCAACGTGGATATGCTCCAATCATCCTTCATCTGAGGCCGCATTATACCATATTCTTGATGCCTGAAAATACAGACTCATGCTCGCGTAAGCACATTATTTTATTTTATGCACATTTTTTGTCATCTTCATAAAAAATAAACCAAAAGTCGCGAAAGCAGCTTGAAATCAGTTAGCTAGAAAGTCGTAGAAAGGTTGGAAAGGGGAGGGGAAGGGGGGGGGGGGGTAGAGGAAAAGAAATGACGAAAGTGAAACATAAATTTCCGCAGCAAATAAACATAAAGACAGCAGCAGTAAGAGTAATAGCAATAAAAACAATAACAATTTAACAGCATGAACGTCCCGGTAGGAAAAGCATGATTTTCGTCGACGTCAATCGTCAATGGGAAGGGAAGGCCCTGGCAGCGCTAGTAATGCCTCCATTGATCTGTAAGGCCAATGTCTTGTAGCGTTACTTGCTTTCCGAAAAAGGTACAAACTTTCTTTGTGCGTTTTTCCGTTTCAAAAGCAAGCGCTGACGACGACACGATTTCTCTCCTATTTAGTACAATAATAAAATATATGTATATCGCTTAAATTTAATTCACGTATTATTGTTCTACAAAATATTGTTCCCAAAAATATTGTTCCACAATAAATAGATTGCTTCCAAGTCTGAAAATGAAACAGTATTAAAAAGAATAAAGCATTATATTCGTTATAAACATATGTACGTACATTAATGGCAAAAGCTTTTGTGAGAAAACACAGTCGAAAATGACAGTTTAATTTTTCAATTTTTTGAACATTTTTTTAGGTTGGAATATTTCTTAATCTTATTATCAACTATTAAGCTTAAATCGTGAACAAAAAGGCGTGAAACTTTAACTTCGAATGAAAATTTATCCTCTTTGAAGTTTAAACCAAATTTTTAGACCGTTACTGCTACTAGAGCTACTACATAGAAATGTTTTCACTAAAACAATTATACGATTTTTCACTAATTCAAAGCATGAACTCAGTTGAAACCAGCTAAAACCAGATAATTTCTCTACCATCGGTCACCATCGGACACACAAACAAGCAGTAACACTTTCCTACCGGGGTGGCGTGTCGTGTCGTGCCGTTTCGTTTCTGTGTGTGCTCGCTCAACACTTCCTCAAAAGTGTGTTTGCGCTGTGAGTAATAAAAATAATTGTCAACCAAGGAGTTGCCAGCCATAAAATATTACGCTACGCAAAAGACTCTGCCAAAAACGCATAAAAAAACAACAGAAAAGGACACAAACAAAAAAACACAAAAAAGAAAACGTCATGGAGTCGTTATGTAACATCGTGGCCGCCGAAGAATGAATTGTCATCATCAATTAACGTGCGCCGCTAAACTGTCACATGTTTTCAAGAATGCGCACCTGGATTCCTCGACACGGCGCCAGCGCCAGCAGGATCCAATTCAGTGTGGATCCAGCTGGCATATGTTTGTGTGTTTCAGTGACTGTCAAACAGAAACGGAAACGAAAACGCTTGCGTCTTCCGAACTTTGGTAAAATGAAACCGCCGGATTATACCGCCTACATGTACTACGGACGTCCATGGCGACCGACCACCGACCACCACCGACGACCGTTGTCGTTAGTTTATGATTATCCTTAAGTGTGGCCGCAGGATACAGCAGTGTATTCACGACTTCCGCTATTAACGACGTACTATATATAGTCCGTGAAGTGGCGAAGGAGGAAACGGTGATCGTGTTGTTGTTGTCGCCGCTGCTTGTTGGTTGTGGCTACCTTGGCGGCTGCTTGCTCTTGTGTTCAGCTGGCTCGCAGAGACTCTACGCCACCGAAATCAACCTTCGCTGTCGCTGACGTAAATCACGCTGAGTGCAAAACTTTTGACACTTTTTCGCGAGCGAGACAACAAATTGAAAAGATTTGCTACGGGCGAACGAAAAAAGCACAAACAAAAAAAAAAGAAGAGAGCGCGAGAGCGAGAGTGTGTGAGCTTGTGTGTGCTTTTTGTTTGTGTTACTGAGGCTGTTGCTGTTGTCATTGTTATTGTTGTTCTTGTTATGCTCAATTTCGAAATCAAGCAACACGAATCCAAACAATGCCAAACCACAAAGAGTCAAACAAATTGAAATGCAAAAAAGTTTCGTTTTTATTATTTACAAATATTTAAAACTTTTTCCTTTATGGCCACTGAAAATTATTTGTCTTCAGTTGTTAGAGTTTATAGTTGTTGTTAGTGTTGTTGTTGGTATTGTTGCCGCAATTGCAGCTTGCAGGCGCTCGGAGTGTTTATTTTCTTTGGTAAATTTTATGTTTTGTAGACGACTATCCTTAAAGTTGATCCTTTATAGTTTGTTTTGAAAAAAATTCTTGTGGTTGCAGGCAAAATATTTGCTATATTGTTATTATTGTTATTACTGTCTTTAAGAGAGCCGTATTTAAATTTTAGCGCTGAAAAAACAAATATTTTTCTTACTAGTATGTTTTCTTACTTCAAAAGTTTGTACTAAAATACAGGGTGTTCCGCATAAGTGTTTAATCAAAAGGTTAGGGCGGCGTGCAGGTTGAGTCGAGACAACAAAAAAATCATATGGAAATGCGTGGCATTATTTCCCGCCGTTCAGGAGCTAGAAGGAATTTTCTATAACAAATTACTAAAAATTTCTCCAAAACGAACGGAAACATTATGAGACCATTTCTGAGACCAGATTTTACCAAAACCAACATTGCTAAAATTAATTTTTTTTTAAAAACAACAAGACAAAATACAAGATCTTTCCGGTTTGAGAATTTTCAGTTTTGATTTAAGTATTTCAGTAAGAATTTGTAGAAGAATTTTGCTTTAAAAAACAAAAGTGTTTATTGTAGGTATTTTAAAAAAAAAAAAATTCGGGTCCAAAATTTTTTTTTTCCAATTTTTTTTGAAAATTTCTAATTTGACTTTAATTTTCTTGAAGACTGTTCGAGCCAGGAATTAGGTTCCAAAAACGTATTAAACAGTCGACATTCGGTTTTCCAAATCAATGGAGAATTTTGGAGAATTTTTTTTTGTTTTTGAGAATGTTATGAACCGCGAATTCTTCTCATGTGTATTTTCCTTAACTTAGTACAGTTTAACGAAATCGTTGCTGCAGGCGCGCAGGCATGACTTTAAATGTTTGCATAATATCTCGAAACAGCTTAAAATGAGGCAAAAAAGAAAAAACCAAGATATTGTCAACAAACAAATACAATAGATTCTGATTATGGCCAAACGTGAGCAGACGCGACCGGCTTAAAGACGGCTTCAGCAGCGTTCAAGAAAACGGTAAGAAATCAAAGTGCAAAGCAATTTGACTAAGTTTACCTGCTTCGTCGAGAGTTAGAAGGAGTACGTACGAGTGGAGTAAGACAATAACAACAACAACAACAACAACATGAGCTCAAACATTAGCAAGAAAGTCATCAGACAAGCAGCAAAACTCTCTGCTGCCGGGCGGTTGAGAAGCCAGTCAAGCCAAGCCGAGCAAGCGTTGTCATGATAAACTATTATTGAGATTTATATCGAAGAAGAAGAAGAAGAAGAAGAAGAGGAACAGGGGGCAGACCAGGTCGCCGCCACATTGTTTTCTTTCAGACGGACGGACTTTTCTTTCCAGAGCAAGCAAGAAGACGACGATCAGCTGGCGATAGACAGCGAAAGCAAGCAATGAAATTATGGTAAGATAACAAAGCCGACACACACACACACACACACACCCATACTCACATATGCGCCTGCATACAAATCTGTAAGGCGGAACCCAGAAACCGAAACCGAAACCAGACCAGACCAAACCAAAACTTGCAAGAGTTGGCGAAAAAATAACGTAATCAGTTGAAAGACTCGCTATTGTTGTTGTTGTTGTTGTTGTTGTTGTTGTTGTTAATGTTGTTGTTGTTGTCGGTAAGGATTCGCCACAGTTCGTACAGTTTGGTTCGCTCGATTCGGTGCTGCCTTTATTTTTACATAATTCTGAAATCCTGGCAACAGGTAAACAAAGAAATAAAGAAGAAGAAGAAGAAGAAGCACAACAGGAAGAAGAAGAAGAAGGCGACGCATAAGGAGAAGGCGAGCCATACTTAAGACCGGATGAAGCGAATTTTCCACTTGAAGAAGTTTTCACGCTTCTATTCTCCATCGAAGAAAAGGCATGGGTGGCGTTGCAAGAGGAGGTGGGCGGGCGGGCGGTCAGGAAGAGATCGGACGAGAGGTGCCCGAGGTAAAAGTTGAAATGACAAGCACGAGAAAATAGAAAAAGAGTAACGTATGCGAAGCTCAGTCTTCGTCAGCGTCATCATGGAAGGTAAGCACACACACAGCAAAACGGACTGACGGACGGACGGACGGACCACTTGAGATTGGACGCAGGAGATTATTCCTTCATCGTCCGGGGAAGGGGAGAAGCGGAGAAGCAGAGCGATCAGCTGATGAGTGACAGGGTGAAATAAATAGTTGAAGTCGACGATACGGTGTCTCTGAAGGAAAAACAAATGCAGGCAGAAAAGGAGAGAGCTGAAGAAGTGAAGGCGGAAGGAAGAGTGAGAAGAGGTGGACAGGCTGACCTGAAGAAGAAGAAAATGCTAACCTGAAAAAGGGATTTCAAGGACTCCAGATCTGAGTTACATTGAGTCTATGGATCGGACTAAGCCTGAGAAACCGAAAGCGCTGGCTGAAGCTTGCCGAAGGCGGCTTTAACTAAAATGCATATTATTATAATAAGTGTAAGCAGGCCGAGAGAGAGAGAGAGAGAGAGAGAAAAAGAAAAAGAGAAAGAGAAAGGGGCCTGAGGAAGAATGTGCCTGTGTCGTTTAATGCTTCAAGATCTCTGCTACTTCATGAATGTTTCTTCAAAAAGTTTAGGAAAATTGAAAAAAAATATACCGAAGAAGGACAATTGAAAAACAAACGACAACAAAAACAACAAAGACAAGCCCATCTGAGGGCGTCGTATCAAAACCGAAACCAGCCAGAGGCGTCCTCCGCATGTCAACCAAGAGTCAGCACAAGATTTTGCAAGGAAAAAAGTCAAGCGTGCAGCAACAACAGCGTCAGGCAGCACGCCGCGGGCCATCAACAAAGCGGGTGGTCGTCTGACGGCGGTTAGCGGCGAAGGGTAGCGGCGAGGCTACCTCACTAGCAAGCGGGGAAGCGGCAAAGGAAGCACAAGGATCAAAAGATGGTGTTTGTGTGATTACAGTCGGTAACGAAGTTGTTGTGCGAGAGGCGAGAGAGCGCTTAAAGGATTTCCTGGCATATACTCGGAGGTACACTAAATCCACACAAACACACACCCACACACACTGCAAGAGAGAAAGAGTGACACACCTACGCACAAAATAAAAACCAAGAAAGAAAAAAGAAAACAAAAACCAAGAAAAATGTTGGAGCAAAAAAAATGTAAATAAAGAAAAACGGATACAAAAGAAAAAAATAAATAATAACAACAAAAAATTAGGAAAAAGAAGAGAAAAAAAAAGTAAACCAGAAAAAAACAACAACTCAAGTGTGATGGCTGCAAAGAAAATTGCTAGAAAATTAAACAACCGGCATCAGAAGATGACGTTGGTGACACAACACACACACACACCCTCAATCCACACATACAAGCAAGCAGTCAACGGTGCAAGCACTTACACGGTTAAAAATTGTTTATACATAAAATTTTTTTTTATTAAATTAAAAATGTTTTATACAAATTTTTTTATAAAAATTTTTAACTTCTCATATACTACGGTAGAGGAAATATGTAGGTACTGCTAAGTGTTAAAAATTTCCTTTTCTTTGCAGTACAAACAAAAATAATTCAATTAAATTGAGAAAATATTTTTGTAATTTTTAAGGTATGAGCTTGATACTCCGAAGTTGAAAGTATTCACCTTTGTAGTAAAAAAAATCTTATAACATGAGAAAATCTTCTACATTATAAAAATACTACCCTTTTCTTTAGTAGAAAAAATATTACTCAGTGTTTAAAATTTTCCACCTTCGGGGTGTAAAAAAAGTGATTGAATAATTAAACCTTCGCTTAATAAATAACACTTTTTTATACTCTAAAACTCAGCAAGTTTAAAATTATACTAAAATTATTATATTTAAAATGAAAAATTCATTTAAAATTATACTTAAAAGCAAGTTTAAAATTATATACTTACTTGTATATAGGACTAAAATTGTACTATATACTTGTATTTATATTGTTTTTTGAATTCTTCCATATTAATGTTTTTCCTAAAGTTTAAAAATTTCACCGAAATGAGATTGAAATTGAATTTTTTTTCCGGGTGTAAACCCAACAGAAATTTTTAACGGTGTGTGATTGTTTTTCTTCTTCTTCTTCTTCTTCTTCTTCTTTGGGTACCTTCTTTTTCTACCTTTGCGAAATGATTTTATTGAGATTCTTTGGATTTGTTTAAACATTTTGACAACTTCTTTTTTTCTTTCCTTTTTTTTTTCTTTCTTGCGCTTGACGCTGCATCTATCTTCCGTCTTCTGGTTCTTCTTCTTCTTCTTCTTTTTCTTCTTCTTCTTCTCCCGTTCTTACTTTGTCTTGTTTCTCAGGATTTATTTTTTGCTAATGAAATTGTGCGGAAGCTTAAGATTGACAGACAACTTCAAAGTGTCTTCAGCACTTAAATAATGCTTGCAACAACAACAACAACTGCAGCAGTTACTGCAACAACAACAACAACAGCAGCAGCAACAATTACATTCACCAGGTTTAGTAGTTATAGACAAATTGTTACAAACGTGAAGCACACGTTCTGGGCGTCGCCGCTGACGCTGACGCTAAGGGTGACGCTGACGCTGACGCTGACGGTGACGGTGACGGTGACGGCGGTGGTGGATGATGATGGTTAAGTAACTCAATTGCCAATTTTGAAATTAAGTTTCGTGCCGGAAGTTTAGCCAGAGTCAACAACTTGAAACGCGATTACCAATAAACATTCAAGAAGAAAAAGAAGAAGAAGAAGGAGAAAAAGAAAATGAAGAAGTAATAGTGAGGGAAGATTAGTACCGGTCGGGGCTGGTTCTTGTCTTAATCAAATTTGTTCCATGTTCCTGTAAAAGATTTTATGTTGAATCAACTTCAGATCGACAGAGCCCCGATTTTACGATGCCCGAAAAGATTTTTAAAAAATATCAAACAAAATAAAATTTCAAATTTCGTCGAAAGAAATCGAAGAAGTGCTAAACGGATAATGGTATCTTGTAGAAACAGTTGAAGAAAAAGGCTCGAGAAATTAAAAATGGCCAAGACGACGATATAAGAGTACTTAAAAAAAATAGAAATGAAAAATTTAATGGCCTAAATTTTGAAAAGATAATGAAGAAAATGCCGGATGTAGACTTATTCGAGTGAAATTTGAAAGTTAGTCTTCATTAAAGTTCAATATTCTCATGCTCTTAACTCATTTCTCTCGCTCTCAGATCTCGTTTTGACTGAGAAAGCGTCAAAACTCACTCTCGGAACTCAACTCGCCTGCGATTTTGAATGAGCAAAAATGAGCTCATCTCGCCTGCGACTCTCAAAAGAGCAAGAATGTATTAAAAATTAAGATTTTTCGTTGCTGGTAGTGAAATTTTGACCCTTGAACGATACGCTTTTGTCATACTTTGGCGGCAACAGATTTCGAATTCAGCAATTTCGCGTACGCACGAAGAATAAATATACTCCGGCGCTCTCTACTTTTTGTATAAAATTACTAAAGCATCATTCTTCGGTGCATTCTTCGGTTTGCTTGTTATCTCATTTGCCATGACGATAGAGACATGACGATAAAAAAAAAGAAAATGCTGAACGGAAAAAAAAAAAACTGCAAAGGGCGGCAAAAGTAGAAGATGGTGCACCAAATTGGCATTAAAGTGTATGAATTTCTTTCATGTCATAAAAGCTACCTTTAAGCAGGTTGAGATTTTTGCTACTTCGGTAGTAGTAGCAGACATAGTGGCGGTATCTTCAGGGACTTGTTGATAACTCTTTAATTTAACTGCAAGCTATTGCTATGCTTTGCGACTTCAGCAATGATTATTTCATGAAGAAGTAAATATAAAGAATATATAACGTTTCTATGGAGTCTATGGATTCTAGAGACTTTATCTCCGCACCGGAAAATATGATCGGCCCGTCGAATGGAATTTTGCTCGAACTCAAACTAATTCTAATTCTCAAAAGGATTAATCGAAGTTCATTCGATTTTTACTGAGCTTACAACTAAAAATTTATGTAAAAAATACATCATTTCAAAATTCAAATACGAGCTAACACGTTATAGCTATAGTTGTTTCTCGTTTCTTTGGTATGTATCGTAAATCAATGCGTATGAATGTTGGTAAACGCCAAATAAGTCTATTAAGAAGACCGCATGAAGGGTAGAGAGTTTCCAAATAGTTTTCCATTTATTTTAGTCCAGCTATTTTCGTGCGTTAATTGAACGGATTCGATGGAACCGGCGTTATTGGCGTATGAATCAATAGTGCGGCTGTTGGCCGCATTCGCGACCATTCGAGTGGATTTTATTGTTGAAAATGTTACGGCTGTTATTATGGTTGTTACTGGTGTTGTTGTTGGTTGGTGTTATTGGTAAAGGTGACCACTCATACACACACACACACACACACACACACACTTACACTCCAACAGCTCCACTCATTCGTAACACTTTGCCGAATGCAATAAAAACTCATTGCAATTCATTATTTTGCAATCCGTTGATTTTATTCGACGCTGGCCAAATGTTTGTCCATGCATTCGTACGGAAATTGTTCGGAAATGGTCATTGACAACATTATTGTTGTTGCTGTTGTTGTTTTTTTTGCAATTGGTGCTGCTGCTGAGCATATTGTTCGCATCATTGCTTAATTATCGATGTTGTTTTGCCGGTCAATTGGTCGATTGGACGTTCGGTCGGTCAATTCTTGTTAAAATTGTTGGTGCTGCTGCTTCTGTTGTTGTTGTGGTTGTTCTGCCTCAAAAAAACATTTGCGGTAACTACCCTTTGGGTAACTATTTCCAGCGAGTTGGCTTCAGTTTGCAGGCCTCGTGGTGTTTTTTTTTTATAGCCTTCAAAGTGGTGTCATTCAAAAGGGGGGAAGTGTGGGGGTGGGGGTGAATACGTAGCAAATTGGCTAAAGCCACAAATACATTTTCAGCCCAGAGAAACTTGTAACAAACAACGATGAGCCTTTTGAACCTTTTGTGATTAAAACTTGTCATTATCGAACGGCGTCGCTCGAACGTTTGGTTACTTTTCAGTCTCAAAAATGGCAATTTCAAAAAATGTTCTCTTGGCCTCTGCGTTCGCCTGGGTGGAACGGCGGTGGACCCAACCCAGCTATGACTCCGTCAACAATCTACACACAGCCCGCCATTGGCAACAATTGCCGAGCGCACATCTGTTGCCACTGCCTGCAACGTCATCATGGAGCAGCGCAATTCGGGTGGTATTGCCGACGATGACTATTACTAGTAGGTATGTATGTACCTACATTTGTTTCGTCTCGTCTCAATGGTTTTGTGTTCCGTTTTCAATGAGATTGTTTTTGTTTTGTTTTTTGTTTTGCTCTTTTTTGTTGATTTGTTTGTTTGTTTGTTTGTTTGATTGTTGGTTTGGCGCGGTTGAGCGGTTGGGCGGTGTTTCTTTGTGGGTTTTTAAGTGTTTCCTTATTTTTCTGTTCGACAGTGTAACAATTGTTGATGCTTTGTGAATGTTCCTCCAATCAATTATCGTTTTCTTTTTTTACTTTTCGTTTTTCTTTGTTTTTTTAAATTTTGTTTTTTTAATATTTTTTTTTTTTTTAATTTTTTTAATTTAATTTTTTTTTTTTTTTTTTTTTTAGAGAGTTAACAAAACTTATAACGTTAGAATAATTTTTTTTTTAAATTTTTTTTTTAATTTAATTTTTTTTTTTTTTTTTTTTTTTTTGAGAGAGAGTTAACAAAACTTATAACGTTAGAATAATTTTTTTTTTTAATTTTTTTTTTTAGTTTAATTTTTTTTTTTTTTTTTTTTTTTTTTGAGAGAGTTAACAAAACTTATAACGTTAGAATAATTTTTTTATGCGCTAAGTCATTTAAAATAAGTTTAAATATATTTTCTTTTCGATTCGTATAAACTGAAAACGATAAGCGTTCTTGTGTTTGAAATTATATTGAAATTGTAGTGCTATATAGTACTATATACTCAAGCCATTCTGCTCTCCAGCTCTCTATTTCAACACAAAAAAAAAAAAGAATCGCTATATGACTCTGTTGTACAATTTAAATTAATTATTCATTGAATTTAAACAGCTTCAAATTGTGTAATTAATTTCGGCATTACACAATAAAGCTTGTACGACAATGAGCGGGTTGTATATTTTTCGTATAGCCTGGATATTGATATTCGGTAAATTCATGAGCACGACTAACCGTCACAGAGTGCAGACAGTTAACACACACACACACACACACATATATATATAGCACACACTTCCACAATCGCAGCAGACACTCGCACTCGACATCGTCATAATGTCGTTACACACTGACTGATACTCTGAGCGAGCGAGGACTTTAACGAATCGGCTTTGTTTGAGGAAGAGAGGGGCGGTGGGAGGAGGGTTTGGGGTATTGTAAGAGAGGGCGGAATGCCTATGGTAAGTTGATAAATGTTGGCTATGTAAAAAAAATGTCTCATCATCGTCATCCATCGGCACGGATGGAGTGACGATTATGATGATGATGTTGTTGTTGTTGTTGTTGTTGATGATGACGTTGTTTGTTATCGTTGCTTTTATTATTATTATTATTGTTGTTGTTATTTTTGTGATTATTATTGTCTCTCTTTAACTTTTGGGCTTGTTAAATTAAAGTCACCGAGACTGATTTCGATTAAGTATAGTCTCGATCATTGTAAATGATATTATTATACATACTATTGTTGTTGTATTATTATTATTATTATTTTTATTATTATTATAATTCTCTGTTCTGTTGTGTTTCGGTTTTTATTATTCTGTTTTATTTAAATATTATTTAGCAATTCAGGTCATTTATATTTATTTTTTGCAAAATTTGAGATTTAATAAAAAATTCTACATACATTCTACATAAAAAAATGTACATACGAGTACCTATATGTAAAAATTAGTATTTATTAGAATAAAAAATTGGCAGTAAATTGGAATAATAAATACCTCTTCCGTTCAAGAAAGAAACCTATACGTTGAAAATGGAATTAATTTAAAATTAAATCCGTCAGTGCCATTTTCATATTGATATCTATATATACCGCGTGTAAGTTATCAAAAATACATAACTAAATTAATATTCTCGAAGAAAAACAAAAAAAAAAAATTAAATCTCAGCGCGAAGGGTAAACTTCTTTAAATTGAATTTCCCCATTTTTTCTTCAAGGATTCTCAGGCTTCATAAATTCTTATTGTTGTTATGATGAATTTCAATTAATTCTAAGGATATTCTTGTCTTTCTTCCACTTTTGCACACTTTTTTTTCTCTTCTTCTTCTTTGTCTCCTTTTTTTTTCTTCTTTTACAAATTTTTGTTGAGCCCATTCTGGGTTAGATTTTGAAAGAAATTCGAGGATATAATTTCAAAAAATCCATGCCAATTTTAAAGAAGCGTTATTTACGTGGGTAAATATTGTTGTTGTTATGTATTATATTCGCGTGTATGTTGGTAAAATTGTATTTAATTCATTGAGAATGTAATGAAATAAAGTCTGAGTCTTGCGTCTCGTTGGTATTTTCGGCAATATGTCGACATGCCTTCATCTCGAGACTTCTTCAATTCGTAGAAATATTTAAAAAAAAAAAAAATAGAAATATTTCAATATTTTCTGTTCTCTAAAAACCTTTTCATTTTTCGGTTTCTCTCTCGCTCTTTCTCTCTTGCCCTCACTTTTCTGCAATTGGTCTATGTTTTGGCAGCTTCTCCGCCATGGTTTCTTCTCGACTCAATAAGAATGAATGTTTGCGTATGTCTGCATGTTTGTTGATTTTGCATTGTTTCCTGCTTCCGGCGCAGGTTCTTGCGCACACACACACACACACACACACACAAACACCAACCGGAGCGACCAGTTCGGAGTTTTTCGGACTTTCCGACTTTTGTCATGAAGTGCGCACAAGTTTTTCATACAAGAAACAACAACAGTAATAGCAACAACGTGCAGAGTGGTAGCAGCAGCAACAGCTACGAAACCTCAAAAGGAAACTGCAGCGGACCTGCCTGATGTTGATTGCCAGGACAACAGAATTCGCCATCCATTAAAAAGCAAACAACAACAACAACAAATTGCTGAAGGACGACGTTTGTTGAATGTCTAACCAAGCGCGTGGGTGTGTTGGTGTGTGTGTGTGCATTATCGATGGTTGGACTTCGCAGAGTGATTGTGACTACCGTGACCATTACTTAAGGATTCATTCTAACTGTTGCCGCTGGCTGTCGTCCACTCTCCGGACCAACGATCGTAACAATATTTTCACTCAATGTCGTCCTGCATCAAAGTTAATTTATCTCTTTCAAGTGTTACTTTTGCAGTTGAGTTGCTTTTTATTGTTTTTCTAAAGGTACATATATTTTATAGCTGAGTGTGTGTGTGTGTGTGTGTGTGTGTGTGTATGTGCTGTTGTTGTGTTTGGTGGACTATTGTAGTACATTTTTTTCATATTGTATTTTATATCCTTTTTCGAGCTACCCTTTTTCCGTTTTGATTGTAGGTACCTTTGTTATTGTTGTTGTTGTTGTTGTTGTTGTTGTTGTTGTTGTTGTTGTTGTTGTTGTTGTTGTTGTTGTTGTTGTTGTGGTTGTTGTAATTGAGATAACATAATATCTTCAGGTTAGGATTGTAGCTTGATGCTTGTTGTTGTTGTTGTTGTTGTGGTTGTTGTAATTGAGATAACATAATATCTTCAGGTTAGGATTGTAGCTTGATGCTTGTTGTTGTTGTTGTTGTTTCGGCTGCTCTTGGGAAATGTGAAATTGGTTGAGGTTAAAGCATCGCAAAAAAGGATTTCTCTTCAGTAGCGCTGGACAGACCAGCTTAAGGTCGCCAGAAAAAACGAACTGCTCGGACAGACGGACCAAAAAAACAATAGCAGCTCAGCTCAGCACGAAAGACAATTTAATTCAATTGATTCGGAATGATTTAAATACTTGTGGTCCACCTTCCACAGCAAGGATGATCTACCTGAGTTGATTCGATGGCTCCGGTCGGTCTTTCGCTGTAGAAGATTTTGCTGATTTTTTCAGCGTTTATTTGTTTGTGTAAACGTTTGCAATGTTTAAAGAAAAATGTTGCTCTCGAAATCATGTTTCTTTAATACTCTCAGTTTAAATCTCAGTCAAATTTCACAAAAAATATATTAATATTTCATAGTTTTTGGGATTTCATTAAACACTTTCATTACCAAATAATTCGAGAGAGAGAGAGAGAGAGAGAGAGAGCGAGAGTGAATAATTGACGAAAGTATGCAATGAAAACGGAACTATTCTGAGAAGTGTGACAAAAGGACATTGTGTGACAAAAGTGTGACAACAAGAACTACAATAACAGCAACAATAAACACTAGTGGCATTTATACAGTAGACTCCTGGGTGTATGTGTGTGTGTGTGTGTGTGTGTGTGTGTGAGGATTCACATGATATGAATAACACAACTTACTATATTACTTATAACATTTATACAATCAGACACACACACGCCCATCAACAGTCTTCGGCAAACATACATATTTGGTTACCTTATAAATAGTACCACGAACACCGACACCAACAGTGGCAACAACAACAACAACAACAACAACAACAACAACGACAGAAACAACCGCAGCATCAACATCAACATCATCAGCGGCTGCAGCAAGCAGCCTCAAATAAAAGCCAAAAACAGTAACGGCAAGCGCACAACTAAAACTTCATCCATAACAATAATAACAACAACAGCAGCAACAACAACAACAACGATAACAGTCAACAACATTTTACATCTGCCAATTAATTGTGGCTTAGAATGTAAAAGACAAATATTAACTTTTGGTCTCTGATGCGGTTTTAATTTTGATGGGAGTTATAAATAAATTATTGTATTTGTAGAAACAGAGATGCTCACGTACACACACACGCGCACACAGATCTATACCCAAAAACACTCAAACCTATGCATACAAAGCCATACAAACTATGCATTTCTATAGTGCTGTCTAATATTTTCGGCGGAAGAAACCGGTTCGAATAATATTTGGTTCTAAATAAAAAAGTACTGCCATGTTTTCGGCAAGATATACATACATACATACATATGTTATTTCTTTAAAATGGTTTAGAAACTTTTTATACCGTCTAAAAGTTGAACTATTCAAAGAGCTTTATTATTCCGAAAAATGAAAGGAATTTTTGAACACTGAATATTTTAAACATTGCAAATGAAGAAGAGAATTTTCTCTGCTCTGCTTCGGAAATGTTTCTTTACCACACTTTTGACCTCTTTCTTCTATCTATTATACGCGTAACTTTGTCCGCCTTGAAATTTTGAAGAAATGAAGACGACTTTGCATCTTTAGTTTATAAACAATTTAGTCAATAAACAATTTGAAACTTTTTATTTGTCCTTCTTTCTATGATTAACTCTTATAATAATTTTGCAAAAATTAACATGAATTTGTTGAAAGCACTTTCGAATTTAAAGTCTTTATGTTCTTCTGAGCTCAAATTTATTATGTAAGATTTCATTTATTTATTTATAAAGGTAGAGCCTTTAAATAAAACTTTGTGTTTTTAAAATAAAACTTTTTAAATAAAACTTTTTTCAAAATTAAATTTTTAATTAAGTTTTCGGTGAGTCTATTTTTTTGATGTTATAAAATAATGAAAGAAAACAAATATTTCAGAAAACAACAACTTTCACGGCATGTTTAATGACTTAAAGCGTGCCAGAAAAAGTAATCGGTTTCGGTTTAAATAACTCTGACAATTCTAAACATCTGAAGCGATGTGAGTAAGCGAGTCAACACAAACGTCTCATCTTCTGCAGAAACAAAAACAATTCTCATTATTTGGTTATTCGTGCTCGCTGTTTTGCTGAAAATAATTATTGCATAATTTTAGGGATTACTATTAGTAAAATTTGTTCAAGCCAAAGACAAATCTAGTTCGTGTCTTTAAGAAAACATTTCGCAGCTTCGTGCAGAAATCGTGTTAACATGTCCACACAAATCGATGACGATTTAATTTCTTATTTAAATTATATAAAAATTGAAAACATCACGTCTTGAGGTACGAGTAGGCGGTGCTGGGTCGATTCGATGTTGCTTTAGCATCGAACTAATTTTATTTAGGAAAAGTTTTTCCGAAAATCGGTAGGTACATTATGTTGACATGGCAAATATGTACAATATAATAAAATAAAATAAAATAAAATATACTTTGGAAAAAAAAAACGTAAAAAAATCAATGCTTAAGTAAAGAGATCCTGCGTTAACTGCTTTTGGGTTATTTACTTTGAACTTGAAGATGAAGGAAGATGTTTCCGAATTCTTCTTTGACTTCGTCTTATTCTTTAACAGTCTCCTTTTTTAACATTTGAATTTTTTTTCTATTTTGCCTTCGGGGAAGAATAAACAAACAAATGATCTGGTAACAGCAGAAGGATCAACAACAAAAAAATACCAAAAAAAAAAAACCGCAAAAGTAGGAACCAAAAAACACCTGAGGCAACGACATCAAGAAAGCGGCCAACAGTAGCGACAGCTCCAACAAATACCGGGCGTGAAGGAAATATCATACATATGTACTCTTATCAGGTTGCGGGCATCTATGGACCGCGGGTCACTATGCGACCCAGTTGATAAAGGCTTGATAAAGTTTTTCTTCACAAATTTTGTTAACAAAGTATAACGCTTTAAATAATAAATAGAAACCATAAACAGTTTTTTGGTTTCTTTTAAAATAAGAAAATAAGTATAAAAAAAATTTAATAATAAAAACGAAACTCGCCGCTCGCTTCTAACTTGTTTTTTACAAGAGATCAAAATGTTCTGTGACTATAAAACCAACACCCTTTTCTGTACAGGGTGCACCATCTTTTATGTCGGTATGTAAACTTTAAATAACTTTAACATTTAGCAACCGATTGACTTGAGTAAACATGTTCAGTAAACGCCAATTCAGTACAATTTTAATCGCTTCACCGAAACAATGCGCCAAAATGGTGACACTCAAAAAAGTAATGCAAAACGTAGTAAAAGAGGTAGCCTACCTTTTGCTTTGGCTAATAGATCCGGCCACTTGATTGATGGTGTATTCAAAAACTAGTCCAAATAAATTGTAAAGATCGATATTAAATAAGAATATCTTATATATGTTTTTTAACGCCCATTTTTTTAAAAGTTATTCAATATTCACATACCGACATCAAAGATGGCACACCCTGTACAAGTTCGTCGTAATTTTCTTTCTAAAATCCTCAATTAATTTCCTCAACTCCTAACTCAATTGTCATCAAATATAGTACATATCTCTGTCCCGTTCTGTAGTAATGCTACCGAAAATATGTATATAAAAACCGAAACACCACGACTTTGATTGATTCGATGAACCTGAGTTTGGCGTTGCCTGCATTAAACTAGAGCAAAGGAAGCAACAACTACATCCACCAGGCTGACGACAAATGAGAAGGCTGACGAAAATCTTCAATCTCATTCTTCAAAGAGTTGCACTGAGCTCGTCTGAGCTGATCCGAGCTGAGCTGAGCTGAAACGTTATCACTTTACAAAATTGCTCATTAGCACGTGCTTATATGTTATTTGTTCCTTCAGCTTCCGGTACGCCGGTGATGCGAGTACGCAGTGGAGCACCGTAGCGAAGAGACAAAAAAATAGTAACCCCTTCCTTCACGCGCAGTCGGTAATGCCGGCAGAGTGCAAACTCTCCGGCACGCATCAGGGCGTGAAGGTGCTACCGCTTAGCAACATCTTTTGGTTGCTGTTAGTGTTGTTGCCCCTTTGCACAACTTTTCTTTTAATTCAAGTTTTCGCATCGAGAGTGCGTCGCTGCGCTGATGTTTGCTTTTCAGCCTCAGGCGGCGAATCTCTCGAAAATTACACAAATTTCCGAAACATCCTTTTGAAGCGCAATGAGAGAGAGGGTGGTTGGCACCATGCTAAGAGCATGATTAATGGGCGTAGGCAGGGAAGGAGGTAGCGACGGGGAGAGTGCAAAAGTATGATGGTGCTGCCCGGCTTGCAGTCAAATGAAAAGGGATGCTTCTCAGTTTTAGCTCGAATTATTATAGCTTTTAAATTGAGGACGAATTATTATAGCTTTTAAATTAAGGACGAATGAGTATAGCTTGTAAAGCGCTATAAAAAAGTATGTTCTTAACGAAATTGTCCAAAACCTGCGAAGGCAGGAAGTTCTCCGAAGAATATGCAAAAATAATACGCTATAAAATAACTTGTATAGTGTTGAAGTTACCATTTGATAGCGTTGAAGGCATGGTCGGTTAAGTGGAGGAGGAAAGGAGGAAATACATAGATCCTGTCGGGCTAACTGTTGTATTAGCCATTTTCAAATTAGCTGCAATCACTATAATTATTTTTTTTTAGTCTTAAGAGCAGCAGCAACAATTTACGCTATCTTTTTCGACATTACTGCTAGGTTGATTTGTAATTCCGAATACAATTTTCGGACTTTCGGAAGATGGACACTTTTCTCTCGAACTCGATTATCTGGCGAGTGCTATAGAAGCAAAAAGTTGCACATTATGAACAGAAGCAGAATATCTCGAAAACCGGATGGAAAATGCAGAGAAATTATGAGATCTGGTTTCAAAACGGATCCGCTGCGCCAATAATCTTGATTGTTCGTTTTTGATGTTAATCAAGATTTAATTGATTTTACTCTTGATTTAATTTCGTAAATATTTTATAGTCGTTTCTGTTAAAGAAATGTTTTACTCTACTACTAAGAGATTTATATAATTTCATTGCGATCATTTAATTTAAATTATTTTGTTACACACTTTTTTCTTTTTCAAATATTTTATTCATAGATTTTGCCTGCTAGTGATTGAGTTAAATTTTATCGTAAGAGCATTCGATAAATTTAATAAAGTTTAGTTAATTGAGCAAAGATCAGCAGAGCATTGTCGCCGTTCTCAGTGACAGCGACATTAACACGGACAAAGGAAAAGCTTTTAACGCAACGTGTACACACACACATGCACACACATGCACACACACACACATACACACGCCAACCTTTGCATATAAATTCCATTAGGTGTAAACGAATTAAAAACTATTTTATTGGAGGTTTTTTTTTTTTTGATAAATATCGTTTCTAGTTCTTGCTGCTGCTGCTGCTGCTGCTGCTGTTGCTGTGTTTGTTGTTGTTGTTGCCATTTTCTCTTTGTGGCTATTGCTGCTTTTATTGGTGTTGTTGTTGTTGTTGTTGTTGTTGTTTTTATGCTGGTTATTGCATAGGTTAGCTTCTTCCAAAGGTCGTGTCACGCTTCAAACACTTTTGGTTTGGTTAAAGGCAATAAACAGATACTTCACGGTCTATGCAGGTAACAAGAGTAACAACAACAACAACAGTAACAACAACACCACCAACACCACCATTAAATTCCATTTCAGTAAGGACCACAATTTTGTGACCACAGAAAACGCTGTAGCGAAGTTTTAATTAGAAGGCTGCAACTAGCGTCAGTGTTTGACAGACGCGCGTCGGTCAGACGAGAAGTTGGCAGCAACTAACCTGAACCTGATGCTCGAGCGTGGTGTCGGACTGATCGATTGTATTGGTTTGTTTGGGAGCATTGAGGTTGGCCTGCTTGCTGTTGCTGCCGAGAGCTTGCTTGAAGTATCGTAGAAGTAGAAGCCTTCATGATGCATTCGATTTTAATGCAATTAAGCTGAAAATTACATTGTTTAGCAGTTCATTAAATGCATTTGATGCATGGAGCAGAGGACAATGCTTATGTCGCTGTCGCTGTCGCTGTCGTTGTGGATGCTGATGCTGTTGCAGTGATTGCTACTGCGACTGTGGACGCCATGATGGCTCTTTTCTGGCCGCATGCTAACGGTATAAACAAGCATTAGAGTCCTCTGATACTCTGACGTACCGAGAAGTACTATAGCTACGGAAAAATTTGATTAACGCAACAGCAGTAGCCGATTTTGTTACCGAAACGTTTGAAAGGAAGAAAGGAAGGAAGGAAGAAAGGAAGGAAGAAAGGAAGGAAGGAAGGAAGGAAGAGCGGGCGAGTGACGTAGACTTTTTGAGGAAACTATACACACAATATAGATTGGCGCATATTTTCTGGTCTCTGTCTTTTAATTGAGTTAAAATTTATGTTAAAACTTTGTTTATGTTCGATTTTAATAGAATCCACAGTATGTATCGTATTTGTGGTTGTTTTATTGAATTTCAGTGTGTGTGTGTGTGTGTGTGTGTGTGTGTGTGTGCGTGTAGGTTTTTTGGTAATTAAATCAATTATAAGTTAGGTTTTTTTGGTTGTTTTGCTTAAAAGGGAAACATTTTGTTTATATTATTATTATTATTTATATTATTTATATTATTTATATTATTTATATTGTTTATATTATTATTTATATTATTTATATTATTATATATTCATTTATATTTGTTTTTTATTTAAAAGTGTTTTTATATTGATATTTGTTTATATTATTAATTGTTTAAATTCATTAAAAACTCGGCTGCTTTAAGTGACCGAAAGAGGTCGAAATTTTCTTCAGAAACTATAAAATGAAGAGAATATTTTTTTTTTAAATTTTTACACAGTAAAAAAGGATTCTACATAAAAAAATGATAATGATTTAAAATTAAATTTCTTAAATTAAAAAGAGAAAATAATTTCAAATCAATAAATAAATGAATTAATATAAATTGAAAATTAATCTAAAAATTGACAAATGAAAGAAAACGATTATAGGAACATAAAAAACAATTAGAACTTCTTCAGAATAAGAACTCGATAAAAATTAAAATTATAAGACAGAAGATAAAGAAAATAAGCAAAAACAAACTCGATAATGAAAAGAAAAGGAACGGAAAATATGAAACTAAAAATTATGAAACGTCAAAAAAGTGTAAAAATTAAAAATTGTGTGACAGACAGACGGAAAGCAGAAGAAGAAGAAGCAGAAGCAGAAGATTGATATGATAAAAGGAATACGAACACACACACACACACAAACGAGTTTACCTCAACACTTTCTATTGTAATATAACGTGCCTACATTTGTGTGTGTGTGTGTGTACATGTGCATAGAGAGATACGACTATGACAATGACAATGACAATGACAATGACAACGACAATGACACTGAAAATGACACTCAAAATGACAATGACAAACTTGGTTATTGATATTGAGAGATGATAAAGTTTGAGGAACGCACAAGGAACGAACATGAACGAATGAAATGAATAGAGACAAGAGGAAGTTTTCCGTCACACACACACACACACAATAATTCTGAGAAGCAAACAAACAAACGAACAAACAAACGAACGGATACGGAACCGGAAACGCACAACCAAATCAACAAAGAGGCAGACATCTTTTGTGGCAACCACGTTGCATAAAATGAAGTGGTGAACCCATAACAACAACAACAACAACAACAACAACCACAACCGCATTAATAAGGAAAAAAGGGGTGGTGAGGGGTTGAGGGTGAGGGTGCTAAGGGTGCAAATACAACGAAACTTTTGAAAAAACTTGATTCTTCATGCTTTTGAGCATGAAATGCTTTTCAGTACACACCGCGAGATTTTGTTGAGATTTGGTCAAATCTCGCTTGCGCTCTCACGATTTGATTACGGCTAAGAAACTCTGTCTCGTCGGCGCATGTGCGAGACTTTTGTAACGCTTTTTCAACCGAGATCTTGTCTCCACTCAAAAATTGGAGAAATTCTAGACGAACAATATCTTTGCTCAGTGTACTCTTGCTGTCAGACAGACAGACAACAACGAGACGAACAACAACAACAACAACATATTGCCGAATCAACATATAGCCCGTACGACACGCAATTGTTCGTGCTGTTCGACTGTTTGAAGTCCAACGTTAGAGCCCTCTCTTTGCAGTCTCTTCACTCGCGAGCACTTCATTTAACCATTTCAGCTCGATTTGTCGTCCGTGGCCGTGTGCGACTGTCTGTCCGTCCAAACGCCGCACTCATACTTGTACTCGGAAACGGCAAGCGTGTGCCGCTTTCGCACTCATTGTTTCTGACTTGAAATGTCACTTCGTAGCACTTCGTTTGTGACAGTTAAAAGACATGTTTAGTTGCACACATTTTATTCATGCCGATATTGCTGTAGTTCGGTAAGTGTGTGGGTGTGGGTGGGGGCGGGGGCGGAAAACACAAGGGCCAACCATTCAGCAAATGCTTGACTGTGAATTTACGTATCTTTTGTGTGTGCTGTTATCGTCTGCTATTCATGCAATGTATTCATATGAGTATGAATGCATGTTTGAAAGTGTGTTTGCGTGTGTGTGCCTATGCGTGTTTGCATGTTGTTCACATCCGCTATTCACATTTGTTGACAATTCTAGACAATAAGTTAATTTGTTGTGAGCGCTACTAGCGCAAAATATTTAAAGTCACAAAATGCTAGAAAAGTCTTATTTTGCAATTTTCTGGACAAAATTAAGAGAATCTTTTCGAAATTTGAAAAAAAAAAAAAGCGGTCACGTATAAAAAACCGCGTTTTATAGATAACCAATATTTGTATGTAGGTGAAAGGTGAAGGGTGAATGGTGTTTTTTCAGCTTAGATAGAACTTTCGATAGGGACAACTGTCAATACAAGCTGTCCTTCTGACCGCTCTTGTTGTTAATTATATTCAGTATAGTCTGGCAAATCATCATGAGTAGACTCACGCTTCAACAACGCTACCAATTTATTTAAATTTACTTTGATAATAAGTCGTCGATTCGAGCAACTTATCGGCGACTTCGTGAATTTTATGGCGCACATAATCATCCATCAAATGAACAAGAACAAGCCATCCGTCGAACTGTGGATAGATTTCGTACCAAATGGAGTGAGACGAATCCACAAGAGACTCTACAGACTCCATTGCATCCAAAAAAAATGCACCCTTTGGTACAGTTTACATGCTGGTGGCATCATTGCTCCTTATTTCTTCAAAAATGAGGTCGGAGCTCGCGTTACAGTCAATGGAGATTGTTACCGCACCACGATCAATTTTGATTTTGATTTTTTGTTTGAAAATATAGATGTCATTGATCCAGACGAAATGTGGTTCCAACAGGATGGCGCTACCTGCCATACGGCGACGGCGACGGCGACGTCAAGAACAGCCGCGATGGCCATATGCCCGAAATCAAATCATCAAATATTAATGCCATGTCTTGATCTTTCGAGTTAATACAACAATTTTATTAAGATTAAATTTTTTGTGTTAGTTTTTACCATTTGAAGTTCTATCGGGCTTAAAAAAACACCCTCTACTTTCAAGAGACATATGTACTATAGTCGTGTAAACCTTTTTCGAACTCAACCAAAAGCCCCAAACTTCGGCTTTAAGGAGCTTTAAATGCTATAATAATTCGTTTAAATGGGGCCAAGTTTGCTATTGTCAGTGCTATAAGGGTTAATTGACTTGAACAAACAATTTAAATGTATCGAAATGAAGTCTGTTAAGCGGTAGAGAATAATGACTACTATGGGTCACAATACGAGACGATATAATCCTGCTGTTCTGTAAGTTTATCGACTTTGCGAAAAGGTAAAGGCGGATTAATCCTCTTTCCGCAATAGTATTGGATAGAAGGAAGGAAAGAAGGAAGGTAGAAAGATAGGAAAGTACTTAAAAAAGCAATGAGAAATTTCAGGATTTCAGGACATATTGGAATTTATGTTGGTAATAAACTCAAGCTTTTTCGCTTTCTCTGTTTGAGAACAAAAAAGGAGAAAACACTTTTAAAGTTTATGTAACGATAATTTGCACACAATTCCTTTTTCAACCTGATTCCAAATAACAACAACAACAACAACAACAAACAACATTCGGAAATGATGTCCACAAATTTGCGCGTGTGTTCTCTGGTGTGTTCTTCCATGGTTATGGAGTCCTTCGTTTAACGCCGTGCTCATGCTCGTGTGCTGTGATGCGTTGCGTTGCGTTGCGTTGCGTTGCGATGTGATGGGATGTGATGCGATACGATGCGATGCGATGCGATGCGATGCGACGCGACGCTCCGCTCCGATATCGAGCGATCTGCAATCGACCGTGACAAACGGCCTTTAATTGTTCAACCATTTCGAGCTATGTACATACGAGTACGTCCCCGTCTGGTACGCTTTGCTGCACCAGAATCAGCAGCTGGGTATTGTTTATCGAAGACACAAACCCTACACGCCCTCTATTAGCATTGATAGTGCCCCAATCATCCATCCATCCATTCATTCCACCATTTAGCTATTCAACCATCGACATCTAACTATCTCTCTCGCTATGTGTCTCTCTATTTGTCTGCGTTTCTGTCTCGCAACTGCTTTGCGATTGATGTCTCTGCCGACCTGTCACTCGGCGTGCCTCTGATTTGCCCTTTGGCGCTGCGATTTAAATTTGAATAATTTGCAATTTATAGACAGAGTTCTCTCCCTCTCTCTCTTTCTCTTTGTCCTTCTGTAGCGTGGATTTATGCAGATTGATTCGCAATTCTAGCCATCTCGTACATCTCTGTCCGTCCATCCGGCCCGGTTCATTCCGGCCAGGTTCGAAGCAACAACGCCTGATTTAATTGATGCTCTACGCTTTCGTGTGCATTGTTTGCTGACTGCTCTTCTTTCTTCTTCTGCTTCGTTTCGAATTAAACGATCGAATTAAACGAAACAATTTCTCAGAAATTCACGAACATTTTTGAGGTTTTATTCGGTCGTCGTCGGCTGCTGAGAAAACGTTGCTTTTCATCGTTCAATTTAAAGCTCTTCTGGAGCAGACAAGTTTTTGGAACGCATACAAAATACGTACCAAAAATTGTTCAAAGAGAAATGTTTCGAAAACGAAATTCCCGAATAATTTCCTAACAAACGGATTTGTAATTGATGCCATGGTTATAGGAACGTCTTGTTCCTTTGTATGGCATTTATTTTCTAGAATAGCGATTTTCTAAGAATCGCCCGAGAGCTACACACTAAAGCCATATGTTTTCACAAGGTTTGTAATTGCATTTTGCCACGAAAACGTGAAACACATTTAGCAAAAAATAAAAAACTAAAAGCAATGCCATGTCTTTAACGTATAGCGAGATTTGCGACAATCGTTGCAAATATTTCAATGATAACAAGATCAATTGTAGTAAGCTACAAGCTGTCACTCTCTCTCTCTCTCTCTCTCTCTCTCTCTCTGGGATATACCTACATTTAACTAGAAAAATATAAAAAAGTTTTTTACTGCATCGTTCGGTAGTTAGTGACTAATAGTAACTCTACTCGCTTATCATACTCGTACAATATAATTTAGACCCTTTAGAGTCTAAATAAGGTCTAAAGTTTAGAACGTATTTCGTTTTTTTAGGAGCCCTTTCTATTTTCATGACTCTAGCGTTCATAATATTTCATATTTCGAATTAATTTCTGTAGTCCTTTAGAAATTTGCAATATTAGATTTATTAAATTTAGGTAATAATAATAATAATAATAATAATAATAATAATAATAATAATAATAATAATAATAATAATAATAATAATAATAATAATAATAATAATAATAATAATAATAATAATAATAATAATAATAATAATTAATAATTTTAGGTATTAATTTAGGATTTGCTTTGAGGAGTAAAAAAGGCTAAGACTCAGAAAGCTTTTTAGTACTCTTTTTGTACTCTTTTTTTATGAAAAGTTGTACATATTATATGTTAGTTAGTAAAGCAAGATTTTAAGAATAATTTTAAACTCAATTTTGCCAGGCTTTTAGACGGAAAATATTGCAGTGATCTAAATACTTATGGATTGAACAAAATACTGTTAAAAATTCAAGCGCTTTTGTAAAATTAATGTGTCACACTCACCAGATCTCGTGGTTTTTTCACCAGATTTTGATTTTTCTTAGCATTTTAAACGAAAGCTCTTTCTGTTGTTGCTTTTCAGCGAAGAGTTAGTTGATGCTTTTCAAAAGATGGTTACTTAAAGACTCTCTATCTGTTCTTCTTTCTTTTGTTGTTCATGTTCTATAACAGCATTTTGCCAGTCTATATCTGTCGATGGCGTTGTATATAAAAAAGTAAAGATAACACAACAATATTTCGCCACAACCACTGAACCGATTCGATTGTCCGATTGACAGTGTTGACAACAATAACAAGAGTAGCAGCAGCAGCAGCCGCAACAACGTTAACGACGACAACGGCCATACTGATTTACATACGATACTTTGAGTGCATTGTTGGAGAATATTGTTTCTGATGATGATGATGAGGTTGTTGTTGTTGTTGTTGTTGTTGTTGCTTTTTTACAACAGCAGCGTCGTCGCTTGCATGCAGCAAAATATAATTATTTTTCTAAAGTCATGACAAAAGCGAAATTTCAGTTTTCAAAAGCAAACAAAAAAAAAACAAAACATAGCGTGATCACGTGGTGCGGAGTTATTGTTGTTGTTGTTGTTGTTGTTGTTGTTGTAAAAAATTATTAGTTTTTACATACAATATTATTGTAACGTTAGCCGCTTATTGTTTTTGATTGCAATTGTTTTCTCCGATTGCTTTTGCGCTGTTACTTTTTTTTTTTTTGGAAAAAGCTACTTTTTTTTTTTAGAAAACTTTATTTCCTTTTTCTGATTGCCACTGTAAATAAGACCTAGAACAACAACAACAACAACAACAACGCTGTAAATATCGTACAAAAAACTTCATTCTATTGATAGGCGTAGAAAATCGCCAGCGTTCCACGAATTCGATCAACAACAAATCGACAACGTAACATAACGTAATTGATAAATGTTTTTAAACCGATTAATTTTAGTAGAATTTTGGTACATATTTCTAAAAACGCTTTGAACGAATCTCGACAGGTTCACGCCGCCGCCGCCGCTTGTGGCCAGCATCGCCCAAAAATACTCAGCAAACTTCCGCGTTAACGGTTCCGAATCGAATGACACAACAACGATTTTCCATCTACAACGAAAACGTCGGAAGCAACGCAACCGACGCAATTTGGCGTCTCGGCGGATTTTTCAACCCCGAAAACTGCTGCGCCTCGACACCGAAAGCGGCGCGCTCATGCAAAGCGTGTGTGCTGCGGCGACGTTGTTTTTGAATGAGCTTTGGTGAATTTCAGTTTATGTGTGAGTTCGGGTGTGTGTGTGTGTGTTCGGGTGTGTGTTCATGTGCGGGTATGGGTGGGTGTGTGTGGGTGAGCGTGCGGTCATAGTCTACCATTCCGTTTTAGCTACTAACTGTCACTGTACTGAGTTCGTTTGACGGCGCGTACGGCGCGTACGACGCGAGATTGTCAATGCGCAGCGCCACCAACACAAACAACAACAACAACAACAACAACAACGACCACGTCTATTCCACAGCTGAAATCACTGCTCATGAAGCATGACATCGTGAATGGGTTACTTGTCAAATTGACAAACAAGCGCGTAAAATAAATGTGTGTACACACACAAACATACATCCATATGTTCCTGCATACATACATACATATGTATGTCGACGGACAGATTGTTGTTGAATCGTTGTATATCGCGCCGATGAAGACATGAAGTAATTTTTTTATTGATTGTTGTTGGATTTCTTAGCTGTGATCGTCTTTTTGGTTGGTCGATTGATCGGACAACTGCGCGCACAATTAATTTGACAGTTAGTTTGACAGCCGAAGAGGTAAAGGCAGAAAGTAAAGGAAGGCAGCGAACGGCAGCCAGAGAAAGAAGCTGACAGAGAAAACGGTATTATTATCCATCATCATCCAAAAATATGAAATCGAATTTGTAGATTTCTGTAGATGGATGAAATGGATGGTGGATGAAGGTTTGACAATTCTGCTGCGTTGCCTTTGGGTTGTCGTGAGGGCTTCTTCCCCCTTTTTGCTCCTTGTTGTTTATTATGTGTATGTCCTCTTTGCAATATTTACTCGTTGTTTCATATTCGGTTTCATGGCATGGTTAGCATTATCATAAACCCATACGAAATCGCTATTTGCAAAAAGGGGCGTTTTTCCATCCTTGCATCATCAAAGAAACGACCCCGCGGTTTCGTATCGTAAAATCGCTAAATCTAATTTGAAAGTAATTTGCCAGGATGATGGAAGACACAGCAGCGGAAAGGATGTTAAAAAAGGAACGGCTTTTAAAATATTCGGAATTTTTTTTTTTTTTACCAAAGTAAAGTTCCAAATTTTTTTTGCAGCTGGGCTGAGTGTTAGAGTTGTTGTTGTTGTTGTTGTTGTTGTTGTTGTTGTTATTTATGAGAGAATAAAGAAAAATTTGAAATGAGCTAAGAAAAAAATTCTATGTTTTAAAAGAAATAAAATTATGTTGAGCTAAAATTCCAAACAAACCATTTTCGGTTCATGGTTTTTTTCCCGCCTTTTTCGATAATTAGTAACGGTCAGTCGATTTGTTTTGTGCAAGCGCTTTCTTTTGTGTCAGCGCCCTTCACACTTTTCTGAACAACCGGAAGTTGAAGGAATGCACAGACACTAAAACTATTAAGAGTATGTAGTCAAATCGAGGGGTATGTGTGTGTGTGTGTGTGTGTGTATTCTATCGCCATTGTTCTATTATTCATTTCGTTTCATTTCAGTGCTTGTTGTTGTTGTTGTTGTATACAGTTCAATAGACGAACTTTAAATACCGGAAGTGATGCCTAACATTTCATTACTACGCTCTGGAATGAGCGAGAGACGAAGGGAGAGGGAGAGAGAGAGAGAGAGGGGGGGGGAGAGAGAGCTAGGAGTAATAACTCATTATTACTTCGGTTTAGAAATAAATAAAAACGACTCAGAAATTTTAAAACACAATTTATTGAGCTCACAATTAGTTAATTTCTTCTGGTTTGCGAGATATTCCGCTGTTAAACAGGTTTTTTGTTCTATACACAGAAGAATAAACTATACACACACACACACACATACGTAAATGTTTGTACTATGTAGTCTAGTTCAGTACCTAAAGGGTCAAAAGCAATCAGCCTCGAATCACATTCGAATTGCTATTACTGAATCCAGAAAAAAGGAGTACTTATAAGAAGAAGAAGAAGAGATAGGAAGTAAAGTGAAAAATGTGAAGGCACACACCCACCCACACACAAGCCCTAAAAAAGCTACAAACTCGATTGAAAAAACCCAACCTTTTTTACGTACGATTGAGTCCATTCTTTGCAGAGCTACACCGCTAGAGCTGGGAGTAGCGGGGCGGAGAAAGGGGTGCACGAAAGGGGTTTTGGGGGGGTGAAGAAAGAAGTAGCCGCCGTATGAAAAAAAAAAAGAGTGAGGGTTCGGCTACGATCACCGAACAGAACACAACATAAAATAAAATAAAATCGTGCTTTAAGCCGCAACAAAGACTTTGTGATTTTAGAATTATTTACTCGATGGTCGACGGTCGATGGCACCATTCTAGCGCCAACCGAAGCGGTACCGAGGCGGGAGCGCCAGTCCGTTGCTTCGGCATTAGAAGTAGAAAATCCATTGGCAAGCGATTGTTGTGGAGCCCAAATATTCACTGAACTGTAATCAAAACGAATTAAACGGACGGCGATGCGTCCGGTCGTATCGTTGGGCGACGACTTTGCGAAGATGCGTCGAATTCTACAGGCGGCAGACGGTTGCGGCGTTGGTATAGAAGGGTGCATATGCAGAAAGTAGTCTGTGACAACAACAACAACAAAAACAACAGCGACCATTAAAGCAATGCGAAAAAGTAGAGAAGAATAAAAAAAGTGGAAAAAGCGAATAAAAAAAAACACATAACTTATTGCGAGCGAGTAAAAAGTGAAAGAATGTGAATGTCCTTTATGTCCTTTTTCTCTTCTTCTTCGCTCTCATCGTTATGTATCGAACAAATTCAAATGTATGTACCTACAACATATCTCGTGAGTGTACCGAGCTATCATTCAGCTCAATGGATAATGGATACGTCGTTGCATACGTCGAATCTGACCATTATTCCGACCATTCCGACCATCGGTTCGGTTGTTCTGATCCATTTAGTCAGTTCGGTCCCTTCAGTTCGGTCCATTTCAGTTTCGTTCAGTTTAATCCAGCATGATTGTGATGAATGTCAGTTTCGGTATTATTTTACGTTCTTTCAATAAATATCGCACGTTTCAAGTAAAGATATTTGAGAAAATCGTGGGTTGTTCTACGGATGCAAAAGTTTTCATTATATTTTTCATTATAATGAATCGATGATTTTTCTTCCTCCAATTTCAAGAGGAATTTTGCTTCAAGCCTTTTTCATTTTTCAAAATAATTCTACAAAATTGTTAGTAGAAAAACGAATTTGTTTTAGAAAGTTTTTCTTTAATAAATTTGGAATTTCTTGCAACAAAATTAATTATATTACACGATACATATGTACATACCACACTACCAAACTACTAAAGGAACTTTGACCTTTTTGCTATGATATTCGTGTAGTACGCAAATGAGACAAAGCGTATCGAAGCATCGAGGCTTTGCAAAGATTTTCGAAAGCAGTGCAAAAGTTCTTACACTTTGACCCAAAAGTTGCGGTCTGCCTCAATTACGCAGTTCAAAATGTGCCCTGTCTGCCCAAACTTCCGAAATCAAAAAGAATATTTGTGTTTCGTTTGAGGTTAAAAGTTCAAGCAGTGTTTTTCTCAGTTCTTGCATTCAATGTTCAGGGCCCTAAAATGCTCTTTTGGGGCTGAATAAAGGCGCGTGGATTTTCAAAATTATTGTAATGCAAGGTTTTTGCTTCCTAAAGTTTATAAACTTTTTTATTATTAAAAAAAAAGGGTTTTTTGATGTCAAAATCACTTTCAAGTAATTAACTATCAACATATCATAGCAACATTTACCATTAACAATATTATCCTTCTTATCATCAGGATCATTAGTACCATCAGTATACATATATCTACGAAGTATGTAATAATCAATATTATTAGCTGCGACAGAAACATCATCAGCATCATCACAAACGTCATCAATGCCGCTATCACGATGATAGACGCGTTGTTTTGAGGATGGTTGGTTGGTGGTTGGTGGTTGGTGGCTGCTGGTTAACCGAAAGTTATGCAGCGACGACCCACAAAGAAGAAGAAGGTCAATCGAAATCAACTAACAACGCGTTGATGTGATTTTGACAAACATTTGGGTTGCGCTAAATCACAAAAAGGAGGCAAGTGAGGGGGGGTTAATGGGGGTGTGCATGTGTGTGTGTGCGCGTGGAAGTGTTTGCGTTGAACGATGCCCCAGAACATCCTTTCTCGTGGTTGCCGTGACGTGAAAATGGCGCAGGATTTCACGACATTGTCGATGATGGTGACAAAGTGAGATTAAAAGTGACTTTGTTAAATCGTGGATCATCAATCTCAGCGCTACGCACACACACACACACACACACACACACACACAGGCCACAGGCACAGGCACAGGCACATACATATATACAAAGTCTTGTTCACAGCGTATGTGTCTGCTGCTTTTTGTGTATATGAAAGCAGTAACTTCTATGTATGTGTTCGTTTATGGATGTTGTCATCCGAGAACGAACGACCGACGGACCGACCGACCGACCGGCACCAGCCAATTTTAATGACGCGATCTAAACAAACCACAAACCAAAATCTACTCTTAGTACATACATACATATATGAGTTTTAGGAGTGTGTGTGTGTGTATGGGTGCGTATGTGTGTGTGTGTGACACGTGTTTTATCTACTGCGTGTATGATGTTGGCATGTGGTTACTGCTGTCGTCGATGTCGTCGTCGTTGTCGTCCATGTTGTTGTTATTGTATTTGATTATAATGCTTTTGATATTATTGTAACTTGTTCTTGTTCTCTTGTTCTTGCTCTCTCTGGCTAATCAAGATCTTGTGACAAAGAAAGCGTTTGAAGAGCTAAAAGGAATATTAATTAAATTAAATTTTCATCGTTGTTTAATTGCATTATGTGACATTACTTCATGGAAGACATTACTTCATGGAAGACATTACTTTATGGAAGACATTACCGGGCGTGGTAGAGAGAAGGAATGATGGAAAAAATGTGGCATAAAAAAGAAGTTTAGCAATCAAATCTAAACCTTTTGAATATTTTAATTGACTTTATTAAATATTGATACGAGTATACAATGATTTATATATATATATATATATATATATATATATATATATATATATATATATATATAAAAATAAATAAATAAAAAAATATTGCTAAAAATAAAGAAAATGGTTTGCATAAAGTTATTTTGGAGAGAAAGGCCTCAACCCACTCAACGGAAGAGAGAGCTTAATATGAGAGCTCACCGCTCTTTATATGAGATTTGCGTGAATTTGTAGCAGCTTCTCTCTCACTCTCTCTCCGAACTCTCTCATACTCTCTCTCATACTTATTCTCTCTTGAATATGAGTACCATATTTTTCTTTTTAGTGTTAGTCAGAACTATCATCACGTGACGTTCTTTTTCGTTTTGACTTTTCATAACGCTAAATGCGAGCAATAATTTCGTAAATTTCTCACGTGATGAAGTAAAGAAAACGCGCAAAAAAATCCATTATAAAAATATGTAGCGGAAGGGTAGTGCGGAAGGGGGCGGCGTGGGGGTGGGGCGAATCGAAACGTTTTCGCTATTACGTGAGTCAGTCTGCGACACAGCTGCTGATAGTTGCTTTCTGGCGCAACTAAAGACGAGAACGAGGAAGAGGAAGAGGAAGAGGAAGAAGAAGCAACACATACCACAATAATCTTAGGCATAGTAATAATTATTTCGCCATTAAATGAGTTGGCAGAAGGCGATGGATGATGCCATGACGGATGGACGCTTCCGGTGGTACGCGAGACCGCAGCTGTAAATGACTTGAAAGCAACGCGCGTAGCCTGAGCCTGCCTTCCTTCCTTCCTTCCTTCCTTCCTTCCTTCCTTCCTTCTTTGTTTATTGTTTTATGCTACGTGAAGAAGAACGAGAAGAAGAAATTGAGGAAAGAGAGTGACGGCTGCGTCTTCCTCCTTCCTACCTTCCTTTTACAATCCACAATCCTTCTTCTTGTGTTGTTGTTGTTGTTGTTGTTGTTTCATTTCATCTTCATTTCATTGTTGTTGAAATCAATGCGAACATAAAAACGCCTTCGCCGGACCACGGACCACGACCACGTTGCAAAGGACGACGCACATCCTGGCAACGAATGCAATGCAACAGATTCCATTTTAACGCCTCATTAACTTGACTCCGTTCGTTCGGTTTACTTTTCTCCATCTCAAGTTAACGCAGCCCGCCCGCCAGCCCGCCGACTGGCCTGCAGTTTGAGCTCCTTGTTGCTAGGACCTCGCCTCGGCTGTACACAGAGGATACGCCAATGGGATAGTTATAATAATTTAGCAATTTCAGCGGCTTAATTACGCGCCACATTTCATTTTTAGCACCGGCGCGAACACGGACGCGGCGCTACAACGCGCTGCTGAGCTGATGATGCAACAGGATGTGGTGAAAGGAAGTCGGTGAAAGGATTCGCAGTCAGTCGGTGATGGGTGGTGGATGGTGCTGTAGGTAAAGTAGCCTGCGTGACCTTCGTTAGGGCCGACCCGCTGATAGTCAGCCAGTTAATTTGAAAGATCCCGCCTTTATTATTCTTATACTTATTTCTTGCTTCGTTCTCTCAACGCAGCCGCCAGGTATTTATTTTAACGACCGCGAGCCACTAAACTAACACTAAAGAACGTTGGGGCTGTCCGTCCCGGACCTCGAACGCAGACACGGCCCGCGAAGCTTCATTGCGTTAAGGAGGAAGCCTTTGGCTTTTGTCTGCAGCTGGCGACGACGCTGGAGCTTCGTAAACAATTTGTGTTGACGGAATTCCGGGAATTTTCTCGAGACTTCCTAACACCTCAACTCACACAGAGGTGGAGAGAGAGGGAGAGAGAGAGAGAGAAGGAAGGGAAAAGGTGGTTATTATTATTATTATTTTGCTTCATGATATCGGTCGCAAGCAAAGGGTTTCGGGGGGCGGGGGCGGGGGAGGAGGCTCATGTCCGACTATAATTTGTGAGAAATATAAAAAGTTAAGTTATCATAATCTCTAAATGGACATAATATCCTCATGTCTCCGAGGCGTAAAGCTCGGAAACTGTTTACTGGATTTTGATAATTGCAAAAAGGTTATTTAGTCCTAAATCTCCGTTTTTAAAGCTAAGAAAAAAAATAAAAATCCATTCCGTCGAAGCCAAGTTATCGTATGCTGACATAAATATGTCAAGTTAGGCAACATTGCAGCTCAAACTACGTTATCAAAGGCCAAACAAGAAATATGCAAGCTTCGATGCAATCGATGCAAAATCTAAGCAAACTTGTGCAATCTCTATATAATAACGAGATTAAACGAGATAAACGAGATGATTTAACCTGATATTATTAAGTTTTTTCTTAGAAAACTTTTCCATTTTAAAGTTAAGTCCATATCTCTGATAATTAATTCAGTTAATTTTATTTATGGTCGTTTTTGTCCGCTCTTTTAAGCTTTAGTTCTTCATTCAGTTCAGGACTAACTTTCCTTTCCTAACCTGTCCTCTCCTCAACCATCCCGAGACCATTAGACGACAATATTTTTGAAAAAACAAAAAAAAATTAAAACGTTTGTTATTTTGTCCATCGTGTTTCAACGTCAAAACATTATACTCGCAATCGATAAAAGTTATCCGCATGTAGCAAGTCGACGTTAAGAGTAACAACAACCGACGCACGCTAAAGCATGTGGCTTGGCTCGTTTGTGTCCGGCGGTACATATTGTTTTTCAGCTGGACGCAGTCGATGTCCATCGAAAGAAGTCGATTAATGAACGCACACACACACACACACACACACACACACACACACACACACCGACACCGTAAAATTGTTAGCAAAAAGTGCTAAAATAATATTTTCTTTGTCACGCTACCAACAGACTCTTACTACTAGTACCGCCACCATCACCACTTCTTCTTCTTCTTCTTCTTCTTGTGCTGTTTGTGCTGTCCTTGTACTTCTTGTTCTTCTTCTCCTTCTAACCTAAAACTCTTCAGCGCTGAGTCTTCCTGCAACATAGTTTGTTTGCAACAAAAGCCACACGCTTCGTTACTCGTCATGCGAGAAAATGAGAGGCAGTGAAGCTTTAAGAGCGTAAAGCTGAGTCTCGTTGCAGTTGACTTTGCCGAGTGGCCTTCAGCTAACCCTTCCCATTCCTTCCTTTCACCCCTCCCCCCTCCCCCCTGAGTGTGTTCTCTGAAATGATTTGAACGCTTTACCTGCCAGGAATTTATTTAATACACTTTTTCCTCGCAAACGTAAACAACTTTTTTGCTCATCGCTACCAAGTTCGCTAAACTCACCATCACCATCCCCTTCACTCTTGCCACCGGGCCCCCCCCCCCCCCCCCGGTCCCCTTCGAACTCGGGTGCTACTCCAGCACTTAGTATTTCCTTCGGTATGAGTCTCAAAATTAATTATTGTTTGGCGGAAATTCTTTGCGCAGCGTCCAGCTTCATTCCGCCGTTTTATGGTTCATGGTTTATGGCTCGTAGTTTTATCTTATTGCCCCCCCCCCCCCTTCCACCCACCCCCGCCCTTGCCACAATTTTGTTATTTAGAAAGAAATTAATTTTTTCCGCTTAATGAGTAAATAGCCAAAGGACATTTATTTACGTAATTGTCGTTTAAATTGGATTTCCGTAAAGTTACTTAATCTTAAGATGTTCGTTCGGTCATTGAGAAGGATACGAAAGGAGTACCGCTTAATTAGTCTCGCCCTGCTGGCGATTTTGTGACTCCTCAATTATCAATCTTTTAGAGAATAAAATTCCAATTTCTAATTTGAAATTTTGATTAATTTCAACTAATATGAAATTGAATTAAATGACGATTATTTTAAGTTTTTTTTTGATTTTTGATTTTTTTTTTTTTGATTTTTTTTAATCCAAATTCGCACGCCCCGAAAACTCAAGAAAAAAAAAAAACAAAAACAAATTATATTATCTATAACGAGCTTTAGTAATGAAACGTGCCATCGTAAACACAAAACCGAAACAGCAATGATTCGAACCCAATTAGAACGAGCATCGAGAAATCGACTATAACGAATGCACACGAATGCAACGAATGTAGTGCGAAACGAATAATGAACACAGTAGTATAATCGGTATTAATTAATAACGAATGAATGTGTTGTAGAGGCACGAAGCTAACTAATATATAACTAATAACCATTAGTAACTAACCTACCGGTTCCGGAAACAATTTTTTGCGCTCAAATTAAAATCAAATTTACATTTTTAGTGTGAATTGAATGTCATTAGTCTTCTGTGATTTAAAAACTGTATTGTTTTTGAAACGTTCTTTTGGAATTTTGGCTTCGAGCTTTAAGTAACTCGAATACTGCTGCATTTTTTCCAACACCGTTTTTTCGGTAAATAAATCGCAATCTCAACTAAACTAAATTTCCTTTTTTTACAAAAGGTTAAGTCTACCGTAAAATAACGATAACTCGAAAAATATTCCCGAATAAAATTTTACTATAGCTTTTCGCAATACTGAAATGTTTCTATTGTAAATTCATATAGTAGGTACTGCTACTATATTAAACTTTTGTGAGGGATTTTTCATTTAGAACACTTGCCACTTTTAACACCCTCCCGCCCTTCCACCCCGCCCCGCCGTCCTTCCAACTCGCTATTTGCAAAAAATTCCGCGCATTCCTCGAAGTTTTGCTGACGTTTACAAACGTTTTATTTATTTTCTCTCAATTAGCGCAAGCACTCTCTCTCGGATATACTCGTACTCCCGCGAACGAACAGCGCGGGCCGGGCTATGCCGTTTTCACCCACATAAACGCCTGATGGAAAACGAGTAACGAGTGAAAAAAGTAACGAGAGTGGATGGGAAGAGGTAATGAGTTTGTAGTTAATGTTGTTGTGTGGGATGTTGTGTGGGTCGTCGTTGTTGTTGCTGGTAGTGTCGTTGATGGGGCTTGTGTTAATGACGGCCGTTAGTTTCTTGTTAAAGTGAGAGAAATATTTTTCGAGTTTGTTGTAAATGAGAAGCGTTTGTGGTGTGAAATTAGACTCATCAAAATAACAGTAACAATAACACTAAATAAATGTAGAAGTTTTCTACTAAAATGTTGCAAAAGTTGGCGGAATGAGGTGGAAAAGGGGTGGAAACGAGTGCAAAAGTGAAAGATGGAACGAACGAGTTAAAGCAATAATCAAAAAGAAACCGGAAGGATAGGAAGAGCAACACAGCTATATTATCGTAAATGAAGAAACGGAGTATAAATTGCTTTTTGCCACTTACTAAATTTGGTTACACGCATGAACGGGCAAGAGCTTCCATTTCTATCGTACACTCTAAAAAATACTACTTCATTGTATAAAAATTTTCTTTTCTATCGTATTTTTTATTGATTTTTTTTTATCCATAACTCGTGAAATCCTCCACCGATTCTTAGGATTTATGTGTAATGGCTTATGTTTTACAAAACTGAAAGTCTTAGGCTTTAATAAACAAAAATACGAAATCATGACCTATATAACGGGTGCGCCATCTTTTATATCGGTATGTAAACATTAAATAACTTTAACAATTACCAACCGATGGGCTTGCTTTTGCCAACATGCTTTTGATACTCCACCATTGCTTGCTTTTTACCATAAATCACTTCACACCGAGACTTCACTCAAGATGTGCCAATGAACTGGTTGAAGCGGTAAGAGAGGGTGTTGCCGAAAACCCACATGTATCGTATCGTCACGTCGTATAAAGTGCAATTGACTCAAAAAATATTGCCGACAAACCACGACCATGTCGCTTGCAATACGGTCAAACAGTAACATACCGACATAAAAGATGGCGCACCCTATATATTATGTATGTAATCGTATATGTATGTACATATGTATATCTTTCGAAAGTTATTAGTTTTTTATACTTTTTTCTCTCTTAGGAGCATGGTATAAAAAGTGCTACTACTGTCTCTGTTTTTTTCCCAAAAATTTCTGGAGCTGTTGTCGAAAGCGTCGAAAAATCTCATTTTAATTAACTACGAAACTTTATAATCATCCGAACAACATTGCGACAACTTTCGCAGCTTCAAGAAGTTTTCATCGTCATCATCGACGACTCTCAACAACGACTAAAACTATTTGGGAATATCTTGCGGCTGGTAAAAGCATCCAACAACGCCCCGCCAACAACACTCAATTACGCAAACGTTTAAGCACAGCCGCAATCCCACACAGACACACACACAGACACACACACACACCCACACATGTGCCATACACGCACAGATACTCACTTAACCCGATCAAAGCATGTTAATCCTGTTTGCTCTGTACGAAAACTTTAATCCTGTGGAAAATTTGTTACTCTGTCGATGTTGTTGTAGTTGTTTGCGTATTTTTTTTTTGTCGCGTTTTGTTGTTGTTATTGCCGTTGGCCTTAGCGTTACTTTTGGTGCAATAAAAAGCACCATTTAAGCTTCGCAAAAACCATCGAATACACATGGCTCCACTTTAATCAACATCAGCCGGTCTAACCGTGCCCACACTCTCAATCGCCCTCTCTCTCTCTCTCTCTCTTGCTTGCTCTCTTCATCCTCCTCCGCTCTCTAGAGCTAATGCCCAATAGCAATTGTGCTCCATGAGAATCATACGATTGTCCGGCTTGTCGTGCATGACATGTCGTCAAAGACGTCCTCCACGACAAGTTGCGGAGACGTACAGAATTTTGTATAGGAAAGAGTTGCATGAATAGCATGAGATCGAGTAGCATGAGATTGAGCAGCGTTAAGGTGTCGAGCTTACTGAGGCTGCCTTTGGTTTGGTTTTGTCACATTCGTCGAGTCGAGTCGAGTCGACGAGTCCGTCGCCTCTGTTTATTCGGTCACTTTGTTCGACGTTCGTTTGTTTTTTCGACGTTCGCTGAGGTTTTTGCTCGCTGTCAAACATTTTGAAATCGAACAAAGTGTAATTGTTTATACGTCTAGTGGCTGAGGGGTGTGGCCGCCTGCCTCCCTGCCTCCCTCCAGCTGAACTATAAAAACTGCACTGCTTTTTATTCATCGCCACACAAAAAATAGTCTCTCTCTCTCTCTCTCTCTCTCTTCTTCTGGCGATTCAAAAGTATGTTGTTGTTATTTCGTGTAGGTTTTTTCCTCCGTTGTATCGTTTACATCGCGGTCCAGGGAAAAAAGACACACACTCACACACACACAAACAGTCCACCCCTTCACCCCGTCGACATTCGCACAAAAACAATGTGAGGTGTAAAATTCTCGTTAAAAATTCAAATCGTCTGCTTGGTTGCCTCTGAATGGTTCGAATCCACACGATTAAAAGTTTTACTCCTGATGTTTGGTAACGATTTTGGTAACGAATAGGGCGAAAGGGGGTGGGGGGCCCTCTACCAGACACCGTCCGCCCATCACTAATAAAGATGCTATTTATTCGATTTAGTCGGCGAAGGTTTTTTGCTGAGTCTCAGTCGTCGGTCTTTGTTTATTATCAAACATTTTTTTAAAATTATGCTACTCAGCTAATATTTGAATAAATATATAAATAAAAATTCTTATGATTTTTAAAAACTTTTTAAAAATTTTTTAGCTTAATTCTTCATTTAATTTTTTGTTTTATTTTTAATTTTTTTAAAGGAAAGAACTGCCCCATAATTATTCGAAAAGAGTTTAGTTCAAAATGTTGCGTTATTTGCGTGTTTCCATAAAGTGGTTTTGCTTCGGTTTAGCGCCAAACTGGTTTTCGCACCACGAAAACCATCATAAAACCAGAAAATCACCGTTGAAATTGTTGTTGTGAGTTTAGCGCAAAACCAAAAAGATTTCTGGTTTTAGCCCGGTTTTCAACCCTATTTCGAAGTTCGAAATACTAGACGCCATAGCCTTGTCTCTTTCTACAATAAATATACAAAAAAATTTAGCAAACAAAACCAAACATTGCTTGTGCCTACAACAACAACAACAGCAGGGGGCGAAACCCAGCAAAACCGAAATAAAATCCAGTTTTGTATGAAAACACTTGACCCTTTGTCGATATTCGAAAGCCTAAACCAAAACTAAAACCATTTTATGGAAACAACATATTACTTAAAAAATTGTTAAACTAATTAATTAATTGCTAAATTAATAAAAAATTTTTTCCCTTTTTTCCTTTTTCCATTTCCTTTCCTTTTTTATTAACAATTTGTAAATTCTTTCCAATCGTTCCGATTTTATAAAAAGTTTTCATTCGTTTTGTGTTTATAAAAACTAAGAAATTAGCTTGCTGGCACAACAACAACAACAACAATGACACCTACAAGCAATATCATTTCCATTTGTCTTCCTCTTCCTCTTCCTTTACCTCAACGCAGACCATTCATCGCCTGCTGACCATTTGCTGCGTGCTCCGAGCATGATGGAACGTAGGCATAAATGATAGAAAACTCACCGAAACTGATGAATGGTCTGCGTGAATGACAGTGAGAAACATCGACATCGACTTTACACTTCCGAAGCCCACAAAGAAAAACGACGCGAAACGGGTTCGTTTGGGTGTCATGGAGTGTGCCGGTGCGCCTCGAATGCCTGCTGGCGACACGTGTGCGAAGCTTGTCTCCTATGATAATATTTATTTGTGCGCTTGAGTTCTTGCGGGGCCACCCCGGCGGGTCCTTTCCGGGGGGTTTCACCTCAGACCCAGGCAGCGACACACAAGCTCGCCGCGTCACGTTTCATTGAAACGACGTTCGTTCGTTCGTCCGGCGACGATGAAGGCCTCTGAGCAACGGATCAGGTAATAATCGATTTGAACGCTTTAGGGTTTCGGTTATCGGTTTTTTTTTTTTTTTTTTGGTTTTCGTGTGTCCTCGAGGCTCGTTAGAGTGCGTTGGATACTGATACTACCGAATATAGCGATAGATTTTCCGACCGAATGCATCAAAAAATGACCGGGCATGGTCGATGAAACGGTGAAGAGAAGACGACGAGGATGATGACAACGACGACGACAACGACGACGACGACGATAACAGCAACGACATGCTGGATTGAAGTAAAGCCAGATGAAGCCAAAATCATGCTGAAGAGTTACGAGAAGGTACTAGATTTTGAAGTGACTCGCCTGGACATGGGTGTGTGTGTTTGTGTTTGTGTGTGTGTGTGTGTGTGTTTTTGTGTGTGTGTGTGTGTAGTGCGAATGAATTGGTGTTTAATTTGAATGAGAGTGTTCGGCTGCAATAGATTATGAAAGCGATGCCATGAAAAGTCAATATAGAGACGAGAATGAGTTTTGAATTAAATCTCGAAGTTGTTGTTGTTGTTGTTGTTGTTGTTGTTTCAATTTGTAGCAAAATATTTAAATTCGCTTAAATCGAGGAAGTATGTATGTATGTCTACTAAAAAAAATAATTATTTTTTTTTTGGAAATAAATACGAATTCGAAAATGAAAAAGAAAGAGCTTTAATTGAGAATAACTTTATGCAGTGGACACTTGTGTTTAAATCTCTGATGGCAAACGCCATATCTCTCTCTCTCTCTCTCTCTCTCTCTCTCTCTCTCTCACTTTTCTTTTCACTTTTTAGAGCGTTTTTAATCTTTTCAAAGACGAAAACTTCAAGAAAAAGCCAAAATATTGAATATTTTTCATATTTTGTTTATTGACGTTGTCGCCTGTTAGCGCGCTGTTATTGTGATCGTCGTTGTTATTTGTTGTTTTTGTTATTGTTGTTATTATTGTGGCTACTATTGTCATTGTAATAATTAATGTAAAGACTTTCATTAAATGAAGGCATGAATGATGTATTTCAAATGAATGACAGAAGAAGAAAAAGAAGAAGAAGAAGGAGAAAAAGAAGAAGGAGAAAAAGAAGAAGAAGAAGAACTAAAATGAATGAATTGAAATAACTGAATTGTATGAATAAAAGATTAAATGATCAAACGTATGTAGTAGGTACACGGTAGTATCGCCAAATTGGCCTTTTTTGTAGATTTAGACTGAGATTTTCTTTCTTTTCAATTTCTATAATCTTCAGAAATAATACATATCAACAATAAAGAGAAAAAGGAAGGAAGAAAGAGAAAAAAGCGATGTTCGGATTAGGTTTTTACACGATATCAGAAAGGAATAAAAGCCACAAGCAAACTCAAAAGGAGCTCGAACGAAATCAATGAAATAAACTGAACTGAACTGAATTTTAAGCTTATGAAAGAAATTGTCGAGATCGAAGTGTATTATTATTAAATGTACATATGTATGTATGTATGTATGTATGTATGTATGTATGTATGTATGTATGTATGTATGTATGTATGTATGACACTTTGAAATGAGTGGTTTGTGAGGGAGTGAGAAAGAAGGTGGCAGGGAAAGGGTAGAAGTCGCCAACTGACTTTTTCAAAGACAGACAAAGAAAGTTTTAGAACGTCGAAAATCAGCTTTAGCAACCTTACAAGCATCGCGAACTCTCCTCATCTCAAGCTTAAGCTCTCTTCTCTTAAGGTTAATCTCTTTCGGAGGTACAATGTGTCCATTTGTTTGACCAGTCAACACGCCCCCGCATTCAGGCATGATAATAGTAAAATGTCATACTTGATTAGTTCAGGTTTTTTTGAAGGCATGTAAAGGGGCCCGTCCACAACAACAAAAAACACCACAGCCTCATGCTCCCGTTTTAGAGCCGCACACACTCATACGCACTTGCATCAATTCTGTTTGTCAGATTTCCTGCCGCCGCTCTCGTCGTCGTCGCGGCTCTGTTATCTCGTCGTTGTTTCCGTGGCCGGACGTGTGCAATTGTGTGCGTGCGTGTGCGTTTGTGAGCGAAGCGTAGAAATTCTCGGGCAACATCCTGATTTCGCTTAAAGCGTTGCCATATCAGTATAGTTTATGGAGTTTGCCGTTGACAAGCTTGCTTTCCGTTTGTTTCTAAAGAAAGAGTGTCCGTCCGTCCGTCTGTCCATCCGTCCGTCCGTCCTTCCAACCAAAGGAAATTCAAGTTTGCCGGCTGAAGAGAGCAGCAGAGAGAAGAAGCAGCAAGATGTCAATACAGTGAGTCAATACCGAGAGAGAGTGAGAGAATGAGAGTGAGAACATTTACATTATTGTCCACAATCTTTCAATAACAATAACATTAACAACAACAACAACAACAATGGAATTCCAAGAGTTAGTGACAGCAGCGAATATGTGTGTGTATGTTTGTGTTTATTTGTGCGTTTGAATGTCACACGATCCTTGGGGCCATCGAGGTCCTGCGTAGCTGTCCCATTATGAAAAACAAATTACATTCAATTTATTTTTGAACAAGTTTGCTTTCGGTTTCATTGCGCTCGTTCCTGCTGTCTGGCGCTTCGAAAGATATTCTGACATTTATTTATTTACTTTAAGTTTTATCGTTTAAGATGAAGAAGCGAAGAAGACTTTTGCCGTGCTACATATATCAACGTACATAGTTCTTATTGAAGAAGAAGAAGAAGGACCGCAAGCAAGTGAGAAAGGGTTAAACTCTCACGCTTTAGTTTGCAAACGAGTGCTTCCTGAGCAAAAAAAAAACAAAAAAAATTTCCATCGTCTCGTTTTAATGATGGTTGCTTCGTAAATATAAAGTGTTTGTTTTGTTGTTTTGGCAAAAAAGTGTTTAATTAAAATGTAAATGACATTTTTCTGACAGACTCCGTTTTTTTTTTCACATTTACAATCTTTTGGCTGTTTTTCTTTGGCTTATTTTTTAACCCACCTGTCAATAACATGACACGACTATTTTGTGGTTGGTTTCAAGTTAAGCAGTCAGACGGTCTTTGTTGCTGTTGTTGTTGTTGTTGTTGTTTCAAAATTAACAGTAGGTAATGAACAGTCAGAATCTTGCTTCCCGAAAGTCGGCGAAGTCTTATTGTACAAACGCGTTTTGAAATTATGGACGAAATTATGGGCCCGAAATTATTATCGGGCGAAAATCCATATTCTGGCTCGGACTTGTCTGGCCTGGCCTGTAACGATCATAACTTTGCTTCCTTCAAAAGGATTTTCAATAATTTTTAAATTGTAAAGTTAGAGCAAAAAAAGTTGCTCGTTTTTATTTTATTATTTCAAATATTTTGTGTGGAAAGAAAGTAATAATGATAATTTACTAATTAGTAAGTAAAGAAATTAATAAATAAATAAAGTTCGATCAAATTTAATCAGCCCAAAGAAAAGGCGCTAAAGGTTGATTAGTTTTAATCCGTGGTTAAGAGTTTTTTGAAAAGAACGGTGCTTTATTTATTTAATGAATAAGATTTTGCTTCATTTTGTAAGGCTTTTATTTCTTATTCTTCTTCTTCTTTCACAGAATATGTGTGTTGAAAATATAAAAAGAATATTGAAAAGAAAGAGGCGTCCGGGCGTGGAAAGTGTTGACAAAGAAACCATTAAAAATGCAATTTTATTTTATTATCCCAACAAGAGGATGGAAGAAGATGGGCGGATGGGGGAGGGGTGGAGGGGAAGGGGGAAAACGTGTTAAAAAAAACAACAAATAAAAATCCGTATTCACATGCGTGTCCTCTTAAAAGGATAAACGAATATAAATGTCAAGTCGTTCTCGGAATACAGAAAGAGAAAGATGGTCTTAATTTTTTTGTGTGCTTCCTTTCAGTGCGCATTTGCTGCGTCTATTAACACTAACAGACGCCAGTCGGCGGAGTAAAGGCGGGGCAGAGGGAGAACGGGGGTAAGTATGATGCTGAAAAAAGCAAACCTCGCGCAATGAATGGCCCTTCATAATGCTGCATATTGAAAAACAGGGAAAAATCCATTTTGCATTTTTCAGATCCATTTGCGAATATAAAAATATTAAAGCCAGCCACTATTACCCCGTCCCGCGACCGTACCCACCCTCCGCATTACAGCAAGTATTGTAGATATGGCAGAGTAGAAGGGCCCTTTTCTGATGAATGAATGAGTCGGCATGTGGTACGCGCGAGTGTACAGAAGCATGCTAACCCTTCGAAACCTTCTCTGGTACTGCTTAACCCGACCTTTGATCCCCTGCCTCCTCCTCGCACCACCGCCCCTCCCTACCACATCATCACATGAGTCTCACGAATGCGAGAGCGATCCCGGAGCTAACGGTCCGCGGAGTGCGGTGCTGTAAACGTGTTAAACTCTTAGATATGCGCGGATACAATACGCGTGTGTATGTATGTATATGCATACTTAAGCATACTTAAGAACTGCTGTGTATTCTGTGTTTGTATCTCTGCATCTGTACAGCGTGACAAATTGAATGAGAAGTGAAAAGGAGAAAACAACAAAACAACAAAAAAGAGACCGGAAGTGAGTAGATTCAGATTTGGATTCGGTCTGGCAAAAAAAAAAAAATATCGAAAAAAAATCAAAGGATCAATCTCAGTTCTTAAAAGAGAACTGAAAGGCAGTTAATAAAACATGAAAAAAAAGAAATCTTCGGAATAAAAGTATGTAAATCTTCAAATAATAGTAGCGGAATGTGTTTGAATATGAATATAAATTGAAAAGATTCGAATTTTGGGCGAATGGTGGGAAATACTCGTATTGAATTGCATTCGTATTCATGAATTCATGGACGAGAGAATAATTTGGGCGTCGGAAAGACTTTTCCGAGAAAATGAAGACATTTCTAGGAAAACTTTACGGTACACGGTCACCAGAAACTATTTGTAGTAAGAAAAAAATCGCTAAACAATTAAAAAATAAATTAGAATTTAAGTCTCGGAGCCCCTTTTTTAAAATGACTTTCTTTCAAATCAATTCTTTCGGTCTCAAAACATTTCTGATTGCATTTAGCACTCGCTGGCATCTCATAACATTCGTTGTTTGCTGTTAACATTCGTTTGTTATTCATAACATGACTCGGTCTGTTATCAATTTTTAGTGTCTAATAACATTCATTCGTTTCTCTTAGCATTCGTTGTCATTCGTTGCTTGTTTTTAGCATTCGTTTGTATCTCATAACAGTCGGTGGTTGCTGTTAGAATTCGTTACTCGCTGTTCGCAACTGTTGACATCTCATTACATTCTCATTACATTGCAGTTAGCATTCGTTGATATTTCATAACTGTTGGTGTTTACTTATACCAAAAGGCTCGAAGGCCTTTAATGCGGGCACAAAAAACACTGAGCACTAAGTATCAAGCTCGATGGAAATGCCCTCGAACTCTTTTGAGTAACATGCGCTACCAATAATCCGCACAGCAACTCCTTCTCCGAAATTCCCAGAAAATTATCTCGACATTCGCTGACAGACCCTTCGTTGTTCATCCCGCGGACGGCTAGACAACGAATATTAGAACGGAAGTCACTTAATTTTGTTCATTTGCAGTCCTTACAAATCATATCCGGCGCGTCGCCCGCCCGCCCGCCCGATTCATGGTTGTTGCTCGATTCTCCAAATCGAAAATGAAGTCGTTGCAAGTGTTGTGTTAGTGTGTGTGTGTCTGAAATGAAAAACGATGATGGAGAAAAAAGCTTCGTTTCGCTTTTATGAGTATGTTCTTTCTCTCTTTTTGGTTTTTTCCGCTTTTTGTGGGCTGTTTTGTTTTCTGGATGCGAGACGAGGCGTGGCGGGGTGAGGCGACATAATGTGCGACACTTAAAAACAAATTCTGCACGTAGCGCCGCCACTTTTCTTCGCGCGACCAGCGAGCTGTAGAAGCGCGCTGCGTCCTTCAGAGTGGAAGTGTGTGTGTGTGTGTGTGTGTGTGCGTGTGTTAGCAACCAACCTAATGAAAACACAAATTACTTCCGCACACATTGACACGTCGTCAGAATGAGGTTGGAATAAAAGAAAACAAAAGAGCGTAATAAGTATGAAGCTCGCTGTCTTTACAATTGCACACAGATGATGGTTTAACAGCGAAACCATATAAATGCAATTATTAGATATTCTCTAAGCATAAGCGGCGCGTGTCTGCGCGTTGGCCCGGGTCAGTGTCTGAGGTCGAGAGTGTCCGCCCGCTTGATCCGCGTTTGAAATTCTATTCAAAAGCAAAAACGAATTGGATTTTATGGTCTATGAAATCTCCCTTTTTTCGATTCGTCAGAATGAGATTAAGAATCGTGATTTTACTGCGAGTATTATTAAAAGAATTATTAAAATTATTCTCTTCTCTTCTCTTTAAAGACTACGTTCTTTTCTACGTTCTTTTTTCTCTTCTCTTTCTTTAATTGTCGTTCCTATTTATCCTTTTCATTCGTTTCGAATTTTAATGGAAATCAAAAAATTCAGCGAAGGACTATAAATCAAAGGACTATACTATACTGCGATGTATATATGTAAATAAAAATCAGAAATAACTCATAAATAATTCCTGACAGAATTGCCATTACTTTCTTCTCCCGACTTCTCTCTTTTTCGCTCTTTTTGCTCTGATCTCACGCATTCGTCAATCGTCAATTTCTCTGAAGTCTGCAGAAAGAGACCATCTCAGTGCTCTATAGTAGAAATATTTGCTAAAATAATAGGTACATAAATTATTTATATTATTCAAGTGACAATATTTCTTTGCTGACATTTTGTGGAGCGCTCTAGAAAAATATTGAAGCCTAACTTTTAAATGGGTTTTGACATTTAGAAGCCGTTTTTTCAGAAGCTTTTTGCTGGTTCTCATGAGCATGGTATCCTTTAAACTGACACATAAACATCCATAAACTCGTATACTGCGTATGCTATAATATAAAGCATTTGTTATAATAATAAATTTTTGGAAAATCGAAGACGTTTTCTATTTTTTTTCATTTTGACCGTCAACCTGTTGATTAAAGCTTTCTGCAAAATGCACAATTGCAAATGCAAATGCACAATTGCAAATGCGCAATGCATATTTTTTGAATGCCTGCACATGCATAAAACTTGGTTTTTTATTGCCTTAAATTGCATAACAATAATTTTTATGAAGTGTTTATTACTAAAACTCGCTTCACTTTTGCCCTTTGATGCTTCTTTCAAGACATCGTCATCGTCATCGTCGTCGTTTGTCTTTTTGCACTGAAAGTGCATGAAGGTGCAATAATATAAATGTCATGCGGTTGCCAAAATGAGTTATAAAAATATTATTATCACGTTATTATGTCAACGCCAGATGCTTATTATTATCGCCTTTAAACGAAAAAAAGACGTTAAAAAAAGTTTGATGTAAAAGAAAAAGAAAGAAAGGTAGAAAGAATGACAAGAGCGGTAGTAAAACAAAAAACGGGAGCCGTAAAACCAACAAAAAGTGAAATTGCAAATATTATGAGGAAGAAGAGGAAAAAGAAAAAGAGGGAGAAGAAGAAGAAGAAGTAGAGGAGTAAAAGAATAATAATGTTGTTTATAATAAAAGATAAAGTTTCCTCTTGACTTCTTTTTATTGTAGCTTTTATTTATATTTTTGCGCTGATGCCTTCAAATTGCAAATAGTGTGTGTATAATATATACAAATGCATGTATTCGTATGAATGTGTGTTTGTGTGTGTGTGTGCATGTTGGTGAGAGTGCGATTGTAAATTTTGAAATTATATGATAAAATTCATGACCTCAATTAAAGTAATCAATTTTTTATTTATTAAACCAATCGCAATGCTGCTGCTGCTGCTGCTGATGCTGATGATGATGATGATGATGACGATAATGATAAAGCCTTAGCATAAGACTTATTAAATTATAAGAAATGGTAAAGAAATGAAAGAGTTATGACGTCTCTGTGTAAATAGCAAATATTTTTGTGAAATTATAGTATGCATTTTTCATTTATTGGCTTTATTATTAAACAGTGGAAATAATGACTTTATCACTATGACACTATACTGTGTATGTGTGTGTGTGTGTGTGTGTGTATTTATTAGTTGTGTCCACTCTATCAATTCAAAAGTAATTTGTCCCGAAATTAAGCACTTTAATCCAATTGTTGAAATTACTAATGAAGTGGAATTAATTGGCTCAAAGACTTAGAGAAATACAACTCAGTCGATGATGATGGTAATGCAGTGGAGAGGAGAGAGAAGAAGAAGAAGAGGAGGAGGATTGTGCCATCATCAGTTCGCATTTGCAATATCGTTGCTACAATTTAACATTTTCATTCAAGTTCAAGAATCATGATGAACATCATCATAATCTGCATAGAGCGATAATAATCGGTCTAACACACACACACACACATTTGCACCCACTTAGTATACCGACTAGACTCCTCCGACATATTCACGTACACAAAGAGTGTGTGTGTGTGTATATTTTTGAGAGAATGCCAGAAAATGAAATTATTATACGTGGCTGTAATGTCCTTAGAAAATTTCTAACCCACATACAAACACACAAGCACAAACACACACACACACACACACACACCTACACCCACATCTAAACATCTACATACTTTAAAGCTTCATAAAGTCATTTCACTTCATGGAGTCACGATACCTTCATGGCCTGAGGTATCGGTGAAATCATTCAGCGTTTGATTGTATTTAACTTAACCCTTACAAAAACTGCCGGTCAATCAGACCGAAGAAGAATGCAAAATTTCAAAAGTCAGTTAATGGCGTTTTTTTAACGCAAAACTAATTAAATATTTCGCAGGGAAAGACACGACATTTCAAACCGACCATAAACATTTTTTCATGTTTCTCTCTTTTACTATTGAAAAGTTTGCCGATACCTTACCTCTAAAGAGGTTAAAGAGGTTAAAGAGTTTACCAGTTTCAGTCTGTGTGTTTATGCTTTCTCTATTTGTGTGCATTATCGTATCTTGTCTGTATAATGTAATATTAACCCATAGGCTTATGTTTCAATTAAATTGTTGCTTTTTTATATGTGGCTGTGTGTGTGCCTAGGTGTAGGTGTAGCTTCGTCATGCATTGTAATTTGTAATCCTGAAAACCGGAAATCATTTAAGTTTAAATTGAAATCAACATCAAAAGGTTTGCCTGAAGAAGAGATTCCTCACTGGATCAAATTTGAGCTCTTGTCAAATAAGCCGAGACCTGCCGAGTAGTTAAAATTAAAGGCCTTACCAAAAGCTAAGCCAACAAATAACTTTAAATAATTCGAGTATAATCAAAAGTATTTTATATATTTTGAAAAAGGCAAAGGCATCAATTGGCATTTGCTTGCTAAAATTGAAAGTATTGTAAATCAAAGAAAATTAATGAAGTTAAGGAGTTATAAAGTTTAGTTGAATGCATTACACAAAATGAAACCGATTTCGGAAGAAAAATTATTGCAAAAAAGATGGTAAAATCAGGCAGGAAGACTTTAAGATTAAGAATTTAAGGTTAAGGTTAAGAATTTTGTTGTAAATGTTTTTTTTTTACATTTTGAGTAAAGCAGCCGACCATTTTCAGGCTTCATTTAGAAAGGCTTCCCTTTGAGCTCCAAATTTCGGCCTTAAATAGCCTAAAAAAGACTATGCCAAATTTTGAAAAAAGTTATTTAAAAAAAACAATTAAAAAAAAAGTAAGATTTATCAAATAATTAAAGGGTTTATTTATTACCCAAATCGTTTTTAAGCCTTAATTTTTTTTTTTTTTTTTAAAGATCTCTCGTCTTGAAATCTCGTCTCGACTGGCTTCGAATTGAAATTTACTATAGATATAAAATTGAAATTATTGAAGAATTATTGAGCAATGACGAAGGAGGAAAGACTCAATTTTACATAATTGAGTAAGAAAAAAGGCAGCACCGAAACAAGTTTAAGTGTTAACGTAAGTTTTGGCAACAACTTCTAAAGAATCTTTTCAAATTAGCACCTGATCACAAACGTTAGCTTGAACTTTTTCGGTAGGTATACATACATATATGTATATATATTCCTTAATCAGACAAGAATAAAGAAATAATAATTTTAGAGATTCTTAAAAAGTTTTTCATGAGGAGAAAATTATTTTCTCGCGTTGCGTTGGTGAAAAATATTACGATACTTTATTTTATCAACCAACCTACTGACGACTGCCGTCCCTTGCCCTAGTGCTCATACCGTTTTCACTGCCTTTCTCTCTCTCTCTCTCTCTTTGTGCCAGTCCAGGAACTCAGAACGCAGATGATGCAACAGCGTAAAGATGATGAAACGAAAAACTTTTCCAATACGACGACTTTCTTTTTGTTGCAAAAGTTTTTGTTTCTATTTTATCATTTTACCTTGTTTTCCAAAGAACTTGTTTTCCAAAGTTCATTTCAGTATCATCCATTGTGTTTTTTTAGAATTTATCGAGCTTCTTGAATGTACAATCAGAGAGATATTATAGCTTCATACAAAAGCTGAGAGAATTATTTAAAGATTTTTGAGGAATTTTTTATTAAACAAAAAATTTTCGATAATTATTTTATAAACGAATATTTATGAATGTGCTTGAAGCAGGGCGAGAACAAACGATATGATTTTTACCAGAAGCCTGTTTGGTCTGCACATCCTTTCTCTCTTCTTGTTTTTTTTTTTTTGGAGCGCGGTTTTATTCTTTGAGTTTATTTAGAATGAATATAATTTGGAATCAAGAAATTCGGACGAAGAAAATGAAAATGAAAAACAAATTTAGTCTGTTTTTAAAAAAGCACTTAAATTGAATACAATTTCGTTTTTTCTTCTGCATTTTTTCTCATTTCGAACACCTACTTTTTTGTTATCTCATCTTCATGATCATCACGCTTTCCATCAACCTTTCCATCAACTGATTTAAGACTAAAAAGTTTACGAGTTAATTTTGAGCTCGAAAAGCAAAAACCAAAAATGAAAAAAACGCAGCAGCGAGAGAAGAAAAAAATCAAAGAGAAAAAGTTGTCAGAACTACTAAACCATCATCGGCGGAGAATGCATTGAGAATTGTAACGAATAAAGGTGGCGGCCGCTGGTTGTGGCTGGAAGAGAAAAAGAGTAGGATTGCTAAAAGAGTAGTATCAACGCAACAGAAGCGTTGATGCGTTCTGGTTCTCTCCATGGCGTGGTTTTGCTTTGGCAAACGATTGTCGCAACCAGCTGACGGCCTCAACGGACTACTGTTATTAAAACACCATGAAGATGTAAAGGTGGCACAACAACAACAACAACAACAACAACAACCACATCAGCAGCAGCCGCAAAGAAAAGAGGCAACAATATAACGCCCGGATAACAGGAATATAAACCTAATCAGCAGCCTGAATTACGGCCTGGAAAAATACTAGTGGGTGTGTGTGTGTGTGTGTGTGTGTGCGTTCGTTGCTAACAACCTCTTCTCTTCCAACTCATACACTTTTCCTCTCCTGGCTCTTACTTTCTTCAATCCTTGCTCTGAGCATCGCTGAGCGGTTTAAACAAAAACTAATTAAAAGTTGGAGAGACAACCATTTTTTCCTGCTCTCTCTTTTTCTTAGGCGTTTTTTAATGCTGTTGCACGTTTATCATAACACTTTGATAAAAACAAGAAGAACAACAACAACAACGGCACCACCAACAGAAGGTAGCCAGGTATGATGATCCCTGGTTTGCCGTCGGAAGGAGGCTGAGGGTGCGGCTGAAAAGCTCCTCACGGAAGATGCACAGTAAACAGGATATTGCAGTTGCTGGTTCTGAGTTGAGAACCAGGATAATCGCAGGGAAGGCTGCCCCTGCCCCGTTGCTTCTGGCTGTTAATCAGTATTCTTGCATTCTAAACCGGGACACCATAAATGGGACACCATTTTGCCATGTACTCGCACTCTTTATGCACACACTTTTCTTTGAGCTTTCGAAACATTTTAAATGAAATGATTTTACTAGAAGGAGAAGGGCGAGGCCCAAAGTCAAAAGAAGGTAAGGAAAGGTCGCTGCTGTTCCACCGAAAATTGTGTACCGAAGCAATCGACAGTCCACGCGGCAAACGCGACAAGCAGTGCAAGTCCAAAGTAACGGAAGACAAAAGCTAAATTTAAATCGAAATTCAAAGGTTGCGTAAGAGTAAAGGTCTTTCCGCGCAAAAAGGAAAACGCTGAGCAAGGCTGAATTAAGTGAAGAAAAGAAGCTGAATTAAAATGACTCAATGTCATAAATGCGCGGCGGTGTCTGCTGCGTCGGTATTGAATTGATGGCTTCAGAAGTCTTCGGGTCTTCGTTTGAGTTCGCTTCGGTTGGGTTGAGCTCTTTATTAGATTATTAGCGGTGAATGTTGCCTTTACCAGGGCATCGTTAGTGTTGTTGTTGTTGTTGTTTTCGTTATTATACTATAATACTATGATGCTGTTAGGACTTACTCTGGTGGCACTGATATTTAAATTAAGTTCAAATTAATTTCACAGCTAGAAACTTTCCGCCCTTTCGTCTCGACAAGAAAACATACCAACAAACCAACAAACAAACAAATAAATAAGTAAACATCTTTAGATATATCCGTATAGTATATCTTTTTATGTAGCAGTATATATGTATGTACGCACGTACATATACCTTTACGTTACGACTAATTCCAATGCAAAAAAGACGACGCTGCAGTTGATGATAATGTTAATTACTTGAAATTTGATGAAAGTCATTCCGGGACGCTGACGGTCGCGGCAGGGGCAGGGGGAAGGACGGGGAAGAGATGACGGCGGAAGGGCAGAAAAGGTGTGCAATGTAGGAATTAAGGGAAAAGCCCGTTGACCTGCTTTGCCGGGGATTGATGTTGCTGGGAATGAATGAAATGCTAAAACGGCGTGAGTTTCTGATGACGTAGGAATTTCAGCGGGCGGTACCAGCCGGAGCAGAGAGCGGACGAGCAGACATTTTAATGAGATGAAAGACTTCCGGTATGCTCAGTGAGCAACTTGTTAGAACGTTAGCAGTCGGTATAAAGTTCTGGGATACGCAGACACAAGACACAAACAGTCGTTTTTTAAATGAAAATGTTGGCTGATTCTCAACAGAATTTATTCCTCAGCCCAGCCTGAGCCTCAACCAGGTCCTCTTCCTCCCTTTTTTCTCTTTACATTTTAACGCCATTTTCTTAGTTAAGGAGGCGACGACGCTGCGCTTAGCATGTTTCCTTAAAACGAGTATCGTTGTATTTCGATTAATTGGAACTTGAGTAGAATTTAATTGAGTTTATTTTTTTTATATAGCAACATTTTTTCCGGCGGGTGGGTGGTTGCGGGGTTATCACTTGCCCCGAAAATCGTTGAAATCTCAAACACTTTTTGCCTAATTTTTAAAACAAACAAACAAACTTTTTGGGTATCTCTAAAGAACGTTATCGTTGTGTGTTATACCTTTCATCAATACTTGCTGCTGCCACCACCAACAGCACCACCAACATTTTATCACCAATGCCCAAGTTATAAAGTCACCAAGTTACTCATCATTGCGCCATTATTTTAGGCCATATTGGCCTTAGTCGTATAGGACCGCCTCAAGGATAAGAAGTTATGCGAAGTTAATAAAATGCTAACGGTAAATGGCATTCCTTCGTTCGTTCATTGGTATCATAAACGATCACGTTGAAGGCCGTTCGCATCGGTGCACATCGATGTTTAAAGGCGAACATTCTTTTATGGCTGAATTTTGTGACAAACAAAACCATCGCCATCATCGTCGAGCCACCAAAAATCATTTCGCTTTTGTTTTTTGTTTAAGAGGCGGTGCTACAGTTGTTGTTGTTGTTGTTGTTATTCACATCATAACTATAAAGTGAATGCTATATGCTATAAAAATGAGTAGAAAGCGGTGACATGACATACGCGCAAGAGAAATCAAATGCCCCCGAAGGAAATACCAACAGAGTTTTTCAAAGTATAAATGATTTCGAACTGATTACTAATTTTCTGGCAAAAGTTAAATTTAAAAATTGTCAATAAAATGCAAAGTTATATACAATACTTCTAAAAAAAAAAAATGGTTAACAAGAACAGAAAGAAGACTTTTTGCAGGTTTCTGAGTTATCGTTTGTCATAATTTATAACATATGAAAAACTTCAGTTTTAATCCATAAAATTTTTTTTCACAATTTGGAAAATTTGCAAGATTTTTGGCACATTTCATTTTTATCATATTTTATGTCATGTTTCATAGAATTGAAAAAAAATGTAATTTTCTTAATTTTTCTCTGAAAATGTCTTAAAATTTTTTGTGACTTTCTGTAATCAAAAAAGAAATGACATAATTTTACGAAAATTTGTGAACAAAAAAAAATTGTTTTTCCCCCAATTTCTCAGTTCCAGAAAATGTTCCCCCTAAATTTCTTTCTACCGGGACTGAATTTCTCACGCATATGGTTATCGTTTATCGGTTTATCGTACATACATATGTATGTGCGCGTTGATAAAAGCTAGACAGCAATACAAAAAGCTCTCAAATACATTCGCTGCGTTAGAGCAATAAAATTGAAAGGACTCATTAAATTAAATGCAGTGTAAAATGCTCATAAAATGCGCCACCAGAAAGAACGGTACGCTCAACGGTACGCTCTTCCCGGATCGCTCCCGGTGCTCGCGAGAGATGGTTTTTTTTGCGCGGTGGAAAGGACGAAGAGAAGGAGAGTAAGCTATGGGTAGTTTAATGGATATCTTTGCAGCCAATTCTTGTTATGCTTTCGTTGTCAATGCGTGGAAGACTGCCCCACCCCGCCCCGCCCCGCCCCTCTCTACCCTCCCGCCCACTCAATGCGCATAAATTGAAAACGTTCGTATATTCAAGATTTCAATCATTCAATCATTTTGCGAGTACATTTTGCCTTCGAAAAGGTGCGCCTTCTTCAATGAAGGATCTGCAAGTGCACACCCACACACACACACACACACACACTTGCACAAGCATAAGTAGCATTAACAGCCGCTGTAAGCTGTCTATTGTTAGTGACGCGGTAGGTTTGTGCGTTAAGAACGTTGGATGGCAGACGGTCGGTCGGTCGGTCGGTTCTTGCGTGTGTTGAATGAATGATAAGCATTCAAAGTGCCTCAAAAGCCAATGAGTTCGTGAATGCATGCAGTCTCACATACACGCATACGCTGTACATACTCGTGCATACACAAAAGCTGTGCTCGTGCGTTCGCAGGCTTGAGTGTTTGTGTTTATTTTGAAATTAATTAAAACCAAAAATTATTCAATTATTTTAAATTTTATTTATATTCAATTTTTTTAGTATTCGCCGGCATTAATTCGAGGCGAATCGAAAGGGTCTAAGACGAAAATAACGCTCGAAGGTGAAGAAGGTGAATTCAGCTCGAAGAAGGTGAATTCTTTGGAGTATTATTAAACGTGAAGTTGGCTACCGTCGTCGTTTATTGTAAAAATATCATAATTTGTTAATAGAATTTCCAAAATAAATAAATATATTCTCTGAAAATTGCAGTCCAATTTCGGACCGCGGACCGTTAGGGCTACGCAAAGGAAGCTGGTTTTAATTTTTTTTTATTTGAAAAATGTCTTCCTTTTTTGTGATAAAGTATTTTCGTTTCTTCGTAGCTTTCAAGAAGTCTTAGTCTGTGCCACAATAGTCTTGTAATCGCAATATTCTCGAACTAAAGAATTATTTACAACATTTGAGAATATCAAATTATGTTAAGGTAATACACACACGCACACACACACACACGCACACACACACACACACACACTGTTATCAAAATTGCAAAAAATTCTAATTTTTTTTCTTCTTTAGAATAAAGATCTTCTCTTTCGCAAAAAGAGAAGGAAATGATTATGATGAATTTGCAATTCCGATAAAATCGATAAAATACAGTTATTGGCCTTTACTGGCTGAACATTTCATTGCAAAACATATGGAAGGAGGAAAAACTACATGCAAGAAGGAAGGAAACAACTCATAAAATCGATTAATCATAAATAATCACGAGCATGTTCTATGGCTTTCGAAGATGTGGTAAACGAGGCTATAAAAGAAAAGACTGAAAGGGTCCTTCGAAAGGGTGAGACCGAAAGGGAGAAATAAAGAAAGAGAGAGAGAGAGAGAGAATGTAATAAAGAGAGAAATAAAGAGAAAAGTAAGGAGTGACAGAGAGGTCAAACCTTTTAGGGTTGGATTGAATCTTACAGTTCTACAGATTCCATTGAGATGGCTGAGAAGATGTTGTGATAAAATTTTATGCTGTTAGTTGGAGCTGCTTATCATTAAGTTTAGATAGATTTTAAACTAGAAGAAGCAGAATAAGAGGTAGAAAAAGAATAAGAGCCAGAAGTTTTGAAAGGAGTCATATTTATAGTCGAAACTCATAAAATTGCGCTTGCGTGTTTACTCTTAACTTCCGTAGATTTAAAGAGAATTTTCCAAAATTTTTTTTTCACAAAAAAATAAAACTATAAAGTTAGATAGTTAGATAAATAAATTTAAACAAGATTAGAATTATGAGCCTAAAACAAAAAAAAAAAGAAACAACAAGTTTTCACACATTAAGTGTAATAATATCTCGAAAACCAAATACAATGGCAATATTTTTAATAGAAGATTTCGAATTAACATTAAAACTGTCGACAAATCTTCGATAAAGTAGGTATAGCATAAAGTTTTAATATAATATAAGTATAAAGTTTATAAGTTATAAGATTTAAAAGATATAAAGTTTTGTAGGCCTGTTAATTATTAAGAAATATATGAAAATTTATTAAACATATAAACGAAAAAACTTTAAAATGAATCTTTCTTAAGTTTTTATATAAAAATCAATCGATTGCATTGATCCATAAAACAGCTAAATCTGTTCCATCAAAATATAACTTAGTATATATTTTTCTTTTCATTTTTTTAATGCTATGGTTGTTGTTGTTCTTATTGTTGTTGTTGTTTTTGTTGTTGTTGTTGTTGTTGTTGTTGTTGTTGTTATTGTTGTTGTTCTTATTTCTATTGTCCCTCTAAAGATATTATGCATAAACCGCTTAAGAATGTCGTAATACTCACCAAAGTCCGTTTATTATTTACAAAACTGCCTTCGTCCTTCGAGCCAATTGAACATTTCTGTTTTGTTTGTGATGTGATCTGATAATGTTGAGATTTAAATTTATCTTCTTTTGCTACTGCCTCTTTTTTTTATTTGTTCTTATACCTTTTCGTATTCCTTTGCTTTTTTTGCTCTTAGCAAAAATTTCCGCTCAGAAGCCTGTTGATTGTATTCTATATGTACGTATAGAACCCGTGAAGAAGAAGAAGAAGAAGCAAAAGAAAAACAACAACAACAACAACAACAACAAAAACTAGATGAAGAAAATGATGTATAAGAAACAGAAAATCCAACCAAAAAGACCAAAACTAACTGTCAGCAGCAGCAGCAGCAGCAGAAGCATAGAAGAAGAGGAAAAACGGAAGAAAATGGAGAATATTCTTCGAGTAATTTTAAGTCGGAAATCGATATTCCGACTTCAAGCAATTTGTATTCATTGAAAGAGTCGTGAGAATGAATTTGATTTTAAGGACCACGAACTTGTTCCGCCGGAAGTGAGATTGTTTGGGGGGGCCAAAAGGGGCGGGCGGTGCTGTAGAGACAGCCAGGTAGTGAAGTAAGGAATGGTATATCGTATTTGTGAAAACATTTATTGGAATCATTTTGGTTTCAGTGACGAAATAATCGATAGCCAGCCACGAACCGAAGATTTTCAGTTCGTGCTGAGAATGAGAAAAAGAAAAGGAAACGATTTCCTTTTGATAAATATTTTTAGAGAGAAATTATTTATAGGAAATTATAAAAGCATTTAAAAGTGCATAAAGCTTTAATATTCTTGCATTGCATTATTTTGTCCCAACAAAGCCGGACGACACCTTTTATAAAACATTAAATACCAACACGAGTGTATATTTCTGCCATTTTGTTTGTAATCAGTTCAAGATAATTTGTCTTAACAAAAGAAAAAAACTGAAACCTAAACATTTTGTATTTCCTTCGGTTGTCCTTTTTTCAATTATTTCCTTTCTTCTTCAGTAACTCTCTATACAGTAAACACTTGATTAAAAATTACAACTTGAAGGCTTTTTATTCACTCACTCTTCTTTCTCTTTCTCGCTCTATCTCTTCCTCTTTGCCAATAGAACGAAAAAATAAAATTCAATGCAAAAAACCTTAAGAAATTGAAAGAAAATGTTTGAACTTTTCTCATCTTTACAGAGTTATCCATCAACCATTCAACAGGACGTCTTCTAACCATTCCCCCCCCCCCCCCCCCTCTTGAAAAAACCACATATTTTTCCCAATCTTTCTCTCTCTCTTGCTCTGTCTAAATTTTGTGATATAAATGTTTTATATTTCTTATACGTTGCTTTATAATTTCTTGGACTCAGATAATGCGAGATCTCATAACTCTGTTAATTGTTGTATATCCTTTAATCTACAGTTAAACAGTTTAATCTACGAGTTAAATTGGCACAATTTTCCCCGGATTTTTTCCTTTATTATATGCGAAACACCCTGTATGTTCATATGAGTACTTTTTTTTATCGTAGAAAAAGCTCTCGCAATATTAAGAGCTCTCTTCGTGAGCGAAGCTAATTTTTCTCCGACCGATTATTTTCTCCGACCGATTTTTCCTAATCCCGCTAGACAAGCCTACGTCTTCCTTCCTTCCTTCCAGGGCCTTCGCAGGAAGGATATCTTTAATTTTGGGTGAACACTTCAAAAAACAAAATGGCCTTCGATTCAACAAGTGAATAGGCCAAATTAAGCATGTGTAAGGATAACGAGTGCCCACATTGTGAATGTGTCACTTCCTTCCGCTCAGGCCCAAACAGCCGCTACTCTAGCGCCCTCTTGCGTACACTCTGAGCTGGCAGGTTGATGTCGAATGTGAATATGTGTGGATTTCTTGATTGCCAAACGTTTCGTATTCGCCTTTCGCATCCTTCGGTGGCCTTACGTTATTTGTATGTGTCAAATCTTTGAAAGGGACACGATTTGTTTTTATTTCATTCGTTGTTGTTGTTGTTGTTGTTGCTGTCTTAGAAAGTGTACGTCCATCTAAGCTGGCTAACCGGCTTAGCATCGTTGACCTGGCATGAGGTCAAAGGGTCGGTCATCCGGCATCAACGGAAATGCTTAAAGTTAACTTTATCGAGTTTCCTTTTCTCAAGAATCTTGACGTAGAAAAAGTAGGCACAAAACAAACCTTTTAAAGTAATCCTTTGCGGTTCATCAGGAACCGAATTAGACGTCCCGAATTAGACCGAACAGGCTGGAATCAGTCAGGATTAGTTCGGGCTCGGGGCGAAGCAATGACAACTAAGAAATTAACAAATGAAGAGTGTCGGCCGGTGTTCTTCTCGTACTTTTTAGGAGAAAAAAAAATCACTTCCTGCTAAAATGTCCACGATATTTTTTTTTTATCTTGAATCTCGTAAAGAAATTGACTTTTAAGCTTCGAGCTTAGAATTTTATCGATTGTGAAACGACGCTCTTGACATTTGAGGTTATGTCGTATAAAAGCTAAAGAAGAAACAAAATTCGAAACTTTCTTTTCAGGAGAAATAATAATGCCACCAAAAAACAAGAAAAAATTCTTTTAAATTTGAGAATATTTTTGGGGACATTTTTCTTTTTATTAACAACTTTTCCGTACAAATAAAATAAACACTAGACCAGTTTAAGGCTCTGTCAGTGTCGCTTAAGAGAATGTCCTTCGTTTCGGTTTTGTTAGAACGACTTTCGACCGCCTCCCTCCCCCCTCCTCACCCACTGTCACGCACGCTTCCAAGGAGGTGCACCGCCGCCTTCATTGAACACGCATCGTTATTTTCTTCAAGAATTTCAAACTTTTCTTACTCCTTCCTTTCTTTTTATCTCTTTATTTCTTCTCATTTATACGCTTGTGCGTCGTCAATTTTTTTTAACCGCTGACAAGGGCAGCGCTTAAGGAACGAGTTAGGTTTTGCGTGGTTCGCAGTCGCTCATTCTTTACTAAATGCTCTCTACTGAATAATATATGAATCGTTTGTTGTTGTTGCAGTTCGCGCATTTTGAGTTTTAAACGCTTTCAACAAAGTTTCGTGTGGACAATTAACAATGGGTTGACTTGAGGTCTTTGTTGCTGCCGCGGTTGGTTGTTTGAGTTGGTCGGACTGGTTGAAAGAATTGGTCGCGTTTCGACGACGACTGGGCTGAAGTTTTAATGAAGCAAGCGAAATTCGAATTTACTCTGCTGCACTTAATTAAGTTGTTTAATTTATTGGCAACTTGATAAATGATTGCTGTGCGGTTTTCTCGTAGTTTATTGAGAAGTGGCTGCAGCCTGGAAGTGCCTTTTAATACGATAATTTAATTAAAATTAATTGTTGCGAATGGATAAACTCACAATGTTCGCTTATTAATTTATCTACTTAAGAAAAAACAAGTATGGACTTGTTAATTCATATTCCACCTTTGGCCTTGTTCGGTATCGAGCGATTTCGACGATTTTTTACTGCAATTATTAGTATTTTTCTGGCTACAATTTCCGAAACGTTTCATATGAAAGCGATCCCATTGAGGCACATCGGTCACTAATTAGTACCGATAACCACAGCTTTCAATCACTTCGATCTATTTTTAGAGTTTAGGCTTCGCCTACAAATTTCGACCTTCGCGGTACAATCATAACTTTGTTTTTTTTTAAACGGATTTTTATAAACTTTCTTGCTCTTTAGAGCCTAGGTTTTATGCTAAATAATGATTTTTTTAATAATAAAGACGTTTTGGAGTTATCGGCTTTAAGATGAGAAAAGATAAACAATTATAAGAAAAAAAAATCAAAAAAACAAAAAAAAAATTTTTTTAATTTTTTTAAAAATACATATAACATAAAAAATATAACATATAAAAATTTGGTTTTTAGAGTTCAGTTTTGGAGTTATCGGCTTAAACATGAGGAAAAAAAAACAATTATAACAAAGAAAAAATAAGAAAAAAAAATTACAAAAAATAAAAAAAACAAGAAAAATTAAAAAATTAAAAAAATTTTTCAATTTTAAAAAATATAACAATAAAAATATAACATATAAAAATTTGGTTTTTGAAGTTAAGTTTTGGAGTTATCGGCTTTAACATGAGGAAAGAAAAGCAATTATAAGAAAAAAAATAAGAAAAAAAAAATTAAAAAATAAAAAAAATTTAAAAATTTACAGAAATTTAACAATAAAAATATAACATATAAAAATTTGACTTTGTAATATAATAACCAAAGATTGGAATTTCTCTTTTAAAATCTATTTTAAGAGATATCGACAGACTGATCGAAGAGTGGACATAAATATGTCGACAGAGGACCAACAAGTCTTTTCGGGGGGCGCTCTTCACTATTCACAACTGAAATCGAAATTTGATTTTTTGAATTATTTTTGACGCAATTTACAATCGGAAATGTGAAATTATCGTATTGAGAGAGACGGAAAAAGCATAAGTCGCGGCAGAGAAGACTTCAGTTTTTAAAAAATCTTCACCGAAAGGGGTTCACAGCACTTTTCTCGAGGACTGCATTACGCTTAGTAGTTACTGCTGCTGCTTCCGTTGCTGTTGCTGCGGCTGTTACTATCGTCACTGTTGCTGCTCTGCTGCGTTACATTTTATGAATTGTAATTCGTTTGGCTGCCACTTGTGTCACCGCTGCAGCCCCGTTCCCTTTCCATTTGGATAATCCACCCATTCCATCCAATGACCCCGCCCACACGCAAAGCAACAAGTTGCGAAATGCAGTGGAAACAAAAACGTAGTGGAAGAAGTAATTCCCGGAAAAAATAAACGACAAGAAAATTAAATGTTTTGAAAAAAAACGGCAGACAGACACTAAGAGAGAGAGAGAGAGAGTGCGAAGAGGAAGAGGAAGAAGTAGAAGCGAAAGCACAAAACTGCAGAAAAACTCAATCTAAGCAATCTGCACAAAGAGGAAATGAAAAGTTCGTCCCAACTTGAAATTCAATTTTGCGTATAGCGCCAAGCATTCAGCAAAAGAGAGAGAGAGAGAGAGAGAGATCCTGTCGGATAAGCCGAGCTTAAGGCCGGCCGGCAAAGCGACCGGATTGTGGAAGAGTGCTTAGAAATGAGTTTAAGACAACAGCATTAAAAAAATGCGTCCAATAAAGGAGTACAAAAATTTAATTTCAAACATCGACAGCAACAAATTCCTCAAGTCGTTTATATTCTCACAATCTTTTGGCCTTCAGACAAGGACCAGCAAGGACCAAGGAACTGGGGCGTGGATTCTGCTGCTGCTGCTGCTGCTTCTGTTTCGGTTTCAGATTCTGTCAATTGAATGGCTTTTTCCGCCCAACACTTCCACAATCTTACTGAAGGTGTTGGTTGAGCTCAAGAAGAAAATAAATGTTAGTAAAACTTTTCCGGCCGGCCGGCTGTCCGCGCAGAAGAAGAAATTGAAAGACCTAGAGAGAGTTTAAGTATGACAGCAGCTTAATCTTAGCCCCCACACACCCTCCAATTCCACCCGCCCCCACCCTACCCCTCTCCTTGTGAACTTCCATAAATGGCAAATTCTTAGCCTCTCTTGTTAAAAAAACAGAATTTTGAAGTTTGTACATTTGTTAGACATTTGTATAAGATGCTTCCTTCTGCCCCCCTCAAAAATGTCTGTGGTGACTACAATTCGTTGGACTCACGAGCGGCCACGGGAGCGGCTTTATTTTCACCAACGCCCTGTGGGCAGAGTGACCCAATGTAATGTAATTAAATCTAATGAATGGCTTTTGAAATTAATAACATCTTAGCTGACATTCTTCCTTTATGTTCTCTGCTCTGCTGCCTTCTGTTTCTTCCATTTGAGGAGAGCAACCGTGGAGTGATGATGGTCTTTCTCGTTCACACAACAACAATGGATGGGATGGGATGGAAGGGGATGGCTTGCGATGGAATGGAGAATGTGGCCTCTACTCGGTCAAGTGCGGAATTTAAATTAGCTTTAAACATTTATGTGGAAATTAACTTTCGCTTGGGAAGGACACCCCCTCCTTTTGCCCTCGATGGTAAAATCGTGTCAAAATAGCTGCAAATGAACCAAGTCACCGATACACAATGTAAACGGCTCTACATCTATTTTGCCTCACTTCAGAACTATTAACAGGCTTCACCATGAACACCTTGAAATAATGAAAATTCTAAATTTGAAAATTTTCTTTGATTTGTAAATTTTAGGAGATAAATTCAAATTTTCAAATATCATGAGTACCAAATGTTTCAAAAAAAAAACAAAGGAAATCTTTCATATATCATGTTAAGCAATATTTATCTCAGACGCCATCATAAAACGTATAAAAAACTAAAAACCTCTACATAAAAAGTGTTAAAAATAATTAGCCTTTTTTTTTTAAATATAATCCATTAGCATAATAAGGGCGTTAGCCAGCCACCACGCCCTCCCCACGCCCCCCCCCCCACCAAATTACCTACGAACTGCCATAAAAAATTGTACTTAAAATCTAATAGTGCGTTTTATGCGGACTTAAATAAAGAAAAATAAAAATGAGAAAATGGAAAAAAAACCGGAAAAAAATAAAAACAAATTAGAGCAAGACGGCGGCAGCAGGCAGGTACGTACGAAAAAAGCGCATCCAGCGGACAAAATGAATAAATCCATTTAAATTGCAACATTCGTGTCCTGCGGGGCCATAGAAGTCAGCTCGCTCGAGCTAGAATACATTTATACTACAACAACAACAACAACAACAAGGAGCGAATTGTACCTTCTTCTTGTCTCCGTTCTTGTTGTTGGCCAGCGAGTTAACATGAAATCGCATTTCTGGCTAACAAGCGACAAAGTTAAAAGGACAATCTGTGCTAAGAAAAATAATGTCTCTGCTGGTAACTCTAAAGTCCACAGAGAGTCAAAGGACAAGGAGGAGGAGGAGGAGAGAGAGACAGATCGACAGCATCAGCCCTCGAGAAAAGTGGTGAAGAATAACATTAGTATCCTGGGAAGGAGACTAGAAGCTTATCCCGTCGCTGTCGAAATGGGTGGGTGGAAAAGTAGGAGGCGCCGGAGGATTGGTAAATCATGAAAAGCTTTTGCCTGAACCAAAATTTAATTGCCCTGGACCGGACTGGACCGCACCCGACCGCGCCAAACCGAACGCACCAGATGCCTCCAGAGTATGAGTTCGGACAGAAGCACAGAACTCGTGGCTGTTGTTTAGTTTATCGTCCTTGTAGCATCGTGGCGGACTCCTTTCGCCGTTGGTGTGCATGAATGTTCGAGTTCCAGCAAGTGTTGTTAGAGTTTGAGCGAAGGAAATTGCTTTTAATAGAGAAATCGATGAAGTGAATGTGAAAATCGCCGTATAGACGACGATTACCGCTCTATCACGGCGGGTAGTGCGTACAGGGTGTTGGCTGGCATATTCAAATATAGATGTTTCTCAACAACTAATTTGAAAGGCTTAAGAGATAATGAAAGATATTTACGAATAGATAACATCGACTTCGGTTTAGAGCCCAAGGCAGCGATCATCCCTCAACAAACCCTTAAAGACCTTTTTGTATTTGGCAGCTGAATTTTGGGGCTAAATGGACCAACGCTTTTAAATTGTGAGAATCCATGCGTTAAAGTGTCGAAGTTAAGCGTTTTCATTCGAAACCATTTTTGAAAAAATTTGTTACAATCAAATCGTATTCAATCGTATACAATTTTACGATGGTAGCACATTTTTGTGGGCCTAAAATTTTGGACTGTTTATATATCAAAAAAGTATGTTATTGTACTTTGAATGAGATGAATGAAATCAGTTTTCTATACTCCGATAATGAGTCCGAAATGAGTCAAGCATCCATTCAAGCACCCTGTAACAGACTTGTCGCCTTCAGACAACGCCTTCCTTCAGTTCAAATTGGCTTTGAAGTGTCAAATTGGGAAAAAATCCATTACGAATGCAAATCATAAAAAATAATAAAACAGAAGTGAAAAAAATAAAGACAAAGACACAAAGAATAACAAAAAAAAATATCAAAGGAAACCGACCAAGAAATCTGAAAATACAATACAACAACAAAAAAATGAATCTGGCGGGGAAAAAAGGCAGCATTGCCGGGAAATGTCCAGGACTCCATGATAGAACAAACTCTTGCGAGAAAAGGTTTCTGCTGGTGATGATTAAACCACACTAAACCACACTCGAAGCCGACCGAAACGGCTTCAAAACGGTACGGCACGCGGTACGGTGCCCGGACGCTGGCACGCAGACCACATCAAAATGTGGCATAAGTGTTGCAATTTATGGATTGGCCGAGAGGTTGTTAATGTGTTGTCCACAAAAGCGAGGCCGATACAGGGACAAAACCGACCGTTGGCAGAACGGTCCGCGGGTCGCGGAAAAAACCGAAAAAAAAATGAGAACCGCAGAAAACCTCGGAAATGATGGAGAAAAGCGAGAAAAGTGTTCAGCGATTAACAGCGGAATAAAAGGCGCAATAAAAGCCTTTAAAGTACATTTCTGAACGTATACGATATCACGTCATGTGTGTATGTATTAATGCGGTGGGGGCAAGTGTAGGGCATGTGTGGGATGCAATGTCCAGGTTACAAAAAAAAAAAAACAACAAAACATGGCAACAGTTCGCGGTTACTTCAGTTTTTGGGGCGAGAGCGGAACGCAAAGCGTCAGACCATAACAAGCTGCCATGAAAACGAGGACTGCCCCTACTGAAGGGGGCCAGTTCGAATGAAGGTGCATCGAATGGGACGGACGCAGTCGTCACGTGTTGGCATTTAAGTGTGGACGTGCAAAATGAGCCATTTGCGCCAGCAGGAGCAACAATATAACACGAGAATGGAAGAGCTCATTCGCGTCGCGTCCCGTCTCGCCCCGTCGGAGGGTGTCTGCACCTCTCTGGTGCTGGAGAAGCTTATTACGAATGTCAGTGGCAGGCTTCTATGCGAAACCAACTGAATTGCAACAACAGCAACAGCAACAACAATAACCGCAAAAGGGTCTTTATAGCAATATTCGCATAGAGCAGAGAGAATAGTGGGGGGGGGGGGCAAAAGAGAAGATGAAAAAGGAGAAGACAAGCCGGAGAAAATTAAGTGATTTTAAAAATAAATAATACCGAAGACTGCTTGAGAGGTATAGAGGCTCTGCTCGTAGGTATAGATGAATGATGGATGATGAACTCGAAGAGCATCTCAAGGGGGTGAAACGGGATGATGGGGATGGGGTACAGTGAAGCGAGTGAAGTTTTATTAATTAAAAGAAATTGTAAGCAGAAAAAGGAAGACTCACAAGAAGAACTAAATCCGTCAATTTGACATCTTTCAGTTGAAAGAAAAAGGACACTAGAATCAGCTCCAACAAACATACAGAGCGACCATATTATTATAAAATATCGTGTCAAAGAAGCAGCCAAAGTTAACATGACAATGACGTTTAAGAAACTATGTATATTGTATGTATATTCTATGTATATTCCATGAAGAATTCGTTGAAAGCAAAACGCAAACGAGAGGAAAAAGTACAAGAACTATTGTATTTTTTTTGGTTTTTTTTCATTTCTCTCAAGATGAAAACAATTTTTAACCAAGTCTTTTGTAAAAGGCCAAAAAGGAACAAAACAGCCCTCGGTTTGCACTCTGAAACCGGAAGATAACAATTGAAATAAATGAGCTTGACGCGGTACTTGTTACCATTTTTGCTAAAGTGTAGCAGTCTTTTTTTTTCGTGGATTCGAACGAAAGGAAAGAAGGAAGAAAGGAAGGAAGGTAGGAAGGAAGGAAAGAAGTGAGTTTTTTCACTTTTCGGTTACCGGAGTATTTTAGTTAAAAATTTTGGTCTATGTAGAAAAAGTTCTCTCACTCTCAATCACTATTTTTTCATTTTTTTTATACGGAACGTATGTAGGTATAGTCTATCGTGTAAAAATAGACTGCGGTGTATTTAGAATTATTTAGATATATTTTCTTGGCAAATTGAATAAGAATACCTTCAGTAAAGCTTTCACAGCGTTACAAACGGAAACGAAACCAATTGATAATCCGCCTTATCCTCCCGCTCAAAGGACTCGTGGCAGTTACACGAGTGGACAAAAAGTACCTAACAACAAAAACAATGGACAGCTCAATTTCATGGACATGCGATACACCGCAATGACAAATTACTTTTGGAAAATAATTCGTTACCGAAAAAGTCGCAAAATAAAAGCGTGTCTGTTAAAAAGAGAGAAAGAGAGAAAAAGAGAGAGAGAGAGAGAGAGAGAGAGGCAGAGAGAGACAGGAACAGAAAAAATTTACCGCGTTTTATCAGAATCTAAAAGATTAAATCATCAAACGATTGATTTTTTACACAAAATTACCACAAAAAAGATTCAGGACTGTTCAAAATCTGCAGCTCAAAAAAGTCTTCTCCAATGAAAAGAAAAAAAAAGAGAGTAAGAAATCAGTTGTTTGTTATTGAAAGCAGAGAGGTTTTTTGTTTTTAAAGGCAATATTGGTTTACTCAACAGCTGTTCTCAAACCTTTGGACAACATGCTGTCGCCATTTTCTCTTAGGATTTTGATGGACTATAAGAGATATTCCAGCATGTTAAAATAATCTCCTCTATCTTTGCCGATAACGAATATTTCTTATAGGATTATGAGAAAATGACGGCTACGCAATCTTTTATATCGGTATGTAAACATTGAATAAATTTAACATTTCTTAACCGCTTAACTTAGGTCAACATGACATTTTGAAACGTCAATTCAGTGCAATTTTAACCATGAATCGCTTTGCACCAAAACAATGCGCCAAAATAGTGACGCCAAACTGTACATTGAAAATAGTCGTGCATATCGTCGAAAATCGATTGTGGCGAAAAAGCAACGTCTTTTGAAACACTATTCGTCGTTTGGTGTCGAATTTTGTTGAGCACGGCACAGTGGCAGCAATCGTCGACACGCCCAAGATGTGCCAATAAACTTGGTTAAAGCGGTAAGAGCGAGTGTTGCCGAGAACCCACATGTGTCGTATCATCAACGCGCTCAGCATTTCGCACAATGGCACTACCTGGCGCCATTTGTTTCATATTTGTTTTCATATAAAGTTTAGTCGACTCAAAGAATATTGCCGACAACATCCATCCAGTTGCCCCCGGCAATGCAATTTGAGAACCGCTGATGTGCTCATATGTGTATATTTTTGTTGTCGGCTTGATTTGTTTAACATTTCCTTTCATACCAAGAGGACGAATAATGGGTAGGCTGAAGTTGAGGTTTTCGCATCAATAAAGTATTCGCTGAATGTTGACCAAATGAATGCCGGAGTGCAGGCAACAACAGTGGCATGCTATAGAGATGCCATAGATGTTATAATATGTATAATGAATCAGTTCGTGTATGGTTCCTGTTGTTTCAAAAATGAATCTGCTTCTCTTGTTGTTGTTGTTGTTAATGAAATCGAAATTTATTTACGATACGCCAAAGTGAAAAAAGCTTCTGGCATGTTGGCGGCGGTGGCGGCAGCATTGTTGATGCGGGCGATGAGCGATGAGCGATGAGTGACGGTCACCTCAGCAACGATGACGAATTGCGCTGTGAGGATGTTCGTGCAAGGCGCTTACATGCTGGATTTAAGTTATTAACAGTATCGTGTTAATTGTAGCTCCGTGGACATCTCAGTGGACAGAGAGAGGTTGTGCTACCGCGCGTGTATGTGTGTGTGTGTTGCTGTATGTGTTTGTTTGGTGGTGTGGTGGTTGGCCACTCTTGTCTGCTACGTGTTGTCGCTTGTTTACGGCGAATTTTATACTTTAGCACGTACCGTCAAAGGTTTTTTCTCCCATTTCGATTTCGATTGAATTTCAAATTTTCACCCAACTTTGTGAGGATTCGTTGTTGTTGTTGTTGTTGTTTTTTGTAATTGCTTATAGATGGGTTTAGAACAGTTTTAATCACAATCTAAATACTGTAAAAAGCTTTTTTCGAAATATTTTATACAACATTTTTTTGTTTTTTTGCAAAATTTGTTTGAGTCTTTTCCAACTCAGTCTCTTTTAACTAATTTCTTTTGCAACAGTTTATTTTTTTTGCTGCTGAAAGCATCAGTTGTTCATTTTAGTTACTCATAAATAATAAAAGCTTGAAGGAAGGCAGAAAGGAAGGAAGAAAGGAAAGAAGGGTAGGTCAAAAAGAAGCAGGAACAGGAAGAACTAAGAAACTTTTGCGTTTCTCTGGTAATGAATCAAAACAATTTTCATATTTTTCTTAATTAATCTTCTTTTACGCGAACATTGCGCAAAACTTAAGAAAAACTGAAAATTCGTTAGCTAAAATGTTAGTAATGGTAAAAAAGTAGTAAAAGAAGAAGAAGAAGAAAAGGAAGAAAATCAAGTTAAAGTGGAAATAGAAGAAAATAAAAAAAAATTTCAAGAAGAACCGAAAAAAGAGAACAAAGAAATCACAAACAAACAAACAAAGGTTGTGGAGATTCGAAGGAGTTTGAAAGAAAAAAAACTACAACTTTCTAAAGAGAAGGTTGATTATAACACGGTTAAAAATACAGTTAAAAATATAGTTAAAAAATTTAGAGAAAATTTTAGAATTTATGATGCCTAAAAAAACAAAATTTTTAAAACTAATTAATTTTCAATTTTCGTAATTCGTTTCGTTGAATTTTTAAAGGATTAGAGACTATTTTTTTCATTTAAATCATGTTTAAAATGAATCACGAATTTATGGTTATATTTTTCAGCGTGTACTGTGTACCGTCTACCTTCCACCACAAGAAAATTATTATAAGGATAATATGTATTCGCCCTACAGAAACCAAGACAGACCCAAGAAAAAGTACTTACTTTCGAACCGAACAAAAGTAAATAAATAGAAGAGCCAGAGAGAGCGAGAGAGAGACGAGAAGAGAAGAGCCAGCTAGTTAATAGACAAGTTAACACAAAAAAACCGGAACCGGAAACTCAACTGGACTCAGGACTAAAGACTGAAAGATTGAAGTGAAAACTTCGAAAAACTTCAAAATCCAACAAAAGCAAAATAAAAAACATTTGCATTCTCTCATTGCAAAAGTTATACTAAATTATAAAAAAAAAAGAGAAAAGATTTTACGTTTCAAATGAAGACGTTGACGTTGGCGTTGGCGTTGGCGTTTCCGCCTGTCAGCACTTTCATTTATTTATTAGCGCTGCCAAAGATTAAAAATCCAATTCGCTCAAAATTCGCCTTAAATTGATAAAACAATCAGCTGATTGTTATTATTAACATTGATGGAATGGTTTAAAAGAATGAGCAAGAGGCTAAGGACAAACAGAGAAAGAAAGAGAGACGAAGGAAACTTAAAGCCATTTAAAATTTCATGCAAAAAGCGTTTTATGTTTGAAGTCTTTAAAGCAACACTGATTTATTGATCAATTGATTGATTGTTCTATTATTAATAGCTTTGAGCTAAAATTAAATTTAATTGGAATTTTTGTGGAACTTAATTCCACTGTGCTCTAACAGGAAAAATTTCTTTTTAAATAAAAAAAGAAAAAAAAAATTTGTAATAAAGTGTCGAAGAAGTTTAAATGATGTCATTTTTACACAGGCCTTCCTTATGATAAGGGCGACTACAAAAACAACAACAACAACAACAACTTTACGGAGAAAAGAATTTCCTAATTTTATTAAATTGACGAAAATTAGTAAGAAGTTTATAACTTTTCTAACTGTACAGAGTATATTATTCTCCTTCTTCTTCTTTTTCTTCTGCTCTCGCCGAGTGATTGTCATGAAAATAATTCAACTTTGACATATGTTGACACTCCCCATTCTCGTTAACTCTTCCCTCCGCCCGCTCACCCTCCTCAACCGCTCACTCTCATCATCCTTTCAACTTCAGGCGGCGCCCACAAACACTGACCATCATTAACGAGATTTTTAAGTCCTTTAGCTTTTTTGTCCGTTGTTGTTGTTGTTTGTTGTTTGTTGTTTGTTGTTTGTTGTTTGTTGTTGTTGTTGTTGTTGTTATTGTTCGTATTGTGTACAAAAGAATTTAATTCCTTTTCACTCTTTCGCCTCCGCCGAATTCCGCATCAACTGATGTCCTCCGACCGATCCTGATGGCCGAATCCTTACTCACTGAAGTCATTTTCATTTACTCGCGTCGCCGCTTAGAGAAAAATCCATTCTACAAATAGATTTTGAGTGAATTATTTAAGTTTAGTTGTTTTATTTCTGTTCTCTTTTTCTTTTTTTTGTTCCTTTTTGTATTCTATTTTTTGTTTGGTGTCTTTTTCTTTCGTTTGTGCCTTTGTTGTGTTCATGATTTCAACGACTTAGACTGAGAATGAGACTTTTTTAAGCGTTCATCCGCGTCCGTCCGTCTGTCCGTCCTTCGCTGTTTGATGTGGATTTTTTAATTTGCGCGCCAAAGCATCGCAAAATGAGACAGCGGGCTACTGGCGACATGGCGAACGATAAGGGTTGAGGGTTGAGGGTTGGGGCGAGGGTGAGGGTGAGGGCGTGGATGGTCGTGGACGAGGGCGACGGTACTCATTTATCCTGCAATTAATCATGATTACGAGCGTCCTTCTCCACTACGCTTCTTCTTTTCCCCTTGCTCTTCTTCTTCATCTTCTTGTAGTTCTTGGCAACAAGTTTATTGTTTTTCCTGCACTCTTGTTGTTGTTGTGATGTTTATTGTTTTTTTATTTATTAAATAAGTTGGTTGTTTATATATTTTTGTTGTTGTTGCCAGCGGTCCATCTGAGTTCTCTTTTCGCACGCATTTGGCGCGGTTAGAATTGTCTGTCTTTTTTTGTGGTCTCACGGAGTGTGCTATTTGTTGTTTTTTTTGCGCTGTTGCGGAAACAAATACACTCACACACACTTGCACCTACACCCATTAGAAGGAAGAAGCAAGAAATATATATAATAAGAAGAAGAGACTGCTTTCTGCTTGCTAAATGATGAGTAACCTGCTGCTCATCATCAGTCATTGAGGTGACCAGTTGTTGATTTTTTTAACGTTCTTAAGAGAGTAATTGTAATAATTTAATATTTTACAATTATAATAAATAATAATATTTTAATATTTATAATATTTCAATATTTACAATATTAAATATTTTACAATTATTATATTATTGTCGCATAGTATTTAAAATATATACATAAATATATAACAAATTTATGTATGTATATATGTACATATAGCTTTTTTAAAAAATCTTTTTCTTTTTTATAAAATGCTCTTAAAAAAATCTCTCTCTCTATCTCTCTCTTTTTCTTTCTTAAAATAAGGAGTTTAAAATATTTCGTTTAAAAACATAATTTAATATTGAAATCAATTAGGTAAAATCTTTTTTAAAAAATACAAAATATTCTCGTAATAATACGAGTATCCTAAAACTTTTATAAATATACATATTTAGATGTTAAAATGAGATGTTAAACTTTAATTTTTTTAACGTTTTGAAATCAGGACTAAATATTAATATTCTTTTGATTGTAAAGATTAATATTCTTTTGATTGTATACATTTATTAAACTTAACGTACGGTATTAAAGTAAGGAATATTTTTAAATTCAAATATTTTTTTTGGTTGGTTTTTCTTTCTTGGATAAATTGTTTACTTCAATTAATGCTTTTTATCATAAATTTTCCATAAATTATCTGCGAAAATATTGCTATTAATGCATTTATCATTATGAGTTTTTCTGCCAAATCGGTACCACTTGGTTTAGATTTGAATATTTCAAATTTCAGAAATTTCAGAAATATGTAAATTCTCGTATGATTTGAAAATATTTAAAAAAATAAATTATGTAATTCTTTTTAAATAAAGATAAAATTTTCTCAAAATTAGGACAGTTAGTTGATCGCCAAACTCAACTTCACTCTCTCGGCTATAATTTAGATAGAGTTTTTTAAAAATCTTCTGATTTACCGCATTTAGTGAGGTTTAGATACAAAAGACTTAAAGGACTTAAATGTCAAACCATAAATAATTCCGCAAAAGCCTTTACGTCGATAAATTTATTGCCTGTCGCTAATATTATGGTTTCAAATAATGACGAAGCCGAAAATGTGGACGAATATACCAGTTTATAATCATATATAAAAAAGGTAAAAGAAATATGTGTAATAAATATAGAGATATTCATAATCAATAAATATACATTTATTAATAAAGTCTCTTTTGTTTATATAGCCACTTAAAATAGTTGATATTGTATTTTGTAAGTTTTAAAGAATTTTTATTTAATATTTTAAAGATTATATTATAGATTAGATAATATTTTAAAGATGTTTTATTACTTTTCTGTATCAAATATAATTGCCAAAGAGCTGTTCATACTCAAACAAAATATTTACAACCTTTTGAATATTGTTGCATATAGAATGATTTTTCCCATAAAAAAAACCTTTAAAAAGACATCCAAAATATAAGCAAAAAAACGATGATGGTCACCTCGTTGAATATTAATCGCATTGAATATTAATTTCTTTATCTTAAGTCTCTCAATAATCTCTCTTTGGTTTTTTCTCCTCAACGTAAGAGGAGAGAGGCAGTCTGCTGCTAATGGTCTGTTAACGACACTTCAGCGGCGTCGCTCAAAATTGCATTCAAAATTAGACACATACATTTTTGCTAATCAATGATCATTATTAGGATCAACGATTTGTAATTTCATTTTGATGGTTGAAATAATTATAAGAACAACAACAACAACAACGTCTGGTAAACAACAATCAATCGTGAAAACGCATGATTTTCTTGCAACATTATCGTAACAAAGAACTCGATTACGTGATATCTGACGTGTCGAAATTCACATGCTCTCATTATCGTTATGAGAGTAATAAGGCTGTTGCCCATGAGAGCCTCTCACACCCCCCCCCCCCTTCCCCACACCCTTCGAAGACTACAAATTCATTTAAGGAACCCACAAGGATAATTAGATTTGTGCATGCAAATTAAATGGCCGGAAGCGCTGTTGCCAGCATGTTACAGATGTTGGCTCGCCGGTCATTGTCGTGCAGCCAAATTAATTCTATTTCTAAGGAAAAAAACCGAAATATTGCATGAAATGAAATTACCTCGGAGTAGAAGAGACATCAGGCTGCTTAAGACATTACTGCTGTGGTCTTTGTTGTCGATGTTAGCGAGTATTTTTAGTTTAAAAAATTAATTATTTTGTCATTATTATTGTTGTCGGTTTCATTTCTCTTTTTATTTGAAAGTCGCTTTGTCACTTTTAGTGTTTGTAAATAAAAACATTTTTTTATGAAGATTCTCTGCGTTTTTAATTTTTCGCAAAAATTCCATTTTAAACTTAACAAATGTTAAACTTACACAAAATTTAGAAAAACACTGAATATTTGAAATATTCATAATTGGTTTTTTGTTGCTCTTTGGAGCACGCTAAACTGTCTTCGTAAGCGTCAAGCTGTTGACTGAAGCATCTTCAGTGGAGCATTAGAAGCACAGAGTCTCCAGAGTCCGTCGCCGCCTAAAACAGCGACACAGCATGGCACATAGGTGCATAAAATTACAACAACTAAGCCAACAACAGTGGAAAAAAGAGAATACCAGCAGCAGCAGCAGCAGCAGTCACTCCAACAACAACGACGACGAAGGCGACGACGACTGATTGAAATCAAACGAAACGACAAGCAGTACCGACAACCACCGAACATTGAGTACCGAACCGACTGGCGGCCGGCATCGAACCTTTTGATTATGCAAAAATCTAGTACGCAAAAAAGGCAGTGAAAGCAAAAAAAAAGAGAGAGACTGCAATGAACGTAGGACAACGCGCATTACTATCTTTCATTCTCCACCTTCTTTCCTTCCTTCCTTCCTTCACCGCACCTTCATCCACGCTCACACAAAAAACGGAACTGCACACTGACAGACGACAGTTCGTTCATATTGCGACACATCCGGTTCCGTTGTAGGCTTCTGTGCCGTTCGCTGCGTTCGTTCGTTCGTGCATTCGTTGGTTCGGCTGAGATTTCGCATGCCGCGCGACCCGGTCGCGTCGTGTCTTGTTGTTCGTCTGCCACAGTCCGCCTGTCTGTCCATCATACTCGCACATGCAACAGGCTACAAAAACTGTTGCGCTTCTCATGGTGGCAACGGTCGTTCCAACAACCAACCGAACCTACCGAATGAACGAACAAACGAACGAAGAAAAAAACGATTGAAAAAAACACCCTACAAACGAACAAACAACCACGAACGCACGAACGAACGAACGAACGAACGAGCCTTTGACTGCTTTTTTTCTGCTGTTGCCGTGCACCGGAGACACTTTTGTTTGGCTCTACTCTCTCTCTCTCTCTATCTATCTATCTCTCCATCTCTCTCTCTCTCTCTCTCTCTTGCTCTTACAATCCACCATCTATCATATCCACCCACAAACGCACACACACACGCCCACTAGCACGTTCCTATTAAGGCAATGGTTTTTCATGAAAGCAGGCGACACTTTCTTTGCAGCCGGCGTTTGTACATTCGGCACCCGAATGCTCACGACTTTTTGCATTCGTATTCGTGCGTCTCTTGGCCGCAGCCTGTTGCTCTGAAAATTTAATGCTGCACCTAGTTTTTGTATGTTGGTGTTAGTAAGCGTGAAATGTATAAACACATGAAAAATACGCTCTTGATGATTTCTCCTCATTTTAATCTGCGTGTGTGTGTGTTCAGGTCTAGTGTTGCAAAGAGAGTTATTTTTATTAGAAAGAATTATAACTACTTTTTACTAAAATTATAATATTTTTAGTAAAAAGTAGCTAAAATGCTTTCTATTAAAAATAACTCTGTTTGCGCAAAAACGCAAAGCTTAGCATCTCTTACGTTTGTGCCCAAAATTTGGGCTCGAAGTCTTAAAAAATATTTTTATTTCCAGAAAAAACTGAAGCTAAATACTCCTAATTTTTACGAATAACTGCAATTATTTTCCTGTTAATTTTTGAAAATACCGGTTTTTCAATCCAGCGCTTCATTTTTAAGTTTACAAAAAGTAACCAAAACTTTTTCGAAACTTTCGAACAAATTTCTCCTTCTGCTTTTTACTCCATATTTTCGTGTTGACCCTTTTTTCTCTTTAGTAGCATCTACATAAGTTCTTGCTCCTTAAGTTTTTGTTGCTTTCTTATGATGAAAGATAAAAAGATAGGTCTTTTGGCGGTGACTAGGGACAACTGTTGCATGGAATGAGCAACAGGTACGAAAATCGAAGAGATAGATTTTCTCCTTTACCAACACATACGAACAAAAACATACGGAGATATTAGTGTAAATAGCTTTTATGTTGTATGCTTGTGTCTGTATGTGTTCGAGAGAGAGAGAGAGAGAGAGATGTAGTGGGTGAGTTTATGATGCGTCAGTTCATGTCTCGTAACCACAAACAAAAGCAGTCTTTTACTCAATTCATGCGCAATATTTTTGTTAAAAAAAAAGAAGAGACACTGCTTAGCAAAAAAAATTTATTTTTTGTAAAAATTTGTTTCATTAAAAAAAAGAAAACTTTATTTTTTTTATGATAAAAATAATACTGAAATAATCTTAGTTTTGTAAAATGTTTCGAAACGCCTCTACGCCTCTGTTTATTTTACCCCTTTGTGACGTCTTCGTTGTATTTGTATTTTCAAAGAGAGCTAATTCCATAAAAACACGCACACACTATCGATTTGGACAATTCGTTCAAGACTCAGTGACGAAATCTTAAACTGGCGAAAAATCGCCAGTTCAGGACGTTCGAAAAGCTAACGATTTTATTACTTTGTTTTCATGCTCATTTGATTAGTTTTAAAACTTGGTTTTTTTAAAAAGAAATATAAAATAATGATTAATTTTCATATAAATTTATGTTTTAGATACTAAAAGTTCCAACAACCATGCCTTGCCTCCATCGTTCTGTCTTCGAAATCATATCGTTCGGAACGAAGCCAATTTCTCGATTTGTTTGAAATCATCATCATCGACGTTTTATCAAGACATAACTACAAGTATCATGACATTGTTAGGGCGTGTCCATGTGATTCATGCACGAAAGTGAAAGATCATGCGTGATTCGTTGAAGTTTTTATAAAGCCATGAAATTTCATGATGGCAGTGCTAATTTTTTTGTTGGTTTTTTTTTGTTTCTTTTTTTTGTTTTGGTAAATATACTTCAAACTGTTGAATGTTGGGGAATATAAAGGAGAAAACTGTTCCCCGTAGATTAATTCGGTACATGAATGAGTGCCTTTTTTCTATGATCAAGTTTTTTTTTGAGGGAAGCCAAAATAAATTAGATTTCGGGCTTACTCACTTCACTCTTTCTCCATTTTACTTCTCGTTACTTCCTTGTTCTTAAAGCAAGATATTAACGAAAAGTCTATTTTCTTTAGTCAAGGGTAATAATAAAGGGTTAAAAGGTATAGTATTCTTTAGCAATTTAAGCAATTCGTCTATAATTTAGAGCAATTCGATGGTAGCGATATGACCAAAATCAACTTGAATTTTTTTTAAATTAAAAAAAAAAAATATCCTTTCGCAATGCAATTTTCAAGCCAAAACCTTCTGAATAAACACTCGTTTCTGTTAACGAGAGATTGCACCTTAAAATTTAAAATTAATTGTTGATTATTTCTAAGCATTTGTTGAGCTTTCTTTGAGCTCAAGCTCGCGGGTACATATGAGAGGAGCCTACTCGTACCTTCCTTTATATTTACAGCGAAGTACGAATAGTTTATTTTGTGTTTCGATAATTCTTATGGGTTTATGTTGTTGACTGTGCACTATTGTTGTTTGTTTAGACGCTGTTCTGCACGGCGATGCATAAAATTTCTCATGAATAATATTACCTTGTTTTTGCTTCTAATCGTCTGCTAGTTTCTTGTGATTTTCATCTTGGCCTGCACTATGTACATATACGTAGTAGTACATACTCGTATGCCCCAAAAAAAAGAAGAAAACAAAAAGGAGAAGTAGTAAGAAGGCGAAAAAAAGAAGGCAAATACCAAAAAACAGGTATACGAAATGTGTGCAACCTCATCGAGAAGGATCATCAATGTCCTTTTTTTTTTATATAAAGAAATCGGAAATATCTACAAAAGATTGCACGAAAAATTCAAAAAGAGAAAAAGAAAAATTCACAAATTTTATATAGGTTTAATAATTACCTTGGATAATATAGAAAGAATATAAGAACTAAAAAAAATATATTGAATGTGTATAAAATCCATATTCGTCAAAATAACCGGGTAATCGTTTACGAATTTACGTTTTACGTTTACGTTTTTTCGAATTAAGAAAAAATTGGTAAACCGTTTTTACGGTTACGGTTTAAAATCAGGAAAAAAATATTCACATGATTTTGGGTAACCGTTTCGGAGTGGCGTCGGTGGTGTAATGGTGAGCATAGTTGCCTTCCAAGCAGTTGATCCGGGTTCGATTTCCGGCCGATGCACACTTGTTTTTCCAAATGATCTTTTATTACAATAGTTTTTATTTCGGTGTTTCTTTCTATGAAATGGTCTACAATAAAATTTTCTAATATTTTCAATGTAAAATTATATTATCGTATTTTTAAAAACTTTTTCAAAATGGTAAGATCTTGCCTTAATAGTTTCATTTAATTTTCAAAATGTTAATTTAGGAATATTTATTTTTTTCGGTTTACTCTTTAAATTAGGTTATTTTGAATTCTATAAATTACAAAACAAAAGCAGTTTCGATACATTTTTTCAATATTTTTTTAAAATATTTTATAAGAATAAGAATTATGGTTTTATCTTATTTTGGTGTTTTTTAATTATTCTGTAAGTATGTTCGTCGGTATGTCAGTTTCTTTCGGCCTGTACAGCTTTATTAATTACCTACAAATTTGCTGTATTAAATTAATTCACTAATTAATTACATTTTTTTTTGGTTTTTTTTTAGTGATTCTTAGCAGTATTTTCAAAATCTTTATCAGATTGGCGTGACATTTATAATATCGTATAAAATCTTTAAGAGCATTCATGTATCCGTTCATCATCATCATCATCAAAACGTACATAGTGCGAGTATGTGAGTTTTCCGGCTGAAGTTTGCGTATCAACACATCCGTCAGTGCCTGTCACTTCAAGTGTCTGCCACTGGAGAAGAACACTGACACTGATGCGCGTTCGTGGCGACTTTGATTTTCCGTTTCAGTTTTCAATTTTGACATTTATTGTACGCTCCAGTTTTAGCATTTCAGATTTTATTGTCTCTTAGCTCGATTTTGTAATTTATTTATTATATATTTTTGAGAAGTAGGTAGAAATAAAGAGCTAGCTCATGGTCTAATTTTTTCGCATTCTAACAAATTGTTTAACCGCAAACCTTGTTTGAAAATATTTTAGTCGAATAAGTCTTTTGCTCTCTACGTATAAAATAATATCGCAAAATGCAATGAAAATCATCTTTAATGAAATTTCATTTCATTGACGGTGAAGAAACACAAGAAGAGACAGCTGTCGTTATTGAATTGCGCCGGAAGTAACTGATGCAGCGCCACTTCCGCTTGTACAAAGGTAACAAAAGCCATGAGATGATTGTGTCCTTAATGCTGTTAGCGATGTTCGAGTTGTTGTTGTTGTTGTTGTTGTTTTCATAGTTTCTCCGCTTTGTTTAAGTCTCGGTTTATTTTGCTAAATTAACAACCACAAACAGAATGCAGTTAAATGTTTTAAAAGGATGCATAAATTATCGATAATAAAATATTGTTTCTTACTCAGGAAACTCTCTCTCTCTCTCTATATATATAGAGCGCTTTGAAAGTGGCAGGCCCAAAGAGCCGTTGAGAGAAGTAACGCACGCATAAGCTTGCATACCAACACAACACATACTAACTGACTTAGGTACTATAGCGTTAATTGCCGCTCTCATTCTCTGGCCTCAGCATGCCGAGGGCCCGCAAAGCCCACGGCAAGCCTTTGTGGACGTACATAGATTCCGTACGAAGTGTCTGTTGTACATTTCACTCAAATCCATTAAGACTACAGAAAATATGTAGCGATCTGCGATCTATGTTTGTCTGTCGATGGAACTCTCACAAAGAGCAGCTCTCAGAGCGAACGAGGTGGATGATATCGTTTCATAAAATGACAGTTTAGCATTTTGTAATAACATTTATAAAAGTGGTTTACTCTCTTTCTCGCGGTTGCACATTTCGTAAGTTCCTAGTGGGTAGCTATGACCACTCCTCTCCTCTCCTCTCCACTTTCCAACACTACACTCTTAACCGCAGAAAAAACTTGTTGCTGGAAGAGATTTTGGTGAAAAAGGAATCAATTTAGTGTCTTTGCGGAAGTGTCATGTGGCTTTATACTAAAACATGAAGTTGTTTAGAGATACGTAGGTGCATAACACGCATACATAATTGCAATAAATTATTGTGTGTGTGTGCGTGTGTGTGTTTTTGAAGTATGTTTATTACAAAAGCATGGAATGAGAAGAGCTCTTTGCATTAATAGCTTTTAATCAGTTGCTTTGAAATATGTATTTAATAATAATAATTCATTTAATAATAGTGAAATTGAAAATGAATTACAATTAATTTGATTAAATGCCATGAAATAGAGAAAGGCATAATCGTAATGCATTTATCTATTCATATTTTTATCAAATAGCAAAATGGAAGACACGAAGAGGTCGAAATGTTTAAAGAACTTTAGAATTTAGGATGAAAATAAAAAAGCCTTTTTCAATTTTTTGTTTTCTTTTATCTTCGCAAATCAAGAAAATAAGTAAATATTGTTACATTTTTTGTTATTTGCCGAAGCGGACAGCTACAAAATGAACTTTTTGGACTTTCTGTTTGGACTTTTTTTTCTGTTTTTTTTTTAACTCATTTAGAACTCTTTAGAACGAAAAATTTGAAGACCTCAACAACAATGCTATCGGCAACCACATGATGCTGCTGTCGCAACATTGCAGCATCAATAATACTATTACAAAGACGAAATGCAATAAAAAATGCCAAAGTGACAAGCATAAAGGAACTAAGCAGGAATGCGCGCAACTACAGCAACAACTACGTTAGCAAAAACAATTCAATAAAAATCCATTTGCTTGTAGTTTGCATGCTTGAATGAAGCACAAAGAATGCATGCCATCCAAAGCAAGCAAACAACGAACAACGGACAACGGACAACAAACAACGAGCCTCGGACACCAACACAGCAACAGCAACACCTACCAAACAGGCAGTGCCAATAACAAGATGATAACAGCAACAACAACAACAGCACTCACAGGTAACATACATACGAGTAAAACTGAAAAACAAAAACAACAATGAGCCCACAAGCCGTGAGCGACACCGAAGGAGAGCGGGAGAGCCTGCTCGTCTTGCTATCAATCGAGAAACAGGCAGTCATTCGGCCATTTAAAGTGTGCTGCCGCTGCCGCTGCTGCTGCTGCTGCTGCTGCTGCTAGTCATCATCATCGGCTGCGCTGCGAAAGAGAGATGTTTAATTAAATTTCTGAAAATTAAAATGTTTTGTTTAAAATAAATTGAAAAACCTTATAAAATAATAATGTCCACTACGCTGCGCTGCCCAAGAGAGAGAGAGAGAGAGAAATTGGTTGCTGCCGTTAGCATTGTTTGAAAATCAGAGCAACCTTCGTCCGTCTGCTCGTCAGCAACGAACGGACTATCATTAATTGATGGAAGGATTTTTTAAAAAACCATTTTGCTTTACATCTTTCTCACTTGTTGTTGTTGTTGTTGTTGTTGTTGTTGTTCAGTTTTTCTGTTGCCGGACTATTGAAGCTTGGCTTCGGATCTGAATGGCATTCAGGTGAACATATGCACACACATCCCTACCTATAGGTACTCGCACACACATATGCATGCAATCACACATACATAACATACAGACGATGTGTGGTGAAGGCAATCTTGACAACACTACGCTGAAACAACTACGTGCACGTTGTTGCAGCTTAATTGAAATTCAGTGCAGCACAAACGATTTAATTTGGTGATCCATACAATGCTGCTCATTCACGTTGGTGTAGATGAATGGATTATTCATCTATTGAAGTTTTTATAAAAAAATAATCGCACACACACACACACACCCCTGCGCACCCACAAACTTATTACAGTGAGCCCTTGTGTGAACGGACGGTTTTTTTTTCCGGTGTCCGGAAGATGAAATTGTGTGATCATCTTTCAATTTAATGAACACAATAAACACTATGCGGAAAAACTTACTGTGTACATATTTTCAAAAACCAACTCTTTTCTAAAGTAATAAAATATTGTTCATTCATTCATTTTTCTTTACTATAGTAAACCTTTCTATATACAAAATATGTTAGTAAAAAGAGCCATGAAAACTATTAGCCGTATTCTGGCCCAATAACCGAGCTCACCACATTAACAATAACACAAGAAAATAGAGAAAATAGTTAAGAATTAACAGCTGTTAAGATTTCGAAAGATTTCGTTAGGATTTTAAGGTAGAAAATTTGGGCCCGCTTTCGAAAAAAAAAAACATAAAAATAGTCTTTCGTGTTCGGTACAAATTTTGAAATTCCTTTTAAACTATAGAGTCTTCCCGAGAGGCTAAAGATTTGGAATTTTTAAACATAGCTCAGAACTAAATGACAATGCAATAATAAGCACTAACTAACCACCCACGCCCACTTTGAGGCAGGAAAATTAGTTTCTTTCTTTCATTTTTCTACAAACTTTGAAATTCGTTTTTAACTGGCTTCCCGACGAGCTAGAGACTCGAAATCTTAGTCACTGTCCACGCCCACTTTGAGACAAAAAATTTTAAAAATGACATAGATGCGACATTATAAAATATTTTTTAAAATTTAGTATATACTCGTATTTGACATAAAATATATATTCTTTGGAATAAAATTCTTAAAACATTTACCTCTTCGTGTCTACCATCATTAACAACATCATTAACAAGAACTCCTTAACAAATCGTTGTTAAATTAACAACTAGAATAGGACAGTGTAAGTTAACTACAGAAATAGTAAATATAACTATCAAAACTGTGAACCGCCGGAAGAGTAAGGTACGATTTTTATTATAATCATACGCAAGCAAATATGTGTTATTATATTATATTATATTATATTATTATACTATATTATACTATAACCGTTTATCTTAATTTCAAAAAATATCTTTAGAATATCTTCATTTTCATAAGTCCTATAAGTCCCTTTTTTAAAAGAGTATCGTGAATGAGTTTTTACTGTGTTTTTACATGTGTTGGTTCTCTCTCTCTCTCTCTTTCTTTCAATACAGGCTTTGTTTTTTTACTTCGAATTATCTGGACATTTTGGTATGTAATCAATCAACGTTTAATCTACCAATTATTGGAGAATTTTGCTTTATTCTCTATAATCGAACTCCTTCGCAATTCATAATCGTCACTTGTCTTTTTATCTCAGCAAAGAATAACCTATAGCTGCTCTTGTTTAATTGTTTTATATGTTCTTCATTGATTTTGAGGACTTCTTCTTTTTTTTTTTATCATATAAAGTTAACGGTTAAAGTTAAAGTTATATATTCTTATGTGCTTGTTAATGCGGTGAGCTAGTTAATCAGCCAGAATACGGCTGTTAGGCACGCGTAGCCTAGTATTGCGAAATATTAGCCGGACTTAGATGAGTTGAGGTGAGACGCTCTTCTAAATAAGAAAACGTTCAGCTCGTTTAATAAACTCTTGCGACACTCTAGCAAAATGATTGTCCTCTTCAGGACTTGACGTTGAAGAAAATTGAACTCCTGCAGTTTCTTGGGCACAAATTAGATAATCCTCAACGAATTAGCAGCATGACAAGTCCAGCCAATGTCCGGCGTTCACCTGCTTCGTGGGCCGGCGGCGGCGGCTGCTGATGATGATGATGTCATCACAAGATAATCACCCACAATGACTCCGTCTGATTGCATACATGCTGCAGCGCCAGCACCAGCACCAGCACCATATTGGGACCGTTTAGATGTCGAGCAACAATTGTCGCATTAACAGCAACAATCGCAGCTGTAAAATTGCATGTAATCGTTGCTGTTATCCTGGTAGCAACATGTTGTATGTGGCTATAAAGGAGTATGTATGTATGGGTATATGTGTGTGTACGTCTGGAAGCGACCGACCTAGGTTTGGCCTTTTAGGAAGAGAGCGCACATACGCACGTGCTCCACTCGACTCGATGACTCGAGGTTTGGGACCGATTTGATGCTACAGAGTTTGCTGGTCGGTCGCTCCCGCTATTGTTGGATTTTCTTGGCGCATTGTTGTTGCCACGGATGCATTCTGCACGAACAAACGTAACATGGCTCGATTATCCACGATGCCAACATCAAAGCAAGAGGCGGACAAAGAATATGTTACACATTTGCAGCGCCGATGCGACGGTAAGTGCGAATGACACCCACTTCAAAGAAAAAACCAATCGACAGAGCGACCAACCAACCGCCCGGTCCACCGATCGATTGACAAACCGTATTTGTAAAGGTCGAATAGCTTTTCTAAAGTGGTCAGACGAGCCCTCATCGAAAGCCCTTTACCCATTTTGTTGCATTTTTGATGAGGCTCTGGTGGCGGTGATGGCGCCGGTGATGGTGCCGGTGTTGGTGCCTCGAACTGGCTGCTATAGTTCAGACTGGACCAGTAACTTCTGGTTTGGTCAACAAGCCGCTTGTTAGCGACACTGCATGCTTTAACGCCACTTTCTCGAGCCAGCCGAAAGAGCCGCCAGCAGCTCGAGGAAAAGCCGAAATGAATTTATAGCTTCATAAATCAAAAGCAATATTGTCACATCCGGCGACTGCCTGGCAACCGTTTCCGTTGTCGAAGCAATCCTTTTCAGCGCCATCGTCGTTGGTGACTGCTACCATTTTTCAGTTTTCTGCTAGACCCTGACTTCAATTGGAAACTGTTGCTGTTGGTCTTCATCTTATGACTTCTCCTTTCTTTGTTTGTTTGTTTGTTTCTGCCCACATTCTTGATCCTTTCACTCTTTGACTCTCCTCCAAAGGCTCCAATTTTCCACCACAATCTGGCCCCCGAGTTCGATCGGGTTCTGTTCCGTTTTGCCTTCACCTGACACGTCTTTGGACAATAACGATTTGTCTCACGTTGAATCGTGCGCATTCTTCTCGTATTTACACGAAATAACGTCGACTTCCAAGAATTTCTTGATATAAATATTGCAAGTAACTGCGAGACCATGTGGTCAGGTGACCTTAGCCGGAGTTGAAAGTTGGCTTTGACTCGTCGTCTGTCTGGCGACTTCATCGAAAACCAAATCACACGAAAGTGAATTCTTCCAATGTGCGCGGCGCCGCCTCTTCAAAATAACAACAAGAACAAGATAACAATTCATTATAACAAAAATACAATTTTGTTATTATTATTATTATTAAACAAAGAGCATGTTTGAGCAAAGGAATGAAGTTGTGCGCAGATGGTCATACACCACAAATGAGCTGGATCAAAAAGTACACGGAATTTCCATTGTTTTAAAAGGATTTTTCCGGCATTTACGATATTAAGCACAAGCGTATGGAGACGGAATGAAATAAAACATTAGAGACTATTTACAAGCGTTCAAAAAACGTAACAGACTTTCGTGACAGACGAAACGAGATCGCCAGACGAGGAAGAGCTTTTTTAGAAGAGGTAAGATCTCGAGATGAGACAGGGTTTGTCGGACAAGACATCATCTAGAGACAAAACAGGGTGCGTCTATCGAAACGAAGCACAGAGACGACATTTCGAGGCAAGGCAAGGTTTTATGAACGAGGTGGAATCTAGAAATCTATGGACTAAACAGACTTGGTCTAACGAATCGAGATCCGAAAACGAAAGAGCATATATCGCGGCCCAAAAGCTCGCTCCTATGCACCACTAAATACACAAGGTTTAAACAAGGTTTAGGACCAAGTGTCCTTAAGGTTTAGACATTAGATCTCAAGTACTGTATATTAAACAATATTCCGTGATGATAGACAGTGTAATGAGTACACGGATGGACAACAATAACGTCAACATTATCGATATTAGCATGATTGAGTGCTACTAAGCTAAATAGATTTAACCAAGCGCATGATAAGCAATAAACCTGGCCAGTTATGGACGGGGCGATACTTCATTTAGTGCTCATTCGATGGACGAATAAATCTGCTAAATAAGGTAAAAAATATGCGCACAAAGGATTGACACAAGTAACAACTTCAAAGCAAGCAGCAGGTTGTACGGTTGGTCAGTCAAAGCATTGCCAATCACAGTCATAAAGAGAGAGAGAGAGAGAGAGAGAGAGAGAGAGAGATAGAGAGAGAGAGAGGGAGGGAGGTGGAAAGCCAATCCACACAAACCACTTGATGGCCAAAACCGAAAACTTCTTGTTCATAATCAATGTTCAGGACTGCGGAAATGGACAAAAAGTGTTCATCGGTGGGCACCACGTGCATACTTGAGGCGACACAGTGACAGTGTGCTGATGGAAGAACGTGTCGGACATATCGTCAATATGGAATAATATACTTAGCGATAGAGATGCTCTGGTTGGCAGCAGCAACGACAGCAGCACTGAAACGGAAACGATGGAGTTTCCCAGCAATTGAACACTTTTATCTAGGCACAGAGAATGATGAGGATGATGATGATGATGTACCACATAGGATTATCTTTCACACATAGGACCGACCGACCATATGTTAAAGTTAATATATGTATCTTTAAAGTGGGTAAAATTAAATGAAACAGATTTTTGCAGTTCATTGAAATAATACAAACAACTAAACCGTCCCTTTGACAGGACATCATCGGCCAACTTCGGTTTGAGAGGGCTGGACCGACGAATAAAGGGCGTAACAGTGAGAAAACGTCACGTATGCAAACAAAGCCGTAGCACGGAAGCAGGAAAAGCCCGTTTCTTTTTGGATTAGTTAATAAAGCATATTTGAGGGCATGTATTGTACGTGAAAGAAAAAAGCAACAACAACAACAACAACAATAACAACGACTACTGTCCACACTTAAAGAGATAAATCGAGCGTGTGTACGAGATTGTTTGCGGTCGGGGTTAGATGGGTTGGGTTGGTTTATAGCAGCTTCATTTGGCACTCAATCTGACGCTTGAGTGACTACAAAACGATTGAAGGAAAATGCGCAGTTCATTGATTATATACGAGTAGTCAATAGCTATTAATAGCTATTAATGGCCCTTCTATAGCCTCGATAAAGTGGCAAAAGTGGCCTCTAGATTCGATACGATTTGTTTTGGTGAATATTTCTATAGTGCTTGAAACAGTTTTGGTCAGTTTTTCTTTCAGTTTTCGTGTGAATGCATGCGTATTTACTCCATTAAATTAAAAATTCAAAACAAAACCATGACAATAGATAAAAGTTTTACTAAAAACACTGCAATAAACGCGAAACTATTTTATTTAAGAGTATATAATTATTCGCCACGAAACCTTTTCGCAACGCCAAAGAAAGGGGCTTCCAGTTATCGCCGCTTCTTATGCGATGGTATAAAAATAACGGGTACCGTTGGCATTGCTGTAGACAGCCACGTTCGGAATGGTCAGCAGGAACTCGGTGATGCAACGACCGACCGGAAACTTTCGACTGGTCTCCTGTTCGTAGGCCTCTGCAAGAAATTGATTGAAACGAAAGTTTTAAACTATTCCAAATTGTAAAAATGGACGAACATCCCGGATGCATCACATTGAAGTCAAACGTTGAACGTACCGCGTAATTCATCAATCGTAATGCCTTCGCTCGGTGTCCGACGCTCGCGCAGGATCTTCTTGCAGGTTTCGTCGAGGCTACGATAACGTTTGTGTTTCGTGACGAAATAGGCCATCATGCGATCCATTTTGATGTAAATCTTAAAAAAACCGAAAAGAAAACTAAGAAATAAAAATTTGTTTGTTTCAATAAAAAACAGTTTCTTAACGCTCTCTCTCTCTCTCTGTGTCTCTATCACACAACAAAATACTCGTATGTATAATGTCAAAAAATTATGGTATTTTTTTTTGTAATTTTTTTTTTCTGTCAGAAGTTTTTATGAATTTAAAAAAAAATAAAATGCGTAAAATGTTAAATTATTTTTATAAAATTAAACAAAGACATCCGAATCTCGCAAGCGATATACAACGCATTTTGGAAGATCGTAAGAGTCCACAAAATGCCATGCCGATTACAGAGTTAAGAGGTTAGTATCGTTCAGGGTGAACAACAGTTTGACACCTTTCGCCTTCTTCGTCTTCACTGCAGAGGCCTACTTCCAACGAACTGGCAAAAAGTATCCAATAACTCTTGGACCCATCGCCGATATGGAATACATTCTGACCATTCCATTCGTGTGTGTATTTTGGAGTCCAAATGGAACACTCCATTTTTATAGCATTTAATAAAACACTGCAAAAAAGCAAAAGTTTTCTTTTTATAATGTCTTCGATTTTATTCTTATATATTCTTCGCAAAAACGTTTCTCAAAGTGTTAATGGTTTTTTTAATATTTTTCGTCCATGATTCAGGAAAGATTTGTCATGACTTCATTTTGGAAGGTACTACTGGGAATGCTGCGGAGGGGTACCTTAACCCCCGAGGCACACATTCATTCATGCAAAATGTGACGCATTTGCCTTCCAGTCAGCTCCGCAAGCGAGTAGCTCTACACATTTCGCATTCGTAGCGTACAGTCGTTATTAGGTCGGCTAATGCGATTATTGTTACGGTAAATTGGCACCTAATTAACAACATACATACGAGTATGTACGTCGTAGGGTGGCGGCAGGGAGAGACAGAGAAGGACTGTTAAATAGTCACACAACTGTAGTCAATACAGAAGAGCAACAATTACATTTGACCAGATTTGGTTAAATAGTTTCCAGTCTGTAGGCAGGTGGCAGGTGGTTGGAATTTGAATGAAAGCCCGAGGGCATACCCTTCGACATCGACCCGTCGAGTGACGGCCAGAGTGTGATATTATTGTTGTAGTGCGTTAAACATTTCTGCATGGTTTAAACCTGTTTTCACTGAACGGAAAAGATGAAGATTGATATTTTTCAATTAAAGAATATTCAGAAATTTCATTATAGTTTTTGTCGTTGGCGATTGACCTTGCTTATTAATATTTCAACTTTAGTTTCTCATAGAGTGGAACATCAACTTTAGTGGTCGATTGTTTCTTCGCATTCAACTTTGCGTCGGTGGACAGAAAACGTGGCTTCTCCAAGTTCGGTCGCTTGCGATAGAACTCAATCAGCGCTTTTGTGGTACGCAAGTGTTTGATGCCCTTGAAGAGTTTCTTGCCCGAAAGGATCTCGTCCGGAAAGACTGTCTTAATGCGGTCGTCACTGGCGGTCGGCCTCCAAGGACGCATGGTGTACGGTATGGTGCGTCCGAATGACACCGTCAGCATTTTCTTTGGAGCGTGCTTCAGCCGGTTTCGTATATAGTTATCGTATTTCAACTCCAGCGCCATCTGTGAAGAGAAAGTTGCTTGTTGGTTGTTTGCTACCAACTACCAACAAATATTTGTGACTCACCTCAGGCAGATTCCATTTGTCCGCAACGGTTTTAGCAATAGCTTTCACTTCTTTCGCTTCGGTTTGTATAGAGGACAAGAGCTTGCGCTCTCCTTCGATGGAAAACAGAGCTTTAAGCTTCTCTTTCGAAATGTCCGTTTCGGGATTGTTTCCCAAGGAATTGACCCACTCGGTAAAGCGTTCCGCTGCCTACAAAGGCGGTAAAGGTAAAAACACACGAAATGGGCTGAGAGAAAATTGTTCTCTCTGAGAGAGTGAAGAAGCTGCTTTGATGAGAAGAGCGCATGCACTTCGATACATGTATAGTTTAAGAGCACGCTCAAGGAGAAGCAACCTTGCTGGTTCAATCGCAGCTTACCGCTTCAATTAGTACTTCCGCTTGTTCGTCCAGTGTCCTCTCCGACATCTGTACCTCTAACTGATAGATTTTGGAGTCCCATTTCACACGCTCCTTGCGCTTCTTGCAGATAAATGTGGACAGCCAATTGACTTTCTTTTTGGCCTTCGTTTTGTGTTCCTCAGGTGTGTCCATTTTAAGATCAAACTTTATGTACTCAGTCTCCATGTTTTCGATTTCTGAGCAAGTACTTTCGTTGAACTCATTTTCTTTCTGAAGCAAGAAAGTTAGTCAATCAAATGAATGTACTCGTAACTTAACGAATTTGAATTTCGCCGTGAAACCTTCAAACGCCGCAATTCCTTGAGAGACAAATTCGAGTCGGTGTCCTCGTCTATTTCCGAATTTGATTCGACCAGCCGCGATTCGTCGTCATCCATGAACACATGCTGGTCATAGTAGTCGAATTCGTAGGGCAGTATTTTGGCAACACGTTGGCGCAATTTCGCTGGCAGTGTTACCGAGAAATCATAGTTCTTGATCTCCTCTTTGCGAGCCTTGATGCTGGCGGACTTTTCGATTTGTTGCACTACGCGCTTCCAATAATCGTCGCTCGACATGTCTGAACCAAATTAAATATAAAAATATAAAAAATATAAAAATATATGTATATGAATTTTTTAACAAGCCAAAATTATAAAAAAGATTTCTCGTCTATTGCTGAATGAATACTGAAATTTTCACAGATTTTCATAAGTCGATGATTTTGACAACAAAACACAGTTTTTTTGAGAATTTGTTAGATCGATAAATATTTACGAACGTACATATATGTCTATAACGCAGACCATTTAACTTTGGCATAGCTTAACCCTTTGTGAGCAACTGATAACAAATGGCTTATGATTTATTGTATTCTTATTCCTCAAAGCAATTAATTTAAAATGTTATAAGCGCGAATTTTTTATTAATTACAAATTAACTGCGAAACATCAACATTATTTGATGAATAGCTAAACTAAAACACTCATTATATTCATAGAATTCAAATGAAGCCAAACGGTTACGTTGTCACGCCGATAAAGGTTTCTTTTTTTTTGTCACACACAAAAGGGTTAACAGTTTCAACAGCTTAGTCGAAGCGCTTTGCATAGAGAAAGCTGTAATTTCGTGGAGTTTATCTTGTACACAAACCGAAGGCAGTGGTGAAGTGAAAAGTTGAATATAAATCAAGGAGCTTTTCTCTCGTCAACGGTCCTTGTTGCAGTTTCGAATATTCGTATGAAGTTGCCAGCCCGTAAAAATAATATCATGCAAGAAGAGTGTGGGTCAATATCAAAATCTTTTATCAAAATCAAGAGATCACCACAAAAAGGCGGTGATTTCGGCAAAACCGTGATTTTGTGCCAATTGGTATATGAGTTCATGGAAGGATCTTCCCTTTTGACACCTTCTGGGGCACTCGACCCCCCTCGGACCCTAACCGCAATACGTTTCCTAAATACCATTTTCTTTGCACTATAAGATTTCATTTATTTAAAATTTATCACTCACTATAAAAACTATAAAAATCTTAATAATTTGCTAATGCTAATTTTAAGCCTACACAAACGTACACAATCGGTAACAAGATTTACAATCCACGCTTACATTAATTACAGAATAATAATCAGGTAAATTATTTGCTTAATCAGACTTAAGATTATAAAAGATATAGAAGAATATTACACTTAAAAATAATTGGATTTCTTAAAAGCTAATGTTCTACAATAGTTCAAATCGGAATGAGTTTATCGTTTTTGGGTTATGTTTTTTCACTTGCACGAAGTACATATATACAATTTAAATTAGCATCAGTTGTGATGATATTAGTCTTTTAATTGCCCCGCATTGAGATGAGACTGGTCCTACGGGGCGAATCGTCGCTTCGCTGCGATTTGCTCGTTTTGGGAATAAGAAAGCCCAAGAAGGCGCTTAAAATCAGTGAAGTGCTCGAAAATATAAAGGCCGCCTCGCAATTGTGACTTATGAGAGCTCCGAACACGTTGGCGCCTACAATACTGCCCAGACGACCCATCATCAAAGATATGCAAATGGCCATTGCACTGCAAAGCATTTTTGTAGTTGAATAAACAAAGTTGAAAATACATTAAACTTTGTGAAAAAAAAAGAATTTCCATAAGTTTCCTAAGACTTACCGCAATCTCGTAGGATATAGATCCACCGTGGCGGCGGTAAGGACATTAATGCCAAGGCCACAAAGCAGCAGTATTACAAAAAAATAAATCGATATCATCGGCATATTTATGTATATGGCTGCAATGCCGCAGAGACCGCACACGACCAGACAGACAACTTTTGTTTGGGAAAAGAAAAAAAACGGATGCACATCGATTAAAAACCAAAAAAGATTTTTATTCAACTTACACAAAATATCCTTTTTCCCCACTTTATTGATGATGGCTCCGATGAGAGCGAATCCCACAGCATAGAGCACTTCCAGCACCAGGGAATGCTGATATGTCGAAATCTCCAACTTCTCTCGGCATTCACCAACCGAAGTCATCCCAGTGGCGTTTGCCACCTCCTGATGGAAGATAACCGACTGCTTCGCAGACACCACCTGACAAATTCGGGAACTATTGCCGGGGTGCTCATTCACAAATTGCGCCACGCTATTCAGGATGTGCGGAAACCACATGTACACTCCGTTCGAGGTGCTAAATATCGAGAACTGAATGGTGCAGATGAGCAGCGTGGTCCGAATGTATTCTCGATTGAAGAGTGGCTTTGTCTGGTCCCACATGGACCGCAGCAACACGGTCGCCGCATTGCTTGTGCGTTCATCTCGCCCCACGCGCGGACGCATGGAGGTGTCCAAGTCTTCAACGACATGCGATATCTGCAGAGATGAAGCAAGATAAAAAGCAACTGTTAAGTGTTTGCTGACGTCACAATGTGACACACACATTTACTCACCGGATATTCATCTGCCGATTTGCCCGTATTAAGATGAAACATGCCACGCAATATTCTCAAACACGATTCCACATCGCCCTTATACAGCAGGAACTTGGGACTCTCGGGGATTTTGAAGAGGCATAAGCCGCAAATGAGACCTGGTATGCCACACACCACAATGAAAAAACGCCAGGGCTTGTATACTATACCCAAAAGTGGTACCGTGAAACGCCATTCCTGATTGATGACCAACCAGGCGATGGCGGGCATCAACATGGCACCAATACCGAAAATAAATGCTGAGCCCATGATGGCACGCGATCGGTTCTTGCTAGTATGGAACTCGCCCAAGTAGGCGTAAACTGTTGCGGAGCCACCGGAGATGCTGAAAATAGTTTAGTTTCTTAGATTTTCTGCAACTGTGAAAGGCTCAAACTAACTAACCAGAATCCATTGCAGTATCTGAGGACAACCAGAATCCAGAACCTGTTGGCAAAGCTGGAGAATACAGTGAATACAAAGCCCAGCAGTAGTGTCGGACGTATGATATTCCTTCGCCCCGTAGTGTCCGCGAGAAAGCCCCATAAATGCGAGCTGCTTATAATACCCACAAAACCGATGGCACTGAGTATACCGCGTTCCGATATGCTTAATTGAAGATCGCACTGTGATACCGGCAAGACGAAACTGATGCCCAGAGTTTCCAGGAGGACATTGGACAATGTTAGGCCCGAAACCAAAATCAGTATGTAATTAAATTTGCCAAATTCTGCATACAAAATGAGATGAAGCGTTAGAAAGGGGTTAATTAAAAAATTCGAATTTCTTAAAGTGTACTCAATACCACGTACTTGTGGCTTCCAAGGCGCTTTCAAAATATTCCGTACCCTTTATCAGTTGGGGTTGCTCGGGAGCATTACTGCCACCGTTGGCGCCTTCGACAGTGGCCACAGTAAGCTTGGCTATTTCAACTGAAATTAATTAAAGGAGATTATGTAAATACAAAGCCATAAACATAACCGATTTAAACAAAAATATTTATTTATATAAAATTAATACTTGTCCGTTTCTTAAGTATAAATATAGTATAGTACAGATATCAGACAGTATTATTATAGTAACATATAACGATATAAGATTTTAGTAACATAAAACGATATAAATTCAGATATCAATCTAAATATGAAGTCATATTTTGTGGCCGTATGTCTATAGGTTCTAAAAGAACTAATATTTTAGAGTACTAGAAAAGCAGAAATATAATAACAATTAAAATACGAGGATCTATTTACTAACATGACACTAAATGAGACGCTTGACAAGTGACAGTTACACGGCTCAAGCTGCTGTCTTGAATCGTCATGCAGTTCCTATTTTATGATGTCCATTAAAATTAACACCTACAAACTATAATCGGCAAATAATGTCTTCACCAATAAGCAAACTTCTCACAAACTCGTGTGTTACATTCGTTTTACAGCAGCGGCGGTCATGTCAGGCGGTATTAATATCGTGATCTAATGTTACAGATCTTACCATTTCAAACCTAATCAAAATCAGATTAGAAGATTGTTAATTAAAAGTGTTAATAGCAATCCAAATATTACGTTTTATGTGTTTGCTTGTAATATTAGTTAACATTAGTTAACTTTTCTCACATACAAACGTACCTAATAACAAACCAATTGAAAAGTGCGCATAACCAACAATATAGCGTATATGCATTAGAGGACTGCCTGAGACGTCTCGAAGGCTTGTTCAAGACGTCTTGAAAGTTTCAGGGGTTGTCTGAAATGCTTCCATTGTTTTCAAATCAAATAGTCACTTCAATAGTCATGGCTTTATTCGAAATCAAATGGAAGCACTGCATCAACGCAAAAATTTTGCTATGTCAGTTTCGAATCTTTCGACGTCTCATGCAGTCCTCTAATATGCATCGCAGATCCAATGTTTCGTATTTGAGAGGAATAACTAAGAAGTTCTTTGAATCAAAACAAAAGCAAATGGAAAACCAAAAGCAAAAGACTTACTTGTTCTCTGCATTGTTTGCGAATGACTTGCACATATGTTAAATAATATAATGCTTGAAAAGAATATCTAATGTATTAAAAATAAATATCTACTGAAAAATAATACAAATATTTTGCATGGACTTAATGATAACCAATGCATCTGGTTCTCTATAGGGCAAATTTCACACAAAAAACTTTTCATTGTTTTCTGTTTCCTTTTGTATTGCTTGAATATACAATACATTTGTATACGAGTATACGAGGTCTGTTCAAAAATTTTTGCGAATTTGGAGTTCCTGCGGGTTACGTTCGATTCGATTTTAAATTTTTTTTTTTTTTGCCAATCATGCCAATCGAACCCGGGCCACGTGTTTTGACCAAGCAAAATAGCTGTCAAAAATTAACTGAACATTCAAAGTGGCCGAACTTGTCAGCATCAGTGAGGGACATGAGTACCAACATAACGCCAAAAAAAAAATTGAAAATCGAATATACGTAACCCGCGGAAATTCAAAATTCGCGATACTTTTTGAACAGACCTCGTATGTAGAAATCTATAAATTATATTCGGACTGCTTCGTTGACTAAATTTTGATATATAGTAGATATGTTTTTCTATATGTACATATGTAACCATGTATATATAAAAATATACAAACAGAAATTGCTTTTCTGTTGAGTAAATATTTCAAACGATGAATTGTCTGGAGGCAAATAAAGAAAACTGTTTCATCACAAAACGATTTAGAATTTTTGTAGATGCACACTCTCGGTACGTTCATATGCATTTTCGAGTATATGCTATAGTAGATGGATTTCCATTCGTTCATACTTTCTCTCAACTCATTAGTAATTTTTCACAATTAATCCAAAAGTTATTAATTTTCTAGCTAATCTTTTTCATATAGAGGTTCAAGAGAAGAAGAGCTGCAGGTTTGTAAGAAAAGTAATTTGAGCGTAAATTGTTTACAAGCGACAGTCGAAGTCCCGTCCGTCCGTCCGTCCATTCTATGCCATGGCAGCGAATACAATTCGTTAGAAACCCATTTCATTTTCGTTAAATTCAATTGGATAAAGATAACTAAAATGAAAAAATAAACAAATGCGATAACATGCAAGTGCAGGTAAGAATAAATATCTATGATAAATAACGCAGTTGATATTTTCTAAAGATCCAGTATCCAGCATCTATCCTGAACACATTTGATTACTTTTATTTTTATTCAATGTAGGCATTTTTGTGGTATATATTAACATTTCTTTCAATTATGATTTATTTTCTAATTACTACAGTACACTCTCGACTGTTAGTGTCCGTCGCATTTATTAAGCGGCCCACTGCAGGGCACTGACGTGCATATATTTTTCTCTTCTTTTTCGAGTATTTCAAAACGTGAAAGAAGCAAGAAAGCCCTTAACCTGACTAATTCCCAGCATTTTGGAGCCCAAATTTCAAAATTCTTCCTAGTTGAGACTAACTCATCAGAATAAGTTAATTTTCTATTAAAATTAGTGAATAATCTACAATAATATATTTATATATGGCTAAAAAGTGACATTTACAAGCGTGGACATTGATAGATGATGATAATAGAAGAAGACGAAAACAGTGCTATCTATAAACCTTCACGTTTACCGTTTCTATTTATTTAATAATGACTTTCATGCACCATATGTACATATTTATATTTAAGATTTCCGTTATATAAATACATAAGTTTTATAAGTCTAAGTTATATAAATATAAGGCATAAGCATAAAATACGAGTATGTTTTCATGGAAAAATGTCTTCTTATTGTACAAAACAAATTTTTTACAAATTTTTACAGCTTTCAAAAATCTTCCAAAAGTCGCAAACGAATAATCCCGTAATCGTTGACAACGCCAGTCTTTATTTCAGTTCACGTTATTGCGAGATTGCACTGTATATTCCTTTTTCGCCTTAAAGTCCATCTCGTATATCAATACATTTGTTGTAGGATTTTGTATGAAATTTATTTTATATAATTTGTTGACAATAAATTCTTCTAATTTTATATTTAATTCGAGTATAAATTTTAAGCCGTTATTTTTTAACACTATTTTTACAAATTCAATTTTTTTCTTTGCAAAAACAGATTTTATTTCGTTTGTACTCACACGACGGTTCTCCACATTCCTGCTGTTTAGATTCGTGCATTTTAGAATTTTTTCACTTTTTTTCACAAATTGTTTTAAAAGAATGAAGGTTTTCCTATACTTTTTAAATTTAAATATTAATTAATAAATATACATATATTTTTTTAAAACAAAGAGAAAATGAAAATCCCGCTCTATATTCATACGACTTTCAAGCTTCCGAGATGTCGCCGAATTTAGTAATTTGCAAAGCCAAAGGAAATAAATACACTTCCTACGAATGAGTTCGTCTGCTCACTCAGTACACGTCGAGCACAAGATCACCTTTACGCCAACTCAATGCCGCGCATAGAGTTTTATACGTACCACAGAAGAGGAGAGCGTTTAACCGCTATCCTCCTAGAGAAAACAATAGGTACGGCACCGCAAAAACAAATGTATATGTATATATTTTTAAAAAATACGAAAAACACCAACGAATGTAATGACAAGCACTGAGGAGGTTCAACAACAACAACAACAACAAGAAACAGACAATGATAATGATGATATAATATATACATCTATAATGATAATATAATATATTATAATGTTAAGCTTTAGCAAAACATACTATATACAAATACAGAAGCCGGCGATCTTTTTCTTTTGGTACTCTCTGGTAACGTTCAATACTCGTAAGTGTGTACATACGGACGTATGTATATATAAACATAAAGAATTGACTACTACCGACTACCGGCTCATAAACCATTAAATTAATAACCATGGCTTACACTTAGATCAACTTAATCCTGTATACCTAATAAATTAATGACATCAAAATAAAAAGATGATATTAAGTGAATGCGAAAATAAATACGGATACTTCCAAAAGAAAAATTAAAAACGAATAACCACACCTACCGAATCTTATGTGGTTAATGGTATTATAAAGGAGAATATTTGCATGAAATATTGCAGAAGTCAAGAAGCTTGGGCTTCAAATTCAAATTGAATTTTTTTGGTACTCAGGATGCCGAAGAAGACACACAGATTCGAGAAAATGCGGGTATATTTTTGGGTCTCTTTTAATACTTTATTAAATGCTTTTTTTGGAAAAAATCTTATGCAACTTGGCAACATGGCCCTTTAAAACTTTTTCTTTACAACATTTAAACTATTTGTACTTATCTAGTTTATAAATATAATTGGCGTCTAATAAACAAAGATACTCACTCGTATTAGATATTTAATAAATAACAATAGATATTAGATAGTACGACTCATTAAAACTCTAAACTTTTATACGAGTACTATTGATGTTATATTCGTATATAAAAATAATATATTTACTTATAAGTCAAAAAAATGTTTCTTAAATTTTTAAGCAAAACCAACACGTCATGTGGTCTCTTAAATTTTATAATTATCTGCATTATCTTTATCTTATCTACACTTACCTGTGCAGGCATTCGAGAAAGACTGTTCTACGGTCCGTACGTCCGTCCAGCATCAATTCATTCATTAGGAATTTGAGGAGACAACTTGGCTTTATCGTTTTTTCCTCAAGTCGTGCGGCTTCACGTTTTATTTCCTTTGCAGAACAGATGGTTAGGTATTGTTTGCATGTAATAATACTATAACCGGCAAGATGTAGGTGCATACGTTAGAATTTACATTCTACTTTTACTTTCAAAATGTACTTAATGCAATTAGCTCAATTTCGGAGGTGAGAAAATTCGAAATTAAAGAAAATTTAAAATTAATACATTTTCGAAGAGTTCTACGAGTATTTTTGCATTTTGTATATTAATCTTAACTGTATTATCCGATACTTGTATTATACGATAACTAAATAATTAATTATTTAAATATAAAGGGTACAAAAAATTTACAATTTGTATTTTACAATACAAAAGGTTTTTGTAAGGTTCAATATTGAAAATGTGGTCTAAAACTATTAACAATAGAATCGTTAATTGGAATTCCGAAATTATATAATAGTAAAAAATAGCTTTTTATATCGTACCCCGACCATTTTCTACTACGATCTGTATATTCCAGTGAGAGAAATAAAGGCAGTAAATGTAAGTTCATTATTAAAGAAAATTAGCGTTTCTCATTTGGTAAAGATGTTTGTATGTACATATGTACACATATGTATATATTCAACTGAAACAAAAAAAAAATATCTATGGGGATTTTCTTTCAATTTGGCACGTAACGCCTGACTATTGCCAGTTTTTAAAATGTGTGCATTGAAAATATGGAAAATGTACTCAAGTACATTATATGAAATAGATTGTATTTAAAACTTAAAACGTCAATTTTAATGGTCCTTTCTCTAATTTAATATATAGCAAAGTAGTCAGCTTATACAGAAATGACGCTCAAGTAAAAATTCCTGACGTACGAGTATGTATGCATATTATAGTAGTCTCTACTCAGATAATTTTTCCTCACATTTGCTTATAACGCGGTTAAAAAATTGACAAATATCACTAAGAGATTATTTTGTTAGAAGAGGAAAGACAAGATGCGAAGTACTATAGAATACCTGAAAGGACCACGATCCCGTAACCAGATTATTTTTTGCGGAAGAAAACAACATACATACAAACATTTACATATTCTGTCAAATATTTTCAGCGTTTTACAAAATTGAAAAGGGAAATTGTCTAGTATATGGATGTTAATACAGCAATTTATAATAACACAAAACAACTAAAATTTTTCGGTTATTTTCCTTCTTTTTTCCTCTTTGGAATAAATATCATTAAGTCAACCGTAATCTTGTCAGACCGACATCATCTACGATACCAGAATACCAAAATTTGTGTAAAGTACAGCACAGCCATATAGCGTGGCTCCAGTTTTCTTAACACTTGCTATCTCTCCAAATATATGACTAAATAAACACGCTTTTATTTAATGCCATCATTAATTTGATAAAAGATACTCGGCTACTGCTGGTATGAACTTCCATATACTATGTTTGTATTGTATAATGTACTTAGAGTACGAACTTCACCTCCCAGTTTGCAAACGAATACATTCAAAATACGTGCACCGTTTAAAAATATATTTTATAGAAAACAAAATACTCGAGAGAATACGACCGCCAACAATATCAAAAAATTTCCAAATAAGACTTTTTTAAATAATTGTTTTTATTTTCAATTCGTTAAATTTTGAAATTTGTTTAAAAAGCAGTACTAATTAGGCCTTCAAATTAAATTTCTAATTGCTAAATTAACTAAACATTACATATTAAATGATAATGATTCCATACAAAATATGTGTGCTTATACAAAAATAAGCTTTGATATTATTTATGTAAAAAGTTATAGCACGGGCCAAATTTCTGAAGCCAAACGAACATTCCAAATTACTTAATAAGTTTTATTTTGGAATTTAAAAAAATTAAGATTTGATCCAACAATTTTTCTTCAGAATACGAATTATAGGAGGAATATGTTTTTGTTCAGCGCTAAACAAAATTTGATTTCGTATTTATGTTTTCTTTTTTCCGTTTTTTTTTTTTTTTTGAGACAGGTTTATCCAAATGTTATCTAGATAAATCTTTACAGTAACAATGACAACCACGCTAAAATGAGGCATGCTCCACCATAAGGAGCGTATCCGGAGAAACGTTTGTCACCGGTGAATGCGCGATAATACAAAATTCCACTAAACAGCAAAATACCATTGACCATTAGAAATCCCGTCTAAAATGGCAATCATGAAATTAAACATTGGGGACAATTTTCAAAAACATCATTATACCCACCAAAGCTGGATATTTCGTTAGCGGTACCCCCATTAGAGCAACAGAATGGAAAAAGTGAAATCTGTTGGCCGTTTCGAAAATTGTTTTTGCTTCGCCCTTGTCCTGCTGTGAATTTAGCATGTGGCTTCCGATGGCTGCAAGAACTACCGCCGACGCACCACTAACTCCAGCAATACGCACAAAGTTATAATTACCACCAGCCAATTTCCATAGAGGAGGCATGATTGGGCCGACAGCTTTAGAGGCAACTTCTGCCGCTTTAACAACAGTTGAATTAGATTGCTGCATATAAATATTAACGTATTGTAAAAGAAATGCAGAATACAATAATCGAAAAAACAACTAAACACCTTTGATTTGCCGAAAATTGATGCTGTTGTACCGATTATAGCCTTGCTGACCGGGTTACCGATTGTAACGTAGTGTAAGCTATCGCCGACTGTCATGTTGTTTTCTGAGATGGGAATTATTGAATTTACCAATGAATATTTAGACCGCTTTTAACGGTGATTGTTTATTAAATTTGTTTGTGCAATAACAGGGCAGTTTCTCCACAATTCAATTAAAAAACTTACAGATGCCGGTTGATGTATCGAAAAAAGTTCAAGCAAGTGGCGGAGTTGAAAGTTAATTCCTTCGAGTCTCGAATTCAAGTTTATTAAACCTTATTAAACCTTTTGGCAACGCTGTCAATTTCTCTATTTCTCTACGAAGAATTATTTATTTTTGGGAAACAGATAAACTGCCCTATTAAGACATAGAGAGTCGATTGTCGACTTTACAGCCCGAACACAGTCAGGTCGCTAGCGACTAGTCGCTGTCAAAATTACATTGGTTCTTATAGGAAGCGAGGAAAAATAAAAAATCAGCGTCGGCAGTACATAAAAACAAAAAGACTTTGCCGGTCTGACCAATCAATTTTTTGCACTTTAATAGGCCGTAATGTGGTGTGACAAAGGGCGCATTCCGGGCGCACCGCTCAGTCTCGACAGTTGATTACAAAATAATGTAAAAACGAAACGCAAACGAAATTGCGTTTCTCTTTTGTGCTCTTTGTAGTTTATCGTGGATTTGACAGTAAATCCATTGCGAATACTAACAAAACTACAAAAAGCACAAAAGGAAACGCGATTTCGTTTGCATTTCGGTTTTACATTATCACGTAATGAGTATTTTGTACCTGGAATGCTTTGCTCAATCAACATGTTCTGGTAGCAGACGACATTTTTTATGTTTATTAATTTTCTTACTTTTAAGAACTAATAATTAATTCCAAACATTGCCTTCAAACTAGTGTCGTTTGTATTCATTAGAGCTGAGCACAAGCTGTTTTGAAGACAGCTAGGCACAAATCGACAGGACTGCTGTTTTGTATGAAATCAAAACTATCATACAAGTTTGGGCAGTTTTTACTGCCAAAACGTTTTGTGTTTTAACAGTAGTTTCCAAATGGATTGTGCTCAGCTCTATCAGGCATAGAGGGCTTTCTTTGGGCAATACATACTAATACATACATGAGAGGGCTGCACAAAACGTTTTGAAGACGGCTAGACACAAAACGACAGTATTGCCGTTTTGCGACTTTCGTACGAAAATTGTAGCAAATAACAAAATTGTCGTGAAGTTACCCGACCCACATGAATTTTTACTGCGTGATGGACAATTTGAAGGTAGAGTTTTACTGTGAGGCATTGGGCGCGTTCCAGGCAGACGAATCAGTCACAACTGTTGACCAACTCAGCACTACGTTACCTTTGATGAAATGCTTCCTGATCTGCTTTTTGTTTAGCTTTATGTAAACAAACACAATTATCAAATATAAAAATCTTAAACAGAATGACAGAAACTTATTATTTGACAGCCTTTGGATGACTTATCTATGTATAAAAGACAACAGAAAGTGTCATGACATGCGGAAATATCTAGCCTGTACATATTAAAAATTTGAATAATGCAAAGCAATTTTATTATTAATTATGTATATCTGCAACGTAAAATAGATAGCTCTAATAGTATCAATACCAAACAGTAATGTAATAATAAAATGGGACTTATCATAGGTTGCATTCAGAGCGGTCAAGCCTTGTTGGCTTTTTCTTGTCAGAATAAATCATGTGCTCTGAATACGTTTGCTGAAAAACAACAACATTTAAACAACAACAACACTTTATGCCAAATTCCACGTGGCCGCCACACGAGAAGGAAATAAAACACTGAAAATGAGTGACAGAGAAGAAAGTTCTGAACAGATGCCGCATACAAATTTTTGGCTAGAAAAAATGGCGAATGCTTTGTCAGCCCTTCTGACCTTTCTACCCCCTCAGACAAAAATTAAGCAAAAAGCCAACATGGCTTGACCGTTCTGAATGCAACCATATATATTTTATTTGTTGGGGTCATTCGCAAAATTTCATGAGAGAGGGTACCATGGCGTTGTGTATTACCATTTACAGACATTTTAGAACGCTTCCGATAAATTTATATTTAACGAAGAATTTAATTTCGTGTACAACTCAACACGTTTTGCTCGTCCATTCGGTTTTGTACCGTCATCGATATAACTGCATAACTACAAGTAAGTGTAGATTACTGATTAAAATAATGTATTTGGTATGGAAAAAAGCATATTTATTCACTTACAAACCTCCTTTTTATAAATGTTTAAGATTTGTGGGCCTTTTTTAGTTCTATATGATAACAAAATGGCGTCATATAATTTGCGATTTAGGTTTTAATTCCAACCTTTAATTAAACCATGTGGTTTGACTATACGGTTAGTCCAAATTGGTTTGGAAAAATAAATTGAAAATAAGTCAAACTTCTATATAGATATTTACAGTGGTTTCATCTTTCTTTCCAACCTTATTTTTTCAAATCCATAATTAAAAATTAATCTTTTCAGAATGGCGGACGCAGCTCCAGCCCGTGGTGGATTCCGTGGTGGTTTTGGCTCTCGTGGTGGACGTGGCGGTCGTGGTCGTGGCCGCGGACGTGGTCGCGGCCGTGGTCGAGGTGGCAAAGAAGGAGACTCAAAAGAGTGGGTGCCGGTCACCAAATTAGGTCGCCTGGTGCGTGAAGGCAAGATCAATTCCCTGGAAGAGATCTATCTATACTCGTTGCCCATTAAAGAGTTTGAAATCATTGACTTCTTTTTGGGCTCGGCTCTGCGTGATGAAGTCTTGAAAATTATGCCTGTCCAGAAACAAACGCGTGCTGGTCAACGGACCCGCTTCAAGGCATTCGTTGCGATTGGTGACAACAATGGCCATATAGGTTTGGGTGTCAAATGCAGTAAAGAAGTTGCCACCGCAATCCGTGGTGCCATAATTTTGGCAAAGTTGTCGGTTGTTCCTGTTCGCCGTGGTTATTGGGGTAATAAGATCGGAAAGCCTCACACCGTGCCGTGCAAAGTAACTGGAAAGTGTGGTTCAGTGTCGGTGCGTTTGATTCCCGCTCCACGCGGTACCGGTATTGTATCTGCTCCGGTTCCTAAGAAATTACTGACAATGGCCGGCATTGAAGATTGTTACACATCGGCACGTGGTTCCACTGGTACCCTGGGTAATTTTGCCAAAGCCACCTATGCAGCTATAGCCAAAACTTACGCATACTTGACTCCGGATCTGTGGAAAGAGATGCCATTAGGCGCTACTCCCTACCAGGAGTTTGCTAGTTTCTTGGCTGAAAAGCCAGGAGCCGCTGTGCGCCATGTAGAGGCCTAAATTGATAATTTTGTAAACATGCTTTGAATAAATGACAAAACAAGTCTCTTTTACAATAAATTGTACAGAATTTTTTAAGCTTTCCGGGATAGGTTGGATATTTAGTTATAGATTGGACTAACTTAAAACTACGAATCTGATATCATGGCGCAATTTATATGGAATGAGATGTTGATAATCTGTGAAACCATGTTATTACGAAGAATCTGATGGTGGTTGTGTCCATACAAATTTTTTATGCAAAGCAGTAAGAAATTCACATTTCTTCTCTGACATATATACATGTCTTCTTTCATAAAGTAGGCTTGAATACGCCTAGCAGTCGGATCCCCTGGTAACACAACACGACCATTAAAACACGTCTGGAGGTCGAATGTAACCTACGGCTTGCTTTTATATTCTTGCCGAAAGTGAATAGTTCCACGAATTCGTGAATGACCCCGTCTTATAAAAAAGCGGACGTAGTTAGGAATTGTATGAGCCTACGTCCCACGCAACTTATTTCAAAACAATGACACGAAGATAATTCTTCAAAAGCTAAATATAACATTTTTATAGCTTCTGGTAATTCATAGTTTTGTTGCCCCTAAATTAATTTTATTGAATCAAAGACAGTTACAATTTTCAGTTCTATTTGTTTATTACTTTTCAAAACATTTCAGAGGCCATTTCTGAATTCATCAAAACCTTTATTTGTTCTTCCTTCCTTTCTCTAAGCAAAGTCCTCGATCAAGCCAATTTATCTGAAGCGTACCTGAAATAAAAATATACTTTAATACCGTACCTTTGTAAAATCAAGTAATTTCATAAGCATTAAAAACAATCAGACACTTTTAGACCATCTCTAGCGAACTTCTAGTGGAAACCGCAAAAGTTTATAAACAATTTTCATCATTCAGAATACATAGTTATACTACCAAGTCAATGTTTGCGATTACCTTTTAGTTAAGTCAAAAAGCCAGCAAACGGGTCACTATTAGTCGCATATGGACCACTGAAAAAATATATATACATACTTCAGTATATTTTTAAAAATAGAAAACTTCAAAGTATAAAAAAGAATCAGACACTTTTGAACCGTCTTTAGCGAACTTCTGGTGGAAACCGCAAAAGTTTATAAATAATTTTCATCATTAAAAACAAATATGTACATATTTACTCTATTCAGCCATTATCTGATTTATTTACCTTTTAAAACCAATGCCTACGGAAAATCAGCATCCTTCCGCACCGAAAAAGTCAGCATAGGCGGCAAACAAATAAAAACCTGCAAAGGAATTAGTTTTAGTAGATCTGCAAAATCAAGAAACTTCTAAAATAAAGAAAACTAAAAACTAATTCAGACACTTTTAGACTATCATTAGCGAACTTTTAGTGGAAACCGCAAAAGTTTATTAACAATTATCATCAATTAAAAAGAAATTCATAATTATTTTATTAAGTTCATATTTGTAACTTACCCTTTAAGTCAACAAGCCAGCAATGGAATCATTATTAACCGCATGTGGACAACTGGAATTGTATATACTTTAGTATATTTAGAAAATTAGAGTATACAAATATATAAAAAAAATATTTAGCCAGCTTCTAGTGGAATATGCAAGTTTATAAAAACTTCACATCATTTAAACATTAAAGAAAATGATGTAGTTTTTCGACATTTCTATGATAAAAATATAATCGTTCGAAACTGGACTTCACTCGATAAGTTAATAATAATAATTAATGATAATAATTTACAAGTTAATACCTTTAAAATCCGTTCCAAGCAAAAGGGGTTGTGTTCAATCTCATACATCACCTCCAACATCTAAAAGAAATTTATTTAGAATTTTATTTTTCTATACAACTGTAGGTTTGTAAGTTTTGTGTTGGAAAATAAAAATCAGTTTTCTTTAGTTTCTGTCATTAAATATACTCAGTACAGGTCTGTGTTTTATCATCAGAGAATCACAACCACAAAAAATTTATGTTTAATTTCAATTCTTACCAATTTTGTATTTTGCTTAATAATCCATTTTTAGGTTAAGTTGAGCTCAAACTTTATCAATCCAGAAAATGTGATTTCTTCCAGTCGTAGACACACTGTACTCCGTATTGAGTACAAATCGGAACCTAAAAGTTTAACATTACATTAATATAAAATAACAAGTTTCCATAAAAAGAATTTCCATTGAAAATCAGTTTGCCAAGTCTTCTTAGATCACATCCTTTACGCAAGAACTGCCATGAAAGATACATAGAAATTCTCTTAAGGAAACGAACTCTGTCTCGTCATCGATATCATCAGTGAAATTATTTTCTACAAATATAAAACAGAATTTATTTCCACAATTACATTACCTTCGCCAGTTTATGTACGAAACTAACATCCTCTCTCGTTGGAATCACAGACGGAAAGACAAGCCACTCCATGGCTTGTGCGGAAGTAAAGTTTTTGAGAAGTTGTTACACCTAGATATTAAACACTGCTCGCAAAAATACGATAGTTATGGTATCTTTGCACTGCTACTCTTAAAATATATTCTACTCATAAATTTAATGCGAGATATGTAATGCAAATTATATCGTGTAAAAAATATTTTCGGAACAGATTGGGTTGTGGGCGTTGAAGTTGAGGCTTAGCTTCTGATTTATGCATAAACTTAATTAACTTAGACGCTCTGTCGATGAAATGCTTTGCTGTTGGAAGATAATATAATGTTGGCGACTAGTGTCGGTTATGTCTGAAGTGTATAAAAATGGGTACTTTTTAAAAATTATGTATTTTAGTTCCTTTTATTCTTCTTCTTCGGTACTTTCACACAACATCCGTTTCAATACTTAGCGGATCTCTCAGCCAGGTTTTTCATGAGATTTTTTCTTACAAATATATTTAAACTTTTGGGCTTTTTCGAATTCTGATCACTGGGTAGTGTTTTTTAGCAGCGTTCAGAAAGTGTTCAGCGTTTTAATAACTATAGTCAGCTGCTATATTTTACAGTGGGCCAGATTACTTGATTTTTGGTTTTGTTGCTTATTTTCCTGGTAGAGTTTCATCAAAAGTAAAGAAATATGAAATAAGTGCTGAAATAAGTGCTGTCTTACTGAATTGGTGTGTGTAAATATTTGAGGGGAATGGTTTATGCGTTTTGAAAGAAGTTTTTTGAATTGCTGACTTATTATATAGTCGGCGTTAAGGATTATGTCTCCGGCGGTTTCCAAAAATGACTTGTACTTGGCAGCTACCACCTTCTTCGCTCGCACGCATCCCGGTGAAGTATGCGGCAGCAATGGTTTGCCACTTACTCCTAATTCGATTTCAATACTGGGAAGGGCGCAACGGTTGAAGGATATCCGCCATCAGAATCTTTGCCAATATTTGGACATAGTGCGAGGAAAACATGGTTGGTTGTAGTAACCATTATCAATTATTATACTAGATAATTTACATGCTTTGTTGGTTTCAGAACGGACTATCATTGTTTGTGAGTACGTGGGCAGTACTTTAGAGCAAAAGGCGAGGTGTTGCGATGGTAGTCTGACTGAGACGCAAATTCTTCGCATCTTCTATCAGGTGGGATGTGCCATAAAGGAAATCAGTGACCATAAGATGGTTATACATAATTTGGAACCAAAACACATATTGCTTGATGACCTCAACAACGTCAAGTTGTTCAACTATGGATTGTTTTACATGACCAAAGGGGGCGAGTATGTGCCTTTTCCCATAGGGTGAGTACCATCGTAATTCGAATGCGTTTATATGTTCCCAAATGGTTTGTAATTTTTCAGCAATGTACGCTATATGCCTCCAGAACGTCTATTAGGTTGCAATCATAATATCAAAAGTGACATTTGGTCTCTGGGCATGATAATAGCAGAGTTGTTGTTGGGCCTACCGCTCTGGTCCAATCTGAAACTGTCGAATGTTATGCGTAAAATTTTGAGCTTCACCAAATCGCAAAATGTATTTGAGAAGATTGCTCGAGAGCATAATCGTCTTGAGGTGTATCAGCGCCTGAGTGTAGATATTTGCAATGTTGTTGATCGTTGTCTGGCTGTTTCACCATCGCAGCGATGGCTACCGGCGCAATTAATTGAACAACCTCTCTTTCAAGCAAATCTCTCTGCTTACAGCTTTACGCCGCCACTGTCGACCTCAAGGCAACTGCTGCTGCAGTGTCCCCTTGAACAAATCTACTATTGGTGGCAATTGGCTGGTGGAGATGTTCAGGCCGAACTTAAAAAAGAGGGTCTCATCCGTAGCGAAGCACCCATACTGGCAATACCACAGATTGTCTGCATGAACGGCACCATCGTTGGTCCGAAGCGCAGCCAGTCGCATCTAATGGACGATCGCGTAGTACCGCTGCGTTTAAATAATTTAATAGAGCGTCTGCGCAAGCTGCCTGCCTTGGCGTATTTTCCGCTGATACACTCGCCGAAGTTTAAATATAATTTTGGATTTGGAATGGATCAATTGCCGCTCGTAATACGTGAAAAAGATATCGAATATCAGTTTTATCGCGTGCGCCTTTTTTCACGTTTATTAAAGGTTGGTTCGTTGATGCTTGACTAAGATTTATATACGTTTGACAATTTATAACATATTTAAAAATACAGGGCTATCCCTTTACTAGCGATTTAATAAAGCAGGAAGCAGCAGTGGATATACCGCCCCTTTTACGTGGCCCCATTTGGGCGTGCCTTTTAGATGTCATACCAAACGGTAGTTATGAAAAGATTGACAAATTCACGCCCACTTCAACGGACCGTCAGGTAATTTCAAATCGCTTGCGGTGAAGAGATTTATGACCAATACTTGCTTTTGTTTCAAGATCGAAGTTGATATACCGCGTTGTCACCAGTACGATGAGTTGCTCTCTTCCCCCGAGGGTCACCGTAAGTTGAAGAATCTTTTGAAAGCTTGGGTAACGGCACATCCGCAGTATGTTTATTGGCAAGGCCTGGATTCGCTGACAGCTCCATTTCTTTATTTAAATTTTAATAATGAAGGTATGCTGTGAAAATATAGAGTTTCAGATGGTATCTCGTTTATTGAATTGTCTTAGAATTAGCATTCTTGAGCCTCTACAATTTCATACCGAAGTATTTGCAGTGGTTTTTTCTCAAGGACAATTCAGCTGTCATCAAGGAGTATTTGTCCAAGTTTTCACAGTTGACTGCATTCCATGAGCCCGTGTTGGCTAAGCATTTAAATGATATTAGTTTTATACCAGAACTCTTTGCTATTCCTTGGTTCCTAACGATGTTTTCACGTAAGTAATGTTGCAGCGACTGCTCCGTGGTCACTCTCACCCATTCATTGCAGATGTCTTTCCGCTGCACAAAATTATGCATCTTTGGGACAGGCTGATGCTGGGCGATTCTTCGTATCCACTTTTTATTGGCATCGCCGTCTTGAAGCAATTAAAAAATACTTTGTTGGCGTCCGGTTTCAATGAATGTATTCTACTCTTTTCCGATCTGCCGGATATCGTGATGGAGAACTGCGTTGTAGAGTCCCAGAAGATGTACGAAATTACACCAAAAAGTATATCACATCGCCAATATGTACAACGTACAGATAACCTCGGTGAATTTGTATGTTCTTCGACTAATGATAATCTTGATTGAATGCAAAGCAATCTAACTTTCTTGCCATTTTGATAGGATATAACTGATGACGTAACACTAGCCAATTTACAGGCTGAAATGTGTCCGCGCCTTAGTGCCAACGACTTCACTCATTTCTTGCTAAATGCTCCCAATGATATGGTTGCCATCGATTTGCGTAGCCCCAATGATTATGCACGCGTACACGTTGCTAACAGTATTAATATACCGTTCAGCTCATTGCAATTTACCGAGCTGGAGAATTTAGAGGGTCTCAGTATACCGCAACTGCAGCAGTCTCTGCTGAAGCGTGTTGTTGTTTGTATGAGCAATAATCATGACAATGATGTTAAGGTAATTGAATGATACTTGATTGTTAGTTAACCTTGTGAAATTTAAAACATTTTAACAAATTCCTCGCCTTCTTCGTAGTTTTCCAAGTTTCTTGTGGAGTGTGGCATCGAACATGTGTGTATCCTGCACAAAGGTTTCAACATTCTACATTCCATCGAGCCCAACATTTTACTTTCCAATTAGGGCTTGTTTAAAACTTATGGAAGATAGTACATATGTGATGATTATTGTAATTTTGGTATTTAATCCAAAGTGTTGTAATTTTAAATGTACTGCTCTCTTTTTTAATATTCAAATTTTGGAATATTTTAGAAATTTTGTTGCATTTAAAAGAGTTTAATCATGTTGTATCGATAAAAATTTATTGAAATTGTTAACAATTTTCCAATAACTCTTTTTTTATCTATAGAAAATTTTGAAATTTCTATTATTTCTTTTTGTACACAAAAGAAAGAAAAGTTAAGTTTATCATGACCAATTTAGTTTATAAAAAAACTACAATAAAATACCATTTTAATAATATCAAAATAACTCAGTTGGTTACAAGGATATCTTTTACCTTTTTTCTTTTTAGCGACTACAGCAAAAGCGTTCTATTATACTGCTATAAATACATTTGTTTGTAAAAAAAACAGCATCGCCAAACAAACGCTTACCTTTAAAACCAAAAACTGTCTACTGAAAAAAAACGCACGCTTTAATTATGTTTTTATTAACATTTTATTTATTTATCTGTTTAATTAAGCTGTTCATTTGGCACCATATTACAATACAATAGATACAAAAAGTGAGGGATTACTTTAATTACTTAAAATTTAGTGTTTAAATAGTAAGTGTATAATTTGTTTTTATATCCACATTAATTAAAATCTAATAAACGTCTAAGTGGTCTCTACAAACAGTTCCGTGGTTGGTGGTTTACATTGAGTGTGTGCATTTATAGTAGAAAAAGTATTCGGCTTCGCGGTGTCAAATGATTATCTATGGTTTGTTCAGTTGGTCGATTGGTTCCAAGATTCGTGGGTTGGTTGGTGATTGATTGACTGATTATGATCTTTTAATTATGGGATTGCTTTTGTCTGATTCATTCATGCAGTCAATACATATCGGCATTGGCGGTTTTGTATGGTAGCATGTCATCATGTATTTTTTGGAATGTTTGAAATGATGGTCATCAATGTATGAAGTAAACTTTTTTTTTAAAACGAAAACAGTTAAGAAAAGCTAGCTGCAGTGTTTTTCAGGTTACGAAAAATATAAGTTTTTATAGAGTGTTGAAGTTATAAATCTAGTTTCTGTTGAAGCATGGCTTAAACAAATCCAGCTATCAATTAAGTAACTTCTCAAAAAAAGTCGTGTAAACTAAGAAGGTTCAATTCGAGTGCTGTATCGACCGAAGGTTGGTTTAATATATTGAAAAACTTGATTCTTTCAATATTTAATAACTGATATATTAGTTTATTATACAACAATAATACAAGTATTTAATTTATTTTTAAAAATATACTTTTTTACGAGTATATAAATGTTAAATTTTCGACAGAATTTAATTTGGTTTAAAAGAATTTTACTTTAAAAGCATAAGAAAATCTTTCTAGTCTTAACGAAATTGTCAACTATTTAAATGATGCCCCGAAATTAGCTTCCAAGGACAATACATATAATTATTGCAATTATTTTTTTGCTATTTAAGTGATGCGACAGTTACAAGATTTTTAGTGTACCTCAGAGGCGGTGGCTATTGTCTAAAGAGAGAGAGAGAGAGAAGTATACGACCACCCTTCAGAAACCAATAAACAAGAGAAAGAGGAAAATTCTTCTTTCGAGAAGTAAGTCCAAAATTTTATTTTATTTAAACAATTTGCGTGGGAATGATTTGATATAGAGAACTGTTGAGTATGAACTGTTAATTATGTTGGCAATGCAGAAATATCTTCTACTGTATCCCGTTTTATTGTTTAATGGGAAATTGTTCTCAATGTTTATAAGTTTTTGAGTTTTTTAAACCTTGTATTGCTTGTTATTTAATTTTTTTTTTCTTTTTGTTATATTTTAAATATGGCCAGATATTGTCGTTCACGTTATAATGTTAGCCTGTAGGTATGTATGCTATGTACGTTTGTCTGCAGCTGCTTTGTTACCTGTGCATTTATGTATGTCAGGTGATGTCTGTTTGTGTGTTTGTCTGGATTTGTGGTTGTAATTATGATTACAGCTGGTTTTGTTTTCATCTATTATGGAAATTATTATTAATATGCATGTATATGTATGTATGTATTTAAAATACATATTAATATTTTGGTTTTTACAGACTAATTCTTTAATTTTTTTTTCTTTTTTACAACTACATACGTACACTACTAGTACAATTTTTGACTACATTAAAAAAACATTTATCAATTTAAAACCCAGAATTTAGGCTATTTTAAATTATTCAATCCAATTATCGTATTTTTATGACAACTTTTGCAATTCGAATATTTTGAATATGTATTATTCAAAAAGAATTCACGTTTGTAATTTTAAAATTACAAAAAAATAAAACAAAGCAATTTCTTTCAAGAAATAAAAAAAAACCAGAAGCCAGTTGTCAGTTTGAGAGCATGCTGTATGCTATGCTATACAAACACTCGTCTTCAGAAAATATATGTACATAAATTAGTGATTACTGTACGTGTGATGATGTTATATTCATTCTGCCAGGTACTCCGGCACGTGAAAAAGGCCATTCTATGACACTTATACCACTTCACCGTCATCATACTACCGAAAATGTATTCGTGGTACCACAACAGTATAGTTTTACGAGTATACTATCACTAACTGAACGAGAGTGTGCTTCTTCATAAGAATTCGTAAAATTAGAGCAAAAAGATTTGTGCATTTTATCGTATTTATATGCTCTTGACAAATATACAACAATTGCAACCTTTGTACATATATCAATTCATAGCTAATGACCAATAGTAGTACACAATTACATGCACACTTTTTTAACAATTAACCCACACTTATCACTTCCGAATTATTTTTAGAGCTCTCTACGATTATAACTTCAAATATATAAAATAAAAAATAAAAACATAAAGTAACGTCTAAGTACGAACATTTTAAGCCCAAACCTTTCAAGATCTCTACAAAAAAATTTGAAGTAATCTAAGGCCTCTGCGCAGACAAAAAGCGCAGCTGAGCTGACCTGAGCTCTTGCGTAGTGCTAAAAATTTCATCGCTGTTTAGCTCCGCTCAGCAAAGCTCATCTCAGCTCATCTCAGCTCATCTCAGCTCATGTGAACACCACTTTCTGTCTGTGCGAGGCCTTAATGTATAGTATTGTAAGCGCGTGCAGTTTACTATTATTAATCATTAGCTAACGCATAATATATTGGCAGCTCTTCTCTTCAAGAAATTTGTATTGTAGCATAATAAAATTAAATATTTTGTTGTTCTTTAGTTGGCGAGACTTGCGTGCGTTGCGAATAATTTTGTTTGCTTTATAAATAAATAAATTTTCTTAATTTTAATATCGTATAATATCGACCGTATTTTTCTCGTTTTCTAAATCAAAAAAATTTAGTGCATTTTTGTCCTTTGTTTATTAGGTTGTTTCTTTCTATTGTCTGGGCGTGTCTTGGCTGGAAAATTTACATTCCTGATTCTGCGATGCCTTCATCATCTGCAAGAAGGAAAATCCAAAGAAAGAAAAATAAAAAAAAAAAATTATTATTATTATAAAAAGTGAATTATAAAGCATTAAATACGAATATACTATATTCATACATAATTATAGTATGTACAAATTGATTAATTGAGGTCATGAGTATTAGTATCATTCTATTAATTTTAAGTGCGGAACAAGTTCTTCGGATTTGTATTTAAATTTAATTTCGCATTTGAATAATTTGATTGGATTAATTTAATTTTTTGCGTGTTCCACACAAAAAAACTAAAATAATAAATTCAGTTAGTAATAATAACACAAATTATAAAACTTAACCATAATAATAACCCACAATTAATTAGTACAATAATTTGTTAGTTCAATTAATATAATAATTATGAGCTTAAAGCACAACTAAAAAGTTTGTACAGAGAAATGAAAAGAGCGACAAAATTGTACTAATATTATTATCGTCCTTGCAATGCTTTTTTATTCTACGAACCCAGAAATGGATTGGCATAAATGAGGCCACAGTTTTCACCACCACCGCCACTACCACTACCTCCACCGCAGCTGCTGCCGCTGCTGCCAGCACTGCTGCCTCCGCCGGCATGCACCACTCTCAGGCCGCCACCGTTCAAGCGGCCGACTGAATTGTTTTTACACAGTTTGGCATAGCAGTCCGCCTCGCCCATAGACGAAGCCATGTCATCGTCGTTGCGCGTGTTGCAGCTGCTGCCCAGCAGCTGATCGTAGCAACTGACATCGGTGCTGATGACATCCACGTCGATTTCGTCGTAATCCTTTTCCAAGCTATTGCGGTTACTGCCGCCGATCGAGCTTTGCAGCGCATGTGAATCCTCGTAGCTGCCGCTGCCGCCGCCGCTGTCGTCGTTGGCGTTGTTCGAAATCTCAATGCGAGTACCGAATTCGTCTTCGTCGTCGTCGCCGTCATCGAAGTCTGCCTCTTCGTCGTCGTCGTCGTCATCATCTTCGCCTTCGAGTGAGCGACGTCGGAACACGTCATCTTCGAGATCAGCTTCGTGGCCCGACTCGGCTGAACCGGAGGCCGACGCTGAACCCGATCCGCTACCTGAACCCGATGCGGCATCTGCACTCTTGTTAACCATCAGCATTTCTTCTCCGGCATAACTGAGTCGTCCACTGTAATTGTTGCTGTTGCTGGCTATGCTGGCGCGCCCGCTGAGACTGGCGATACCACTGCCAGCACCGACGCCGAACGACCCCATCTCGGCAGATTTGTGGCTATTGTTGTTGTTGTTGTTGTACTGACTGCTGCTGACCAGTATGATCTCATGGCTCAGACTATTTTTAATATCACAGGACGATCCGCTGAAGGTGATCAGTTGCGACTTGCGCCGATTTTGCAGCGTGTTGCAGTGTCTATTGGGAGCCACGCCCACGGTCGTCGTCTGTCGCATGGTACTGCTGCCTTCGCTGCTGCCATCAGCGCCAGCGCCAGCGCCACCGATGGAGCGCTCCTTGCAAATCATTGAGCTCGGCTTGTCGTCAACCAGCACGATAACCACAGAATTGTTGTTATCGCTCTGGTTGACCGACTGTCATCTGTCCATTGCGGCTTCGTTGCCGTAATTCTGCTCGGCTACGGCGGCCGCAAAGGCGCCGATCGAAGTGCTGTGCGCTGCTGCCTCTGCGCGCCCAAGTGACGTCAACGGCTGCTGCTCATCATGCAAAATGGCAGCATTCTCATTGTCAATCTCTTCGGCTTCTTCGGGCTCCAGCTTGTGATGATGGCCTTCGATGATGGCAATCACTTCACCGTTCTCATCAAATTGTTGTTTTTGTGCTATTGTTGAAACGACGCCACACCCAAGCGGTGAATGTTTTACATTGCATGAGTAGGTGTGCATGAATTTGTGTGTATGAATTTTTTATTTCATAGATTTTGGTGGTAGTATTTGTTGTTGTTGTGTGAGAGAGAGAGAAGAAATGTGGTGGAAAGAAAAGTATTTCAGATTAATTACAAAACATCCCGACACCTGCTAAATTATTGGTTTGATTAAAAACAAAATTCTAAATCGCGGTTGTGTATATTATATTAATGCAAATATACATATGTATTTATATATATTTAAAAAAATATGGCAGACTTTCATGACATTTTTCTACTTTCTGGTTCAAATCAAATCGGCATGGAAATAAAATTAACCAAAATTTCAAAGTTAAGTTTCCCTCTAATTTGTGTAAATATTAAATTCTATAATAGTTCCTAAAGAATTTCAATTTATTATTTAAAAATTTTGAGCACCACTCAGAAGTCGCTTTATCCATATACAAGCGATCATCGAAGAGACTCCAAACATTCCACACAAAATTGTGCCGAAAAACTTGGAGCTCAAAACCTCACGCTATGGAAAAAGCGATACAACTCCTCATCGCGGGTGCAGTTTTACTTCTTTTTTTTGGAAGTAAATATAGACTCACTACAGAAATGATCCTGTGAAGTATAGTCTTAAATTTTTCTCGGCAAATGCTTTCCATATGACCACTATATGGCAAGAACACTGTGTGAATTATATTGTTGGCTGGCCTGTTAATCAAGCAGAAAGCAAAAAATGCCATTTTCAACATCATACCACCGCACATGGCAGGCGCTGATGTCATCGTGTCTATACAGTGGAAGACTGTTAAGTTGCGTATACCTGCTGACCGCAGCTGTTAACAGTGTGTTCAGTTAACAGCAGAAGAAGGCATAGTAAATGTTTAGCAGACAGCTTCAAAGGTCGGAATGGCGTTGACAGACGTTTAAGATATATGTTAACATAAATTTAGGTACATAGCCGTACAAATAGTTTTTACTTGTTTGCTATTTTAGAAGTATTAATTCCTTTTTTTAAAAATGTATTCTTTTTATTTTTTTTTTCATTATTTGTAAATTTTTTTTTAATAAAATTTATTTATTTATTACAGATTTATTATTATTCATTTAACAGCGATTTTGAATCAACAAAATAAGAACCGACCTTTTTTCTTAACTTTTTGCTATTTATATAATATTAAAAATAGTATTATGTATTTTCTTTTTCTAAATTTATTCTTTTTATGCTTTTTTTCATTATATGTACATTTTTTTAAAATAAAATTTATTTAATTATTATAAATTTATTATTATTTATTTAACAGCGATTTTGAATCAACAAAATAAGAACCGACCTTTTTTCTTTACTTTGTGCTATTTGTATAATATTAAAAATAGTATTATGTATTTCCTTTTTTTAAAATTTATTCTTTTTATTTTTTCTTTCATTATTTGTAAATAATTGTTTTTTAATAAAATTTATTTATTTATTATAAATTTATTATTATTTATTTAACAGCGATTTTGAATCAACAAAATAAAAAGCGACCCTTTTTCTTAACTTTTTTGCTATTATACAGGTATTATTTCCATTTTTATTTCATTTTTCATTATTTATATTCATTTTTTTTTTTTTCATTATTTTTAAATTGTTTTTTTTAATAAAATTTATTTATTTATTATAAATTTATTATTATTTATTTAACTGCGATTTTGCATCAACAAAATAAAAACCGACCCTTTTTCTTTACTTTTTTGCTATTATACAAGTATTATTTCCATTTTTTTAAAAATGTATGTGTTTTTTATTTATTTCAATTATTTGTGAATTTTTTTTTTAATAAAATTTATTTATTTATTATAAATTTATTATTATTTTTTTAACTGCGTTTATAAATCAACAAAATAAGAACCGATCTTTTTTTCTTTACTTTTTTTCCTATTATAAAAGTATTATTTCCATTTTTCAAAAAAGTATTCCTTTTATTTATTTTAATTATATGTAAATTAATTTTTTTTAATAAAATTTATTTATTTATTATTTATTATTTATTTATTATTTATTTAACTTCTATTAAGATTTACTTATAATAGTTCGATAAAAATTGCATCAACGAAATAAGAACCGACCAAAATACTCATGGTGACACCTCACCGAAATGTATTTTTTTATAAATGGAGGATTTTCTTTGCAAGGAAAAGTCTTTATTTAAATTTATTGTATGTATTTATGTACATTGAAGTTGGTAAAATCGTACGCTTTAACCAAAAACTAAGAGAAAACTTGAAAGACCCAAACAAAACCTTTTGCCAAAGCGATTGTTTCTGATTTACGTTTGTGTTTGAAAATGAAAATCATTAGTAAAAATAAACCACATAGAACCATGTAACCATTTAACCCGAATGTATCTTAACATACCTTCGTACCCCTCATTATCATGAATTTCACGGGCGGGACCGACGATATTCTCCTTGCCCTCCAAAACGGCCAGCAGGCATTGATGTATACAAATGTATTGCTGTTCGGTTTGCACCATCCAAACGCGTTCTACAAAAGAGACGGATATTTTTGAAAAAATGTCGCTCAAGTAAAATGGTTATTAACCTTTCCGCATCGCGTATACAATGCCGAAAATGTCCACAAAGTCGGAAGTGTTGATTTGCTGAAGAATGCGATCAAGTGTGATGAAAGTACCCGAACGTCCTACGCCGGCACTACAATGCACCACAATCGGTCGCTGCTCACTGCCGATGCGATCCCGGAACGCTCGTACGAAACGTACCAACGTCTGCGGTGGGTTGGGCACTCCGAAATCGGGCCAAGTGGTGAAATGGAAATGACGTAGAATGCGCTGTTCGCTTCCCTGTTGTTGTTGTTGTTGTTTTTTAGTTTTTCGTTAAAAAAAAGTTTTTCGTTAAAAAAAGTTTTTCGTTAAAAAAGTTTTTCGTTAAAAAAAGTTTTTCGTTAAATAGAAAGTTGTTCATAGGAATATGGTAAGACATCTTCATATATGTACGTACCCGACACAGCATGAACTCAGTCATGACCCAATCGGCGTAGTGACTGTCATTCAGGATCTGCACCTTGATGTCGCCGTAGAATACGGGCACGGTGTCGTGCGGCCAATACTGATCACACTTTTCGCGCCCTTTCTCGAAGCAGCGCGTTAACATGACGATGGCACGCGAGTTGCTCTCCCAGCACATGCGCCAGAAGTCGTCACGGGTCGAGTGCAGCGGTCCTTGCGTCACAATGAACTCACGTGGTGAGTTATGTCCCGGCACATAGTTGGCATTAATGTAATCAGAGCCCTCATCGTCGTCCACCGGCTGTAGCTTGAAGCGCGAGTGATCGTAGGGAAGGATGTTGGTGAATCGATTCTTGGGACGATTGCAGGGCAGGTCGGCGAAGGTGCACGGTTGGTCGCGGCCCACGTGCTTCAGCTCTTCGAACTCTTCGCTGAAGCGGAAGTCGGAGTCTGCCGACATCAAGCGATAGTGCTCAGCAAAATTTTTGATAAGGATCGGACGGTTTTGCTCGATCACGCTGTCGGGCAACGACATGTTATCATTGGCGCGCGTGTCTTTGGTCATTTTGCGGCAACCGTGGTGACGTCGCTTGAAGAAGACCAGTGTCACCAGGAGTATAAGGATGATGGTAAGCGGCACAGTGACGGCCACTATAAGCGATGTATTGTCTTGATCTGCAGAAGAGAGAAAGAGAGGGCTTAGTAGAACTCTAGCAAGCTTAAAAAGAGAAATAGTTTTGGAATTTTAAATATGTTGCGGGTCCCTTAGAGACTACCGTCGGTCGCTACGGTCACTTACCAGCCGAAATTAAGAGATCTTTGCGATATGAAGTAAGACATAGAAAACAGCAAAAAGTAAAGCGTTTGAAAAGCAACTAACACTTGTGCTCCCTGATCTTTTACAATTAGTCTTAGTTAGACATTTTAAATAGACAAACATTAGTCACCTGTTTGAATTGGAAAACTGTAGGCGGTATCCGTAAATTTATCCGGTGCCGTAAAGGCACGCACCTTCACCCTGTACGTAGTGCCCGACTTGAGAGCTCCATTACAGTAACCCGTTTTGGGATTATCGCAATGCTCGGTACCAATAGTAAAGTCCTCCACAGATCGATTCTCAAACGGGTAATAGGGATCAATGGCTTGGTAGGGCAGCCAAACGCTGTAGGATTGTACGTCGTGCCAGCTGGGCATTTCCAGTCCAGACGCGTTCTTGGTATCGTCTTCCGCCACAATAATGGTGTACCACCGAACCTGTCACAGTAACGAAAGCAAGTTTGAGATTTGAATTGTCTACATCCGGTCAACTACATACCGGTCCATTTTGATCGGAGAAATAGTTCTTGCGAAACCGTATCTGTATTGTCGACGAGCTGCGGTACACTTCGGTAGGGACCACCTGCGTGGCAGGACGTGGTGGCGCCAATATCGGCATGGTTTGCTTGAACTCTCGTTCCGGACCGTAGCCAACCGAGGTCTTGGCTTGTATTTTGAAGGCGTAGGTTTCGCCTGGTTTGAGGTTCTTGATAGAACCCGAAGAGTCGCCAGAGTTGAAACTTTGATTTCCGGTTTCGGAGGCATTGTTCACGTTCGTGTATGTAATGGAGAACTGGCGTATGATACCATTGGCCTCACTCGATGGCAGCAACCATTCAAAGACGATTTCACTCGGCTGGACATCGGTCGGATGGAACCGTTCTACCCGGCCTGGAACTGCTTCGTTGGTACTGAAACTAGCTGACAGCGGTGAACTGCTGCGCAGCACCGACGATTCCGTGCCAGAGCGGACGACAACTGTGAATGTGTAATTGCGATGCGGTCGCAGGTCGCCGATCGTGATCTCATTGCGCGTGGTGATGTTCTGTGCCAGAATATTGTCTGCGCTCAAGTATTGCACATCGAAGTCATTATATTCGCCCTTGGGCACATCCCAGCGCAGTGATATTTCGGTGTCGCTGATGTTTGAGGCATGCAGTTGCGTGATGGGTTCGGGGAAGAGTCGGTCTTGGCGTTGTATGGGAAGACTAGATACTCCGCCGCTTACGGTCCAGACCGTTATGTTGTATAAACGGCCTGGCACCAAGCCCGTGAAAGTGACTTTACGGTCGGTATCATTAGCTAGCTTTTCCTTATCCTTGATCTCTGGATCGCCCAAAGAGAAGCGGTAGATGTCGAACTTCGATGATGATTGCGGCGTGGGCGTGTACGACAGCGTGATAGTGTCGCGCTCGTCTTCTTGTCGGTCATTTACCACCACCACCTCAGACTGTATCAGCGGCATAGTGCGCGTGGAGAGATGTGTGGTGCCCGAGAGAATTCCATACGAAGTGGTCTGTATGTCGAATTTATACTGCACGCCCGGCATGAGATCGCCGATAAGAACCCGCACCGTAGACAGGTCTTCCACTGAGAAAAACAGAAAGAAACGGCATTAAAAGAGTATTCATTATTCAAAGCGATGCGCCATTTCCACTTACCGGACTTATTCTCGGCGACATTTTTCGTTTCTGTTTTGGTGGGATTGTCAGCGGGCCACCATTTCAAGTTATATGACTCCACACGGCCCTCCGGCTTCGGCCACTCTAACGTAATGTTCCGCGAGTCCACAAGAGGTATAATATTCGAGACCGGATTCGGCGGTACTGTTGTATTTACCTCTTGTGGAGTTGGACTCTCCACGCCAAAGCTTACCGTATTCACCTGTATGGTGTACCTTTCTCCTTTGGTCATGTCAGTGATGTCTGCCTCCGTGGAGCGCACGCTGGGGAGACGTACCCATTGCTGTTCACTCTCCGTGCGGTAGCGGATAGAGTACTCGGTGAAGTCGCTGTGTTCGGGCAGAGACCAATGAACAAGCACCGAATTTGTGCGTACTGTCTCTATGGTCATGTTGCGTGGAGGATTTGGAACTTGGAATTATGAAAAAGAGAGTAAATAAATTGTTAAAAAAAGTTGGGCCACAAAAAATGGCTGCTTTTACTTACAAACAGCTTGAAAGTAAGCGTGCGGCTCACTGCGCAGTCCATGACTGACTGCAAAGACTTTCACTTCGTAGCCAGCGCCTGGATGCAGATTCTTAATCACCAAGCGGGACTCCTTGGTGAAGACGGTTCGCACTTCGGAAGTACCGTTTCGCGAATAGAGGACCTCATATTGCTCCTGCTTGGAGTTGACGTCACTTTTCCAGCTGATATTTAAGCCCTGCTTAATGCTTTTCAGGTCTTCTATGATCGGCGAAGAGGGACGAGTCACCACGAAGATGATGGTTTCATTCGATTCCATTTTCTTGGAGAGCGCTTGCACGGAAAGTGAATAGTTGCGTCCGGGCAGTAGACTCTCCAGATTGAAGTGCGTCAAGTCCGTGGTGAGAGAGCTGGTGTCTCCGTTGAATGTTTCCAACTCGTGATAGCTGTGAGAACGAACGGATAACGGATGCAAAGGGTTAGAGAGCGAGGAATACGAGATAACTTCTGACTGCAAGCTTACACAATCTTGTATTCGTCTTGCGTGCTGGCTGGATCGGGCTCCCAGGAAATTCTCATGGAGCTGCTTTCGTCATCGTTGTACGAACTCAGATTGCGCACTGGCAGAGGGCGCAATGTGACATCACTGGTGGCCGGCCAAGAGGTCACCTTTCCCGATACCGTCTTGACGATAACATTGAACGTCTTACCCGGCTCCATGATGTCGCGAAAATCAAAAAACGCTATGGCCTCGTTGGTTCTCTGCACAGTCGACTGACGGCGTGACGTGGCCAACGATACTTGGTATTTGTCGAACTCGGAGACGCCTTTCGGTGCCTCCCAGAGCACTCGAAACGAATTCGAAGTGATCAAATCTTGGTCGAATGTCACGTTTAGCGGCCGCAACGGTACCGTGCGATACTGTGCTGTGGTCGGCAGAGAAATCTCATCCTCGGACATGGTCTGCACGGAGATGTTGTATGCACGGCCAGGCACGAGCCCTTTGAAGGCGGCTTGTGCCGGTCCGGGCGGCTCGCCCTCCTTCTCCACGTACAACACACTCTCGAGGGCATCGGGCGGCTCGATAGAGACCTTGTAATGCGTATAAATACCGGCCGGATACGGCGGCTGCCACAGAACAAGTAGAGTAGTTTCGTTGCGAAACCAAACGATGAATTTTCCGGGCGTATTGGGCTCTGTTTGTGTCGTTAGAGGCGCCGTTGGCGTTGTTGTCAATTGGGTTGATAATATTGTTGATGCAATCGACGGAAGGTCGATGGTAGTTATTGAATGGGCACATTCAAAGGGGATGATGACGAAGATGGTGACGAAGATAATGTTCAAGATGATATGCATAGGTCGATGCAAATCGAACATACAACAATAGAGTTGGAAAGGTTTGGTTATTATAAATAAATTTTTGAATATTATGAAGTGAATAAAAAACGCATGCTAAAGGCTACCGCATAAATTTTGGAACATACATATACTAACGACACAAAGCATTATTACTTTAACAGGCATGCTGGATTAAGGTTACAGGGTTATGATATAAAGGACAAAAGAGATTACTTTCTATGAGGAGATTATTACATCAATAATAGCACCAACATACCAACATATTTATAGTATAGTATTAGTATGGTTTAGAATATTTATTAGAGGCGATTATAGCGTTTCATATCGTTTAAGCATTCAATATATCGTATGTAAGTTTCTTGGGAATAAAATAATTGCTAGTATTTTGTAAATTAAACCAAGAAGTGTAATCGTTTGTAATGACAAAATGGTTATAATCGTAAACACACACCGTATACCGTTGGAAATGACCGTTCTTTAATGCCCATTCGGTAATGTGGGCATGAGGATATCGCGTTTTTAATCGTCTAAATTAGGGAAAATCTCAATTCATGGACTTCTGAGAATTAACATCGTTGAATGTTTGAAATTGATAACGTTTATCCATACTAAATGATATGATATCAACGATAACCACATGAAGAAGATTTACTAGGGACTGTTCGGAAACCCTTGAATCCAATAAAGGTAAAATCCATGAATTTTTTGACCGAGATTATCGAAAATAGCTTCAGGTGTATGTATCAGCTAATATTATATGTACTATATTGCATTGACTATATTTCAATATTCAATATTTATATTAATATAAATAAAAAAATAAAATCGCAAACAAAAGCTATTTATTTAATCATACTTTAATATATTATACATAATTTAATGTGCAACATTTTCAAAGATATCTATTGTAAATATATCATTTTCATAATTCATGATACTCATTACTTATCATATTATTCTTTAAAAGAATCCATTCAATACATTGTTCTAAAATAACTAATCTGAATTGAATTTTTTAAAAATTTACCTCTTAAAATTTTTATATCCAGCAAATCTTTGTGACGCGTCCTTCTACCTTTTGTTATTTTAGCCAGATTTTAATTAGCATTTATTGTATGTGTGTGTGTGTGTTAAGTTTATTAAATGAATACATAAATTTATAAGTATAAGCATTTTTAATAATAGTTTTTGTTTTTGTTTTTGTTTAGTCACCAGAATTGCGAGTATTTATTTGGTCACCAAAAAATTCATAAATTTGCAGCATGAAAACAACGGGAAGGGTTAAAGAAAGAAATGTTCAAAATGTTAATTAATGTTAACCAACACCGAATAATTAATTCTAATTTTTTTATATAGGCCGTTTTTATTAAGCAACAGCAAATTTCAGCACGCTACAGTGAGGTTAATTTTTTTAGAATTCTGTTTGTTTTTCACTTTTCAAAATGATTAGTAATGACATTTTCGTGGCCGAGCAACTCCTTTGAGTGACTTACTTGTGGTAAAGTTACGGCTGGTGTAGGCGACCGATTCTTTGCCATCGTATATGGTGTACGCCTGCACCTGGTACGTGGCGCCTGGTGTTAGTTCCTTGGCGCTATGTTGGAATGTATTGTCGTTGACCAGAAATGTACGATTGTAGGAGCTCGATGCTTCCGATAGGCCTAGTACTTTTATTTTGAAGGCTGTATAATTGCCCTGCGTCGGTGGTGACCAGGAGATTATGGCATTTTTACCACTGCGTACCTGTACCGAAAGATTTGAGGGTGGATCCGGTGCTATATGATATAGAAAAGAGCAAAGAGAGAGAGAGAGAGTGAGCTAACAAAAACTATTTTATCTGGTTTTCTATTTAATTTTATTAATTTATAGATTTATTAGTTTTGTCAGAAATGTATGTCAATACATATTTCTATTTCACTTTTGGAACTTATCGCTCTGTGAATATACTCCAGTAAAGCCAGCACTGATGTAAGCATCGGTGGTTCAGTGGTAGAATGCTCGCCTGCCACGCGGGCGGCCCGGGTTCGATTCCCGGCCGATGCATGTTTTTTTTTTTGAAAATCTATTTTTATTATTGTATTATGTATTTTATATTTTTATTCTGATTTTTTTATTTAAATTTAATATTTAATAAAATAAATATAAAGTAAAAAAGTATATTTAATAAAAAATTTAAGTAAAAAAGTAAAGTTAGTTATTATTTATACAAAGGTACAATAGTTTTGAAAATCGTTTCGACGACTTAGACAAAGTTTTGCGAGAATTGAAGGCGATTGATTTATTTTACTTTACTTTGATTAACCTCAATTGAACTAAACTTTTTAAACTGTTAACTATGTAATACCTTTAACAAAAGAGAACTATATTAACTTCAATTAAAGAAATTAAAAAAAACTTAATACCTTTATTACCTTAATTACTTGAAAAGATATGATACTTTTCAGTTAATAGTTTTTAAAATTTATTTTATATTGCCGAAATAAATAAAAAATTTCAATTGTTTCCGCGGCCTCTTTTATAGTTGTTGTACGATAATACAATTTCAATTATTGAAAACTTAATTCCTCAATTAATAAAAATATTTGTAGATTGAAAAACAAGTATGTATAATTTTAAATGTGCTGAAATATTACCGTAAGAATATCTCTGGTATTCGTATAGCGAATTTAATTTCACGCTAAAAGCTTTATTGTCAATATAACCATAAACTAATTAGCTTTTGTCCATTAAAATTTGGTTAATTACTTGAAAATTTTATAAAACCTCATAAAATCATCAAAGCAAAGAACACATTTTTCTGACGCATTTTTGTTTTTAAAAAAAGAGCAATAATTATTTATGTACGATATATTTTGTGCAATTAGCAACCTTATTATTATATGCGTCGAAAACTCACCGGTGGTTATGGTCACCGTCCATGTCAGCCAATCGTGGTGAGTGAAGTTGGTGTAGTACAGCCAGAAGTTGTACTTGGTGCCGGGCAAGGCGCGAGAAAATTGAATCTCATCGCCGATATCACTTGAAGCGATGGTTGTATTCGGCTCTGGGAAGCCGTATGGCGGACTGTAGTCTAGACGATAAAAGGCATCGTCAAGTCCTTGATTATTGGGTATACTTATGGCTAAGTCGGCTCCATTAACATGCTGAAAACAAATTAAAAGAGAGAAAATTTTCTGGTTAATGCTGGCGGCACATGGAGAAAAAACAAAAAATTTAAATTTTATTTATGTACATATATTTTGTCACTTTAACTTAAAAGTCGTTTGACATTTAACTTTATGCTAGAAATTTCTGATAGGTTCTGATGCGAGTCGTACATATATATATGTATACATACATAAATACATACATACATATAGATATAAATATTTACGTATTTTGTATTAACATTTGCTTTAATTTAAAATCTGCATTTATAAAAATACTTTTCATCATATAATAATGATAACTGATGATTTCATTAATATTAAAAACAAAAATATATGTATATAAATATAAAAACCGAGTATGTATGTATGCACACACATTTTGTCACCGTGTTGGCAATAGTCAATGACACAAAGCGAATTAAAAAGATATAATTAAAAATAATATCGCATAATACGAACATTTTAGTTCGAATTCAATGACATTGAAAATATTCACAAATTTGTTGATACTCGTAAATGCAGCAATTATTAAATATTGAAAATTAAAGCTGCAACAAATGTCGTCTACTCCATGTAATGTTAAATTATTTGAGGTTAAATCAGTGACTTCTTTTTGTACAGCATCAAGCAAGAGATCAGTAAATATTGAAAAAATAATAAAGATACATATAAAGATAAATATAAAAGATTATTATAAAAATAATAATAACAATAACAACAACACAGCAATAACCTTATATGTATGTATTGAAGGAATTATAATCGCTCAATTAAAATTACTGCAAAAACAAGTTTAATAGAGCAGAGAGAGAGAGAGAGAGAGAGTTAGAGAAAAAAAAACAAAAGCCCGCGACAATGAAAAGGGTAAACTTAAAATATCCAGTCAAAACTTTGTAGAAAGAAACCTAAAGTTTGTCGTAAAACAGCCGGATAAATTTGTGGATGGTAGATGGCTTTCGAAAAGTATTGTCTGCTCCAAATAAACTTTAACTTGAGAGCTCTATAAAAACGTCCCGCAGAAAACTTAAAGCTGATGGATGTACTAATCTTAATACAGCGGAATTAAATATAATGAAATAACCATAAGTTTTATAAAATTTTGTATATAGTTATTATATAGTTAATATTAATAAATAGTTAATATAATAGTTTTACTTGTATTTATGATATACATAGATTGTTGTGTAAGTTCATTAAACGAAAAAAATTTATATAATAGAATAGTATGAACACTTTTATGCTGGTATGAAATTTTTATTTTCATTAAATTTATGAATCAATCTTTTAATTTAGAAATTAATATACATACATACATACATACATACACACAGACAGACACTCTATGGTTTATTGACAGTTTAACTGATGGCTTCATTGAAGATTTAGAGGAATGTTTTATGGGGAAAATTGCCAGTTTGTTGAGAAATTTTTCACTTATTTCAGAAGCTCAAATATTTTGCACTGCAACCGTTTTTTGTGTGATTTTATTCAATGACAATGAATAATTTATGATAGCCTGAAAGCAAAAATTTGTCATCTGCAAAAACGGAACGTCAGCAATTTGCGAGCTGTCACCATCTTTCTCTCTCTCTCTCTCTCTCTCTTCCTCTAACACTTCATTGCACAGTTTATCATCAATTGTTGCCACATTTCTATTATGTATTGCCAGTTTGCACTTTGTATGGAAAAGCTTTTGGCAATCAGCCTGATTTTATGCTTTAATGAAGGTTTGGGTAAATTCGTCTCGTTGTTGTCCTTCGGTAAATAGTGATTGCTGTTAGAGTTAGAGAACTTCTTTGTCTCTTGTGTTCCTTCTGTTTATATTTACTCGCTTACTTATATCATTTGAGTTAATGATGATAAAATGTATCAACTTATCTTTGGATAATTGGAAATTTTTTGGGCGAAATTTGGAAATTTTAATTGTGGTCATAATAAATAGCAAAGTTGGCAACTCTTTAGAACAAGTTAGTCACCATTGTCACCCTTGCTCTCTCTCTCACTCTCTCTCTCTTTTTCTTATTTCACAGAAGCTATACCGCGCTGAAATAGTATACAAAATGAAAAGACACTCCAACAACAAAAACAACAACAACAACAACAACAACAACATTGGAAGTGAAGTGAATGTGAATATGTTTGTGGCCTCACAATCATGAAGATTGACAACAAAACAAAAACAACAAAAGTACAATAGCAAAAATGCAAATATTTATTATAAGTACGTAAGTATGGATGTGTGTGGCTATGTGTCTATGTATGTATGTATGTAACTATCGTATATTTTTTTAAACACTGCCGGGAAGCAACAGAAACGCCATTAACAAAACAAAAATGCAATAAAATTTGCAAAAAAATTAAAGTAAGATAATAAAAGAACAGCAATAAAAGTAAGAATGGCAGGCAGTGTTTTTAATGTTGATGGAAATATGAATGAACTCAAAACAATAACAAAAACACAGTCACAGTCACAGTAACAGTACAAACGCAGAGTAACATTTAAGAAAATTAATAAGAGTTTAAGTCCTAGCATGAATTAAAAAAATGTTATGAATTAAAAAAAGTTACGAACCGCGCTTATATCGTTGCGTAAGTAAGATTTCTTACTTATTTATTACCCAAAGCACATTCTGAAGCACTTTAAAATCTCTGACAGCTTATTTCTGACGTCTTAAATGACACGTCAATGACATGACATTGCGGAAAACCACTCTCTTTAAAATTGTGTGTTACCTATGTACCGACAACCTGGTCCAAGGACAGGTTGATGTAATTTTTTCATTCCGTTTTTGCATTCTTTCCAATTGCGCAATCGCAATCTGATATACCGGATCGCTGAGCTTGACGGTCGATCGCTCAGATGTGTTTTTCTTTGCATCGGAGCGTTCGTGTACTAAGAAGGAGCGTCGATCAGTATCTTGTATCAATATAGAAATATGTACCATATTTCTTATGTTAAAAAATTCAGGAAATAAGATCGATCAGACCAACAGCATTGTGAGTGTTAACCATGACTCTATGAAATCCACGATGGAAAGTGTTTTTTTCTTCTATTGTAAGATTATGAACGGATTTTTGAATGGTTTAAAGTAGAAACTTTATAAACTTTAAGCCAAGAATAAACTTTAGTTATTCAGTCCAACCGTAAAGAAAGTGTTGATTTTTGGTTTTATGAAGAAGAAGTAGAAAAGAAAAGGAAACGATGAAAAATTGACACACACACACAGGATGAAAGGTTAGAAGATTATAAGCGCAATGGCTAAAGGTTATTTTTGCGGTAATGTTAAGCTGTTAAAATCCGTTGAAATTTCTATCGTTTCTGATTTTCTGCTCTGACTCGTTAGAGTTCTCTCTCCTTTAGACACGTTGACGGGAAGAGCAGGCAGGCGTCGTTACAAGCGATCGTTTCTTTTTAAGCGTTTTAAGCCGATTTTCAACACGCCATTAGCGTTTGTGTGAGCATACATATTTAGAGAGGGTGTACGTTTGGGAGGCGGTGTATTCTCTTGCTATGCATTTTGTATGTGCAAATTGCTCCAAAGGCTCCATATTTCGCGCTCAATTTAACACAGCCTTCGCAGCACTTTGGCAACACTAACACAAAACTGACTACTGAATATGCATGACGATGGTGAGAGAGCAAGCACAAGCGGTGGTTGTTTGGAGAGATAATTTTTCTAGCGATTCTCTTTTATGCATTTTAATGAAATAGAATTGACGTCGTATAAGGTAAATTGGACGGACTGTATGAAAATATGTATTAAGATTCATTCATGAAATAATTTCTATGATTATCTGATAATACGATATTTATATGCGAATAATACTTAAACTTGTTTCTTCTTTGCTCAACTGTTTTCTTCACAAGAACTCTTATCACGTCCTCACTTCACTGCACTTCACTTACTTTTGGGACATGTCAATGATAGCTACAATTAGAAGACACATGGTTTGGACACTCCCACTAGCAGAAGTGAAGTCAATGGACTCGCCACGTCATTTCATGTTTCTCTTTTATACAACTGTATAAATTGAACAGACGTGTGGCCACATAAAGTAATATTTTTGAGGTGCATTTACATACAGATATGTTAATTTGTAGGCATACGAATGTGTGTGTGTGTGTGTGTATTTGCAGGTACATATAGGCACGTCTCTTTTCAGTGCCTTTTTGTGCATTGTTACTCGTTTTGCTGCTCCTTCGCCATCGTTTGTTTGTAAGACGAAAGAAGTGGAAATCATCATGATAAAAGTCATCTTTACTCTTAGGTAAATACATTCAGATAATACGACGGCAAAAAAGCAACAGCAATAACAACAGTAAGAACAAAACAAAGAACACAGTAAAGAACACAGTAAACACAGTAAAGACTATAAAAAACACAGCCACAGCAAGAATGACAACAACAATGACAATATTAATAGTAACAATATTAGTAATAAAAAAAAAAATTTTCAAAAAGAACTTATATGTACATCATTAATTTGAATTCTATTCTCTTTTTTTTTTAATTGGTCTGAATGTTCCGCAGAGAGAGAGAGCAATCCGCTTATGCTCATGGGTTGGAAATTGCCAGATTTTACTTTTAACAAATTAATTTTTGATAGTTTGGCTGGATTTTTGCAGATATTTTTTTGCAAAAATATTTCCCCCAAACTTTAAAAAAGAGGCATAAAACCGGTTATGAAATTAAAGACAAAATTTGTCTGAAATTTTTTATTCTTGTATTTTACTCTTGCGATTATCTTATCTTTTTTGTTGGTTATAAATAGATTTTATTGAAAAATGCGTCGTAAAGAGAAAGTGTATATATAAGAATTATTATTTTCTCAAAATAATTAAATAATTAATATATGAGAATTATTATTTTCTTATATATTGTATATGTATATACTTAAGTAACACAATGAAATAATGAAATAATTTTTGATTATTTGATAATATTGTATAATTAAAATTAAAATTTTAAATTTTTTATAATTTTTTATGGCTTTGTGTAATTATTGGCTGTGTGTAATTATTGTTTACGCTTAGTTTTTGTGTTTAATTTTTTTTTTCTTTTTTAAAAGCTTATCCATTGTTTAGTTGTTCTTTCTAATTCTAACTACGGCAAATATTCATTGGTTAGTGTTAGTTAATTTGCCTAATTTGTTTAGCAAACAATGTATGTACGAGTATGTATGTATGTACATCCTCACAGCCATTAGTTACTTCTCCGGTGTTTGGTTTTGGCGTGGCTTGATTTGAAATCCTGGCACGTCACGTGAATTTCATCGATTCATGTCTGTACTCAATAACTTGAGTGAGTTTACTTTTATTTATTTATTTATTTTCAATGAAATCACGTCGGTTGTGAAGTGGGCGAAGAGTGTTGAAAGAAAACAACAGACCATCTTGATGAAGGTATTCAGTAGGTTATTGCTTCACGCAAGTGCTCTTTTCAGTGCACCATAAGCGATACCGATAAGGAATTAATAAGAATTTTCCTAAAGAAGAGTATATGTATGTGTGCTATCTTGTGGAAGGGTATAAAAATGTAAATTAACTCTGTATGAAGTTAGTAGTTGATAGTTCTGCTTTACTCGATACTTTAATAGAAAACTTTTAAATAAATGCCCAATTCGTAAGGTTTTTTATTTTGTGTTCTCTTAAAAAACTTCCCGTCGCAAGTGCTCACTCACACACGCATACTTATAAGCGCATACATATGTAAAAATAGAGCTGTATATTTGTGTATAAATAAAATGATTTGCCCTAAAAGAGCACTTTTGAAGCTCATCCCGTTTCAGTGACAGAAGTTTTATTTACATACATTTACACGGTGGAAATGGGTATAGGTGGGTATGTGAAATCAATAAAACAACAACAAAAACAACAATAACAACCACATACCGACTTTGCACAGAAAGAATAGGTACCTAGGCGTCGTCGTCATCAAGAATGAAATTCCATCATTTGAAGTGAAAATCATAAAAAAATATTTTCATATTCTCCCGGCGCTGTAAATGTTCGTGTGAGTGGGTGGGTGTGTTTTTTTTTTGGTCTGCATATGTATTCGCAAAGTGAATGTGACACGAACGATACAGCTGTGATGACTTTATGCATATGAAACGAAGATACGTGGATTGTAGTTACATTTCCTGTGGCATCGCTGAAAAAGCGAATGCCTCTCTTTTTTACTTTCCTTTGGCGAGTTTAAATGGACGAGAGTGTGTGCATATATTGTATGTATGTGTGTGTATATGGGAAATGCATTGAAACTGACAAATTGAAATCAAATTGAATTCGATTAGAACTCCATAGAAATTGTATTGAACCGTTTTTCTCTCTTCTCTCGCAACTGAACTACTTTTATTTCATAAAGTATAGCTCGTGTCGGCTGAATGCTCGTGGTACTAAAGTAAGTAAAAGAGCAGGAAATACTTGTCCCGGAGTTGTATTATCATAGAATCAATAATGAATGAGGAGAAGAACAAGATGTGCAGCTGACAGAAATTTTCAATTAATAAAAGCAGCGGAATAGATAAAGAGTAAAGAGTAAGAAATCACAAATTAATCACAGCAAATAAGGCTAGAAATGAATGAAATAAGTTTAGAACAAATGAATAATTTCAGTTAGAAGGATTTCTGCTCTCATGCAATTTTGCAAACTCACTTTTCTGTCATCATCCCAATAGAAAACTTGTCGCCGGCGACAAAAAGCCGGGGAGGAAGTTTCTGACGTTATCTGCAGGACAGAGCAGACAGTGCAGACGACACTTTTTTATACAAAAGAAAGAAAAAAAGAAAACAAAAAGTGCTTTCTAAAATTATCAAAATGACAATTTCAATCGCTCAAATTGTAATTAATCATAAAACCAAAAAAATGAATGACATTTGTAACTTCGTATTTAACGCTATTGAAAAATTAAATTCTCATTTGGAAAACTTATTCATCATACAAATTGTATATCTGTTTCTCCCGTCCTTCATCCTTCCTTCCTTCAAGCGGCCATAACCTTTTTTCACTCTCCGTCTTCTTTTATTTCCATCTTTTTTATGTAATACGAGTATTGTAAATTAATCTGTAAGTTTATTTTTTTTAGTTTGACCTTATTCAATAACAAAAAGAGTTGGTGAAGATTTATTAGATACGAGTACTATTGACTTAAAGTGGTTACTTTGATATTGCTTTGTATTCAATTCTACGAATATGAATCGACTCGTCGGGCAGTTATCTGATTGCTGTTTTGGTTGCATCAATTGCGTCAAACATATTCATAACGTGTATGAATGAATAAGCAAATGTTTGCATGATGCGAAAAAGAAAACACAAAGAAAAGCAATTAAGTAATTTTTATTATTTTACTTTTTCTCTGCTCAAAAACTGATTGCATCAACAACAATATCGTTATTATTGTTGTTATCATAACTAGCCAAATCATCAGCAAACGTCATCATCATGGTCACAACAATTACCATTATAATAATATCTCTACTTTTAAAGAGATTTTCTGCTCCATTTTGATGGAAAGACTCAGTTAATTTCGCTTTTAATGAAGGGTGAGCTGAGCAATTTGTGTTGTAATCATGGAAAAATTATCGTTAATAACTGAAATTAGTATAAATTGAAATAAATTTAAATGTTCTCCTCAATAAATCGAAACCGTTACTTAGTTACCACTAAATGCTAACTTTTGCTGAAAGATCTGAACCATCTGAACACAGAGAGAAGAGAGGAGACGTTCTAGAACAGGCATGAGCAACCTTATTTTGCAACGGGCCGCAAAATAAAAATGTTATGCGGGCCGCATGTGAGAAACTTATGATAATACACAAACACTAAATGATAAATTTCAATTAGAAATTTTTTAATTTTCCCAGAAACATGAAATAAAGCCCAATAACAATTAAATAAACACGAATTTTATCTTAAATGCAGAAATGCGCTAGCTACGAAGCAAATGTTGGACTTATGGCACATGTTGACAGAATGACAGTATGACTTGGATGCTTTCACGCGGAACTCCCCGCGGAGCTGCCCGTTTACGCAGAGCACAATACTCATAGATGGAGAAAAATTTTGGTTTTCTCCAAACAGAGTAAGTGTTAGACTTACTAGAGGAAGTATTTCTTTTACGGGGCCGAATGTTGCTCACACAAAGAAATTTGAGATGCAGAAAATTTACTGGAGGATTAAATTTATGGCTTCTCGCGCAACGCCGTTATTTTATTTCTACATTCAAAGTTCATTCGATGCGATAAGATCATTTTGGGCACTATTTTAAAACAAGAAAATTTCTCATTCCTACAAAAATATGAAATAGAACCAAAAAGAAATTTAAAAAAGCCCAAACGTTATGCTCCGAGAATGTTCATATTAAAAAATGTGGGGACTTATTTCATTTGGGCGCTATTTTATGGAGTCTCGAAATGTTTTAGAGTGAAAATGTGAAATCTTTGAAGGGCCGCGCGTTGCTCATGCCTGTTCTAGAAGGCTCTTTTTGAAGGAGAGCGAAAAAAAACGGAAGAATGTTTGCTGTTGTATATTTCTTAAGCCTTTTGGTACGCAAATTAAAATCAAAGTGCTAAAAATTTAAAGTGGAATAATTTGAAAAATGGCCTTCGACATTAAAAATGGATTTGTTGTTTGTTGGTGTTGTAAGTTTTTATCATCATCATTATCATCATTATTCATATAATGAATAATTATATCATCATTATTCGTATAATAAAAATTGACCAAGATAGTTTTTTATTTTTGAAAAGTGACAAAAATTATACACACGTAAACGCAGTTTAAGTTTTTAATGCTTAAGCATTTTTTCTTCTTGATTAAAAAAACAAAAGAAAACAAATTATGACAGCTCAGAAGGTGACATTGACGTGTGTGTGTGTGACATTGATGGCTTAGCATAGTCAGCACGAAATGATGGTGAAATGGTACTGCTGTGAAATTATCTAGAAATAGGTGCCTGAAAAGTGTGTAAAAGAGAGGGCAGATAGAGATGATAGCGTGTGATTTCGTGATTAAATTAATTTCTTTAATTTTCACATACATTCGAGTATACCGAAATTTACTGAAATTTAAGCCCCTGAAGTTAGTAACCTTTTGTTAAAACTTTAAGAATTCAAAAGGTTGCTGGAAAGCGGCCCCCTTTTAATACCTTGTAAGAGGGTTGGCTTGATTAAATCCTTATTTGTTTAGTTGGTGTGTTTGTAGCCTGTAAGCCTGTATGTGTTTTCAGATTAAGCCTGAAACTAAATAAATTTAAATCCAAAACCTTGTTCTTTTCCATTTCAAACAGCGCTAGACTATATTTCAAACGTCGTTAAAATTATTGTCCCTGCCCATTGCTACTCCTTTTCCCTGTTTCCTCCCTCTCTCACTCTCTCTCTCTCCGCCACCCGCAACAATTCGTCCTTTATTTATCCTCATTTAGAACCATTTGCGTATCGTTCGTTCTCTTCGCCGCTGTCGTCCTTTGTTCGGTCCATGAAATGCACAGAACTTTTGTGTCTACAGCAAGCCATAATACATTAAAATCACTTTAGTGAAACGATGGAAGTGGGAAAAGGGACTGAAGGAAATAAAAAATGTTGCTAACCTATAGCTTCAGGGACAAAACAGGTTGATGGAGAAATGAGTCTTTTGCGGTGAAGTAAAATTTGTCGCAAAAAGTTTATACGCTTTCTATCAAGAGATTAGAAAGAACATTATAAAGTATGGCAAATTATTAAAAGTATTGCAAAGTATTACAAAGTATTACAAAGAGAGCAAAATAATTTTTAGAATATTTTGTGTCTCATTTAAAAAAAAAATAAGCTTTTCTTTGCTTTTTTTTCAGTAAAAAATGTTTTTCATAGTCGGTTCGGAAAATTCTATATTTGGAAAATTCTTAACAGTTGGCCTCTCCATTAATGGTGTGGACTACTCGATTGACGAAAGGGTGGAGGGAGAGGTTGGTTAATATAATACTCACAACAACAACAACAACAACTGGTGCTGCCTGTAATTTAGCTAATTTGTTGGTGCATTTACCGTTAGCCATGTTAAGCGGTTTACAAAGTACGATGCAGTGCAGTCCGGAGTACACACACACACACACACACACACACACACACACACATATGCAGTGAGTGTATGTGTGTGTGTGTGTGATTATATACGAGTATATACGAGTTCACTGGCAGCCGTGGCAACAGGATTCAAGCGGAATTAATTAGATGATCATTAAGAACATAAAGCGAAAACAACAACAACAACAACAACAACAACAACAACAACAACAACAACAACAACAGCATAACCAACAACATCTAAGTAATAACGTTGCCAAGAGACTGACTGAGTCGCCGCCGGTTAGCCGTAAATTGATCTGGGATAAATCAACTGTTAGAACGCTCATGAAAAAAAGGGGCGTGGGCAGGGGTAGGTGGATGAGAGAGGAGCTGACCGAGGGAGGTGGGGGCGCTTTTCCGATTAACTTGGACCAACAAAAGAGACACATATTAAAATGAAAAAAGACCATTGAGTTAGTGTAGCCTTTTTAGCTTTTCGACAAGGTTCGACATGTTCTTTAAAGGAGCGGTGAGTACATAATTTTCAGTTAACAATTTTAACAATTTTCAAAATTACGAAAGTTAAGAAATGGCAAAATGAATGACCATAAAGGCCGGTCATGGTCTTGGAATGGTTAAAAACAAATTCGCCTAACATGAAAATGGTAATGGGTTTTTCAAACGCCCACGCACTGAACCGCCGCACCTGTACCTATAATCGTACACAATCGCCTCTAAAGTAAGGTCCAAAAATGGAAAAATTAAAGTCATGCCAAGTCATAACGTTGTTTCCATGTCAACAAATTACCTAATTAAGCTACAATAAGAAGATAAAATATTCTATAGCATGAAAAGAAAAAAAGGTATCATTTATTGTGCACACAACGCGGAAAAGACCACAAAAGAAAAGAAAAATAGTGATGAAAATGGCTGCTCTCGCAATTTATATAAATACGTGTAAAGAAATATGTATTTTCTAAGAACTGACTTTTGAAATTATTAAAAAATAAAAATATTTTTTAATAAAAATGATATGTTTAGCCTTCATTTTTTCACAGTCATCAGCAGAAATTCAGCAAAATCAGCAGAAATCATTAGCATTATTAACTTATAACAAAAACACATTAGTTGTGACCTATTAGAAGCTTAAATTTGATATTTATAATTCGGACGCGTTCAAAATATAATTTTTCTTGCGATATTGTTAAAGTTTTGAATGCGTATCGTCTTTCATTTGAATGAAAAGATGTTTTTTTTTGGACGAATCTCATTTGATTTTATTTGAAAATATTTTCATTTTGACCAACCTCATTTTGTTTGATAGTAAGACGCGAGTAAACAGCGTCCGTCGTAACGTATGTGTGTTGTAACGCATGTGTGTCGTTACGTAGACAACGTAGAAATGCATTACGTATTTCGCCACAGGTCGTTGAGTATCAAGGAAGAAACGTCAACAAACAGGGCGACCCAAATTGCTAAAAACAGGGTGACCCGAATTCTGTACAACAAAATGATGTTTATTTAACATAAAATAGATAGAAAAAAGATGAAAAGAAAAGGGAAGAGAAGAGAAGAGAAGACGACGACATTGTCGAAGTGGCAGGAGGGAAGCAGAGAGATGGCTAATTCAACATGAGGACAGTTTTTTTATCATAAGCTCACAAGCCTCTATAAAGCTTAAAGTTTTATATCGTTATTTGCTTTTGCTTTCGTTTTCGCATTTCTTTTTCTTTCATACTTAGCTCATTACTTTGTTTAGACTGAACTGAAAGCATGCACTGGATAGATTGAAAATTTAGCAAATAGAAAGAAAAACAATTTCAGACGACAACAAAACATCTTTCTACTGGTTTTTGTAGTACATAATTTCAAAGGCTCGTATTTTTCAAAGTTAACAATTAGAAAGAGGCCGGCATTTAATAAATTTTATTTCAATTTTAAAATAAGCTAATGTCACTTTAACTGATTTCAATTGATTAATTTTACTCCGGCTATGAATTTAGTCTAATACCTAAAAAATACCTTTCATCAGTTCTCAGAAATGAAAAGAGTTGACATTCTCCAAGACTTAACCTTTCGACTATACCGACACTTATGAGCTTATAATATTATCTTTATTACTTCTAATAAAAAATACGTACAAAAGATTTAAAATTAGTTAAGAAAATTATTGTAACTTCGACCAGCTTCAATGATTTCAATTTTTCCCATATTTGTTCGCAAAGAGATGACTAATTTCGGAGTCATTCTGTTAAACGAAATAATTTCTGAGTCTGTCTGTATTAAATTATGAAAATAATTTGTTATAAAGCTAATTTGTCAAGTTTCCAATAAATACGTAGATGATGAAGATGATGACTTTCAGTTTTCTCATGAGATCAAATTAATTAATGAAGCAGCTACCTTTGAGTTTTGGAAATATAATGATATAAATACGTGCCTATTAGTTTACGTATTAACAGATTTCTTAAAGGACCAAATCTTATATTGAGAAGCGCTTGATCCTAAAAATTTCAATTAATTTTTCAAACTAAAAAAAGAATTAATTCATTATTATTTAAAGCTCATTCATTCGTACTCGCGCCTAAAGCATTCGATACACAATAGAAAGATTTATATTCTCGTTTAATTATTTTTTTCGAAGAAGCTTTAAAGGTTAAGAAAGATATTAAAAAAGGGATTTAAAGAAAAATCATTTTGTCCACAAAATTGGCCTAATTTGAAAGGATTTTTTTGCATTTCCTTTGTGTGTATCTTTTCATATCATTGCGTTCTCATTCGCATTCAAAAACATTGAATGGATGGTTTTCTTTTTCCTCAAATTTCTGTTTTCCTTTGGGGTCAAAAGAGAGAGAAAATCCAACGTTCCGTGCATATCTTTTGTCAGATTTTAATTTGCTAGCCTGGCAATGCCATCATCCACGAGAAGGAGAAGAAGAAAAATGTAGGCAGGAAACAAAAGAATTTTGTAGTAGGATCCAAACGATAGGCCATACCAAAGAAAATTGGGGAAGAATGTGAAAGGCTGGTAAAGATTTGCTGTTTGTTTGTTTGTTTGTTTGCATTTCTTTTTCTCTCCACCCGAACGTGATTAAAGCAGGAAAATCGATTATATTTAAGTGTGGATTAAATATCAAAATCCACAATAAAAAAGGCTTTTTTGTTTTTAAACAAAAAGGCTGAGCCGCGCTAATAATGCCTTTTAGTAAAAATCAAGCCAAGCCGAGCTGATACCGATCTGAAGTTAACTTTCGTGCATGAAAAATTAACCCTCTTGCAAACTTTTCTAATCAACAAAAGTAAACAGAAAATGAATAAAACGAATGAGGCAAGGCACCGCGAAACCGGAACACACAAAAAGCTGTAGAAAATGCAACGTCTTTTTCATTAAAAACTACGTAAAAGATCACACGCGAATGCATTTACAACATTTTAAAATGTAAAAGACTTTGTAAAAAGAAGCTATCAAAGTGAAGACATAAAGAGGTGGGTGAAGGGGGCGGGTTGCTGTGGGGGAGGGCGGAGCTGGTGTGAAAAAAGAAAGAAAAAAAAGTGGACCTGACTATACTGAAAGTGTTCCTTCGAAACAAACAGAAAAAAAGGGACATAAAGACTGTGCAACTATCAAGATTCGTCTAACATTCAGTCTATCTCTATCTCTGGCTTCTCTCTTTATTCAAAATTCCGCTTCTCTTCGCTGCTTTTTACCTGTCTAGTACTTGTTAGTACATACTTAATATAGTGCCTTCTATGATACTACAGTGCATTCTTATACATTTTTTGTTGTCCGTATCTTTCCCATAAAAAATGTTGATGCTTTTAAAAAGATGATTATTTTTTATTTCGTATACTCTCTCGTTGGCACCTTCTCTTCTTCGCACCACACCGTTCTCTCTCTGAAACACTCACCTTCTTTTCATTTTTGTGCCTTTTGTGGTGTCGTTGTGTTTTTAGTTTATCTTTAAATTGAAGTTTTTGTTTGCGAATTGGCAAGACAAAGGCAAGAGTAACAGCAAGGCCTGGGAAGAGGGAGAGCCTTTCCTGCCAGTAAAGAAGTGCCAATAAATTGAGGTTATGAATACTTTTTACATTATGAGAAAATGACCAGAATGAGCGCGATTAAAAGAGCACGAAAAATGTTTTGTAGACTGTTTTTATCTTTCTTCTCTCTATTTGGGTACTTTTATAAACAATAAATACTGCAAATTATGGTTTTATTCTGTTTCTAACAGCATAAAATAAATTTTTATACAGAAAAATGCAAAAAAATTCTTTTCCTTGAAGTATGTTTATGACATTATTTCTTCTTGAAATCATTCCATAACACTTTTTAATGTTTCAAGCAGTAAAAAAGACATTTTCTCCTTTCATGGCAAAACTATTGTTACCCAAAGAGACCACCGAGAATTTCAGCTAGCATCAGAGTTGAAACTCTGACGATGACGTTTCGTTGTTTGTTGTTTTTGTATTATCAGTACAGATATATTTCTTTTTTATTTTGTGATAAAACGATGACAACTTCTCGTTGAGAAATCTGTCAGTCTGAGAGAGATGACTGCGAAAGAAATAATGAAAGCTATAGGAAAAAAAAAAATCAAAATTTAAATTCTACTACAATGGAAAAAAATTCAAAATATTAGTGGCCTTTTTAGTGGCATGAGGCTAAGAAATTGAAACGAAAAATTTAGCGTTTTCAGTGATGATCTTTTTAAAAAAATTACACTTAAAAAGGAAAAATTTCAGCTCAACTGAATTTTATAATTATGAAAATTTTATTACAAATGTTATCATTATTAAATAATTTATTAATATAATAATTAAATTAGTATTGTAAACTTAAAAACTAATTTCTTTTTAAAATGCAAAGCTATAATTTTTCAGAGAGAGGAGTCCCTTCCCAAAAAGGACCGGTCAGGGCCGGTCTTCATATCATCGGAGTGCGGCCATTGTTTGGGAAATACCGATTTTTACGATACAATCTAAAGCTCATTTCATGTGTCCTCCGGCGTGTACCACTCGCGTAACGCGAAGTGGGTAGAAACCCCCCCCCCCCCCCCCCCTTTTACCCGCCATTCCTCTTTACAGGACCTCATTCCTCTCCGCCACAAACGCTTCGACCATTTCAATAGTTTTATTTTTTTTTTTTGTTATTGCAGAAAAGTTATAATGTTCAAAGTGTGAATATTGTTGTTGTTGTTGTTGTTATTATTTTTTCTTCTTCAGGATGCTAATGATGAGAATATGATGGCGGTGACGGCCATAGCGACGGCACATTATTGCCTCTGGGATTGAGGTTAAGTATTGTTTTTACAGTAGCGTTTTTTTTTTTTTTTTTTGTATAAATACTTAAATGAGTAAGTAAAAAAAGTATTAAAAAAAAAAGCTCCAAAAGGAGAAAAACATGCAGAGTTCAACTATAAAGAAGAGGAAGAACTAATTGATGGTAGAATGATTGTGAAAATAATGATTGTGACATAATTGAACATAAAATTAAAAAGAAGAAACAAAAACGCCCAAAAAATCTGTTCAGTAAATGGTTTTTTGGTGAAAATAATTCAAAGAAAAATACGGTAAAGGCAATTAAAAAACTTCAAAAAGTCTGCGATGAATAAGAAAAGAGTAAAAAAAAAAAAAATAAAGCAAGCACTAAAGCAAAAACTAGAGAAAAAATGAGGAGAGCAACATTTTGCTACTAAAAGAAAAAAACAGAAACAGAATCTGTGTTGGCAACTAGAAGTCGTCAAACGTGAAACTTTTTGCAGGGATACCGCATAAAAACAGTAACAAGAAGAAGAAGAACAACAACAACAGCAAAAAACACCAACTTCATCTGTAATATTGTCCTATAGTGTATACTCAAGAAACTTGTTACACATTGTTAAGATCTTGGCAAATACGGTGCAAAAACAGATACTAGAGGGCGAAAAAAAAAAACCAGCAAAAACAACAACAATAAGAGCAAAACAGCAACAACAACAACAACAATAAATTACAACAAAGTAGCAGGAATGCAATGTTAAAGATTAGTAAAGAACAAAACAGCAGCAATAACAGCAACAACAACAACAAACAACAACTTTTCAAACTGAAAACAACGATTCCTATTCATTTCAGTTCCATGCAGATCTGTTTCTTCTTATTCTTCTTCTTCTTCTTCCTCTTCTTCTTGTTTAAGTCACGTTGCTGGCGCGTCTGCAAATCGGAGTCCTTTGGCGTGTTCACTTTCTATGCATTTCCTCTGCAGCATTTTCTTGCATGCTTTTTTGCTTAATTTTTTTGCAATTTTGATTTATTTTGTGGAGTGTTTTTTGTTGATAAAGCTTGCTTTTCTTTATCCTGTTCGGAAGAGGTTGGCAACTCTCTCTCTCTCGTGTTAACTTTGAACGAGTCGAGTAGGATGAGTTTACTTTAGCGTTGAAATGTTGTTATTGTTTGTTTCTATAACCATAGAATAGTAGTTGTTTTAGTTAGCTAGCAACAACAACAACAACAAACTTGTGGACGCTTAAGGCAATTCAATCGAATGCTTCCTTCTTTTACGCTTATTATAAAAATATTTAATAATAATTTCCTTTAAAATTCTCAAAGAACATAACCAATAATCTCACCAACTATAAAAAAAAAAAACCGAAACAACTTCATAAACAAAGCTAACACAACAACAATGTCAACACAAAGGGTGCTGTTGCTGCTGCTGCTGCTTGCCCTGCATTTTGTGGGCTTCTTTGCAACCACAGCAACAATAATAATAACAAATAAAACGCCGCAATTAATTCTATTTTATTGTTTTCTAGCTTTCTTTTTTTTTTTTGCTTTTACTGTTGTCATTGTTGTTCTGGGGGCTACTGTTGCTGTCGTCATTTCAAAAGTCAAGTGTTGTCAATGCTGCTTTTGCATTTTTTTATTGTCTGTTTTATGTGTGTATTTGTTGTGCAGCATCAGCAGCAACAGCAGCACCAGAAATGCAACAATTACTATTCCTCAAGTGCTCGCATCCGGCCGTTGACGACGTCTGACGTTACTAAGGGCGGGGAGAAGAGTGTGTGTGCGTGTGTACCATGCAGGAGGTCATGACCCTCCTCCCTTCGCAACACATCGTTTTACGGATGGAATGTATGCAATATGCCATAAGTGCAAAACAATGTTGCATCTTGACACTCTGTAGACTAAGAAACGGATGAGGTTGAAATTCATTTAGCAAACTACTACTAGCACGAGCTTCATACTCTGTGTCTGCCGTTCGACCTCTTGCTCTTTCCTTGGTTTACTTGAATAAACAATTGTTTAGAGGGAGATGTATAGACATGTGCGTGTGTATGTGTATAAAGCTGGGCTTGCTTTAAGATACACAGAGAAAATTATTACCACATCAAAATGATAAGATCTCTCCGTGTGGAGAGTGTGTTGAAAGAGAGAGAGAGAGAGAGAGAGTGAGAAATTGTAGTAAGCTAGTGATGGATGAAATGTTAGGTACTCATACGAGTCGAATAATTATATTGATATCAAATAAAAATGATAAGATCTCTTTATTGAGCCATTTTACCATGAAATCTTATTAAAACATACAAATAATATGTTTTTTTCATAGAGAAATCTTGTTAATTTTATAAAGAAAATCTTATTGTCATGAAACAAAAAGTTAATCTTATTAATTCGTAATTTTTATAAGAACTTCATATTTTTTCAAGTTTTCTATTTTATGTGATGTTTTGGCTCCGTGTAGAGAGTTTGTTGAAAGAGAAAGAGAGAGAGTTAGAAATTGTAGAAAGCTAGTGATGGATGAAATGTTAGGTACTCATAAGAGTCGAATAATTATATTGCTATCAAATTAGTGTAAGTATAGAACTTTCTCAGTTTACTTGAATAATTAATTATTAAAAGGAAGATGCATGGACATGTGCTTTTGTGTGTGTTTGTACAAACACATATTCAGTGGTTACATGGATATTTATTAGATAAGTATGTATGAGAATGGTCAACATATGAAGTATACAATATAGTGGCGCGCGCTATACGGACGAACGATATTCTTTGAGATTTGGGCAATTTCGTACTCGGATCATTTATTCATACGCTGCGAAACTCGAGACGAGAACGAGAAAGAGAATTGTCGCATCTGATCCTTAAATAGCTGCGTATAAAAGTAAGGCAGAGCCCTTTTTTATTGATTATATTGTATTAAACTTGAGTGTATTTATTATTAACTAATATTTCATATTTATTATAAACCTTTGAAAACTTTTGAAAATGTTAAAATCTTTGAACTTTTTTAGGATAATATTTTTTTGCGTAAATAATTAAAATTGAAGGGGAAAAAATCTCTACTTAATCGATTAAAGTGTTGTTAATTTATTCGTTTCATTTAAATAAACAGCAGAATGGAAGGAAGAGAGGCCTTCCAGTGTCGGATTCAGAGGCTTTTTATAGTTTAGAAATGCTATTATTATAATGATTTGTTGCTGATTAGTAACCGAATTAATTATGAGTCTAGTCGTTTCTTCATTAAGACTAGAAATCGAGACAGAATTAAGAAGAATTGAGAGAGGGAGAGTAACAAAAATGTTTGTATTTACATTTAAAACTTCATTAAAAAACACTAACCGAATTTTGAAAGGTCGCTCTGCACTTTCGCCGCTCCAGCTCTCTCTTTATTCTCTCTCACACTTTCTCCATTATTATAATTTTCTTTGGAATTAAATAGTGTGTCGTCTGTCGACTGCTGAGAAATAGAGAAAATTGGAAGCTTTTCAAAATTTAAGGAAAAATTCAATTAGCTAAAACGCTTTGGCTCATATTTTAAATATTTTTCGGCAAAACTTTCTCCTCGAATCTGCACAGTGGACGATAATAGTGCAAAATATATAAGAAAAAAGTAGGCGCATGCTCAGAAAAATTATTTTTCATTTTTAATATCATCAACAGACAGCCAGAGTTACTACGTACATATAACAACAAAAACAAACATAATAAAGGCGAAGAAGAAGCAATAACAACAATAATGCTGAATGGTCGGTGTTCGGTCAGTCATTATATTATCAGCAACGCAGTAAACATTAATGGAAAATCCATAAAACATCAACAAACCATCGTCATCAGCGTTATCATGATTTTCTTTAACATTGTAACGATTCCTATTAGAAGAATGAGGGTTTTGCCTAGTTTGCCTTCGTTTTAGGCGCTTAGGAGAGATAATAAATAAATTATGTTAAATAATTAATAAAGCAAGAACAAGAAAAATATTGCCTTAGAATTTTATAGTAATGAAATTTAAAAAAAAAACATATCAAAATAATATATTTAAAAGGTAGACAACAAACAACAAACATCGTAAAATGTTTAACATTAAACACTTTTTCACCAAAAACTTGTAGAAATTGCTACGAATCTAATAAATTTATCAGAGAAGACGAGCTTCGCTGAGAAATATTTTATATGTTTTCAACAACATTAAATAAAATCTCTTCCTAGATTATGCTTGATCTACGCTTCAGAAAAGGATTGTGCTTCAAGAGATTACTTAAACTACAGGATTAAACCCTTTTATAAAAAGATTTAAACAAGAAAAATCTCATCCATATTCAGCACACCTTCTTCTTCTTAAAAAAAGCTTCTTAAAAAAGGAATAATTTCAGTAATTTTTAGAATCTTAAGACTTAAAAAAAGAAGGAAGAGAGCAGAAGCAGTTTCTAATTCTTAGCAAAGAAGACCGAAGAAGAAGAAGAAGAAGAAGACGTGATAAAATGAGGCTGAGTATCTCAACAGCTTTGTGGAGAGTTGTGGGGGCGGGGGTCGAATGTCTTTAGGCTCTTCAGAGTTGAAGAGTTGCTGTTTGAGTGTGAAGGTAAAGAAGGGTAGATGCTGAAGGTCGACAGAGGGGCCTAACTGAGCTGAGCAGACACAACAGCGCCAAGGATGAAAATTATGATGAATTTTAAAGAAAATTTTAGATACATCGAAACATTTTGCCGTCGAGACGAAGGAGGTTTCATGAAGGAAAACATAAAATTGCTGCGTTTCCTGGGTTTTCCCAAAGAGAGAAAATAAAAAATGTGAGAAAGAATAAGGATCAGAAATTGAATACAAGCGAAATAACAACAACAAATTAAAAAAAATACGAGTACCAGACTACATAAATTTCAGAAAAGGAGAGAGAGTGAGTGAAGGTGGGTGAGACGAGATTTAGGGAAAAAATCACCCTGCCCACGCTCCACAACCTTCGACAGAGGGGTTGCAGATTCACTTTCCGAATACCGGGAACAGGAAGTTTTCAGCGCCAACGCATACACATACATACATACATATGTATTTCTTGTGAAACCGAAGAGAAAAACGTATGTATGTTGCTAAACAGAGCTGCCAGATTTTCAACTCGGAAAACACCTTGAATTTCAATTTCCTCTTGTAAACGATTTGTCACCTGCTAAGCAAAAAAAAAAAAAAGGAACCGTTTCAAAGTTATGACACTTGACAGTGAAGCGATGAGAAGCGCAATTATTCGACGATAGTACAATATAATTGAAATCCCCCAAAAAATACCATCCACATATTCTCCGATTTCCACACACAAATTGTGAAACTCGCCGAAATTCTCGGCAACCGTAGGTGGCAACGTTGTTGATTACCGAACAGCAGTCCTTTTTGGACTTTTAACAGAGAAGCATGCGTGAAGCAGCGTGAGATGGAGCGACATGGAAAGCTTCGCTCTTTGTTGTTGTTGGAGCTGTTGTTGGCGCTATTGTCGTTGTTCTTGTTGCTGTTGTTGCATGGCGTGCGTATGGATCATGCGTTCGTTTGTTCTGTTCATTGATTTATGCTTCCACAAACAAAGCTGACCAAAATAAAAGTAAACAGCAACAGCAACAGCAACGGCAGTAATAATAACAACAACAACAACAACAACAACAACAACAACAAAAGGCATTTATAAAATCCAACACAATCATTGGGAGCACTACGCACTCTACTCCTCTTAAACGGCAGACAGTAAGGGATGAGGAGAGGAAGAAGAAGAAGAAGAAGAAGAAGAAGAAGAAGAGAAACAACAACGAAAAAAGATGGCGAAAGTCGGAAAAATTAAGTACCAGGAAAGGAAAGTTGTTCAGAGGAAACAAACGACTGTTCCCGCCGAGCTGATGCCGCAGCAGGAAAATCAATAATTTTGAGTTTGGGGCACATTTCCAGAAGGTGAGGCCAGCGAAAAGCGAAGGAACGACAGAAAAGAACGACAAAGCGGAAACCGACTGAGTTGTTATTGTGTGTTTTTTTGGGTGTTTTATTTGCTGAACTCAACGTCTGGAAGTTATGTTATGTATTTTCCGGAAGCTTAAAAAAAACAAAAAACAGAGAAATGTAGCCGGAAAGAGAAAAAAGAGAAGAGCCAAATTTTAGCGAGTGAAATATATAATTTTATCAGTCGATTAAGAGAAATTTAAAAAAAAACTTATAATTAAATTCTCAGGAGCCTTGAAAAAAGAAGCTACATATAATTAAAAAAAAAAAAATATGAAAATTTCTTTAAAGAACGAAAAATTATATTTAAATTTCGAAATTAATAAGAATTGTTTCTTTAAAATTTGGGTGATTTTAAAATATTCATTTGTGACTTTCAGGAAGATTTTTTTAATCTAATGAATCATTTTTTATTCTACATAATTTAGCCATTTTATTTTTCCTTCACCTCCTTAAAATATGCAATGATTTTTTACCTTTGACTTTGCCTTTGTCACCATCTAATGTCACGGCCAGCTCAGACGGCTGGCGCTGTTCATGTCTAATCGACTGTGTGTGACCGACCCTCTTTTAAGTTTAATATTTCTATCATTCTTTGAAATACGATTATTCAGAAAGGGTTAGATTTTTTGCATCTTTTTTTGTTTGGGTTGAATTTGAAGTGGACGACTTTGACAGGTGCTTTCAGCTTCGGTGAGCGGTCAATCAATGGCATGACGTTCATTTCAAAGGAGCTCTCTTTACTCAAGCCTTTCTACTATTTCATGTGGATTTTGTCGGTTTTTGTTGGTTTCTCTCTAGTTAAGTAAAACTGACAGTTAAAACAATTGTTTTGCTGTCAGTCAGGCGGCATTATATGAGACTTTATGTGATTTATAGCACAAAACCAAAATTTTGAATCAATGAAATTAGGTTTCGGCGGTTTAAAGACTTACAAAATCTTTCTGTATGTTATTATTTAACTATTTTGCAATAGATCTATACCGTTATATTATGCTAGATCGATATAATATATTACGATAATCGTAGCCAGATCGTAGCATGCTCTTGCTCTCTTACTGATGGCTTAAAAAGCGGATTAAGTTCTTTTATTTTTATTATTTTTATTTTTTTTTTTTTAGTTTTTTTAATTTTTTTTTTTATTTTTTTAATTTTTTTTATTTTTTTATTTTTTTTTTTAGGTATTTTTCTATTTTTCTATAATATTTTTTATACCCGTAAATTTTTTATTGTTTTTATAGTATATTAAACTTTTGTTACTATCGTAAATTGAAATCGTAAATTGTTATCGTGAGTATAGACGATAGCATAATTTTCAGAAGAGAGTCCTTTCTTAAGAGTTGCCACTTTGTATAAATCGCTTCTTTACCTTTTTTATTTTCTTTCTTCTTCTTATAACACCGGAATGAATACTCGAATCTAAATTGCTTTTAATTCAGTTTCTACCTTTTTTTTGTGGCACACCTTCTTCTTCTTCTTCTGCTGCTGCTTCTTCTTCTGGTCGACATACGCTAGTCGGTTTTTTGTTTTTTGAAACATTTTATCCTTTTATCGTTGCGTGTTTGTGGACGCCTTTTACTAATATTTCATACTTTTTAATGAGTCTGGTACTTTGTGTGTTTTGTACTTCAGCGAGTTGTGTGTGTGTGTGTGTGTGTCATTATTTTGCTGTGGTACATTGTGTGTGCGTTTATTTAGACGATTTATGTTTTGGTAGGACGGAAATGCATTTTTCGATTTTAGCCCACAACTTTTTGAGTCTGCATCATTATCTGTCTTCATTGAAAGTATGTTTTTTTTAAATAATTATCATAACCATGATCGTCATTAAGTATTTGAAGATTATAAAATTAAACAAAGAAAATTATTTCATCTTCTATGGAAAATCTATTAAATTTCAAATAAATTATGACGACAGTTCAATATAATTCTGCAACTTAATAAAAAAAAAAAATCTCAAAAAAAAAAAAAATTAAAAAAAAAAAAATTAAAAAAAAAAAAAGATTGTGTTAAAAAATGTATGTAAAGGGTTAAAAGCGTAAAATTTTACTAGAAAATTAAAATTGTGAATTTTATGATTCGACGAAATAACGTCGTTATTTTCATAAACGACGACAGTATGCTTTATTTTTATACGGTGCATAAATTAAAAGTTACGCACACACACACACACACGGATGTGATAAAAAGTATTTATTCCGAAAGAGGCAACATAAAAATGCACTTAAAACAAGCGAAACAACAACAACAACAACAACAACAACAATAACAGAAGCAATCATGTTGCTACAGCTAAAGTGTAACCGCCGCTTACAAATGACGCAACAGCATGGAGCCACCGACCGACTGAGAGGCTGTCTTTGGTTAATGAAACCATGTACCATGTACCAACTGCAAGTATGTAGCAGCAAATTGAAACAGCAACAAGAAATAGAGAGAGAGAGAGAGAGAGAGAGTGAGAAACCCTGAGACTGTCTTTTGAAAGTACAAATTGCTACTTGTGCATTGCATTCGAAGTTGCGCTTACTTAGCTCTACCTACTGTCGGCCCAATTTCCTTCCCCAAATGGAGGCCCAAACGCGCCCACCTATATCGATTTATATCTCTACACGCCCCTTAAGTATAAAATAACGCATTTTGGAATAACGCTCAATGTTAGGGTTAAGGTTGACAGACAAACGCTATCGATGGTTGTTCTTGTTTGATCGGTTGGCAGAGGATTTTTAAGGGAAGGGAAGGGAAGGGATGGTAGGGGCACCGAGGAAGATAGGTGGTGAAGTACAGAGTCCACACTTAATGCATATAAAACCCATTTTGCAACATTGTGCAACATCGATCCTTCATCCACTTCAGTTTGTCTGACAGTGGGACGTTTTATTTCGAAAAAAAGCGCCTACTTCGATAAAAAATTGCCACGTTACGAAATTATCAAACACTTCGAAAATAGTCTCGATGCATTGAAATCGTGTGGCTGAAAGCGCAAGTGTACTCGGTATTAGCATTGCCCTAAAAACGATCGATTTCACTTTTTATCATTTTGAATTGTAGAACTTCGAAAATTATACTCGTACCATAAATTTTGTTTCGGTTTCGAGTTTCTTTAATTAACCCTTCTATGTATAATGCGTAAAAAAACGATGCATACATAAATTTCTCATGAGTGAAAAATCATTCCTTTGTTTCAGACCAAAAATTAGAAATGTGCGCAGCTTTTGTGCCCACACACAAGCTGTAGTGTGGTGTGTTTATATTACTTTACACACATAATTTAAATACAACAAAATCGCTTAATTTTCGAAATGGGGTGAAATTTCGCGAGACACGCTTTGCTGTAGGGTTAATGCGAATAGTAGCGCTAAAGGCAATAAAGATTATTCTGGCAACGCAATCGTCAATAAAGTTAAATGAAATGCCAACGCTAATAAATGTCGGTCTTTTCAAAGGATACGGAAACCTAGAAGATATAAATTAACGCTAGATTATTAAAAAAAAAAAAGAGCAAATCGAAGAAAGTCGGTGATGACCTACTTAGCGTTTTTATTTTTTATCATGAAGTTTGTGCAATATGTACGTACTAACAGAAAAATAATGTTTAACTTATAGTCCTATATACTCGTATTTGGCTCGACCATTATTATATAAAAGAATATATGTATAAATATCATAATTTTCCCTGGTTTTTTACCTTCCAATCGGTCGCAAATTGCATCAATGTTTTCTAGAGAGAAAGAGAATACGGCCGAAGGCAAAATAATTAAATTAAAGTCTCCTACGAATATCTTCCTTCCTCTTTCGTTTTATCATAGTGACACGCTATGGAACATTAAACGCTGCTTGTTTAAACGCCAGCTAGACGCAGACACTTGGATTATGCAACGATAATAGATAAAGTGTTGCCAGACAGAAAACAGTGTTTTTTTCAATAATGCACAATGAAAATAATGCACAACAACAATTGTCTGTTGAGTCGGTCATTTTGGCATCTTTTTCATGTACATATTCCGCCTGCTGTTTGCAGATGATGGTCCTGCAGTTAATTCTGTCGAATGTCTGGCCTCTTTTGTCTGAGGAAGTCTGTTACTTAGTCTATCGGTAATTTTGACGCCGTCTTTTTTTTTTTAGGGACTGTCTCTTAACAAGTCTGTCTAGTCATCTGTCTGACTGGCTTTAACTTTGTTTTTACTCTTGTCTACTTTTTATCCTGTCTGTACTTTTCATACTTTTCAGCCGGAATGGCTGCGTTTCCGCTTAAATTCGTTCAGTTGCTCTCTATCTCTCTTCGGCTGTTTGCTGCCAACTCTGTTGGCTGACTATTTTTTTTTTTTGTTTTCACACTAGATTTATGTACCCACGAGTACATATTTTCCTTTTCTTAACACTTTACTTCCGAAATGCAAAAAAGCGAGGACAAAAAGAAATAAAGTGATTACTTCACTTCCTCTTTTCTACTAGAACTTTTGTCACTCTTTCCAAACCGTCTTAAAATTAGTAATAAGTAAAAAATTATTGAAAAAAAAATTTGTTTTTAATGGCTTTTGATAGTTTTAATTAGGATGGATTTTTGATTTTTCTAATGACAATGAAAATTTGAGAAATTTGTTTTGAAATTGGAAAAAATAAGGTCATACTAAAATAGAAACAGCCAAAGGGCTTACCCTTATCCTTGCCCTACTTTTCAATATTAACCGCTCATACGAAATATAAAATTTATATAAAAGCATAAAAAAGAGATGTGCATCCCTGAGAAATGTAAAGCAACAACAACGGCAACCGTGAGTTTATGACACGTGTCATATGTCACGTGTAGGTAATGTGCTCATCTTCTCATGACAGCAATTGTCGTCAATGGTAACAACAATGTTGTGCGAAACAAACATTGCAAAAGAAAGAAACTTTTGGTTGTTTTTTTTTTTTTCAAATTTATTTGTTGGTTTCGATGGTGTGCTGTTTTTTTATTCTCTTTTTTTTTTTTGAATTTTTTTCATACAATCCAAAGAGGGTTAGAAAATCCGGCTCATACAGCAACAAACAACGCTCTCGGTTGTAATAATAATTTTATTTGTACCAAATGCTGAATTGAGCTTAGTATTTTTGTGCTCAGGGTTGCTGTCAAGGTCGTAGAAGGGCGCGCGATGCGTTTTGTGTGTGAGCGAGAGCCGTCGTGTGAGAGACAAGAGCGTTTATTGCTAAAGTACTCGTGCCTTGACTCACTTTTTTAGCGTTTTCAGATTTTCCAGCCTTGCAATTATTTTATTTACTTTTTTTATCAATATATTAGGTATACATACATGTATGTATGTATGTTCTTGTATAACTTCGTGTGTACTCATATATTGGAAAAGAAAAAAAAAAGATATTTTAACAATTGGTATTGATAATATCTATTTTTATACTGGTTATAAATCAAACAGTTGGCAGTTTCCTCATCTAGTTTCAATAGTTTTCATCTTTCAGTGAAAACTCACCTTCACCTTTCACCTTCCTTCTTCATAGAATGGGTAAAAAAATGGCACCAAGAAATATATTGCATGACATCCTGGTAGGAACTTGAAAGCCGTACAAAAACTCACCCCAATATAACTATACATAAGCTTCCCTGTAGAGAACGTGATGTTTATTGGTGCACAGAATCATCAAAAATTAATTTTCCGTTGTTAAAGAATGTGCCTTGCGCTTTAAAGCCAATTGAATTTTTCTATTTTTGAAAAAAAGTGGTCTTCTTCTGTCTTGATAAAAGTTTCTTTACAGAAATTTTCTTCGCTAGTTAAAACAGTCACCTTGCATTTTGGAAAAGTATGTATACTGGAATGTTCTGAAAAGGTGGGCTTTGGGAAACTTATGTAATATGATTTTCGCTCTCTTGAACAAAAATAATCTCACATCTTCTAGAAAAGCTATCTTGTAAATATCTTAAGCATGTAAAATTCAAAAATGAACACATTTTTCAAAGACAAAGACTTTGAAAAAAATGAATAATGAAATGTTTTTCCATGTAATTAAAAAAGAGGTAGCTGTTGCAAAAGTTTAACCAAGGTTTTTACAAATGATAGGCAAAATTGTAATGCATAAACGTTAAATTTTTACATAAAGTTCGCCTGAGAGAACTGAGAAATTCTTAATTGTTTCTGTTTTATGTACATATCCGCATATACTATATGTATGTATTTTTTGTTGATTTCTTCCAATTTTTTATTTTTATGTTCGTTTCTTTCTAGTTGTTGTTGCTGTTGCTGCTGTTGTTGCCTCTGTTATTGCACTCGTACTATTCTTATTTTCAACACATTTCGAGTGTACTTAATTGAAATTTATTAAGTTTATTCTGGTAGCGTGGTACATCTAGTTTACGTTATGACTACAGGATGTTAACCCTTCACTACGTCTACCCCGGCTTCTTCCTTTGCTTCTGGCAGAGGTGCCTCTTCGTTAATCAATGGATAGTGTGCGCGATGTATTTAATTTGTTTGAAGTTTCCTGCTGCCCTTTTTACGCAATGAGAAAAGAGACTTCATTGAGAAGTCTCTACGGCAACAGTGGGTGAGAATGTAACAACAACAACAACAGCAGCAGCAGCAGCAGCAGCAGCAGCAGCAGCAGCAGCAGCAGCACCAGTAGCAACGATCAACATAATTGCAGCAATTTATTAAAGAAGTGCCGTAACTCGATGTGTTTCAAGTATTTTTATTAGTTTTTCTCGTGAGACAGAGCGAGCTCAGCAGGCGTTGGTGGGGCGGGGGCTGTGGTGAGGCGAGGATTGAGGTTGGCACAGAATTAAAATGCACTTCAATTAAGTTGTTTTTGTTGTTATTGTTATTGTCTTGAAGCTTAACTAATTTAACTATTGTACGAGTGTTTTTTTTTGTTCTACTTACAAATTTCCTACTGGGTCAAAGCGGTTAACAAGTACATATATTTTCAATGAACAAGAAAAAAACACACAAACACACTACATGTATTATGGCTATGTATGTATAAGTGTAACTGCATTACTGAATGCATGCGCCATTAACAGCTTATTTTAGTTATTGGTTCAGCGAGGCTGTAACACCAACAAATGACACCAACAAACAATTAACAGAACCGACGAACCATTAACAATAATTCTCAATTAAATGAAATTTTAGTTGTCAGTTTAATTAATTCAAATGCTTCTGATGGTTCATAAAACAACAAACAAAAACAAAAAAAAACAAAAGAAATGGAGCAATGAGTTGACACATTGAGAGTCGTAGATAACAGAGAGAGCGAGAGAGTGTGAGAGAGAGAGAGAGAGTAAAGAAAAATATATTGTAATGCTTTATAAGCACTTTATTATAGTTTTTATTAAGAACAAAGAATTATGTAATTAAAATATTGAAAAAGTTCAGTATTTTTCTCTAGAACTCTTAACTTGATAGCTATTAAAAGAGAAGGACATTAAAAAACGCATGTTTATGAATAATCATGTAATTTAATGCCTGGTTTTTATTGACAGAAACAAAAAACACCTGTGTTTACCATATTCTTCCTCTTACTATCTTTTCTGATAATCTCTAAAAACTTTGTTTATTTGTTTACATTAGGTAAAAACTGATTCAGAAGCAGTTCATTTACACGAGCCCACAAATATTTACTTCCACCAACGAAGGATCAACAAACGAATAGAGTGTAATCCAATTAATCTTAAATAAGTGAATGACCTTCTAGTTCGTATGGATGTACGTTCTTCCATATGGAGATTTAGGAGAGATCATTTCAGGACAGAGTTTTGTCCGTTGAGTGACAAAACTCAACACAGTCACACTTGTCATTGGAATGACATGTGTTATGGCTCTGGCCCATAGAGTACGTCAGACTTTGACTTTAAAGTTCTGAATTGTCAAATCGAGCTCAATGTATGCTTTCTTACGAACATCGACCCATAAGCAATGCATCCGTCAACGTCGAAGTCGAAAGTTGCAGAACTTTTAACTTTTCGACGGCGTCAGCCCATTTGAGAGCAGTTTGTTTACATTATAGTACAGTAAATTGAATGAAGTCGACGTTTTCATTGGGCCATAGCAATACGTTAACGTTGAAGTCGAAGCCAAAGTCTGAAGGACTCTATGGGCCAGAGCCATTACAGATAGTTCTTGCTGATAGTTGCTGCTGAGTTGTGGGTTGGTTTTTTCAAAAAGAAAATAACACAAATTTAGAAAATTTCTGAACTTCATGATTTCTTTTATATATCGAAATCAACAAAACAGCTGTTTTCTCATAGAATATCTTTATTCACCACTAGTGGGAAATATAAAGAGTTCTATAGATAGTTGTCATTGCTCAACAATAATTGTAACATATTTGTTACGAGTGTGTAACATGTATGTATTTCACTTAAAAGAAATTTCAGAATGGAGCCGTTAGTCAAAATCGTTTTGTAATATTAAGTCTTCGAGAGTTATTGTTAGATGAAAATATTAATATGATTTGCCAATTATAAATGATGATTATTTGTGGTCTCTGTTCATTTTTCCTAATAATACCGAATGTTCCTGGAATGTTGGATTTTTATTTTGGTTTTATTAATCTTTTTAAAAATTTAAATTTTGACATTTATTGTCGCATGAAAGTAATAACCATAAATAACAGTACTAAACAATTCTTTGGCGAATATCAACAAACGCTTGTGCAACGAGTTTTTTGACTGCTTTGATAAATTCAGAAGTATAAGTATACAAAATAAGTATGTATGTGTACGTGTGTACACCGCTTATGCACCTTATGGACTTTATGGATGCGAAAATGGGGTATAAAAGGTCCCGCAAGAAAGCAGCCAGCAGTGTTCTTTGAACATAGTTGAAACATGAAAACGCTTCTGGCTTGTTCTGTAGTCGTGCTTGTGGCTACCATTGTTAGCAGTTCTTCGGCAAGCTTGGGACGTATCACCGGCGGCCGGGAAGCCCTTATTGGTGAAGCCCCCTACATCGTCCTCTTCAGCAATGGCACCGTCTTTTGTGCGGGTTCCATTATTCACGCGAGCTGGGTTCTGACCGCTGCACACTGCTTGCTTTATGATACTTTCGATATTATCGCTGGTCTTCACAGACCCAATCCAGACTCCGGCGGATGGGCTGTCCAAAAGCGCACAATCTACGATGACTCCTATTTCGTAAAACACGATTTTTACTATGATGACGATTTCGATGGTTTCGACGTCGCCCTTGTGTTCATTTTCCCACCGTTCGAGCTGCATGCAACGTTACAGGTTGAAAGTGTTGGGATGCCGTTCGGCGCGTATGACAGCATTCCAGAGGGCGAAGCCCGGCTGTACGGCTGGGGTTACACGACTAACGGTTTGTTACCTCAGACACTGCAAGTTCTCACCACCAATATCATTAGCTTCGAAGACTGCAAAGCAATGCTTGTTGATATGCCCTTGATGGATTACAATATGTGTACTGACGGTCCAAGCGGCATCTGCCTTTTCGATTCTGGCGACCCATTGGTAAGAGATACTTCTAATGGTGTTGAACTGATCGGCGTCGCATCTTGGGGTGAATCACCTTGTGATTCTAGGAACTCTCCATCGATCTACACTAGAGTTGATAAGCTCATGATTTGGATCGACAATACGTTGCGCACTTTTAAGCATACGGAGAAATGTATATCCAATTTGTAAATTTTGCATTACAATGAGCTTAACATTTGTAATACATTATAAATTACAAATAAATCAATATATACATTTTTTTACTTTTGTCTTAGAAAAGAAGATTAAAGTTGAGTTTCTGTAGCCTCTTTACATCAGTGTTTTTTATGTGACCCCTAAAGTGGTGTCACGCGGTAAATTATAAGCGGTAAAGCAAGAAACAACATTGCGAGAATAATAAAGAGTATGTAATACTCGTAAGACTTCCTCTTATATTATCTTTGGTTGATTTTAAAGATAATATAAGATCGTTAGGAGTAGGAGCTTCTTCTTCTTTTCTCTTAAATAAAGAAAGATCTTCATCTGTGTCGTTTTTATTATGACGCCATGTTCGTAATAATTCGTGGTGTCATGGAGTCATAGTCTTTTAGGGATAGTCTTTTAAGAAAGGCGAGGGGAGGGGGGGGGGGGGGAGGGGAGGTAGCTTCACCCCAAACAAACTGGTTTTAATTGATTTTAATACGATCATTATGATCGTTACGATGACGGGAGGAACTTTGAAGGAACTTTTACTATTACGAATTCGAAACTATTACGATTTCGAAACTTTTACGAATTTACGAATTTGTTATGACTGCTGTATATGTATATGTATGTATATATCTATATAGCACTGCATATATATACTGATTTCAATAGTATGTGTTAATGATTAAACTGCTAACGTTATGTAACAACATATAAATTAAAAAATGTAAAACTGGCAATGCTAAAAATAAAATAAAAATTAAATGTAAATCTGGCAATGTCAAATAAAAAATAGAATAAAGCAAGAGAAGCCGTCTTTCTTTAAGTTCTCTCGAATGAAAGACACTTTGTACCAGGGTTGCCAAGTCATATTTGAGAATTCCTCGAACGTTCACTAAAAATTTTCCAATTTTGTATACAATTCTCGACTAATTAGATGCCAATTAGTTTTTTCAATTGTTTTATTAAAAAAGTAACGTAAAATAACGTAAAAAAGTAATAATATTTAAATTATATATTTATATATATACATATATAAAATATAAATATAATAAATATAAAATATAAATATAAATAAATATAAAAATATATAAATATATAATTATATATAAAAATATATAAATATATAATTATATATAAATATTTAAAATTATATAATATTTTATATAGTTTAATTTAGTATTTCAGTTTAGAAGTATCTCAGTTCGCAATTATAAAAATTCGTTTTATTGTGGAGAACAACCCGCTAATCGGGAACAGTCAATCAACCATAGCTGAGGACGTTAATTATTAATGATGATTATTTGAGGTGAACTACCTTCTGCGTTAATTTTTTTAATGTCAAATGTTTCTGAAACATTCCATTGTATTTTCTTTTTACTCATCTTTTTAATTATATTTTTCATAATCTAAAATTTAACATTTATTGTCGTACGAAAGTGGTAATCATAAATAACAGTACTAAACAATTCTTTGACGAATACCGCTTACCGTCCACCACGTTTTGTGACGGCTTTAATAAATTCAGCCGTATACAAAATAAATATGTATACGTATGTACATATGTACATCGCTTATGCACCTTATAACGTAGACTTAATGGATGCGGAAATGGGGTATAAAAGTTTCCGCGAGAAAGCAGCCGGCACAGTGTTGCTTGAAAAAAGTTGAAACATGAAAACGTTTCTGGTTTCTTCTGTTGTCGTGCTTGTGGCTACCATTGTTTGCAGTTCTCCCACAAATTTGGGTCGCATCACCGGCGGCCGGGAAGCCCTTATCGGCGAAGCCCCCTACATCGTCCTCTTCAGTTATCACGGGTTCTTTTTTTGTGCGGGTTCCATTATCCATGCGAGCTGGGTTCTAACCGCTGCACACTGCTTGCGTTTCAATACTTTTGATATTATCGCTGGTCTTCACAGACCCGATCCAGACTCCGGCGGATGGACTGTCCAAAAGCGCAAGATCATCGATGACTCATATTTAGTAATACACGACTTTTATTATGATGACAATTTAGATGGCTTCGATGTCGGCCTTGTGTACATTTCGCAACCATTCAAACTGCATACAACGTTACAGGTTGAAAGTGTTGGGATGCCGTTCGGCGCGTATGACAACATTCCAGAGGGCGAAGCCCGGCTGTACGGCTGGGGTTATACGGATTACGGTTTGTTACCTCACGGACTACAAGTTCTCACCACCAATATCGTTAGCTTCGAAGACTGCAAAACAATGTTTGAATCATTGTTTGATGACTTTCCGTTGATGGACTACAATATATGTACCGACGGTCCAAACGGCATCTGCCTTTTCGATTCTGGCGGTCCATTAGTAAGGGAGACTCCTAATGGTGTTGAACTGATCGGCGTCGCATCTTGGGGTGAATCACCATGTGATTCCAGGAACTCTCCATCGGTCTACACTAGAGTTGATAAAGTCAGGACTTGGATCAACAAAACGTTGAGCACTTTTAAGCGTAAGGAGAAATGTATAAGCAATTTCTAAATTTTGCATTGCAATGAGCTTAACATTTTTTATACATTATGAATTGAAAATAAATCAATAAATAATTTTTAAAAATTTTGTTTTAGAACAAAAATTTTTTCTGATGTTTTTATTATCAGTGTTTTTATGAGTGATGGAAGTCACTTCAGAGGAAAGTAAAATCCAAAGTGAGGTATAAAATAATACCCTTAAATACACTGGTGTGAAGTTAGCATTTTTTTTTTTTTTTTGGAGAATCGTTTTTCAGAGACGTTTTTGGCGACTTCGATTGCAGAGAAATAGGGTTGCCATGTAACTATCGTAATTTCCAATATGAAGTAAGAAAATTGACACGAACCTTATTACCAGATATTTTCGCCTGAAATTATGCTCCTTAATTTTTTTTCTTTTGGCTATATTTCCTCTTTGGAGGAATTTTGCTCCAGCACTTTTTAATTAAAAAAAAATTCTCAAATGATTTTTTACTAAAGTAAATTTTATAGGGTAGAGAAGGCTGCCAGCTAACATCCTGTATACATCCTCCAGGCCGCACCTGTACTTCTAGCCAGATATTAGTTTTTTTCTTTTGGCTATACTTGTATTTCCTTTTTGGAAAAATTATGCTACAGCACTTTTTGCTTACACCCTGTATACATCTTCCAGACCGCACTTGTACTTCTGGCCAGTTATTAATTCTTTTCTTTTGGCTATATTTCCTCTTTGGAAAAATTATACCTCCAGCACTTTTTAGGAGGATGTACATACACAGGGTGTTAGCTGGCAGCCTTCTCTACCCTATAAAATTTATTTTAGTAAAAAATCATCCGAGATTTTTTTTAAAATCAAAAAGTGCTGGTATCTGTATATTGAAGGTTTAACTGCGCAATTTCATAATTTAATAATAAACAAAATTTTCAATTCTCTAATTTCATTAATAATCGTAACAATTAAATTCAAGACGCTCAAGAAAAATTAATAAAAAACGAAAATGCAATATAATAAAAATAAGATAAGAATTATGAGAAAAAGAGAGAGAAAGAGCACTAAAGAAAATATGTATGTATAACGAAGAGTAGTTTCTGCATAATTTAAAGCCTTTGAGAATTATTCTTCGGTGAAAATATCGATATGATTTGTTAATTATTAATGATAATTATTAAAGGTCAACAACCTCTCCCTTAATTTTTCTTAATAATGTCGAACGTTCCTGAAATGTTTCGACATTCTATTTTCTTTTTATTAATCCTTTTAATTATGTTTTCCATAATTTAAAATTTGACATTTATTGTCGTAGAAAAATCATAATCATAAATTACAGTACAAAACAATTCTTTGACGAATACCGCTTACCGTCCACCAAGTTCTGTGACGGCTTTGATAAATTCAGTAATATATGACATAAATAATAGCAATATAATAGCATAAAGGGTAGCAGTATATAACATAAATATAACTATAATCGGTATGTACGAGTACACGGCTTATGAATCTTATGCCTGTATGTTATGCTCGAATTGAGTATAAAAGTTACCGCGCGATAACAGTCATTAGTGTTCATTGAACTTAGTCGAAGCATGAAGACGTTTCTGGTTTCTTTCGTAGTGGTAACCATTGTGGCTACCATTGTTAGCAGTTCTCCAACAAACTTGGGACGTATTACCGGCGGCCGGGAAGCTCTTCTCGGTGAAGCCCCCTACATCGTCCTCTTCAGCAATGGCACCATCTTTTGTTCGGGTTCCATTATCCTCGCGAGCTGGGTTCTGACCGCTGCACACTGCTTGCTTTATGATACTTTCGATATTATCGCTGGTCTTCACAGACCCGATCCAGACTCCGGCGGATGGGCTGTCCAAAAGCGCACGATCCCCGATTACTCATATTTCGTGAAGCACGACTTTTACTATGATGACAATTTCGATGGCTTCGACGTCGCCCTTGTGTTCATTTCCCCACCGTTCGAGCTGCATGCAACGTTACAGGTTGAAAGTGTTGGGATGCCGTTCGGCGCGTATGACAGCATTCCAGAGGGCGAAGCCCGGCTGTACGGCTGGGGTTACACGACTAACGGTTTGCTACCTCAGACACTGCAAGTTCTCACCACCAACATCATTAGCTTCGAAGACTGCAAAGCAATGCTTGATGACGATATTCCCTTGATGGACTACAATATGTGCACCGAAGGTCCGAACGGCATCTGTCTTTTCGATTCGGGCGACCCATTGGTAAGAGAGACTCCTAATGGTGTTGAACTGATCGGCGTCGCATCTTGGGGTGAATCACCATGTGATTCCAGGAACTCTCCATCGGTCTACACTAGAGTTGACAAGCTCATGTTTTGGATCGACAAAACATTGCGCACTTTCGAGCACAGGGAGAAATGTAAAAGCAATTTCTAAATTTTGCATTGCAATGAGCTTAACATTCTTATAATACATAACATTATAACATTATGTCATTATCTTAATACTTAACATTATGAATTACAAATACATAAATCAATAAATAAATTGTTTGCTTTAGTTTCAGAACAAAAAAAAATTTAAGATAAGTGTTTTTATATGAAAGTGGTCACTTCGGAGGAAAGTAAAGTACAATATAAGGTAAAAACAAGAGATATGTATGCACATACAACAACTAACAGTATGAAAGAAAATCACGTTTGTTTATTGGCGATAAAACTGTAATATAGCAACAACAATGAAATTAAAAATCTACCTGCGAAAACGATAGTCGCTACCGCCATTACGAATCAATTTTAAGCGGTAGAGTAAGAAACAAAGCAACGACACTAAAGAGTAAATACTCGTGAGACTTCCTCTTCCATTCTCTCACCGATTGGTTTTAAAATCGTTGGGAGTACGAGCTTTTTTCCCTTCCCCTTCCCCTTCCCCTTCGCCCCCACCGACATGATTTTAAATAGAAAGACTCGAAATAAGTAAAGAATAATCTTGTGAGTCGTTTTCATTATGACGGCGTGTCGCTAATAATTCGTGGTGTCATGAAGTGAGAGTCTTTTAGGGCTGTCGCGGGAAGGGGCGATTTGTTTCATCCCAAGAAACAAATTGATTTTAATTGTATTTAATACGATCATTATCATCGTCACGTCACGATGGCGGAAGGAACTTTGAAGGCGTATACGTGAACTATAAATAATTACAAGAAGTATTTGTTGTTAGTGCAATGACTGCAGGCGGCCGACCTTTGATCGGTATACACGCACACATACTTATTTTCATAGTACTCTGGCAGACATATAGATTAGGAAACTATGTATGTCTGGATGTATGTATGTATCTTGAAAGAAAGATTACTAAATCCCGAAACAAGTCACTTTTCGCCGCTTGTGATTTGTTCCAAGTTATACGTATTTATGTATGTATGTATGTAATTATTTCGAAAGCCCTTTGTTTCAGTCTCTTGCTGGAAATATGTATGCAATAGGCCTCTATTGTCGTTTCATTGAAAAGATTTCGAAAAACTCAACTCCATTCATCGTCACGACATCGCGATATCATGATAATGCCTTCGTCTTTGGAGAGTCGAGGGCATTAATGGTCTCTCTACTGTGTCGACTGCCACAAGCTAAACGAAAAATTCTCAGAACTATACAGATAGAGATATATATTTAAATACAGAGGTACCCACAAATAATGCATACATAAATAAAAGTAATTTATTCTACACGAGTACGTTTAAATATTTATTTAACTACTTTGCTCCGATATCGACAGTAAAATAATCTGTATATTGAAGGTTCAACTGCGCAATTTCATAATTTAATAATAAGCAAAATTTTCAATTCTCTAATTTCATTAATAATCGTAACAACTTAGTTTGAGACGCGTTGCTAACTTTTTTTTTAATTTAAAATTAAGTGCGATGAAGCAAAGGAAATATGAGAAGATTTGTGGCGATTGTGGCAAACACGAAAGCACAAACAAAATGCAAACTTTAAGGTTACAAGCTTGCTTGAACAACTTTATCACAGACGAAAGTATCAGTGCCTAAATCTCATAATGAAACCTTATAATCATAGAACAACTATTGAAATATGTACATATAAAAATACGCTTCATCCTAACCTGTTTCTTAACAAGAATTCTTGTTTTACGTAGACATTTTGTATTTATGTTTAGGAAATTTTTAAGTAATAAAGGATTTTTTGCTTTTTCGTTAAGTACAGGTGAAAATAATTCGCCAGAAACTTCAATAAAGAACGAAAATGCAGTATAATTAAAATAAGATAACTAAAGAGAGAATTTTTAGAGAGAGAGATCTAAAGAGAGATTAAATAGTTTTTACACAATTCGACACTCAGTGTTGCCAGATAAGTATTACTGTTCCGTTTTCATCGAGTGAAGATTAAGCCTACTTTAGCATACCTTGTCGAATAAAAAAAGACACTAAAGGCACATCGCCGAAACCTACCAAACTTGACAAAGAATGACACAAAAATTCGAGGAGAAATTCATAATCCCAAAACGATAAAATCCCGACGCAATAAAATCTCGAAGTAAAAAAATCATGATGGCAAACCTTTGCTAACACTGTAAGTTTTGGACTTATTGGTGGCTGTAATTCTTGTCGAAAGCTGTGGGCCGCTCTTGTTTTCAAAACTGTCCTTTTTTGGACTTTATCACGTTGGCTTCTGAGCCACATCAAATCAAGTATAATCGTTTCTTGTCTGCCGTGAAAGTTGTTGTTTCATTTTTATTCATGCATATATAGCATCATAGGTATAAGCTTAGCTATTTTGTAATTAATTAAGTTTACCCCCCCCCCCCCTCCCCCCGCCCCTAAGGCATCCCTTTGTTTCGGTAAACACAACAACCTGATTCCTCCCGATTCTGCTTTGTTATTTTCCACATTTGTTGTTGTTTACCAGCAAAAACCGGAAAATAAATCTTTATGGTTTAATGAAAATAGTCAAATCTTTATGCTGGGAAGATATAATTTAAAAAAAAAATATTTAAAAATACATGGCAACTCTGTACTATGAGAGTTTCTATGTTACTCACTTGTGCGCTCAGCATGATTAACATAAATCCGAAGAGCAGTTTATTTTGAGTTTGTAAGTTTTGGTGGCGACGCTGCGTTCCTTTTTGCTGCTGCTTCATTTGCCATTTTTTCCGAAATGGTGTATATGCTGTTGTTGTTGTTGTTGTTGTTACTATTGTTGATCTTCTACTTGTTTTGGATATGTCAGTTGTTCTTGTTTTCCTGCTAAACATCTTGTGGCTGTTGTTGTTGCTCTGGATTCAGCAAAGACTGGTTTTCGTGCGGCTGTTGTTGGCGTTGTTTTTGTTTTTTTGCCGCTGTTGACTTTAAACTCTGTCTCTGCTGCTGATTGATAAAATGTACTCAAAATTCCTCCATTTTTGTGTGTTTTTGTTTATGCTCTGATTTATTGTGCATATGTTTTGATTTTTAAAATAATTTCCTAAAATTTGTTTTTGCGTTTTGAACGAAACGGAAAAGCCGTTAATATTGCCGTCAATTATTTCAAAAAGAACTGGATATTTTCCGAGAAAAATCCAAACTCTCGGTGATTTCTGCGCGTCTTTTTATGTTACATTGTTGATATGTTAAAATGTTATAGAAAACTTTGCAGAGCGAGAAAATATAGTACAGAAATAGTACATATTTTCGTATTTGAGCTGAAATTAAAACAAAAAATTGGTACAACCAACTTAATACATATTGTATTTGTAGACTGTTAACTGATGCGATTTCTGGAAACAGGATGTACGATATAGTAAAGAGAGAAAGAATGCTTCGGTGAGTTCAATAACAAGAGGTTGTTTCTTGCAGTTTGCTCGCGAGAGAAAGAGAGCCGCGAAATTATGCGCTACGGGAAGTCATTTTAGCGCGGAATTAATGGTCACCCTACAGGAGCTGAAGCAGAGCTGAGCTCTTACGCGTGCAGCTACTTCGAAGCAACAGCAGCGGTAAAAAGAGAAGCAGCAGCAAATTAGGAAATAAGTTATTTTCTTTTTAATAATTTCACTTTGTTCATCCTATTAAATCAATAATTCCGACGCGTAACAATTTTTGTTTCCGGTTTTTTTTTTTTATTGTATTTGTTTATAGTACTTTTCGCCACGCCTGGTCATTCATTTATTTTCAAATTAATTTTTAAAGTGTTCACACATTCTTAAAGTATTAAAGAATTTGAGTTAAAGCTTTAATGGTGTTTTATATCGTTTTTAAAAATTAATGTTCTTTAAATATTGTATTTTTGTAGTATCGCATGTACTATATAATTATTCTCACCATGTTTAATGTTATTATTTTCTATTTATTTACGATTATTATTATATATTATATATAATGATTATATATTATTATATATTTATTTACGATTTACACATTTTAGATTGTTTCCGATTTATACTTTTTTGATAGTTTTAATTGTTTTTAAAGAAATATAAAAAAGGAATGAAAATTTCACCTGAAAATATTATACGGATTTTTTATCGTGCAATTTTTTTTTCTTAGCCCGTTATATGTAGTTTAGTAAAAAGGTAGGGTGCAAAAGATGTCGTTATATCCCGAACCATAATCACTTCCTTTCTTCATTTACATGTTCGAAGAGAGAGTGATCGTTTTTCGTGGAAAGAGAGGCGCGAAGAGAGTACGTTGGAGACTTCACAAAGAGATCAGTTGGAGTAAGAGACGCGAGCGCGCTGTTGTGTAGGTGTATGTTTCAGGCAATGTGGCAACCCTGTTGAGCAGTAGTTTTACTTTTTATTTTTCTTAGCATTCACACCGATTTGTTCAAACCATACTCTAGGATTTTTTTTTGCTGTTGCTGCTGCTATTTTTTTGTTTTTTTTTTTTGCTAAAAAATGTTGCAATCCGGTTAGACCAGTTTGTGGTTAAATCACACAAGACCACTTGGCTCGGCACAGATAATAAAAATTTATCTTAAATTAGAAAAAAAAAACAGTAACGAAAATTATACGAAAAAGTCGAATCGTTCACGATTTATGCCATAAAACAAAAGTATAAGTATAAAATATGAAGTATAAAAAACAATAACCATAAAAAATGCTGAAAGCAACTCTGAAGACAATAAAAGCGAAATCGTGGAGCCGGAGCTGACGCGATTTGCTTCGATTTCAGTCAATTAGCTTTGCTTGATTGATTTGTGTGAAGAAGAAGAAGAAGAAGAAGAAGAAGAATGGGATGGGATGGTTTTGGTGTGGGTTCGTTTGTGGCTGGCAGTTGTTGGTAAAAGAGTAAGCTGTGACAATATATAATATAATGGACGCACAGATAAACGGTTATTCGTTGAAAGTGACAGACAAACGAACGAACGAACGAACGAACGAACGAACGAAGAAAGAGAGATGGACGAAAGGAGTCATTGAAGAGAGATTGATTGAGAAGTTGACTGAAAGTGAAATAATAACAATAATGGAAAAAAAAAAATCCGAAAGTAAAATTAAAAACAAAATAAAAATCAATAACAAGTTAGAAAAAACAACAATATTAAGCAACAAAAATGCCTTGAGTTATATAAAAAACATTGAACTGGAACCAATGAACTGGTTGAAGCGGGTTAAAGAGAGAGCGTTGCCGAGACACATGTGTCGTATCGTTTTGTCAGTCAGTGGAACCACTTTGTGAAGGATGATTTGCATTTGTTGCCGTATAAAGTGCAATCGACTGAAAGAATATTGCCGACAGACCACGACCACGACGTCACTTGGACTGTGACGGCCGCCAAACCGTCACATAGCGACATAAAAGATGGCGCACCGAACGAACACAAAAATTATTCAATGACTGAATGAATGCACTTTAAAAAGCCAATGTTTTTATAGTTGTTAGATCAAATTTTATTATAATTTTAAATAATGAGAGTTAATAAAATGACAAAAAAAGGCAAAAGGCAGTTGAAGGTTAGATTGTTGTTGTTGTTGTTGTACAGTGTAATCACTGAATGGAGTATCAACACATTTTTTCACTTTTTTTTTCTATTGTATTTCATAGTTGATTGACTGGTTGTTGTGGTTGTTGTTTTTCTATTGTTTTCTCGAGATTAAAGTTTTGGTGGTTTCCATTTAAAGTGTTATTGTTGTGGTCGATGTTGTTGTTGTTATTATTATTAATAAACCATTGCGCTAGCGATGACGTCGCCGTCGCCGACGTTGGCAAAACATTGCGAATGGCCGAAGGCAGTTGCTTTAGTGGCAAATTTCTATATATTTACACCATCAAATTTTACATGCACACACACGCACGCACACACGACACGAGTGGTCAGACATTTTAGACGGCGGCACACATTTTTTGACCACTCGATAACCGCAAACGATGATCAAAATAACCACAACCACAAACAAAAAAAACTTTCCACACATTTTTAATGCAATACGAAATATACATTGCTTCTTTTGCTTTTTTTCATTTGAAAAAATCACTCACAAAAATACTAAATTAATCAAAAAAAATAAAAAAAAAAATTAAATTTCTAAATAAAAAAGAAAAAATAAAAAAATATAACAATATCTAAAATTAAAAAAAATTTAAAAAAAATATCTAAAATCACGACCGAAGCGTGAAGCAAGCAAAGATAAAAGACGCAACGAAAAAAAAAAAACGAAACGTCGAAATTTGTTTTTAGTATGTAACAAGTTGAGCAAAAAGAAAGATAAAGAAAGAGAGAGAGCGGGAGAGAAAGATTTTTTTTGGTAAATTTCACAAGTAACTTTGGACTCGCGAGCAATCCACCGTACGCTGGATCAATTGACCGATCACCGTCACCATCACCGTCCGGCGATTATTCGAGCGCTGTCAGCCTTTGCCGCGTTTCCTCCCTCGAGCCAGCAAATGACTAAAAATAAAACTTCGTTGCGACCAACAACAACAAAGAGCGCGGCCGACCGACCGACCATGCGTTGGCATTTATCCACTCTCTTTCATGCACTCGCTGCTACGCGTCGCTCGCTACAAGCGAACCGCTGGCAGCCCTGAAAATCTATTTAACTCGAAACGTCAGTTGAAAAACGAAACGAGCGCGGAAAGAAGGGGAAGCAGGATGAGAGAGAGGGCGTTCGCAACTTCCACCTCAAACAACGACGTTTCACTCCACTCACTTTTGCGTTGTTGTCAGTTTGACGCCGTTTTGTCCGTTTGACTGACGTGAAATTATTAAATTTTTATTATAGTGCACTGCTTGTGCTCGTCGTCGTCGTTTGCATAAACCTTTTGGTTTTCTTTTATATGTATATATCGTACATATATGCACGGCACTAGCGAAGACATACACTCACACAAACACAAACGCGCTCCACGCAGACGGCGGCAACACTGTTTTTGGCGTTTGTTATCCGGATAAAATCGCAGGCACAGCAACCAAAAAATACGTAGTCCGAACGCACGAACGGTTTTCACTCGAATGAATCGAGAAGTTGTCATCATCAGCGGTTGTCAGCGTGGTCGTCGCCGCAGTCGCCGCCGCCGCCAACACTCGTTTTAGCTGCAGCACAACTGCGTCGGTCTCAAGAGAACGATGGATGGATGGCATTATGCAGTCGAAGGTACCAACAAAACAGTTCGGATAAATACGATATATAAATAAACGAAAGTCTGTGTGTGTGTGTGTGTGTGTGGCAATCTCTTACAAGAGGTTTTTTGTGTAAAAAGCGTAAAGAGCGCCTCTCTTAGCAGGAGATACTTCTCATATTTTACCCACAAACCAGTCGCAATGGCCGAAGGTCGTCATGGAAAATGCACTGCGTTGCGAGTGAGGCGCCATCTAGTGGGTTCATATTGCAACCGCCATTGCCAGGTTATTGCACAAACTCAGAACTAAACGAAATAGTGTAGCCTTGAGGTTGGTGTCTCCGCTAGAGACACGCTGCAATGTAATGTTATTTTACATGCGTTTTATTTTAACGAAGACTTACGACAGCGACGACCGACTGACTGTTAACGAGCTTTCGTTTCTTCGACACAAACCTTGGGAGTTGCTCGAACTAAGCGTAACTGCATGACAGATGCTGCCACATTTTTACTTTTTGACAAAAGACTAAAGAAACAAACTCGGCAGGTCGTATCGAAAATTTTGGAAATCGTTAAAGGCGATAATACTCATAAAATAAGAATAAAAATAACAAATAATA